>CM057389.1:620000-1217500 GCA_030015415.1 Cynopterus sphinx
CAAATTATGTGTTCTGATCTCACAGAATGGAATTAGAAACAAATAACAAAGATATTTGGAAAATCCCGCCCCCGAGTATGTGGAGATTAAACAACAAAACACACGTCTAAAGAAGCGATGTGTCAAAGAAGAAGTCACAGGGAAATTAGAAACTATTTTGAACTGAAAGGTGATGAAAATATAACATCCGAGAATTTGTGGGACGCAGCCAAGGCAACACTGAGAGGGAAATTTGTAGTTCTAAGTGCTTATATTGGAAAAGATAAAAGGTTAAGTTCCCACCTTAAGCTGGAGAAAAGAGAAAATTAAACCCAAAGTAGGTATAAGGAATGAAATAATAAAGAGTGATTCTCACTGAAATGGAAAGTGGACATGCAAGAGAGAAAACCAATAAAAGCTGGTTACTTGAATAATAGGATAAAATGTAGCTTGACTGATTAAGATTAAATGAGACAGCACATTCCTACCAAAACCTTCAAACACTGAAGAGAGCGGGCGTTCATTACTAAGCCTCACACCAGTGCATCTGACAACTTAGAGGAAGTGGCACATGCGTCGAATGAATGGCAGTGGTCCCCGAATTGAACTGACATTCAATATAAATGTAAATCGAGAATCTACATGCCCGTGAGGACAAAGGGAAGAGTAGGAGGCACATCTATGGGACTAGAGGGAAGACTGATAGCCGGACAGACTGAAGGACGTGGGAGTTGGACGCACTGATGGAGGGTCTATGCCAGATGCAGGGCTGTGAACGGGGCCCAGGCTAGCCCTTCTTTTCACCACCTTCCCCCACGAACCCCAGGCCAGAGGAGGTCTGGACCCTGCCATTCTGCCACTGAGATATGGCCAATAAGTAGAATTATTCCACTATTAGTGAATTTCAGCAAAAAAAATAATTCTGCAGAATGAACTTTCTTACATTTAATTATTAAAGCACCTTTTCCGTGGACATTTGACTCATCCATTGGTGGGTTTTACTATTTTTTTATTTTTATGTTTTACTTTTTTGGCGTCCCTGGGTGGGCACTACCCAATGGTTGTTTTTAAACCCACTATTACGTGTTTTATCTGGGGGCCATTATTTCTACTACTTCCGACTTTCCCTTTTCAAGTGTCCTCGAAGATACCACTCTCGTCAGGATTTTATTTTCTCATCAGTTGGTAGCCAATAATGGATTTTGCCCTTTACAGGGATACCCTTTAGCTTCGTTCTGGTGAGTGTATTATCAACTCGGGGGACTTACTGCACATTGGATAAAAAGTGGCCCGTGTGTTTAATTTTTAGCTGACCCCTGAGGAAATCATGCACAGTTTGGGGTGGCCTTGTCCAGAAGACCTGGTGTCAGAGAAGACGTGTGGCAGATCACATCCCCCAGGTTGAAACGACTTGGCTGCAACTTCCTGCTTGGAGCATCACCAGCCCCCTTGTAACCCAGAAGACCGCACTCACACTGTCCCCACCTCCCATGGGGTGGACTGTGCCAGTCCAGGGGCATGCGCCCTGCCCCCCTGCTGTGTCCCAGTCCTGTGTGTGTGGGCCCACCTCTCCCCCACCCCCATCCTCTCCCTCGGGGTCAAAGTCTAGGTAGATATCCCAGCTGTTTTTAAGCTTTAAGTTGTCTCTGCCTATTGAGTCCCTCACCTCAGAACAAAATTAAAAGGCCAAGGTGGAGCCAGACATTCCTGTGACAGCTGCGTGCAGCCCAGGAGCCCGTGGAAGGTAGGGGTGGCGTGGCCTAGCAGGGCACAGGGTCGGGCTGCGAAGGACCAGACCGTGGGGGAGCAGGCCTGAACCTCGCACGGGCTCAGTTTCCCAGTCTGTCCTACGGCCGCAGTGGTCCCGGGCGGGCCCTGAGGGTGGCGAGGTGTGGAGCGGGGGCAGAAACCCTGGTGGGTAAGTGTCCGGCCCTGGAGAGCGGCTAGCGGGAAACAGCCCGGACGGGCCCGCTGGAGCCCCCACCCGCAGGCTCACCGTTCCGGCCGCCCGCTTCTGCTTGGTCCCTCCCGGTTTTCTGGAAGCAGCCAGGCCCCGACATCGTACTAAAAGCCCGTGTCGCTTAAGCTCGGCGCTGAGCTGCCGCTTCAGGAGCTCGTGAGCAATGCTTCTTTACTGTGGGAACGCGCGGGGCTGTGCGCGGTGTCAGTGGTCGTTTGAGTTACGAGATCCATCGCAGCGGCAGGAAGGTGGCTGCGCCGCGCTCCCGCGTGTCCGCCACGCCTTCCGCGCGGGTAGGTGGAGCTACTGGGGCTCGTCCAGCCACGTGAGCGAGTCAGCGGGCCCTGAAACCGGCACCCGCCTTTCCGGTGCGGTTCCGGAGCTGACGGGACAGGCCAGCAGTCCCGCACCTGTCCATGTGGCAGCAAACGGACAGAAGCCCAACTCTGTGATGCCAGGACCAAAACGGGCCATTCCGCCGCAGGTGCCGGGTCCCCCCGCCGCGGCGACGTCCTGCCGGTGTCGGCGCGGGACGCGGGCACCGACCCGAGTGCAGGGGCTGGGCCGGGGGGGCGGGGACCAGGCCCGTTGCCAGGCACCGGGGTGAGCGCGGGCCGGGCGCCGAGTTCCGTCTCCGTGGGGACGGTGCGGGCCGCGCGCCGCGTTCCTCGGGTGGGCGCCCCGACGGCCGGTCCCGAAGGAGCCACGAGCGAAGGTTGGCCTCGGTGCCCCGGTTCACCCCGTCCCCCGGCCCTGCCTTCCCGAACCTCGTGACCCGCGCCGGGGGCGGGGGGCGGCGGGGAAGGCGGGCGGGAGGGGCGCGCGGCGGGCGCGCGGGCGGGCGGCGCCCTCACGCGTCGCGGTGCCGCAGGCCGGGACCCATGGCGCTCAGGAAGAGGCGCGGGCCGAGCGCGGGCCGCCGGGCGGGCGCGGCGGCGGCGGAGGGCGCGGAGCCGCAGCTGTCGGAGCGCGCGCAGTACCTGCAGCGCGAGCTCCGGCTGCTCGCGGCCCAGCTGGCCTCGTGCGAGGAGCGCGCCGAGCGGGTGGCGCGCGACAACGCGGGCCTGGACTGCGAGGCGCTGCGCCTGCGCGAGGAGAACCGGCTGTTCGCCAGCTACGTGAGCGCGCGCGCGCAGCGCTGCGGCGACGCCGTGGTGCGGCTGGCGGAGCAGCACCGCGCCGACCTGGCGCAGGTGCGCTGGCAGCGCGCCGAGCTGGCCTCGCTCTACCGCGGCCGCGAGGACGGCGTGCGCGCGCAGCTGCTGGACATGGAGGCGCGCGCGGCGCAGATGGCGCGCCAGGTGCAGGAGCTGCAGCCCTACAAGGCCAGTGCGCGCGCGCGCGCCCGCGGCCGCGCCGGCGGGGCCCGGGCGGGCGGCGGCGCGCCCGGCCCGCGCTGACCCGCGCGCCGCCGCCGCCGCCGCAGGAGCTGCAGCTGGAGCAGCTGGCCCGGATCCGCACGCTGGAGCGCGAGCTGCTGCACATGCGCGTGGAGCACACGCAGCTGCTGCACCGCGCCAAGCGGCGCTTCCAGGAGGACAAGTCGACGCTGGAGCGCGAGGCGCGCGCGCGCGTGCAGTCGCTGACGCGGCGCGCCGAGCGGGAGGCGGCGCGCGCGCTGCTCGCGCACACGCAGGCCGTCCGCGCCGACAACGGGCGCCTGCGCCAGGAGCTGCTGCGCCTGCTGCGCCGCGCCCAGCTGCTGCGCGACGCGCGGCGGCAGCTGCTGGAGCGGCGCGAGCAGCTGCGGCGCGAGCACGAGGACGCGCGCGACCTGGCGCGCGTGCACGGCTGGCTGCGCCGCGGCCCCGGGGGCCCCGCGCTGTGGCAGGCGCCGCCGCCCGCCTCGCGCTCCGCGTCGCCCGCCTCCCCCGCCGACCTGTCCGTCGCGGCCTCCCGGACCCTGGCCCGGGCCTCCCCCAGCGCGGCCTCCGGGGGCCCGTCCGGGGCCCCGCCGCACGCGGTCGCCCCGGTGCCGTCCGTGGCCGCGTCCCGCTCCGGCTCCGGGGTCTCGTCGCGGACTTCTTTGCGTGCGGCCTCACAGAGCATCACCCCCTCTGCGAAGTCTGTCGCCGTCCCCGGGTCGAAGGAGACCGCGAACATCGACGCCGGTGCAGCCTGAGCCCACCTGGAGGAAGGCCAGCGGGGGGCGGGGGGGGCCTGAGCCGGGACGCGGAACTGGCGAGTGCCCTTGTGAATAAAGTGTGGACCCTCCCCCGCCGCTCCGGCATTTTGTCCTCTGTCCCCAAGCTCTGCAGGCCAGTCACAGCCGTGGCCCCGGCCAGCAAAGACCCGCCGCCCCAGGTGCTGGGAGCCTGCGGGGGGCCCCTCAGAGGGTACAGCCAGGGCAGCACCTCCGGGTTCAGTGAGCTGGGCGGCCCGGGAGTACATGCCACGTGGACAGGGGCCAGAGGGCAGGGAGGGCACCTGAGGTGAGGGCCTGGGCGAGGGTGGCAGCTGCCCAGCCTGCCGAGGAAGGCCACGTGCTCAGGGCGGGGGCTGGGTCCTCCTTGGCCCGAACCACAGGGCTCCTCCAGCTGCCTTGAGGGCCCAGGCGCACCCTCCCATGGCTTTTGCTGGAGGGCAGTCCCCGCAGAGCTGCTCGGGAGACTGGGGCGCTCCGCTGGAGGCCGCCCCGAGGCCCCGGGACTGAGAAGGCTTCTTCCCGCCACGTTGGGTCAGGACCAGCAGCCAGTCCCCCAACCCCGAGACCGATGAGGGCCATGGGGCTCCCCTACACCTATCCACGGGGGTGAGACGGGGCTCTGTGATGCCACGTGGAGAAGGGGTGCCGGAAGCTTCTCCCACAGCAGGGCGCAGTCCGACCTGGCCAGGTGCGCCGTCTGGCGGCTGCTGGAGCCCTTGGGCACGCGCAGGGCTGCTCACCGCCCGGCGCCTGCGGGGCTGGCTGAGCTTCTCCTCTGCGGGAGGCCTCCCTGCCGGGCAGTGGTGCCCACAGGCCCGACTCCCACTGAAGGCTCCCATGGCCGCAGGGGCGGCTGCGCTGCCCTCGGAGTGGACCTCGCGCGGCCACCGAGGTTTCCCGGCTGTCGCAGAAGGCCCGAGACCCACCTGAAGGTCTGGCCGCATTCGAGGCACCTGAAGGGCTCGGTTCCCGTGTGGATTGTCTGGGGAGCAGTGGGCCGGCTATGACAGCTCAGGACGTTCCCACCTGTCACAGGCACATGCCGCGGGCCCCACACACCCGTCCCACAAAGCCAGCCAGAAGCCGCGCAGCCGCAGTCAGAAAAGTCTTCCCAAAGCCGGCTCCTGCCTCGCTCTCTCCCGGCCGTGGACCTCCTCCTGCGTCGCCATCATCTCTTCTGGGACAGGGATGTCCTTGCCCCTGTGGAGAGGAACAGCCACTTCCCCTGGCTGGTGGCCCGAGAACGGGCCGGCAAAACAGAAGCTACATGTGTCATAGCTCATTTCAAGGTAATCGGGGACCCCAAGAAAGGGGTAAGGGAGTGACAAGGAAGCTCACAGAGGTCACCAGAAGGGAGGGGGTGGGGAGGACAGATAGAATACGGTGCGTCCACAGGGGTCGGGCCACCCCGCCTTCCCACGAGCAATGCACAAGGACTCCAGTCCCTCCACTCCCTCACCAACGCTTGTTTTCTGTCATCTCGACGCCTGTGAGGCAGCATCCCAGCGGCTTTGACTTGTTTCCCTAGTGATAAGTGGTGCTGAGCATCTTTTCATGTACCTGTTGGCCATCTTTACATCTTTTCTGGAGAAATGTCTAGATTTTTTAATCTTTTGGGTTGCTTTGGGCTTTAGGAGTTCTTTACATGTTCTGGGTATCATCCTTTAACATGTGATTTGCAAATACTCCCTTCCATTCTGTGAGGAGCCTTTTTGCTCTGTTGATAGTGTCCTTTGATGCGTGAAAGTTTTTTAATTGGACTATGTCCCCTACATCTATTTTTGCTTCTGTAGCCTGTGCTTTTGGTGTCATATCCAAGAAATTTCCAAATCCAATGTCGTTAAGTTTTCCCCGTGTTTTCTCCTGGGAGTTTTATAGTTTTAACTGGGGTGATGCTTTTGAGTTAATCTTCGAATGTGGTGTTAGATAAGGGCCCACTTTATTCGCTTGCAGGCGGGTGTCCAGTTTTCCCAGCAGCTTTTGTTGAGAAGACTGTCCTTTCCCCACTGAATGGTCTTGGCGTCCTTGTCAAAATCATCTATCTATCAAGGGCTCTCTAGCCTATGCCATCGTCTGTACGTTTGTCTATATCCTGGTGCCACCAATTTTCTACGCGGGGGAAGCTGGAAACACCCAGCATCAACATATCAAGTCCATATGTACTGTTTAATTCCATTCATATAACGTTCTTGAAACAACAAAATATAGAGAAAAAACAGATTAATGGTTGCCAGCCACGAAGGAGGGGTTGGGGACAGAATGGAAGCGTGTGTCCCTATAAAAGGGGACCGTGGGAGATCTTGCCAAGGAGCGCTGTGTCCTGGCGCTATCAGTGTCAGTCTCCTGAGCGTGACGGACTGGCCTTCACGCTTGTAACTCAGCAATTACGTTCTTAGGCATTTACCCAAGAGAAAGAAAGAGGCGTGTCCAAATAAACACTTTTACCAAAATGCTCGTAGCAGTTTTATTCGTGAGCCCAAACCGAAAACTCAAATTTCTATCAACAGACGAGTCACATCGTGCGCTGGTTCATCCACACAGTGGCGCACGACGCGGCAGGGCTGCTGTGACACGTGACTACACTCGGTTGAATCTTTGAAACATGCCAAAGTGAAAGTAAGACACACAAGGTTACGTATTACGCATCCATGTCTATGAAGTCCTAGAACAAGCGAACCTAATCTAAACCCGTAGGGAGGGGTTACTTGGGGCTGGGGCGGGGTTAACTGCAAAGGGGCAGAAGGGAACGTTTTGGGGTGACAGAAATGTTATTTTCTTGACTATGATGGTGGTTACACTGATGTATACATTTGTGAGAACTCTGCAAGTTTAAAATAGGTGTTTCCTGTATAGAAGAAACTGGACCTCAACAGAGGTGGCTGTGGCCTGGTGCCACCTGTGGCCACACCACTTTGTGGGGTGAGCACTCCAGACAGGACACTGCATGTGCTTTTCGAATTATTTACCCCTTTACGGCTTCTAGGCTTGCTGGAATTTCTTAAGAACTCTAAATTTAACATCTTCATGGGCAAAAAAATTCCATAATTTAAAAACTGGGTGTCTGGGTTAATTTTCGGAGAAAAGACTTCAGAGGCGACACTTAAGAGTGTCCTGATGGACCCACTGCATGAGGAGGCCCAGCTCTGCCGTCCATAGGGCCCACTGTCCTGCAGGCTTCCTCCCACTCTCCTGTCGCGTGTCTACTTTTGTAGGCCAGTTCAGTGTCACCTCCTCTGCGAAGCCGTCCTGGTTCCCCCACACTATGTCTGTCACCTCCTCACCTGGGGTGTGCTGTGACTTCAACGCTCTGCTCAGTGCGCCGTGATGTCTCCCCATCAGGCTTGGAATGACCTCAGGACGATGGGGTTCGCCAGTACTCGACACGTCTTTACAGAGCAGCACATTTTCAAGTCAATGACAAAATGAGCAGAGAGCAGAGAGTGACAGGAAGAACTGAGTCCAATCCACGGAGCTAAGACAGAAAAGTCATGTCGTGCACTGGGACTGTGCGCCCACTGGGCGACTCAGAGACACCCGGACAGCTGAGTGAAGGCCGTCCTCCCCAAAGCAAGTGCATGGTCACGGGTCGTGTGCACGCGGGCGCTGGCCTCACACCGGCCATCGCCCGCTACGTGTGGCCTGAGTACGAGCAGGAGGCGTCCACAGGGCTACGAGAGAAGGTCTTCCCAGTAGACCAGCAGACCGTGCTTACAAAACGACAGAATCCAAGTTTGAGAAACAGCAGTACAGAAAGGACAAGAGAGGTGGCAGTCACACGTGGGATGGGGCGTGCTTTTTGTCCTGCGCTAGATGCCTGGGACACACAAGTCAATCAGATAGGACCGCTGTCCTTTGGGAAGTAAAGGTGCAATAACAACATGTAAAAACGTAATTCTGATGTATCAAAAAGTAAGTGCAGTGACAGGTGAGAACTGAGTGGCAAGCATGGGGGAGGGGGTCTGACGTGATGCTGAGACCATCACGAGTCGGGCTGCAGAGCTGAGCGGACGAGGCGAGGAGAGCACTCCGACACGACCAAGGCCAGGCGGCAGGGACAGCGTGGTTACGTGGGAACGTCAGGTAGTGTCGCTTTGCTGCCGTGTGGCAGGGAGCTGAGCGGCGGGGGACAAGGCTCCGGGGAGCAAAAGGCCTTAGGACGCAGGAGCGGGAGCTCAAGATGCACCCTGCGGACCGCGGGGAACCGCCCTGCGTGTGGTTTTAAGGAAAGAACCTTTCTTCCACTTGCTTTTCGACGGAGCGGAATTCGCCACCTAATTCTCTCTGAAGCACTGAGACGAGACGGCCCGTGCTCCTCGGAAGGGATTTAACTCAGGGACGAACTGCAATTGTGCGATGAAATGGAAGCCTTCTCCCAGCTCCCGCCCCAAACTGTCCCGCTCCGAGCCTGCAGCGGCCCGATCCGGGACCTTGGGAAACGCTGGCAGGTGCAGTGTCACGTGAATGAGGCTCCCGCCACGCCCTCCCACACGCACTCTTGAACTGGAGAATAACTGTTTCACGAGCTGTCTGCACGCTCCCCCTGGCCCGCGGACCTCTCCCCCGAACGTCCGGGGGACTGACTCAAGCACGGCCCCCCCGGGGGGACGCCCCCGTCGCTCCTCACGTCGGGGCCCGAGCTGAAATCCCGCCCATACTGACCGCAGTCATAGAGCTTCTCCTCCGTGTGAATCTTCTGGTGCTGGAGGAAGTTTGAGCGCTGGATGAAGCCCTTCCCGCAGTGGCCGCACACGTAGGGCTTCTCCCCGGTGTGCACGACCTGGTGCAGCAGCAGCTTGGAGCTCTGGATGAAGGCCTTGCCGCAGTCCTTGCACTCGAAGGGCCTGTCGCCGCTGTGGATCTTCTGGTGCTCGGTCAGGTGGGCCTTCTGCAGAAAGGCCTTCCCGCACTCCTTGCACTCGTACACCCTCTCCCCGGTGTGGATCTTCTGGTGCCGGATGAGGTAGGAGCTGAGGAAGAAGGCCTTGCCGCACTCGCCGCACTCGTAGAGCTTCTCGCCCGTGTGGATGCGCTGGTGCTGCGTGAAGTTCGACGTCTGGCTGAAGCGCTTGCCGCACTCGCCGCACACGTAGGGCCGCTCGCCCGTGTGGATGCGCTGGTGCTGGATGAGCTTGGAGCTGCGGATGAAGGCCTTGCCGCACTCGGCGCACTCGAAGGGCCGCTCGCCCGTGTGGATGCGCTGGTGCTCGATGAGGTCGGAGCGGTGGCGGAAGGCCTTGCCGCACTCCGGGCACTCGTACTGCCGCAGCTCCGTGTGCACCTGGTAGTGGCGCGTGAGGCTGGAGCTGCGGATGAAGGCCTTGCCGCACGCGCTGCACTCGTACGGCCGCTCGCCTGTGTGGATGCGCTGGTGCCGGATGAGCAGGGAGCTCTGGCCGAAGCCCTTGCCGCACTCCTTGCACTCGAAGGGCCGCTCGCGCGTGTGCACGCGCTCGTGCCGCGTCAGGTCCGAGCCGTGCCAGAAGGCCTTCCCGCACTGCGCGCAGCGGCACGGCTTCGGCGCCGCGTCCCTGCCGCACTGGCCGCACCCACGAGGCTCCTCCCCGCCATGGGAACGCTGCTGGGCCACCAAGTCCGAATGCGACGCGGGGCCCTGGTCGCAAGCGTCACGCGGGCCGGCGTCCCCGGCCACCAGCTCCCTCTGCAGTAGGAGCAGCTTTGGGCTCAGCACCCGCCTCGCTCCCGGCGCGCCCGGCTCCTGGGCGGCCTCCTCTGTCTGGATCTTCCAGTGGGTGACTGTCACCTGCTTGAAGCCTCCCTCCTGAGACAGGGAGCTCTGCCGGCTCTGCCCCTCCAGGCATCCCAACGGCCCCCCTGACCTGGCCTCAGAGACGCCCACAGACTCAGGAGTCGGGCGCTCGGTCACCGTGAGTGTTTTCGACATTGTCTCATGCAGATGTCCATCCTCCGGAGTTCAGGCTCCCCAGTCACCTTCTTGTCGCCAGCTCCTATGCCAGAATCTGAAAGAAAAGAGTGCAAGGTCACCTTCCCCTCGTTAACACGGGGGGCTCCTGGGCTCTGTGCCCAGCCCCCGCCCCCCACTGTCCCCATTCCTTCAGGCCGCTCGGCCTCCCTCCCGGCTCAGACCCGGCGCCCAGGGCCGCGCTGTCCATTCTGGGTTGCGCATCAGAACCTCTGTCTCGCGCGTCAACCCTAACCCTTTGCTCCCTCTTCCGCCTCGCGTGGGAAACGCATCGGGCTGCATCCGGCCTGCTCCCGACACCACTGCCGAGCGCCCGCCACCCAGGGCCCTTGCCCGCGGCAGCCCCTGCACTGCCCAACAGTCCTCCTCCCTCTCAGCTGACGACAAAAGAACGTCCACTTTCTCCCACGTTTACCAACGCGCCCATGTCTGCGCCCACACCACGCCCGCCTACGACAGGGGCTGAGCTGTCCTCGATCCAGGTGGAGGTCACAACCCGCTGCCCTCGTCCATAGCGCCACGTGCCTGCCCTGCGGCAGCCCAGTTCACAGCCCCAAAACGGCCGTTGGTGGGGGTGGGCAGTGACAGGTGTTCCCACAAGGGATCAGCACACACAGAACCGCCACACAACACGCAGCGTCTCAGGCACCACCGAGCCAAAGGAGGGAGGCACGAGTTCACGCTGTGCGAAGTGTAAGAGCCAGGCCACGCGACGTCTCCAGGGAGAAGGTAACAACCGGCGGGGTGCAGGGGGCTCTGGGGCCTGGCGGCCGCCTGGCCCACATTACTCAGGTCTGCTCCTTCGGGAAAGCCTGCCCGGCCAGTGGGTAGGCCTACACTGTCACTGGGTGCCGCGCCCAACCCGCCACCTCAGCCTGATGCCCTCTGTCCGGCTCTGGAGTCCTCACCCTGGGCACTGCCTAGGGGCAGGAGCCCACGCACCCCCCAAAGCGTACCCCTGGCCAGGAGGCCCACTTGCACTTATCCAGGCCCCGCTGCGTGACAATACACAAGTTCGGCAGCAGAAAGCTGCACACCTGTCGCCTCGGCAGGACTGGGGCCCTGCTCAGGCGCACACACGTGTCACTGGATGAGGCCTCGCCTGCCAGCTCTGGGGAGATCCGCCTCCACACTCAATCCGGTTCCCTGAGGCCGCAGCACATCCGGATCCTTGCTGCCTGTCGGCTCCCAGGGCCACCTGCACCTTCCACGCAAACCCACAGCCTCCCCTCTCTGGCGTCTCCTCTGCGACCCGTGGCACAAGACCCTGCTTTCCAAGGGCTCACGTGACGAGTCTGCCCACCCGGGGAACATCGCCAGCCGCCAAGCAGCTGGCAGGCGTGTGCCCTCGGGGGCCAGTGTCGCACAGGGTCACCTCACCCGGCCAAAGCCTGGCCAGAAACAGGAAGCCAGTGTGCCAGGCCTCTGGGTGGCCACTCTGAAGCGTCATCCCGGCCCCAGCTGCAGTGCCAGGCCTGCCCCCTTCCAGCTGCATCACCCAAGAGCTCACCCCCGTGGGGCCCCCGCCCAGGGGGCTGCATCCCCAATGGCGCCGCACAATCACTTCTCGCCCCACACAGGCATGCCCCCGAAACCCGGTGCTTTTTAAAAAAAGTATTTATTATTATTCACACCGACAGCACCTGGTCTTCCCGGGCGGTCTCCCATGCACGTACTAACCGGGCCCGAGCCCGCTCAGCATCTGGGATCAGACATCAGGCTCGTTCAGGGTGGCGTGGCCTAGGCTAGGCCGTGGACCGTGGCTCCACTGGGGCACGAACCCAGGACCTCCTGCATGTAAAGCAGACGTGCCCCCCGCCGCACTACGGAACCACGTCCGCGAAACCCCTTTCCAACGTGGCCTCTAGGCACGAGCACGTGCCTCCGGGCAGAGCCGGGCAGGGGGAGCGCCACGGCAGGAGACACATGCCCTCTGGCCACGCAGCTCGTCCTTTCACCCGCGCTGCTTCCTGCTGAGCAAGAAGCTGCCGGTTGCACGAGACCAGCTCACACACGGCTGGCACGGGGGACCCCTCCCGGGTGACACCTCTCCTGCTGTAGGGGCGCTCCGCCCGTTTTTACATTCAGTTACACTGTCGCGCGGCGTGCCCCCTTTTGTCAGCTCCTTTTCTACCTCCGCCCAGTTCTGGTGGAAAACCAGAGCTTTCCGCAGCACCACTGTGGCGTGCGTGACTCGGTATTTTTCAGAGCATCCCTACGGTCGGGGAACCATCACCTCCCTAATTCCAGGTTTTCATCGCCCAAAGGTGTCTGCGAGCACTGACCAACAGGCCCACGATGTCCCCCCTGCCACCGGGCCCAGCGCCGCCGTGTGCGGACACGTCGTGCCTCGTCACACCCCTGGCCACACACACCTGAGCTGCTGCGATCTGGGCTGTGAAGAGCGCCCCGAAGGCCCCCGCCCGCCTGTGCTACCCGGAGGCCCCTGCTCCGGCCGGCTGCACACAAGCAGGTGGCTGCTGGGTCACAGGTCCCAGCGCTGCTTCGCTTTAGCGGCCACCTGATGTGTCAGGACTCGCCTGCACGTCAACAGGAGCCACTGCGGCAGCGACCTGGGGGCGCGTCTCCGCGGCCACCCAGCGAGTGGGCCGGGTGCCGGAGACCGCATTCGGGGAGGGCGGGACTCGTCTGCGCTTAGAGTGACTGAGTGAAGCTGCGCTGCTGCCTGCTGAAGACAGCCACACGCCACCAAGAGCCTGGCTCTGGGCAGAGGTGGTAGGGTGGCCGGTCGGGCAAGCTGCGGCAGAGCCCGACGCCTGAGCAGCAGCCTGCGTCCCTGCATGACCGCAACCCCACCTGAAACTTCCGTGACCACGTGGCCACCCAGGGGTGACGACACTTCCTACGTGGCCCTGGGTGTGCCCTGTGACCGAGGTCCAGCAGTGAGGCGGAAACAGATGGGTGCACCCCGCCCGTGAGAAGGGACACAGGGAATCCAGTTCCCGCTGAAAATCCGTGTTTGACTCTTGCAGCGGCCGGAAGCCGCGCCCACGTGGCGGGAGGACAGCCCAGCAGCCGCGCAGGGGAGCGGGCTGGGACCCGCACACTGCGCACAGCCGCACTCTCTGGTGACACAGCTTCCGGGAGCAGCAGCCTACGCGCTGAGGCTCTGCGACCCGTGTGACCACTGCCTGGAGGCTTTCTCAGAAATGCTTTTGCGTGGAAGGCCCACGAACTTGGTCTAAAAAAATCTTTCTCCCACTTATAAGTACTTTTCACTAGTTATTTTTCAAGAAATAAGGGTCAATTATGCTAGTTGAGAAAAGCTTGGAAAACTCTGCCCTGAACTCACACACGACCACAGACGTTTTCACTCCTTTTTCCGCTCCAGCGTTTTATACAGCCAGGACCGTGCTCCTCAGTCTTACGTCCTGTTCTGCCTGAATAACTGTTTGCTGCTTAGCACTTAAAAACGAGATACGTGCTGTAAAGATATTTCAAATGGTAAAGAAAGGTAAGAGAGGCGATGAGAACCCCCAGCAGCTCAGCAGACAGACACTGAGCCGCGGCACACGCTGGTCCAGACCGTTCCTGGAACAGAACGATTTCACACTTACTCGCGCACGCGCCTCAGCAGAGACGGGGAGCACACGATGCCCGGCCGCCCGCGACAGTGCCCAGTCACATCCTGGCACTCGTCTGTCACACGGGCGTACAGGTGCTTTGAATGGTGTCACCGTCCACCACAGCTCCTCACCAAGTCCCTACCACAGACCAGGCGCCGGCAGAGAATTCGCCCCTGTGCCACCCATGTCCCGAGGAGGGGTGTTCGCTGAGGACCCTGCCCATTTGCCCGACCCCTTCTCCTCCCCAAAGGGGTGCAGGGGCCAGGCTCCTGCACAGGGTGCAGGGTCCGTCTGCTCCTCCCAGCCTGGGGTGTTCAGGGCAGCCCCCGAGGAGAGGCTGCAGCCATCCTGTGCTGCCTATGAGCAGGCAGGAGTCCATGTAACCGGCACTAGGCCTGAGGAAGCCCACTGTCACCCCAGCCCGGTCCGGGACCAGGGGAAAGGGAGCTTTTCCTGCTTCGCACACCTCCCTGGTTCAAGCTCAGGTGGGGGTGCTATTCACCCGAACAGCCCGAGCCGTCTTGTGCGCCCCTCTCAAGCTCAGGAGGCAGAGACGTTCCTTCTTTATTTCACAGACGATGAAAAGCCTGAGTCACCTACCTAAGGTCACCAAGTCCGTGCCCAAGTTAGGGCTCATGTGCTCGTTGGCCTCCAGTGCCCCTTTCCCACTGTGAAGGACGCGTTCCCTTCCCGTTCCCTCCCAAGTGTGATCGGTCACTTTCCCAGGACGTTTTGCTTAGATGAGCTGTGATTAGAAGCACAAAAGTAACCTTGTATTTTAAGCTGTGATTTTTCTTAATTTAAAAATGGGAGGTAGGATGTTAGTTTTTGTGTTTTGCAAGTCTGTGACATGTTCTGATGTTTATGTTGAAAATTACTTTTACGTTAAAAAGTTAAAAACCAGTGTTATACGACCTGAAAACAGCTGCATCTGCTTACATTATAGCTTTAAAAATATGGGTATGCCACTTGTTTTCACAGTTTAACTTTAGAGGAAGTTTTCAAAATCAAGTATACCTTTCCTTGAATAAACATTTACCTGAAAATCAGCAATCTTTCAGTTTCTGCTTAGCTCCTTTTTCTTCTGTGAATTCAAGAAAAATTAAACTGATACCTTCATTTAATGAAACCTGATTGAAATGAACAAAAGGAAGTAAAAATACACCCAACTTCTGGTTCCACAACATACTACGCTAACAGGGTCCACCCCCGTCATAATACAGAATTTGCTGGATCAAATGTAACCTGAAATTGTCTAAACACCGCCGACGCTGAGAGATGGGCCATCCTCATGCTGGAAGTGAAGCGGGAGCTCAGCTGGGGGCGGGGGCCTGTGAGCTGCCAGGTGGCCAGGGGGAGCCGGACGCTGCACGGGGACCAGTCCCACACTCACACAAGTAAGGGGCACGCGGCCAGGGCTGGAGGTTGGCCAGACGCCCTGTCTGTTGCGTGCGGCCTAAAGCGAGGGAGCAGGAGGGTCTGCCAAGCTTCCACCTTGAGAATAACAAGAGTGGGCCCGAGTGAGGCACGGGCCAGGCTCCCTTGAGAACCTGTCCCCTGTGCCTGCCACTGTCATTGATCTGTGTCCCTGTCACAGATCAGTTCCCTATGAAGGGAACTGAGTACCTGCTGTGTGGTTTTCTTGTTTTCTTATGTTCTCCTCACAACCGTCCTTGGGGGTCAGGGAGGTGACCTGCTGAAGGCCACACCAGTGAGAGTGCCATCTCCTCCGTGGCCCATGGCCATTTGGTTTCTGCTCCCAAGGACACTAACGCCTTCCTCCCTGACCCGAGGGGCACTAGGCGTGCCTGGTGGCTCCTTGAACTGTGCCAATGGCACTGCACTGTTCCGGGTTAGCTGCTGCCCTGACCACCTCTTCCCTGCCAGCCTGTGAGTGCCGCCTGGGCCTTCTCAGCTATCATCCCCAAGACCTTTCCAGGAGTGAGGGGCCCCTCACCATCACCCCAGGAGAGACTGGAGCCACGTGTGTAGGCCTGTGAAAAAATAGAGTGATTCCAACTTCTGACTGTATCTCCCATAAGAGGACACTGTGGGGATGGCCGCGATTAAGATACTTTTGCAAAGGAGGGAGAGCAGGGAGGTAGACAGGGTCAAGGGGGTCAGATATATGGTGACAGGAGGAAATCTGACTTTGGGTGGTGAACACACAATGCAATAAATATACAGATGATGTATTATTGACCTGTAGACTTAAAACCCATATGATCTTACTAACCGCAATACAACCCCATTAATTTTAATTTTTAAAAAGGGGGAGAAGATACTGTTACAATGTTCCATTTATAATGGGACCTAAGTCCCACCTCTGTGTTCAGGTGCACGGTATCACCTAGAGCCATGGTTAGATTGGCACCTCTCAGGTCCCAAGTGGGCAAAAGACGTTTATTTCTCTCACTCACTGGGACTGGACCTCAGAGGAAAGGAGTGCTGCCCGCAATCTGTTCGAGTTCAAAGCCTCCCTCCAGCTAACGCTGTCGGGAAGTAGACCTCAGGGGATCCCACTCCATTATGCAGCCAGCGGTGAGGTGAAACGTCCCCGACGTCGGAGAACGCCGCTGGGGTTACGCGGCCATCTCGGCAAAGGGACCCTCAGGAAAGAGCCAGGTCAGCGCAGCCGAACCCCCGCTCCCCACCCAGGATCCTCCTCCAGGCGCAAGGCGGGAGGACATCCTGTCCGGCACATCTTCCTGGCCACCTCTAGTCCCTCCAGGGCAGGGGCGGCTCGGCATGTCCTCTAGCCCCGGGGCGCGCGGCCCGGGCCACTTTCCCTGCGTCGTCTGGAGAGCTCCCCCGGGGTCCGGGGAAAGGAGCCGGCTTAGAGCCGAACACCAGGGCCGCCCGCACCTGCCCCCTCAGCCCCAGGCCCGGGCCGCCGCGGAGGGAAGCGGGCCGGAGAACTGCGACGCACGCCCGAGGCTCTGCGGCGGGGGGGGCGGCCCCCGAGGCCGGTATGCACCCGCGGGACGCTCCCGAGAGGGAAGCTGCGGGCCACGGGCCGGACCGCAGCCCCGCGGGTCGGCCGTCAGGGCCGCCGGACGCCGGCTCCCCGAGGCCCGGGCTTCGGGGGACCCGTGCGGGGCAGGCCGCGCTCAGCTCGCCCGCCCGCCAGGAGGGCCCCGCCGCCCCCGCCCGCGGCCCGCGGCCCGGAACGCGCCACTCACCCGGCGCCCAGCGGCGAGAAGACGGCGCGCGCCCCGCACGCCGAGCCGCGGCCGCCCGCCCCGCAGGCCCGCCGACAAAGCCCGCGCGCCGCCCGCGCGCCGCGGCCGGAAGCCAGCGCGCGCCCCTCCCGGGCAACTTCCGGCGCCGCTCTAGGCGCGCCCGGGCCGGCCGGCCTCTCGGTGGCTTGGACTTCCGGCCGGGTGCGCGCTGGGGGCGGGGCCTGGCGGGGCGCGGCCGCGGGGCGCCACCTGGTCCCGGGCGCTGGGCGCCGCCTGGTCCCGGGCGCTGGGCGGGACTTTGGCCCCTGCGCCCGGGAAGCCCCGCGCGTGGCTGGCTGGTTCCCCGGCGTGAACGGTCACTGGGAGCTCAGGCTCCGGTGAGCCGTGACTGCCCGCGCGGAAACCGGCCGGCCGGGCGTCGCCGCGAAGGCCACATCCTCTCACGGTGTCCGGCTGCGGGCACGACCTCTTGGCCCGCTGATGCACACACTTGAGGGGACCGTGAATTATTTGATAATGCACAAATGTGAACACCACGCCTGCGTCGTGCCACGAACTGCGGCATCAAGACGCCGTCTGCGCGGCCGGCTGGCTGATTGCCGGCAGCTTTTCAGCCTCACGTCTACCTCTTCCTTTGGCCCCACATGTGGGCAAGCTGAAAAGAAAACCGGCTGTTCCCGCCTGGTCCCCGCCAGCAAGTGGGAGCCCTCATCCTGGCCCTGCCCTCCAACCACAATCAAAACCCCAAACCAGCCTGCTTTCCGTGCTCGCTCAAGCCATTTTCGGAGGCCTGTCCTGGTTTTCCCAGAAAAGCCTCAGGTAGGAAATTTTCTCAAACCGTGTGTGTGTGTGAGGTCACAAGTCCACATCAGAATCACATTTGGGGTGGGGGTCTACCCTGCTCCTGCAGGATGATCGCAACAGAAGAGAAGCAAGAAAAGGGACCGTCCTCACTTGTATGAACTGCAGCGCCCTTGTGCTGGACTAACTGCACGCAAAAGATTTGACAAGTCATCCGTCTGTCTTTCCCCTTCCCTAAGCAGCACATCCGCTGCTCAAGTCCTCCCGGTACCTGGAAGCAATGTTTCTGACACCAGCTGCTTTAAAAGGTGCCAGCAGTCAAACAACCACAAACCTTCCTGGCATCTGAACATAAAGACAGAGCTGTGCCAGCGCCAAGCTCGATCCTGAGGGACAGAGACACTCGTGAGTGTGTGTCTCGACGTCCTCTGCGATAGGGGCGCAGCACTGCCCAGGCCGTAAAAGGGGTGAAGACTGTCCTAGGAACAGGAGCACCCGGGACAGGGTTCCTAAACCCGCCTTCGACAGTCTCCAGGAGAACCTATTCATTCCCGAATCTACCCAGACTCGCGGAACCAAAACACTGAGACCGGTAGTCTGTGCCTTCAGCGAGCATCCCAGGTGAGCCACGGCCAGTAACCGAGGCCGCTGGAGCCTGTGGAGCAGCCCTAACGGGGGCTGAAGGGTGAAGGAGAGGCCGGAGACCCCAGCCGGGGGCGGGGCCTCTGGGCGGGGCCCGTGGAGACAAAGCGGGGAGGAGCCGAGGGCCTCCGTCGGGGTCCCGCCCACTGTGCGCTGGACCCGTTGGGTGTTGAGGGCTCGAACCTCAGACTCGGCTCCCGAACCGCCCCTGCTCCGCCTCGGGCGCCCGCTTGACCCGGGCAGTAGGCCGGTCTGGCTCTTGAGCTCTCTGCGACGCCGCAGCTCCCGCCGCGCTGTCCGGCCGCGCGGTGCCCAGCACTAGCGGCCAGTCCTCGCCGGCGCCCCTTGACTTTTCCCGCCGGGGCCGCCTTGCGCCAGCCCGGCTCCCGGTCTTACGTGTCGGTCGCGCGCCCGGTGCTCACGGTAGGGTGTAGTGGCGGTAAAGTCAACATCAAGTTCATGAGATGCAAAGATATGGTGGAATGTTGCCAGAAATAAAGGAAAAGAGGTGGCTCAGAAATGCTAGATGTGAAACAGGAGGCCGCAAATGAAAACACATTGGAATACCTTCCTTAGGGGAGGAACAGGTGTGTAATAATTGCATTATGTGGGGAGGGGCTCAGGAAGTTTGGAATGGCTTTATGGGCGTGTGCTTTACGTGAGTATCAGGTGGTCAAGGGGTGGGCTGGAATGGACATCTCCGGTTTTAGCTTCTTCCACATCCATCCCCTCCCTTTTTCTTTTTGTAAAAGTGCCTCTGTCTGGGGTTTTGGTGCTTTCCGGGATCTTGTGCCACACAGTAACAGTGGCACTGGCAATCTGGGTGCACCCCCTTCCTGTGCTACCTGGTCAACTTGTGACTAAGGTACCGCAATGCCACCCTCCTCTCCAGTCTTGCCCTGAAGGCAATGTGAAAGCAGGTGGTGTCCTGAGCCTTTTTCCCTCTGCCCCCCTCAGACTGTTCTGGTCACAATGGGCCAAGAGTCAGTGTAGGATCCAAATTAAACTTTTATTATAACCACATATTGATTTTGCTAAAATGAAGACAACTAAATTGTACGGGATGGATATATAATGATTGGGGAATTGAGGTTAACTGTATTAACCAATTCTGCCAGGACATCACCTGAACATCTAGACATGTGATAATAATTAAATGTAGTCATCTCTGATGTTCTGCTAACTTCCAGTCATATAAATCCTATAGTTTTATAGAGAATTAAAATTTTTGTAATTATGGAGTATACTTATCATAATAAGATGTTGTCAAGGTCATGTTAACCTAAAAACAAAAAGGCCTTTCAAAGTGAGTGGCAACAAGCATTTATTTGAAATCAATAAGAATCCCTATTCAGGAAGCACTGATCCAGGCAGAAAGCCAAATATTCTGATTAGGAGACAAAGGCAAGGAGTGTTTCTGAGAAAAGGGAGGGGAACAGTTACGTCAGTAGAAGGAAGGCATCTCTATCAGTGCAGATAACATGAAATAGGGACGTTAATTCTAAACAATGTTTAATTTTCAGTCCCGTAGGTGGTCCTCAGTCCAGTAGTCACAATATCTACTTTCTTGCTATCTTTGCAAACAGTTCATGGGGGACATAAAGTTGCTTTAGGCCCTGGTCCAGTTCAGCATTCCAAAGATTTGAGGGATGAGACATATAAGGCAGTTCTTCTGCCATGGCAGCTCTGGCTCCATTTTAAAGCATCTCCAATTATATTGACAGTAGGAGGAAAGAGCACATTTTATTTATCAGTTTGTTAGCTTAGTTCATTGCTTTTAAATACTTGATTTAGATAGAAGCCATGAACTGTCTGTCACCTGGGATCCAGGAAGGTTGTGGGCAGGCCTGTCCCCAGCCTCCCAGGTAGGTAGGGGACAGTGCTCTGAGTAGTGAGGCCTTGCCTTTCTTCCCCAAGAAGCAAGGTGACCCAGGGAGGGCAAGGCAGGCCTGGGCGTGGGGAGATGGCATGGCCATTCAAAGAAAGGTGCAAGAGAAGGATTTTGAGATGTGACGGCAGGACATCTGGGCACAATTCACCAGCTTCATGAATAGACAAAGGCCTCAGGATGAAGACTGAGTGGAGGCCTGGAGAGATCACAGAGGCTGACCCAGAAGGGCGCTTCCCCAGTCCTGGCACCTACAGACCAGCTCCTGTCAGCTCTGCCACCCACCGGCCCTGACTGTGCAGTTCTTCCATGCCTCTGAGCCGCGGCACCGCAGCTGGTGCGCCCTGTTGAGGAAAGCCCTCCCTCCATGGTGTGCTGACTACAAAGCCGGCCCCCGATTCTCCACTCTCTGCAACCGCGTCCTCTGCAGGGGCTCGGTCAGTCTGGGGAGCAGTCTAGGCGCTCCCTGGAGTGCGGCCGGCCGGGGGGCTGCCTTTGGCGACAGTGTGAGGGGGCTGCAGCTCTGCTTGGCCTTGTCCCTCCCGGAAACCCGTGGCCGGCCACCGCCCGGCCTGCGGGCGGCAGAGCGCGGGTCCACCGGGGCCCAGGTTGCGCCCCGCCAGCAGAGCGCCCGCCGGGCGCTAACTCCCGGCGGGGTGAGGCGGGTGCGGCCAGCGCCCCAGCAGCGGCCCCCTGATGCCGCGCAGCCCCGGACTCCACTTCCCAGCACCGCCCGGGCGCCTCGCGAGAACTCCACGTCCCAGAATGCCGCGCGAGGGCCCAGGACCCCGCCCTCCGCCTGGCCCCGCCCCCTCCGCCTGGCCCCGCCCGCGGCTGGGGGACTTCGCGGGCGCCGGAAGCAGGTCCTCGGCCGCCTGCAGGTGGGGCAGAGCGCAGGTGAGCCGGCTGTGGCCACCCAGGGGACTCCCGAGCGCGCGGCCCGGCGAACTCTGTGACAGAGAGCCCCGAGGGGTGCCGGGACCCCGGGGCGGTGGGCGTGGGAGCGGACGCGCGGGCACGGAGGCAGCCCTGGGCCTGGGGAGTGAAGGGGACGTGGTGGGGCCTGGCCGCTGTGGGGTCTTCCCCTCAGGCCTGTGCGGTCGCGAGCAGGGTCTGTGCGGTCTGGACAGGGTCCCTCTGGTCGGGGCTGGACGCGGGATCCTGCAGCGGGGCCAGAGGCGTCCTGTAGGGGCCCACCCCCTGGGATGGGGTGCTCGAGTGTGGTGGTGCCCTTGAGGCCCCTCCAGTTCTGAGCCAGAAGCACGACCCACTCAGGAGGAACTGGGCTGGCAGAGGCTTTCAGCGACCAGGTGGCCACCGGGTCCTCGTCTGTAACACACAGGCTTTGGCCGGGAGCCCCCAGCCCCAAAGTTACCTGCCTCCCATTGTGTCAGCCCAAGGGGAGCCAGTGCTCCCTGCCTCAGCCCAGTGGGGGTCTGTGTTGGGCCTACAGGGCGGAACCTGCACTGGCTCTCCTGTCTGGTGGCAGCCCCCAGGCCCCCCTGCGGTTCTAAGCAGAGGGCTCCCTGGGGAATGGGGCTGGGAGGAGAGGATGACTCAGTCCAGCTGGGTCTCTCTGGTCCCCAGTGAGCGTCTCTCCTCCCGAAGTGCATCATCCTGGGCCAGTTGTCCCAGAGAGCCCTGGGCCAGCCCTTGAACAGTTGCGGGGCCCAGTACCAAGGGCAGTGACCCCAAGCAGGGGCATCTCAGGGGAGTGGGTAATGTTGGATGGGAGCACGATGGCCTCAGCCTCACCCTTTGGCCCTACAGGTGCAGCTGACATGGGTGAGCCCCGGGGGTCCGTTCGGATCCTGGTGACAGGGGGCTCTGGGCTGGTGGGCAGAGCCATCCAGAAGGTGGTAACAGATGGGGCCAGGCTGCCTGGAGAGGACTGGGTGTTTGTCTCTTCCAAGGACGCCGACCTCACGTGAGTGGGCCCATTCCTGGAGCACCCCCATAGGCCTCTTCAGACAGAGCTCCGAGCCAGGCCTGTCCTTGAGCTTGGTGGCCTCATGTCTGCACCCTCTGCACCAGGTGGCTGGTGTGGCCTGGGTGTGCGCAGTTCTGCTCCTAGGCAAACATCCTTTCATCTCTTCCTGGAAGCCGGCGCCCTTAGTGGCTGGAGCCTGAACTGGCCACTTTCCCTTTGGCAGTCTATCCGCTATTGGCCCTGTCCAATTCTGTCCCCAGTACCTGAGTCCTAGGGTGCTAGGTCCCTCAGGCCTTCAGGGGACCCCTGATGGCCCGGCTCCTTCCAGGGACGCTGCACAGACCCGAGCCCTGTTTGAAAAGGTTCAGCCCACACACATCATCCACCTTGCTGCAATGGTGGGAGGCCTGTTCCGGAATATCAAATACAATTTGGACTTTTGGGTAAGTGAGGGGCCCAAACGAGTGCTGGAGCCAGGAGCTGGGCTCTGGGAACTTCCTGGCTAGCTTCCCACATTCATGTTCTGCCTCCAGGAAGTCCCTGGGGGTCGGGGCTAGGCACAGCTTGCTGGGGGCCCCTGATGACCCACACTTGATCTATAGGAAGAGGGGCGTACAGGTGGACCTGGGACATTTGACCTAATATGACCCAACTGATGGGTTCGGGGAGCTGAGAGAAGCCAGTGTTCTCTGCGTGGGTTGGGGCTGCTCTCTGTTTCCATTCCGTCCTGCTCCCAGGACCTCTGGTCCAGCTGCACCAAGCGAGTCCCAGGGTACAGAAGTGTGAACTGGGTGCTGGGTCTGCAGTTTGTGCCCTGTGGTGGGGGGCAGAAGGGGATTGGGGTTCTGCGGGCTGCACCCGAGGGTCGGCCCCACCGTCTCCAGGCAGCTGGCCTTGGCATGATTCGGCCCTGCTTCAGGCACTGGGGTGGCAGAGGCTCAGACCAGATTCTGCCCTGGGGGCCCCTGCCACCCCTGTCCCACCTTGTCTCAGCCACAGCCTTCCCAGCAGGCTGCCTAACCGCTACCTCTCCCTTCTCCCCAGACCAGTCCAAGTGCCCTGGCCATCACATATCCAATTTCCAGGAGAGGTGGGACCCCAGGAGTGTGGGGCTGGCCCAGGGCTTCACTGCTCCTGGGCGCCTGTGGGGGGGCGTGGCTGGCGGGGCCCCTTCTGCCTCAGGGCCAGATCACGTGAGCTCTGTTTCACCCTCAGCAACCCTTGTTTTCGGGGCCCAGCCTTGAGCTGAGGTGTGTAGCCTTCTCCTCCGGACCCTGGGAAGGCAGGTCCAGACCCCTCCTACAGCCCCGGGAAGGGTTGGTAATAGGCCAGGAGGGCAAGCCGAGGCTCCATCCTGCCCTGGGGAAACAGGACAAGGAGGCCCAGGTGCTGCCCAGGTCGGAGAGCCAGGCTATGTCCCGCTTCTGCTGGGGGAGCAGGTGAGGCCTGGGGTCTTGCCTGGAAGGCCTGAACCCGTCACTGATCCCCCCTCCCCCAAGAGGAAAAACATGCACATCAACGACAACGTCCTGCATTCGGCCTTCGAGGTGGGAGCCTGCAAGGTGGTCTCCTGCCTGTCGACCTGCATTTTCCCGGACAAGACCACCTACCCCATCGATGAGACCATGGTGAGAGGGGAGGCCGGCTGGGGCGGGGCCTGGGCGGGGCCTGGGCGGGGCCTGGACCTAGGCGTTCTCTGCCCGCCAGATCCACAACGGGCCCCCGCACAGCAGCAACTTTGGCTACGCCTACGCCAAGCGGATGATTGACGTGCAGAACAGGTCCTCCTGCACCTATCCCCCTGGGGCCAGCCGGGAGTGGGGGAAGAGGGCCGCGTGCCCCCGGGTGGGTGGGGCCTTGTGGGTACCCGGTGGGGCTCCCAGCCCCTGTCTCCCTCGCTTGCCAGCCATCCGCTAAGAAACCAGGGACGGGGGTGGGTCCCAGGGCGAGGGCCGGAGGACTGGCTGTGCCCCCGCAGGGCCTACTTCCAGCAGCACGGCTGCACCTTCACCGCGGTCATCCCCACCAATGTCTTCGGACCCCACGACAACTTCAATATCGAGGATGGGCACGTGCTGCCGGGCCTCATCCACAAGGTGTACCTGGCCAAGAGTGAGTGCCTGCCGCCCAGCACCAACCAGGTCACGGTCCTGTGGGGGTCCCTGGGTCCCAGCTGGGAGGAGTGTGGTGGCTGGCACAGCCAGCTCTGACACCTGCCCTCCGCGATCCGCAGGCAGCGGCTCAGCCCTGACGGTGTGGGGCACAGGGAAGCCTCGGAGGCAGTTCATCTACTCACTGGTTTGTGCAGGAGGGTGCACGGTTGTTCCCACAGTGTCTCCCTGGGCCTGCCATGCTGGCTGTGGGGTGAGGGAGCCTGGAAAGGGGGAGGGTCTGAGCCCCTGTAAGCACCTGGCCCCACGGGAGTTCTGGGTGCATCTCTGAGCTCAGTAGGAGAAAGGACTCAGCCACTGGGGCAGAGCTGGCCAAGGACTGCCCAAAGGGAGGAGCCTCTGGCCCTAGGGGGGCCTGGCCTATGCCCCCACTGGATAGGTATGCGCGGGAGAGGTGCCCTGTGGTCCCGTTGGGCCATCACTGGTGGCCTTTGACCCTGCCTGTCTGATGCCAGGACCTGGCCCGACTCTTCATCTGGGTCCTGCGGGAGTACAGTGAGGTGGAGCCCATCATCCTGTCAGGTGGGCATCTTGCAGCCCCACCCCACCACATCTGTGGGACGTCCTGTGGGGTGGGTGGCAGGGGCCAAGCAGAGGGAGCTTGACACTGTCCGGGGCCCTTCGCTCCCCACAGTGGGCGAGGAGGACGAGGTTTCCATTCAGGAGGCAGCCGAGGCCGTAGTGGAGGCCATGGACTTCCATGGGGACATCACCGTATCCTTTGACACATCCAATGGTCATGGGGGGGCCTCCCCTCCGTGCCAGAGGCTGTGGTCCGGTCTGGCGCATGGTGGTGCCCACCCTGGCCTCTGCGGCTGCATCTGCCGCCCTGTCCCAGAGCTCCCCAGGGAAGGGCGGGGGAGAGCGGTGGAGGGTGGAGGGGGGGCCGCCCTCCTGCTGCGACCTTGACCGGGCCCCAGTTTGATGCGAGCAAGGCGGACGGGCAGTTTAAGAAGACGGCCAGTAACGGCAAGCTGCGGGCCTACCTGCCGCACTTACGCTTCACGCCCTTCAGGCAGGGTGAGCCCCCCCCACTGCTCTCCGGCCGCACCCTCCCCACCCCCACCCCCGCGGAGGTCGGTGCAGCCCTGGCCCTTGCCCGCCCTCTGCAGCCGTCAAGGAGACCTGCGCCTGGTTCACCGACAACTATGAGTGCGCCCGCAAGTGAAGCCTCAGGCCAGCCAGCTGGCAGGGCCCGGTGGCAGCCGCCCTCAGCCAGAGGCCAGGGCACTGCCCGCCACGTGGGCCCACGTCGCACGCCTCCGCCAGGGTGGCCTCTGGAAGCTGTGCAGCAGGGCCAGCACTCCTGTTCACCCTCAGGGATACCAGGCCCCGCCAGGCTTGGCAGCTAGCGCCCCGGTGCCCGAGTTCTGATCGTGCCCACTTCTGATCTTGTTCTCCCACCCCCGGGGAGCCAATAAAGTGCATTTCACAGGCCTGGCCCTGGCAGCTCTGTGCCAGCCGTGCCCCACACCAGGCACCGTCTCCCCGACCCTGGCCAGTCCCAGGACCCACCGTCTCCCTGTCGACTGCTCAGCCCCCAAGAGCTGCTAGGCCAGGATGGCCAACTGTTCCTGGGGCGGCAGAAGCCAGAGACATGGAGAGGCAGGTGTGTGGGCAGGAAACAGGCAGGCCTCAGGGCTGAGGGGGTGGACTGTTGGCCAGTGGGATACAGGCAGGGCATTTCCTGCTGGGGCCATGGTCATGGCTGTGAGCAGGCTTGATGACCTGCATTCCCCTGGGCTGCTTCCCTCAGCCTCAGGGTTTTTGGAGAAAGGCTGGGTCTGGATTTGGACAGGCAGAGTGGGGTGGATCTGAGGGGAGGATGGTGATTGGGTAGCTCAGCCTTTCCTGGGGCTGTAAGAGACAGCTGGGCCTGGCCTGGGACGATGGGACCTGGACTGCCCTTCTCATAGACAGTAACAGGTGTCACCAGGGAGTGCCCACTGGGCCTTGTGGGCAGAAAGATGAGTGGCATGGGCCTCCCATTCTCAATTCGAGCAGGGCAAAGGCCAGACAGGTTGAATGACAGCCAGTCAGGGTTGGGCTGTGGGTCTAGGAGTACCCAGCTCCCAAACCCCCAGGCCAGTGCTGATTTGGTGCTGTCACCCTGAGCTGTGCGGCTTGGGGAGTATCTGACCACAAGCTCAGACCAGGTAGCGCCCTGTCCTTCCCACCTGAGTCCACTCCCAGGTTCCAAATCCGGGCGCTCTGAGTACGAGACTTTCACCCAGAGAAGCCAGCCTGCGGCGGGCAGGGCCAGAATGTGGGCCGTGTCCGCTGGTCTTTCATCGGAATCGGGGCGCATGTCCCTCCTGGAAGCTCGGTAGCCTCTCGGGCTTGGCAGCGTCCCCACGAGGGACACCGACGTCCCGGACGGGGTCCGAGGAGACGCTGCCCTTTTCGACGCTTCGTCTTCGAAAGGAGCTTCTCTAGCGGCCTTCCGGGGAATCGGAACCCGATCTGCACACACACCCCCCCGAGCCCACCGCGACCCAGGCCTTCCGCGCGCCGCAGGCGACGGCCCGGGGCGCCTCGGCCCCGCCCCTTGCGGTGACCCGGCCCGGGGAGCTGCGAGCCGCGGAGGACCTGCCCCGAGCCGGAGGGGGCGGGGCGTGCTGCCCGGCAGCGCGGGGGCGGGGCCTGGGGCGGTGCAGCCCATTGGCGGGGGCGGGGCCTGGGCGGCGCAGCCCATTGGCGGGCCGCGGGGGCGGGGTGTGGGGCGGGGCCTGGGGCGCGCAGCGGCGCGATGGCGGCGGCGGCGGGGTCGGACTCGCGGCGCGTGGGCTTCGTGGGCGCCGGCCGCATGGCGGAGGCCATCGCGCAGGGCCTCATCCGAGCAGGTGGGGCGCGTGGGGCTTCCGACACGGGTCAGGTGTGGGAGGCGCGGGTTCACCTGGCCGGAGCTCACCTGCACGCAGGGATGGATCCCGCAGTCCCCGGGGCGTGCGCCGGGGGGTCCCGGAGCGGAGCGAGGCCGGGGGGCGTGGGCCAGCGCGGGCCCTGCCCCGGGACTCACTTCGGCCGGGGAGCGCGGCAGGAAGGGACGTGCGCGGGCGCAGAGAGGCGGCGCCCCACGGCAGCCGCAGGTGGTCGTCGGGCTTTGGGGATGTGGCTGGTCCGCCTTGAGAAGTGCCCTGCGTGCGTAGAGTAACAGGCACAGCGGCCTGGGAAGATTTAGCATCAGAAAAGGAAAAGTAACATATTTAAGTAGTTTTTAATGTTGACGAGGCATTGGACGGGTAGTATTTTGGCTCTGTTGGATTAAATAAAATGTGATGCATTTGGCTTCACCTGTTTCTTGCTGTTTCACGTGACTACTAGGAAATGTAGTTCACACACTGCTTGGGGCAGCACTCCCTGAGAGCCTGGGATCTCATGCCACTCTCCGGCCTTAGTCTGGGTGCTTGTCCTCGGAGGCTTTTTTCTGTTTGTACGCCAACTCCACTCCTGGTGGCGTGGTACAGGATTTCTAAACCTCAGCACTAAGGACATTTGGGGCTAGATATTCCATCCTTCATGTCGTAGGGGTTTTAGCGGCTCCCTGGCCTCTCCCCACTAGATGTCAGTAGCACCCACCAGTTGTGACAGCCAAAAAAAAAAGTCTCCAGACACTGCCTTAGTCACCTGGGGCACGTGGGGATCTTCTCCAGTTGAGAACCATTGGTTTCCAGCAGAGGATGACAACGCTGGCTTGATCCTACTCCGCAGAAGTTAGAAACCTTTACGTGTAGGTAATGGGCTGGTTTTCTGCCTTCAGCCGGATATCGAAGTCCAGAGGGGTCAAAGTCAAAAAGTTGACTGCAAGTCTCAGGTGTCTTAAAACCCCGTAAGATCTGGCCTCCCGGGGCTGTCCAACTTCAGCATCGAGTGCAGTGCGTGTCTGTGTAATACACCGTGCGTTTACATCACTGACACGGTTAATCAGTTCTGGGTTCAGGTTTGGGGTGTACTTCTGCCTTCCTGTTAGGCGTTATGGAAGTCCGACCTCCCCAGCCCCGTGCTCCACAAACAGATGAGTGCTACCAAATGGGCACTTACCCTGGCTTTGACATCCCAGCACAGATGCACCCCCTCCCAGGGAAGCTCGGCCCCCATTGGGCCTCCCTAGCCCCTTGTTCCCCCCAGCCTTTCTGTACCCAGAGGCAGAGGTCCCTGGGATCTGCGTCCCCACAAGACAAAGCAAGCTCCTGGCCCCTGCATTCAGCAGGGCCTCTGGATTCAGCAGCAGCAGCAGCAGCAGCAGCAGCAGCAGCAGGCAGTGACAGTGACTTCCTAATAGAATTGAATGGATCTGATTGCCAGGTCTGGGCTGCACCAAGCACCCCTGCAGAGCACTTGGGTTTGCGGAGAGCCTCAGGCCAGCCAAGGGCCAGAGGGTCCAGGTGAGGCTGATCCTGAGAGAGCTTTCAGTAAGGGGCAGGCCAGGCCGGCCTCTCCCCTCCTTCCTCCCTCCTCACTGACCCCAGGCCTTGCCTTTCTCCAGGAAAAGTGGAGGCCCAACATGTGCTGGCCAGTGCGCCAACTGACAGGAACCTCTGCCATTTCCGGGTGAGCTGGGGCCCAGCTTCTGGGAGTTGAGGCTGCCCCCCAGGGGCCCAGAGTGACTTTTGGCTCTGTCCCTCTGAGACACTTCTCGGGGCCAGGGAAGTGCTGCTTATGTAGCTAAAGGTTTGAGACTGTGCTGGGGAAAGGGAGGTCAAAGGCTAGAGGGAAATCAAGGTTCTGGAGGGCCAGGGCGTGTGCTAGTCAGTGTACATGTGTGTGTCTGTTGGGGTGGGCAGGGATGGCCATGGGTACTTACTGGGGTCAGAGGGCCCACGGTGCTGACATCAGGGGGTCTGTGGGGCTCAGGGTTGTCCTAAGCAAGAGCGCGTGGTCTGGGTGAGTCCTGGGCTGCATGAGTCAGGAGTTGGAGTGGCACAGGCGAGATGCACAGAGACCCATGGGGAGGCAGGTGGGCTCTGGCTGGAAGGGCCAGGGTCTGGGAAGACGCCCACTCACCCCGTCCCGGCCCTGGCGTTTCTGGTGCAGGCTCTGGGCTGCAAGACCACCCATTCCAACCAGGAGGTGCTACAGACCTGCTCACTTGTCTTCTTTGCCACCAAGCCCCACATCCTGCCAGCCGTCTTGGCAGAGGTGGCCCCTGTGGTCACCTCTGAGCACATCTTGGTGTCTGTAGCTGCTGGGGTCTCTCTGAGCACCCTGGAGGAGGTAAGTGGCCTGTGGAGATGAGGCTGTGACCCCAGAGCGGGCTCTTCTGGCCAGACTCAGCTTCCTAGCCCTCGCCATCTGAAACTGGCCCCAGGATGGGTGGGACAGGTAGCAGACAGCCTTTTGACCAGCCTGCAGAGATGGCCAGGTGGCTAAGGGACTGGGGTTAGGTTTCCTCTTGGTGCCATACCTGGGAAGCCGGGGTAGGGGCCTGACTTGGGTGCGCACCTGCCTGGCAGGGCTGACCCACAGGTTCCTTGACTCCAGCCTCCTTCTGGCCAGCTGCTGCCCCCGACTGCACGAGTGCTGCGGGTCTCGCCCAACCTACCCTGCGTGGTCCAGGAGGGAGCCATGGTGATGGCACGGGGCCGCCATGCCGGGAGCAGCGAGGCCGAGTTCCTGCAGACTTTGCTGGAGGCCTGTGGGCAGTGCGAGGAGGTGCCCGAGGCCCAAGTGGATATCCACACTGGCCTCAGTGGCAGCGGTGTGGCCTTTGTGAGTGTTGTCTAGTCCCCCGCCCCCACAGGCCATCCCTCTGCGAAGCGGGGCCTTCCTGACTGAGTCCCTGTGACTGCCCTGCCCTCAGACCCAGAGGCTTGGTCCCCAGCTGCCCGCGAGCTCTGCTCTCATCCACATCCCTGCCTTCCTGGGCCTTTGAGGCCAGCCCCTTGGCAGACCCCTGGGCCCAGGCCTCAGCCGGGGCGCTGCACTGGTGGCTGGTGCTCTGAGCCCTATTCCTGAAGGTCCTGAGCCTTCTCAAGGTGGGTGCTGTGTGCGGGGTAGTGCTGGTGCTGACACCACTGCCCCCACAGGTGTGCGCCTTCTCCGAGGCCCTGGCCGAGGGTGCCATCAAGATGGGCATGCCCAGTGGCCTGGCCCACCGCATTGCTGCTCAGACCCTGCTGGTGAGTGATGGCGGCCCCAGGGGAACATGTGAGAGGGAATGGGCCTGTGTGCCTCCTGGGAGCAGTGGGAAGGGAGACAGTGAGACCAAGAAGCCCAGACCGAGATCGGGGGACGCATGACAGGACACAGAGGGCGGCTGAGCTGGAGAAGGCACCCCCCCGCCTCTCCCAAGTCAGTGGCTCTCAACGCCTCCCTCCCCAGGGGACGGCCAAGATGCTGCTGCAGAAGGGACAGCACCCAGCCCAGCTGCGGACGGACGTGTGCACGCCGGGCGGCACCACCATCTACGGGCTGCACGCCCTGGAGCAGGGTGGGCTTCGGGCAGCCACCATGAGCGCCGTGGAGGCCGCCACCTGCCGGGCCAAGGAGCTCAGCAGGAAGTAGGGCACAGGTGCAGCATTGGGGTCATAGTCCAAGTCCCCCCAGAACAGCCTGGCCGCCCCAGTCCCGCCCTCCAGCCCCTCCCCGAGCACTGCGGTCCTTTGACCTGCAGGAGCCTCACCGCTGCACCCTGTCTCCCACAGGGGAAATCTCAGGGGGCAGGACTTGGGGGGTCCCCTCCCACCCCGGGTAGAAGGCAGCGTGGTGAAGGCCACCGTGAGGGTGATGTGGCCTCCGAGGGCCTGGGCACTGGCAGCGCTGCCCAGGTGGGCGAGGGTGCGAGCAGAGGCCCTCGTAGCTGTGTGACCGCAGCCAGGCTGGGGCACGGGGACACGTGGAGTCTGCACCAGAGACCCGACCCCCCTCAGTGAAGCCAGGGGTGTTATGCCGAGCCTGTCCTGTCCCATCCCTGGGTGGGGCTCCCCACTGGGGTCTGTGTGTCCCACTCCCACTGAGGAGGATCTACACCCTGCCCCTGCCCCTGCCCCCGGAGCTCCCACAGCAGATGGCTCCAGGCTTGGGCAGGTGGCCCTCTCCCCCAGACCCTAAGCTCTTGGTAAGTGGCAGGTGGAGCTGGCCCTGATGGCCCTTCCTGCTCAGGAGTCCTGGAGGATCCGGTGCTCTGCCCTCTGGTACAGGGCCTGGCTCTCCAGCATGTTCCTGGACAGACCAACAGCTGGGCCTCTGGCCTACGCAGGCCCCAGGGGCTGGAGCTCCCCTGGCTTCCACCCATGGGCCTGAGGAGGTGACGGGAGGCCTGGCCTCGGTTACCTACTCTGCCATCCACCAGCTGAGGACTTCCAAGCCCCATGCAGGGACCTCTTACTGCCCTCCTGCCCAGGTCCGGCCCCTCTCCCGCCTCCCAGCCCACCCTGTTCTGGCCTCGGATCAGTCTGACTGCTCTGCTCCTTGTGAGAATGTCACCCTGAATTCATTTCCACACGCGATTTATATGTGAAATGGGATTAAAGTTGCTGTTGTGCGGCACGGAGCGGCTGACATTTCGTGGGTGCTGGCAGAACCGCAGTCTAAGTGCCTGAAGCGCGTCTCGGCCAAGGCCAGGACACCGCGCTTAGTCCGAGGTGGGGCATGGGTTCCCCACACCGTCACACTCAGCCACGTGTCAGTGAGTCCCACGACGCATCTCACAATCCTTGGGCACCAAGGAGGCCACTCCCTGAATGAGGGCCTCGGGGAGCCCCCAGCCCAGCTGGAGGGGCAGCCTTGCTCCAGATGGTGGTGGCCTGCGACAGGACACCTCAAGAGGAGCGGGGCCACAGCCCAGTCATTAGTTGGCCACGTCTTCACCTTACAGCCCAGTCGAAATGCCTTTTCCTGGAAGTGTGCGTAGGACGACTCCTCAGCGCGTCCCATTCTCACGCCCTCCCCACTTTTCCGGCTCGTGAACTGTTCTAGATCCAAGCGTTGGGTCAGAGCTGCACAAATGAGACTCGAGGATGGGGACGCGTCTGACGCTGACACGTTCAGCCTTTATTGGGAAGCGCACTGGGCCCGCCTGACCGGGCCGCCCCGCCACCAGCGGGGTTGGGTGCAGCCCAGCAGCGCACGGGGACGTGCGGCCGGAGTGGCATCATGGCTGGCCACCCTCACGGCCCTACCCACAGCCCGGGCTCCCAACCTGCTTTGGGCCAACCCCTGGCGCTGTGGCCTGGCCTCTTCCCTCAAAATATGCACTGGGTGGTTTCAGCCAAATGAAGGCTGCGCGCTTGCTCGTTTTACCCAACGTGTTCCTTTCCCACCCGCTGCCAAGCCCATGGGGTGAGCTCCTACTGACCTGGACCAAGAGACACCTCCTGGAAGGGCAGTGACCTTCACACCCTGAGTACGGGTCAAGAGGGGTGAACAAGAGGGGAAGCGGATGCTTTTGTCCCCAAGCACCTCCCTGGCTGCAGGCGTCCCCACAGCAAGGCAGAGAACACAGAATCCTCCAGTGAAACAGCTTCTGGCTTGCAGACAACTAACGTCAAAGGAATTCCAGCAGCGTCGACCAAGACCCCAAGCCCCAGTGCCACCTGCCACCTGGGCCTCTGGTCATCACAAACCAGGTTGTAGGCTCAAGCACTCGGGCCCAGCAGGTAACAGCAGTGAGGGGCAGGCTGCCGAGTGCAGCCACCAGCTAAGGTCCGCTTCAGTCACTGCAGGGATAAGCTCTGGGGCCTCCTGCCAGAAGCTTCTGGCCGGGCCACCCCACGACTTCATGCTGAGCTGAGCCCAGAGAGATAAGTAACTGCCAACCAGTGGCTGTGCTCTGGTGGGCACAATGGCCTGCTACTGGGGCCGTCCTGGGGACCCGGTGCTCTCAGCCTGTCCTGTGACACACACAGGACACCTTTACAAGCTCTCTTGTGAGGGGGCCACCAGACCCCCAGACCTGCACTCACCGAGCACTTACTAGCTCAAGCCCCAGGCCAGCTGGACCGGCCTCACTGTATGGAGTAGCCACGAGGGCCCCCGGGGAGACCAAGGCGTCCTCCACAGGTGAAGTCGGCCAGTGCCACGAGGCAGCTCCAGGAGACTCACTCATCTCAGCACCAACTCCGGTTGCTGCCCCGGCCTGCAGGGGGTGAGACGGACTTAGGACAGGACCTTGGCCAGAAGGGCCATTACCAAGGCCGCTGAGCTGCATGGGGAACCCACCTGGACCCTGATGCCACCTCTCCGCAGCCAGCAGGCTCCCGGCCCTGGGTCCTGAAGCCCTGTGCCAGCTGTTTGGGTTAGACCCAGGGCCAGCCTCAGACTGCCAAAGGCTCCCGTGGGTGTGCAGGCCCCCGAGCTGACGGGATGCACCAGATGGGCCCTGGCAGGCGAGGCTGGAGGTGCTGCCCTGCACCTGGCTAGCCGAGGCTCACTTCTCCCCACCTCCATCAGCTCTCAGACCTGAGACACTTTATGCATGTGCGTGGTTTGTGTCTTGACTGGGACACTTCTAGGAAACAGTCGGTGATCCTGGACTTGAGTGGAAATTGCTCGAGGGTTCCCTGCAGCGACCTCAGTGTGATGAAGCCACTCCGTGGTGCACACACCACCAGTCAGCAGCCTCTGGAAGGCTCTGAGCAACATCTCTGTAAAGGCAGGCCCCCTCCCGCCCTGGGGTGAGCACTCCACGCCTCAGACCACCAGGAGGGACCTGAATAGCTGGACAGAGCAGCAGAGGCGAGAGCTGGGCAGTAACAGGAGGGCCCTTCCCCGCTTTCAAACTGTGCCACCCAGAAGCCCAGTTCCTGGGGCCCATGGCAGTGCCAGGACGGGCAGACGAGGCTGGAGGGCCCTAAGGCACCGCAGGGTTGTCCCAGCACGGCTGTCAGTGCTGCTGGTCTGCTCTGGGGTAGGTGGGTGGCCCCGGGGCTGGACAAAGTGGGCTGTGGCTGCTGGGGGAGACTGGGGAGCTTGGCGAGTCACTGTTCAAGTCACCAGGCCACAGTCTGGCCACACACCAACCCCATGCGATGAGAGAGATGTTCAGAGATGTATTTTCTTAAGGAAAATTAAAATCTGAGTGGAGCTGAAATCTACACCCCCACACAGTCCCTTCCCAGCCCACAGAGCCATCCTCGGAGACCGGACCTAGGCTGTGGACTGACACCACCCTGCCTCTCGTAGACTCTCTGTGAAAACGGACTGAATGCGCTAAGAACAAACCCGAGTGCTGTGCCTCCCCCGCAGCACCAGGTGGACAGGAATGTGGGGCCCTGGCCCAGTGAAGCCACTGGCCACCGCTGGTCAGGGTGGAGGCCTCAGCCCCACAGGGGCGGGGCAGAACACAGCGAACCGCCCTCTGGAGGTGCTGTGGCCTGAGTGCCAGATGTGTGTGAGGGGCCCTGGCCAAAGCCACAGACCCCATGGCAGTGCTGGCCCAGGCATGAGGAGCGCAAGCCTGGGGCCTCCCTTCCAGCCCCCAGGATGACCTTCCACCCACCCAGCTCCTCCTGGCCGGTCAGGCTGGCATCCTAGAGGCCCTGGTCATGGGGCAGGCTACTGGGGGCGGGGGCAGAGGGGGAGACTGTGTCCCCTCACTCCAGGTGCAGCAGGACAAGGGCCGCTTGGGCTGGCTTGGTCATACCCCGTCGTCAGGGACTTCTGGGGAGGGCCCGATGCCACCCAGCCTCCGGGCCATGCTGATCAGGGAGCGCAGCTGCACCAGCTTCAGTGGCCCCACGTCCCCGGGGTCCTGGCCTTCCAGCCACCGCAGAGCAGTCTCAAGACCTCGCACGGCCTCCCCAGCGGTGGGGACAGGAGAAGTCCCCTCTCCACCCTCCGCTGGAGAGGGGAGGCTGGCTGGGGGCTGACAGGCCACAAGGGCCGGGGCAGGGGGCCGGCCAAGGCCCGCCTCCCCCCGCCAGGCCTCGGGCAGGCCCCGGTCGTCATCCAGGTGCAGCCACGTGGCGACCTCCTCCGGAGCCAGGCGCTTGTAGGCCAGGGCTGCCAGGTGCGTGAGGTCGCTGAGCACTCTGCCGGGCTCGGCCGCCGCCTCCACCTGGCCGGCTGGCTGCCCCTGCCCAACACGCTCCTCCGGCGGGGGCTCGAAGGCCGCCCGCAAGCCCAGCAGCCAGCAGCGCTCGATGCTGCCCGCCTGCACCAGGTCCCAGGAGAGGCCGGCCAGGTAGAGCATGTCCTTGAGCATGAAGCTCCGCATGAAGTCCAGCGGGGAGCCCCCCGCGCAGGACACGGCCAGCCGCAGCAGCTCCCGCTTGTACAGCTGCTTGAAGGCGGCCACCACGCCCTGCTCCAGGGGGGCAGGGATGTGTGCGCGGCCGCTGGCCCTGGACAGGAACAGCACGCGGACGGCGCCGTCGGGGGTCTGCAGCTCCTCGGGGGGCCCGGGCGGCTCAGGCCGGGAGCGCCGCGCGGCCTCCTCACCGTCGTCCGGCGCGGGCGCCCGCGCGGCGGGGCTGGGGCAGGCGGGGTGGGCGACCAGCAGCACGGCCCTCTGCTGCAGGCAGCTGCGGCGCAGGTAGCGCCGGACGCCGGGGACGAACTCCTCGAAGAACCAGCCGCGCAGCAGCGGGCGGCTGAGCCAGGCGTCGGGGCTGTAGCGGTAGGAGGCCGGGAACTTGTCCTGGTTGTGGTGGCGCAGGCTGGGCGGGTCCGGCAGCTGCCCGATGACCAGCGGCTTCAGTTTGTGGCTGCCGGTCAGGTTGGCGGCCAGCAGCACCGTCACCCGGTCCCCGCGCCAGCGGCGGCCGCGGCCTCCCGCGCCCGGCGGCGCCGCCTGCTCCGGAAGCAGCTTCCAGTAGAGGCCGGTGACGTTGGCGTTGTAGATCTGCTCGTCGCCGTAGGCGCCGGCGGCGGGGGGCGGCGCGGCCGGGGCGCGGCCGGGCGGGGGGCCGGCGCCCGGCGGGCGCGGGGGCGCGGGCTCCTGCTTGACGGGCGCGCGGGGCGCGGGCCCGGCGGCCGGCGGCTCGGCCTCGCCGTACAGGCGCTGGCTGGAGATGCCGTGGCGCTTCTGCCAGCGCCAGAACCAGCCGTGGCTGGCCTTGAACGTGCAGTCGGGCCCGTGGATCTGGCGCGCGAAGGCCTCGGCCTGCGCCTGGATGAGCGGCCCCGACAGCGGCACGCCGTGCTGGCGCAGCGCCAGGAACCACGCGTACACGGCGCGGTCGATCTCCTCCTCGTTGGCCAGCCGCATCTTCTTGCGCTGCGTGCCCACCTCGCCGCCCAGCTGCTCCAGGAACCAGCGCAGCTTCGGCTCGTCCTTGAGCCAGCCGCGCAGCGTGCCGCCGGGCACGCCGAAGTCGCGGCACACGCTGGCCTGCCGCTCGCCGCCCTTGACGCGCTCGATGGCCTGCAGCTTGTCCTTGATGGAGTAGGCCTTGCGGAAGGCCATCTTCACGGCCACGCGCGGCCGCGCGGCGGGGCCCGGGGCGGGCGCGGGAGGCCGCGGCGGCTGCGCGGGCCGCCCGGGCGGGGGTCGGCGGCCGCGGCGCGGGGCCGGGCCGGCCGAGGCGCCCGCGGGGTACATGGCGGCGGCGGCGGCGGCGGCGGCGGCGGCCGGAGCGCGGGAGCCATACGCCCGCCGGCTGGCCGGCCGCGCGGGCGGGGCGCGGCGGGGCGCCGGGGGCGGGGCCGGCCGCGGCCCTCCCCTTTGTCTCGCCGGCTCCCGAGGCGCAGGCGCGCCCGCCCCGCCCCGCGCCGCCGGGCGCCCGGCGCGTGCGGCCCGTCAGCCCCGCCCCGGCCCGACGAGTCCACTGGGCCGGCGGCGCGGGGGGCGCGCGGGCGGGCTGCGGCCCCGTCCCCGGCGCGTGCTGCGGCCCCTCCGGGAGCCAGCGAGCCCGGGGCGGGGCTGCGTGCGGCTTCGGTCCTTGCAGCGGCGGGGGGGGGCCGCAGGGGGCCCGCGGGCGGCGGGGCGCGGCGTGCGCGGGGCCGGCCCCCCCGCGCCCGGTGGTCGCGCCCGCCGCCTCACTTCCCGTGCGCGGCCGCGCCGGCCCGCCCTCTCCTCAGGCGTCCCGCGCGCCGGCCCTCGTCTCTGGTCGCCGCGTCCTTGGCTGCAGCGTGAGTACCGCGGCCCGCGCCGGAGGCGCCGCCGAGCCCCGGAGGCCGCGCGCACCCGCGGGGGGGAGGGCGGGGAGCGGCTCCGCGCCGGCGGGGACCCAGGCGCAGGCGTCCCCGGCGCGCCGGCGGGGGGGCCGGCGCCCAGCGTGGCGCCCCGGGGCGCGCGGAGGGGCGGGGCCCGCGGGCCACGTGGCCGGCCCAGCCGGGGCTCCAGGCGCCGCGCTGTCCTGGGTCGGCGCGGGGCAGGAGCGTCTGGCCGGCCGCGGGCCTAAGGGCCAGGCGCGCGTCCAGCCCTCGGGGAGCCCTGACGGCTCGTGACTGCGGGAGGGGCTGGGGCCCAGGTCTGTGGCAGTGGCCGGGCGGCGGCCCCGAGGAACCAGCCCCTGACGGCGAGGAGACTGCCTTCCTGAGAAAGGCCGCTTGAGTGCGAGGAGGGAAAGGCTGGTCCTGGAGCGGGGGGCGGGGGGCAGTGGGGCGGAGACCCCACAGAGGCTGCTGCAGGTCAGGGTTTCCAGAGTGAAGGGCCACCCGGGAGCGAGAGAACTGTTGGGGTGCCCCCCCTCGCCGGCCTGGGAGTCCCTTAAATTGACCCTGGCACAGAACTCTCGAGGGAGCCTGGCCTGGGGCAGGGAAGGATGCGTCTTTACCTTACGCTCCCACAGGAGTAGCTGTGGTGCTCTGGGCACCCCTAATCGGTCGCTGGGCTGGCTCGAAATGCAGTTTGGTCATTCCTGTGCCCAGCCCTGTGGACTGAGTGCCCCCTGGGAAAAGCACCTTCTCCCGGAGCGCCTGGCACACAAACTCCTGCGTCACTTCTGCAGGGCAATGTTCTGGCCCTGTGCCAGCCCCGGGGTGCCCTCCAGGCCAGGTCTCCATTTCTTCACCCTTGCGGGGGGATGCTGTGGGGTTCATGGGCACCTGGGCAGGGTGAGCACTCGACCACCCGTCCCTTCTCATCCTCGTTGGGCCCCGACAGCTGCCCCCTGGCGAATCCAGTTGGGGACCAGCCACCTGGGCTTTGCTTCTGGGAAGCTGGGTGAGGAGGCTGCAGGGTTCAGCATGGAGCAAACGTGCTTGACTGGGGTTTCTGTGACTGGTTCCTTGAAGGTTGGGTGTTGTCTTAAAGATTATCAAAAAGAAAAAAGCGCTTCCAACACGTCTTCTACTAGCGTCAGCTTCCGGGGGACCGCAAGCAGGAAGTGCTGGCCTGGGCATTTGTCAAGCCCTGGCCCTGTGCTCATAATGTACGTGTGTGTTGGAAGTGGGTGGCAGCGTGACACTGATGTGCAGTGCAGGCATCGGAGGGAGACGGTCCCCAGCTCCTCACCTCGCTGACTCGGAGCCTTGCTTTCCCACTCCTGTGCCCAGCTGTGAGGCCTGGAGACTCCACACTAGGTGTGTATGTGGGAGGTGGGGAAGCACGGGGGGCACCAGAGTCCACCCAGGGGAGGATGTAGGGGCCTGGCTGGTCACCTGGACCAGAGTGCCAGGGGCTGGGACAGAGGTAGAACTGGCAGGCTATGGTGTGAGGCAGGAACTTGGTTGCCACTGGCTGGGCCTGGCATGGGTGCAGGTCCCTCTTCCTCCCAGTAGGACAGGCTGGTGTCTGAGTGGGGCTGAACTCTCCGGGAGTCAGGCCGGAAAGCCTCTGAGTAGGATTTGGGGCCGTGGAGCCCCTGCAGGGAAGGCAGAGGGCCCCACCCCACCTGTCCATGCAGCCGCCCCCAGCGTGGCCGCCCTCATGGACTAGGACGTCTCTGTTGCTCGGTGCTGCTGGCGACACTGCAGCGCAGCACGGGTCCAGGCCACGCCGGCAGCGGGCGGCAGAGCCCGGCCCCGCGCACACCTCACGCCTGCTCGCTGCGTTCTCGCGTCCCGTAGAGGGCACTTCTTGCGCGCTGGGTGCACAGTCTGGGAGCTCCTCTCGCTCCTCTCGGTGCGCCGGCCGTGGGGTGATGTGAGTTAGGGCCCCCTGAGGCGGTGTCCGGAGGATGTGGAGGGCAGAGCCAGGGGAGGGGCCGACCCTTCCCAGAACCCTCCGTCTGCCCAGTGCCACAGGCCCTGACACCGTGGTGGGCACAGCTCTGCCAGGCCACGTTCTCACCTTCATTCAGGACCCTCTAGCCAGGAGTGTCACGGGCGGGAGCTGCTGCCAGCTTCCCTGTGCTGGCACCACAAGAACTGCCCTCCCAGGTCAGCGGGGGCTGAGAAGCCTGCAGTTCACGGGGCTGGCACGTGGCTTGGTGGGCCGGGTGCTGGGCTGGGCATGTGGCAGAGGGAGGGTCACCTCTAACCAGGACCACTTTGGCTGCGTCACTGCCTTCCTGGTGGCCAGGCGGAGCGTGGTCCCCTTGGGCCCTCCCAAACTAGGGACTCCCGAGAACCCAAGGCAACTCGGCAGGGCAGTGCCCTCTGAGGGGAGCCGTCTCACTGAGCCTGGTGGGTGAGGCAGGGCCGTGGTGGGGGCAGCCCGGCTCTTCACCCTGCAGGTGGGCAGGACCCCCAAGGCCACCCATGGTCCTTGGCCTGGTGTTGGCAAGTTTTCCTCCCCATGCTCCGGGCTGTGACTGCTGCCGCCTGAAGGGACTGGGTGACGAGGGTCCCTGCTGGAGAGCACAGGCTGGTGTGTTCGTGTCCGCCAGGGAAGGGCTCCACTCTGGCTCGCCTTTCTGCTAGGAGAGAACGGGCTCGGGCAGGTCCTCGGGGAATGCAGGGACGAGGAAGTCGAGGACGTAGAGGTGGGCTTCTGCGTCAGAGCTGCTGGGGGCTGTCCCTGGAGACCTAGCAGCAGGGCAGGGGGAGCTGGTAGCGTCCCTGTGGGGGCTGCTGCCCTGTCTCAACTTTGGCTGCACGCTGGCTGGTGCTCTACTCCCTCACCTGTGGCCACTCTCCCCTGGTGATGCTCTGGGGTGGGAGTGGCTCATTTTGTGTCCCCGGAGGGCCCTTGCCCACAGAGCCATGCCCACACCCCCTCTGGGTACTGTGCCTCCTAAGAAGTCTTTGCGGTGAGTGTGCTCCTACAGGGAGCTGCCCGGGACCTCCTGCACGGTCCTGAGGGCCAGCTGCCTCCCCTGGGTACCAGCTTGTTGTCTGCCCCTCAGGGCACCTTGTGCATCCCTGTCCATCAGTGACTTGGTGTCAGGGACCTGGGTGGCCGAGCTCCCGTTGGGAGAAGGGGGACAGATTTTTTGGATTCCAGTTGCTGAGCAGCTGTGGGGGCTGCAGGGCAGGGTCTTGTCACCTGTGCTCAGCAGGCATGCCTGGAGCTGGCAGAGGCTGCCTGTGGCCTCCTCACCTCCTGGGCTGTCACCTCTTGTGCATTTGGGGTGGGGCACAGAGTGTCTGTGGCCTGTTTTTCCCTGGCCTTTTACACACACCAGGAAGACTTTGCCCCTCAGAGCCCTTGGGTAGTGCCGTGTCCCAGCGTGGGCACCAGGTCTAGGTGGACGCCAAGACCCCTGGAGTGCTCCTTGTCATCCTGCACCTTGTCTGACAGCCTGGACCCAGTGGCAACGGGGGGCGGGGTTGGGGGGATCCACTCCACAGCTCCAGGTGGACCGAGGGGGTGCTCAGGGTGCCGGCTCTCCTGTCCCCGGCATGAGCGAGGAACAGGTGGGCGGGGTGTTCAGGTTGTGCCTCCCAGGGCCTCCCTGGGAACTGCCTGTTCCAGCGATGATGGGCAGCGCTGCCTGGGCGGTGGACTCGGCTGCCTCCTGGATTTGGGTGGCGGGTCTCTCTGGCGCTCACCGTCTGTCTCCTCCACCAAACCCGCCTGCACGCCTCACCAAGCTGCTTCTGGAAGGGCCCTCCAGCCTGCTCGGGCCGCCCTGTCTGACTGCCTCTAACCTTGCTGCTTTCTCTTCATGCTGTCCTAGGAGGTCAGAGCGAAAGTAAGTACCACTTGTCCCATGCACCCTTCACCTGAGCCAGGGGACCCCCGGTGCAGCCGTCACTGCACCTGGGGGCAAGCAGCGGGGCTCGTTTTCTCACCTGAGCACCAGGAGCTGGACCTGCCACTGTTCCAGCTCTGGCCCCATGGCTCATTGGGTGGGGTGGCAGCAGTAAGCTTGTCCTCAGCGGTGAGGTGGGTGCAGGTGCAGGCCGTGTAGCTAGGGCCCTGCAGGCCCTGTGCCTTGTTCAGGGGTCTCTTAAGAAGTGGCCTCCCCTCCCCTGAACTGTGGTCCCCGGAGCTCTGAGCAGAGCCTGGTCTATGTTGGAGCCAGGGAGCGTTTAGGCCTACAGGGTCTGGCAGGGCTTGGGCACTGGGGGGCCAGCCTATCGGCAGGGCCGAAGGGGCCCGGTGTTAGGTCAGAGGGCATACAGGCCCCGCCTGGTCAGCCCGCCGCCCCCTCAGAAGCAGTGAGTGATGTCACAATGCCCTGCCTCCTGAGCGCGCGCGCCCACTTCCACCACTGCTTCTGTCGTCAGCCTGGCCTCGGTGAGTGTTGCTGCCAGCCTGGGCAGGAGGCGCTAGGGGTAGCTCCAGCTCTTCGCCAGTGGCACGTGCCATTAGAGGCCCCCCGCCTGCCCTTTGGAGTACAGGGGCAGTCTCTCTGAATGCTTGGCTGCTGTGGGACTTGACCCACGTGCCCCTTGGGGTAATGAGTCGGGTTTCAGTTTCATTTGGGGTGTTAGGAGAGATTTCCATCCCCAAGGGAGTGGGGTGAGGGCTCCATGCCGAGGCCTGAAGATCGCCTTCCCTCCGGAGACACGTCTTCTGGGAACGAGGGCCCAGCAGGCACATAGGTGTTCTGCAGGCCGGCGGGTCTGCCCTCGCTGCGGCTCCGCCATGATCCACAGAGGCAGGACCATGGGGGTGTCCCGAGGGAAAGCCGCTCAGCCCCTGGCAGCTTAGCATCTGTGGATGGTCAGTCAGCAGAATGCTTCTCCGGTGGGGAGCAGGCCCCGGAGTCGGGCGTGTGGCTGGGAAGGAACCCCTGTGCCACTCACAGCCATCCCTCTAGACAGGCCTGCCGAGTGTGAGCTCGGGGACCCTAGGCACTTCCCCGAGCAGACTGGCCCCAACTCCTCTGTTGTTGTCGAGCGGGGCCAGCCTTTCCACAGCAGCAGGATCAGGGTGTGAGGCCATCGCTGTCAGGCCAGCAGCCCTTGGAGCAGACGACTCAGGTCACCTCCAGTGAGGAAACTGAGGCTTATCCACCGGCTGTAGGTAGCAGGTAGGGCACAGAGCCACCCACCTGCCTCTCATTATCCAAACGATGGTGCCCCTTACACCAAACGGTGCTGAAGTGGGGTGGGGTCCCAGCATCCTGGGGCTCGGAGGTTCCCGGGACCCCATTAGTTTCGTGCACCCAAAGGTGTGAGCTGACCGCCTCCGGGTTGGAGATGCCTGCAGCTGACCAAGGAACTTGGTTCTCGGTGCCTGAGCCACTAGGCCCCCCCTCTATGTGGTCACCAGCATCCTCCCTGGTGTCTTCCCTGTGTGGCTTTGGGCTGGGCCCCCCACCCTCAGCTCCCAGCTCCCATTTCTGAGGCCCCAGGCAGCTCCTCCTGGGACGTGTGGCACTCTGGATGGTGGTGTGGGTGGCTCAGGCCGGGTGCACCGTGATGGGTCATCCCCAGAGACAGTGCTTTCTGTGAAACCCGGGCCTCGGGCCTGGTGGCTGGCCTTAGCAAACCACAGGACGTCCAGTCAGAATTTCGGGTGAGCAGCAAGGAGGTGCCGTGTGAGGGAGGGAGCCTCAGGCGTTCCCCGGGGAGTGCTTTCCCTAAAGGCTGTTCGTTGGTCTGAAAGTCACGTAACTGAGTGCGTTCTGTGTCAGACCTGGTGGCCCTGCCTGGAGAGCCCGGCGGAAGTTTCTGGCCAAAGAGGTCTGGAGACAGTGTCCTCCAGACCCCTTTGAAGAGCTCGCTGCCTGTGGGGCTGGCAGAGGCGGGCCGGAGTTCAGCGAACACGACGTCCGCAGGTTGCGTTCCGCCCGGCCTGGCTGAGCGCCCGGGGCTCCGGCTTGGGCCTTTGCATGTGGCGAGATGCCCCCCACCGGGAAGCGCCCGCAGGCCCTGCAGCGGGGGGGGCGGGGCGCCGCCCCCGCCGGCGCCCGTTCACCCGCCTTCTTGTGCTTGCTTTTAACGCTGCGCCGAAGATGAGGAGCGGCAAGGCCTGCGCCCTGGAGACCGCCTGCGAGGACAAGCGGGAGCATGGGGCGGCCGAGCGCCAGGCCGTGCGAGCCGCCGCCGCCCCGCCGCTCCTGGCCGAGGCGCCAGCCGTGAACGGGCCCGGGCAGGAGGACCCTGAGGAGGCAGAGGCCCCCGACAGCTGCACGGGCGACCCCGGGAAGAGCCACGGCGGGAGGAGGCCCCTGCAGAAGAGGAAGCGCTCTCCGAAGAGCGGGCTCGGCCAGGCGGACCTGGCCCTCGTGGGCCTCTCAGCTGACCACGTCTGGCTGGACAAGCCACTTTTCGACCAGGCCGAGAGCTCCTACCGCCAGTGGCTGGCAGACATGGCCGCTCAGGCCTCCCGGCCACCCGCTCTTGTCCTCAGGGGTCCCTGCACCCACGGAAGCCAGATGGCTTGCCACCATGTCACCTGGGGCGTCTGGGTCAACAAGTCCGCCTTCGACCAGGCTGAGCGGGCATTCGTGGAGTGGTCTCAGGCTCTGCTGTTGGCCGCAGAGGGGAGCAACAGGCAGGGGGCTCCTGACACCGGCCAGCGGGCACCTGCCCCTGACCTGGCCCTCGCCCACCAGCCCAGCCCACCAGCCAACGGCCAGCCCCCGCTGGGCAGCCTTCAGGCGCTGGTGCGGGAGGTGTGGCTGGAGAAGCCCCGGTACGACGCTGCCGAGAGGGGCTTCTACGAGGCCCTGTTCGACGGCCACCCCCCTGGGAAGGTTCGCCTGCAGGAGCGGGCCAGCCAGGCCGAGGGCGCCAGGCGGGGCCGCAGAGATCGGCGGGGCCGCACCGCCATGGGAAGCAAGCGGGCCGGGCCTCGGCGGGTCGATGGGGAGGTCCCCTCGGCCTTGCCCTACTGGTACTTCTTGCACAAGGATGCTGAGGCCCCCTGGCTCAGCAAGCCTGCCTACGACAGTGCAGAGTGCCGCCACCATGCTGCCGAGGCCCTGCGCATGGCCTGGCGCCTCGAAGCCGCGTCTCTGGCCCAGCGACCCGGTGTTCGTTCTGGCCCATCTATGTCCAGCCTGAGACCCAAGTAGGAGAAACACGCTGGGCAGGTGCCCGGGCTGGGGCCCCTGTGTTCCCCTTCCTGCCCCCGCCCCAGCCTGGACCCGGCTATGTTGGTTACAGGAGCGGGTTGGGCAGTGCAGCCTCCAGGGTCACCCCTTGGGATACCCCGAGTTCTGGGATGTTGGTGGGAGGAGAGGCCGGCACAGGGCTGAGTCTGCCCCACGCAGGGTTTCCTTGGCCAGGCAACTCCTGGGGGGTAGCAAAGGCTACTGGCCCTGAGCCCCAAGGGGCAGGACATAGCAGCCAGCACGCCCCTCCCTGGCCCGCTGCTTGTGCACCCCGCCTCCCTCATCATCTGCGGTTTCGTCTGAGGTAAGGTGGGTGCGTCAGGTATGCCAGCACATGGCCAATCAAGTGGCTTGAGTCTGAAGGACATCTGCTGGGGGATGCACACTTGCTTTGCGCCTGGGGACCCAGGGGCCTTTCCCCAGGATAGTTTCAGGCAGCACCAGCAGTGGTCCCTGCAGGTCAGGGGTAGGGACGGGCCAAGAAAGGGGTTCCCAGCTAGTGGGGCCCACACAGGTGGGCAGAGAGGATTGGACCCTAGGGAAGATGGGAAGCACAGCAGGGGTGGAGGACTGGGGTACAGGTGGCTGGGCCTGGATCCCACAGGAGTCTCGGCTGCCCACCTGTGGAGTGATCCTCTGGTTTGGCAGTTCCGCCTCGGTGTGATGGGGTGGCTTGGGGCCCCGTCGTGGGTGGAGTATCCCTACCAGGGAGTCAGGGCGGGGGGTAGAGAGGTCTGGCTCCTCGTGAGGGGTGGGCGTGGAAAAGACTTGCTGGACCCACCCTCTGTCACTAAGGGGGGATGCTTGGTGAGGAACAGGAGAGGCTCTAAGGGCCCCGATCTACGCTGCCTCCTCCCCCTGCTAGTGGGCATCTGCCAGGGCACTGATTTGCAAAAATTGGGCTGGGTGTGGCTCTCGGGTCATGGTTTGCTTGCCCAGGGCTAGAGCAGCAGTTCCCCAACTTCTGGGCTCAGGGGACCCCAAAGAACTGTTGTCACAGGTACCCGTTTTTACTGCGTTCGCAGTTAACGCTAAAAGCACTTGTTGCAAAGCAACATTGAGCTTGTTACGTGTTAACGCTGACAACGCGTTTTCGTGACGTGATTTCCCTGTAAGAGGAAACTTCAGGGAGTGAGTGGCCTCGTTCTCCGTGCTGGAGTCTGGGGTGGGCCTGCTGGGAGGCAGCGGGTTCTCGCCCCTGCTTGTGTGCAGACTGGGTGTGTGTCGTCTGGCATAAATCCAGCTTTGCACAGGTGCGTGCTTGGGAAAGGGAGGACTTTGGGGACCCAGAGGTTCCTGGCCACGTTTTGAGGGCCGCTGGTCTTGGGGACAGGCCCGAGCACCGACTGTGTGCGGGGTGGGTGCTTATGGGCTCCGCACCCAGAGCCCTTGTCACCCGAGGACTGGGAGAGCCTGCCCGCCCCCTTGGCGTCTGGGCTGTCGGAAGGGGCGCTGGTGCAGGGCAGGCTGCCTCAGCCTCCTTCCCTCCCCAGCAGGAAGATGGCTACAAACTTCCTGGTGCACGAGAAGATCTGGTTCGACAAGTTCAAGTATGACGACGCAGAAAGGAAGTTCTACGAGCAGATGAACGGGCCTGCGGCTGGCTCCTCACGCCAGGTAGGGGCTGCGCCCCCGGCCTCGGGCCGTGTCAGCCCAGGCAGACGGGCACGTCCCATCCAGGGGCTCTGCTTCCAGGTGCTGGTGGCGGGGTCTTTGGCGGGGTGGCCCTGGCTGGCCCCTGGGGTGCTGGCTCTGCTCCTGCCCCGGTGAGGGCCAGCACGCCCACTCCGTCTCCCTGGCCTGGGCCGGGCCTGGCGTCACCGCTCTGCACACCGCTCTCTCCACGTGAGGGTTCCCTTTTTTTGGAAATTATTTTTTTTTAATGAACGAAAAGACTGGTTCTTTCTGCACTTGTCTGCAGGAGAACGGCGCCAGCGTGATCCTCCGCGACATTGCGAGAGCTAGAGAGAACATCCAGAAGTCCCTGGCCGGAGTGAGTACCGCGGCCGGGGACCCGCGGCTTGCACCGGCGCCGCCCGCACGCCCGGCGGCGCGGCTGACCCCCTGCCAGTGCCGCTCGGCCTTTTTCCCTCGGAGCAGAGTCAGGGCGAGGTGTGCGGTGCTGTGTTCCTGCCAGGACTCGGACCTGGGCCCAGGCCACCACAGGAGACCCCTGCTCGTCCTTGCCGTGCCTCTCACTTGCTCGCTGGTGCTCATGGGTCGCCCTCCTGCCGGCCGTTCCCTCCTGCTTGCTCCCCGCCAAGGAGCGCGCCGAGGCTGGCGTCGGCCGCACGCACGCCTCCCTCTCAGGCCGTGACCTCCCCAGACAGGTGGTGGGTTCACAGGGTGTTGAGTTCAAATCAGAGAATTGGCCCAGCTCGGCCGCCAGGTCCCACACGGGGTCAGTCCAGGACAGGACTGTGTCCCTGGGAGGTGGCAGGCTTGCTCTCCACCTTCCTGGCCATAGGAGCTCATGCTCCCTCTGGGACGTGAGGTGTCCCGCCCCGTTGGCTCTGTCGGCACAGCTGTGATCCTTCTGGAGACCCCAGGAGACCGTCCGTTTTCTTGCTTTCTCCGACTCCGAGAAGCTGCCCACTCTCCTTGGCCTGCGGCGTCTGGCCAGCAGTGTGAGGACTCTGACGTCTGCTTCTGTGACGCGTCTTTCTCTGCTGCTCGCATACGGACCCTTGTGATGACACTGGGCCTGCCTGGATAATCCGGGATCCTCTCCCATCTCCTCAGCTCCATCACAGCTGCTAAGTCCCTTTCACATGGGAGGTCGCTTTCTGCCTGCACAGCTGGTCCAGGTGTCCCCCGGGAAGCGGTACCACTGCCGTCTGCCCTGCCGTGTGCTTGGCCCCTCCTTGCTCCTCCTATTTGCCCTCCACCCGCAGACACGGGGTCTTCGTGGCCAGGGCTCAGCAGCTTGGGCTGCGGGCTCTTCCCAGACCGTCACCCGTAGGGGTCGGCTGCTGGGTCCTGGTCTTTGGGCACAGCTGTGGCGTGCTGCTGGGGCTTAGGGACAGTGGGCTTGGGCAGCTGCAACAAAGCACCACAGGCCACATGACAAACGACAGATGTTGGTTCTCATGGTCTGGAAGTGGGGTCCCGGGCTGAGGCTAGGGCCCTGGGCTCCCTGTGCCTGCCTGGGACTGAGTGGGGCAGCCCCCGGGGCACTGGCTTCCTAGAGAGGTCAGGTGGCTCTGCCTCGTGCCATGCAGTAGGCACAGCAGGGCAGAGCTTGAGCTGTCACCAGGACTTGGCTCACTTACCCCCTGGGGCAGGAACCCGCTGGCCAGGCTGGGCTGGGCAAGCTGGAGCGGGAAGATCTGGCCTTTACCCCTCAGTGGGAATGGCACCGAGATCCAAGGGCTGGGGGTGCCCCGTGCCGTGACGCTGGTGACGGTGGCCAAGGGGGACCTTCCAGAGAGGGTGGGTCCAGCACAGCTCTGAGCTGCAGGTGGCGGTGTGGCATTTGCTGACTAAAGTTGGTGGCTGGGGCCTAGGTGAGCTGAGGAGAGGCTTGTGAGCAGAGCACGTCCTGTTCCCCGCAGCTGCTCGGTGCTCCTTCCCTCCCCCCTCCCGCACAGCCACACAGTGCTCTGTGAGGAGTAAGCTAGTGGGTGGGTGGGTCACAGGAGACAGCGTCGGCCTTGCCCTGCCCAGTGGCCTGTGACAGAGAACTGGGCACCTGGCAGCATGTCCATGGTCTGGGGTGTGCAGAGCAGCTGGGGGTGGGGCCACATGGCTTGTCCTGTGGCTGCTTGGTGGGTGGGCCTCAGGCCCAAGGTCTTTATTGTGATTGGACGTTGGAGGGGGTCAGTGGTCCTCAGGAATAGGCCGTGTGCACCCTGTCCTTAGAGCTGTCCCACTGGGGTGCAGCTTGGCCGAGTGACCCCACAGGTGTATGTACATCCCTGGGTGGGATGCAGGCTTGAGCTGTGGTGCCCTGTGGGTGAGCTCCAGGCTGCACTGTGTGGTCGGGCGACGGGCCAGGCTTGGTTTCTTGCGTCCCCCAGAGCCCTCAAGGGTAGGCCTTGCGAACTGGACGGTGGGTGCATGGCCCAGGGAGGCGAGGTGCTGTGCTGGCTGCTGCAGGCTGGCTGCCCCCGCACAGGCGTGATCCTTTCTCCTGCCCCCACCGGCCCCTCAGCTGCTTCCCTTGCCCCGTTTCTCTCTGAGGTGCAGCCTCCGTGCCGGGGCTGCCCAGGGCTCTCTGCTTTCCTCAGTGTCACCATGCCATGGCCTCATGCGCACAGGGCTCCTCTCCCTCTCCTAGGTGAAGGATGGCGGGTAGACCCAGCGGGCTGCCGTCTCCCATGCCTCCCTCCCAGCTCGGGGCTGTGAATAGCGGGCCCTAAGCAGGCAGAAGTGCTGAGCTCTCACCCTCCCCCTGCCTTGCAGAGCTCGGGCCCCGGAGCCTCCAGCGGGCCTGGCGGAGACCACAGCGAGCTCGTCACCCGGATCGCGAGCCTGGAGGTGGAGAACCAGAGCCTGCGAGGCGGTGAGGCCCCGGCCCCGGCCCCAGCGGTGGGTCCCAGCCCGGCCCTGCTGTCTGACCAGTGTCTCCTTTGCCTCCGCAGTGGTGCAGGATCTGCAGCGGGCCATCTCCAAGCTGGAGGCTCGGCTGAGCGTGCTGGAGAGGAGCTCACCCGCCCACCGGGCCGCAGCCCCACAGACCCAGGTGAGTGTGTGCCTGCCCTGGCCTGGCCCTATGGGGCAGCGGTGAAGCCCGCCACCTGGATCCCCTTGTCCTCCAGGCCCAACAGCCAGGGTGTGTGGGTCTCAGCTTCCTCTCCCCTCCCCTCCGGCAGCACGTGTCTCCCATGCGCCAAGTGGAGCCCCTCAACAAGAAAGTGGCCACCGCTGCGGAGGATGACGAGGACGACGACATCGACCTGTTTGGCAGCGACGAGGAGGATGACAAGGAGGCTGCCCGGCTGCGGGAGGAGAGGTTGCGGCAGTACGCGGAGAAGAAGGCCAAGAAGCCCGCGCTGGTGGCCAAGTCCTCCATCCTCCTGGATGTCAAGCCCGTGAGTGGCCTGTCCGACCCCCACCCTGGGGTCCTCGTGGGGCTGAGCTGAGCTCGGAACAGTGGGCCAAGAGGAGAAAGCGGGCAGCAGGGCAGGAGCAAGTCCAGGCTGCGTAGGGCCCAGTAAGCACGGCGTGCGCTGCTCCGCTGGGCTCCTGACCCCAGCCTGTCCCTCCCTTACCCCAGTGGGATGACGAGACGGACATGGAGCAGCTGGAGGCCTGCGTGCGCTCTGTGCAGCTGGACGGGCTGACCTGGGGGGGCTCCAAGCTGGTGCCCGTGGGTTACGGAATCCGCAAGCTGCAGATCCAGTGTGTGGTGGAGGACGACAAGGTGGGGACCGACATGCTGGAGGAAGAGATCACCAAGTTCGAGGAGCACGTGAGTGGGCGGGCCCCGTGCGGAGGGAGCAGGGCTGCAGGGGGCAGGCACTGGCGGGCCTGGGGAAGCGCCCGTGTGACCGCCGTCCTCCCGCCTCTCCCCAGGTGCAGAGTGTTGACATAGCTGCCTTCAACAAGATCTGAGCCCTGGCACCGGGCCCGGGTGGCGAGACCCTGCAGTCATTAAAGACTTGAGATTCTGGCTTTCTGGCTCCTGTCCTGCTCTGGGCCCTGTGGGTGGGTGGCGGTGAGCCGCACTCTCCCAGGCCTCGGTGGCTGTGTGGTCTCACCTCTCCTCTGCCCGACCCTCTTGTTCTCTCTCGGCGGCCCTCCTGTCCTCACTTGCCTGTCACATGCCACATCCAAGTTGTCAAAGCCAGAGACAGAGCACGCTCGGGCTCCTTCACTGTAGGGGTCTTCGGAGACCCAAAAGACACCCTGGCCTCTACTCTCCACTCCTTCCTGTCGGCTGTTCCCAGCTGAGCAAGTTTCAGCCTGCAGCTGTGCAGGAAGGAGGTCCCAGCAGCCAGCCTGGCCCTGCTGCTGGGACCGGAGTCACCTGTCCCACCTGGTTGGACCCGGGTGAGACCTGCCACTTCTCAGACTCTAGGAGGAGGCCGCTGTGGCCCTGGGCCTCCAGCCCTGCAGGGGGCGCTCGGCCCCTCCTGGGTGCACCTGGCCCAGGCGACAGTCGGGCTCCCCGCATCCCTGCCTGGGTGGCGCTCGCACCGCGCGGCCTCCTTCCCTGGGCTACCGGCCAGCGCAGCTGGTGAGACGGTGGCCCCTGCGGTTTGCGGAAGGCGCAGAGCTGGAGTGCGGTGGCCCCTTGGTGCTGGGGGCCCTGGAGGTCCCCGTCAGTTTTGTGGGACTCGGGCTTGGGATGCAGAACCCTGAAGCCTAGGAGCCAGCTGGGGGCGGCACCGGGCTCCCTGGGCCCCAGCCGGGTGTCCCTGCTGACTTCTGGGTGGCCGCAGGCCGGGTGGGGGCGAAGTCCCGCTGGAGCTGGAATCGCCCCTGGCCTCCTGTGCCCGCTGCTGCCCGGAGCGCCCGGCCGGGCGGCGGGGCCTGGCGGGGAGCACGCCCCGGGCAGAGGACGGGGAGCCCTCTGGGCCCCGCCCCGCCTGCCCCGTGGCCGCGCCCCGCGGGCCCCGCTCCTCCCTGGCCCGGCGCGGGGTCACGTGGCGCGGCGGGCCGGGCCGAGATGGCGGCGGAGCCGGACCCCGAGGGGCGCGCGGCGGCGCGGCCGCTGCTCAGCGACCTGTACCAGGCCACCATGGCGCTGGGCTACTGGCGCGCGGGCCGCGCCGCGGCGCCCGCCGCCTTCGAGCTCTTCTTCCGCCGCGGCCCGCTCGGCGGCGCCTTCGCGCTGGCCGCGGGGCTGCGCGACTGCGTGCGCTTCCTGCGCGCCTTCCGCCTGCGGGACGCAGGTGCCCGGCCCCCCGCACCCCCCGCCCCCGGACCCCCGGCCCCCCCCACCCCGGACCCCCGACCCCCGCCCTGACCCCCGCCCGCCGGCCCCCTGACCCCCGCCCGCCGGCCTCTCCCCGCAGACCTGCGCTTCCTGGCCTCCGTGCTGCCCCCGGACACCGACGCCGCCTTCTTCGAGCACCTGCGGGCCCTGGACTGCTCCGGGGTGACGCTGCGGGCGCTGCCCGAGGGCTCCCTCGCCTTCCCCGGCGTGAGTGCGGGGGCGCGGGGCCTGCGGGCGGGCGGGCGGGCGGGCGGCGCCCCGCTCACCCCGCCCCCCCCCCAGGTGCCGCTGCTGCAGGTGTCCGGGCCGCTCCTGCTGCTGCAGCTGCTGGAGACGCCGCTGCTCTGCCTGGTGGGCTACGCCAGGTGCGGCCGGGCCCGGCCCCGCGGGGTGGGGGCCGCGCAGGGCCCGGAGGGGCTGCGGCCGCGGGGGGGGGCCTCGGCGGCAGGCGCTGTCCTCTCCCCCCGCAGCCTCGTCGCCACCAACGCCGCGCGCCTGCGCCTGATCGCGGGCCCGGAGAAGCGGCTGCTGGAGCTGGGGCTGCGGCGCGCCCAGGGCCCCGACGGCGCTCTCACGGCCTCCACCTACAGCTACCTGGGCGGTGAGCGCCGGCGGGCGGCGGAGCGGGCCCCCCGCCCCGCGCCCACCCTGCCCGCCGCCCGACGGCCCTGACGCTCTGGCCTAGGCTTCGACGGCAGCAGCAACATGCTGGCGGGACAGCTGCGCGGCGTGCCCGTGGTGGGAACCCTGGCGCACTCCTTCGTCTCTTCCTTTGCAGGCACTGAGGTGCCCCCGGACCCGGTCAGTACCCCTCTCCAGCTGCACCTACAGGGCAGACCCTGCGGCCAGCCCTCGCCTGGGGGAGGGAGGCCAGGCCCCACTCAGAAGCCAGGCCTTGGGCAGGTAGGGCAGGCGGGTGGCATCTCCCCGGCTCAGACGCGCCACCCCGCACTCTGGGTCCCTCATCCTCCACCGACCCCTCGCCCTAGATGTTGGCTCCGGCTGCTGGTCAGGGCCCCAGGGTGGACCTGGCCGCCCGTGTGGAGGTGTGGCTGGAGCGTGTTTGTGCCTACATGGGGCTGGGGGTGCAGGAGCCGCACCCGGGGGAGCGGGCGGCCTTCGTGGCCTATGCCCTGGCCTTTCCTCGGGCCTTCCAGGGCCTGCTGGACACCTACAGTGTGCGGAGGTGAGGCCTGGGCAGCACCCGGGGGGCTCCGCACAGCAGCCACAGCCCCCCCACCCCCGGTCTCTGCCCGCAGGAGTGGGCTTCCCAACTTCCTGGCTGTCGCCCTGGCTCTGGGAGAGCTGGGCTACCACGCGGTGGGCGTGAGGCTGGACAGCGGTGACCTGCTTCAGCAGGCCCAGGAGATCCGTGGGCTCTTCAGGACCACTGCGGCCCAGTGAGCCCCTGGGAGGGGCCTGGCCTGCCAAGGGACCCCCTCTGGGGCAGGAGTGTCGGGGTGGGGCAGAGGGCGGGAGGGAGGGACACACTGAGGAGCCCTCAGTGGCGAAGCTGTGGCCCTGGTCAGGAGGCCAGGGCAGAGTCTCCCGTGGGTGGCAGAGGGAGGGTGTCTGGGTGAATCGGGAACTCCTAGGGCCTGCCCCCTACTACAGGTTCCAGGTGCCCTGGCTGGAGTCCATCCCCATCGCTGTCAGCAACAACATTGATGAGGGGGAGCTGGCCCGCCTGGCCCAGGAGGTGGGGTGCGGCGGGGCGGCAGAAGGTGGTTGGGGGGCCTGTCCCCGAGGATGCTGCTGGAGCTCCCCCTCGTGTCCCCCCCCCAGGGCAGTGAGGTGAACGTCATCGGCATTGGCACCAGCGTGGTCACCTGCCCCCGCCAGCCTTCCCTGGGCTGCGTCTACAAGGTGGAGACAGGGCCTCCGGTGGGGGTGCAGGCCCGGGTGCCAAGGGCCCGGCTCTCCCAACACCCTGTCGCTGCAGCTGGTGTCTGTGGGAGGCCAGCCACGAATGAAGCTGACCGAGGACCCCGAGAAGCAGACTCTGCCCGGAACCAAGGCCGCCTTCCGGCTCCTGGGCTCTGACGGTGAGGCCCTCCCAGCCCTCCGTGGTCCCCCTTAAGGCCCAGGCCCTACAGATTCTTGGCGCCCCTCTCCCCACGCACAGGCTCTGCGCTGTTGGACCTGCTGCAGTTGGTGGAGGAGCCACCGCCCCAGGCTGGCCAGGAGCTGAGGGTCTGGCCTCGAGGGGCCCGGGAGCCCTGTACTGTGAGGCCGGCCCACGTGGAGCCACTGCTGCGACTCTGGGTCCAGCAGGGACAGGTGACCAGCCCGACCTACCCCCTAGTCTGCACCTGCAGCCCACATCAAGCCTTGACGCTGTGTGAGCCAACCCCTTCCTTCCCTCTTCTCCCCAGCTTTGTGAGCCGCTCCCCACTCTGGCTGAGTCTAGAGCATTCGCCCAGCTGTCCCTGAGCCAGCTCAGCCCCGGGCACAGGCGGCTGGAGCAGCCGGAGCCGTACCAGGTGGGTGGAAGACCCCCAGCAGCATCGCGCCCTGTGTTCTCCGTGCCCACGGCCTCCCACCGCCACCCACGGCCTCCCACGGCCACCCACCGCCACCCACCGCCACCCACCGCCGTCCTCCCCTCCCTGCAGGTGGCGCTGTCCGAGAAGCTGCAGGCCCTGGTGGAAAGGCTGAGGGCGCCAGGCGCCCGGGGACAGCCTCGTGGTGGGGCTGCCTGAAGTTAACACGAGTCACTCACTGCCCCCACAGCTTGTCACGTGTCGTCTCTGCACCCGGCCTGTCGCTCACCACCCCGCCAGGGCCTCCCGGGTGGGCTGGAGTTGGCAATCAAGAATGAGGGTTCATGTCGCCACGGAGGCCCGGGCCCCTCCAGCGTGCTGGGACCTGAGGGTGGCTGGGAGCGCCCAAGCTCAGGAAGCGGGACGCTAGGGGCGCATCTGAGGCTGGAGAGGGCAGGGCTGCGGGAAGGGTGGACTTCGGTGACCAGGCAGGGGTCGGGGGAATTGCTGCGGAAGGCCTCTGCCCGCTGGGGCCTCAGCAGCAGAGGCCATGGGGCGGGGCCTCCTGGTTCTGAGCATGGCTCCAGGCTCCCACACCTGCCGAGGGCACTGTCCTAGGCTCGGGACAAGGGGACACCTGAAGTTTCCCAAGCGAGGAGAAGCCCCAGCTGCTGCCGCCAAACCCCAAACAGCTCTGCCTTAGAGGCCGTTTCCCTGGAGGCCACCCATCTGGCCCTCCAGACGCTGGCATCGTCACGGGGCCAGCCAGGCCCGGGCCTTGGGGACCCCGCTCCCGACCAGCAGCCCTGGAAGGGGCGAGGAGAAAGGCAGGGGCCTGCATCAGAGCCAGTGAGGAAGTCGATGGCCGGGAGGTGGCCCAGCCCTGGCTCCGCCGGCCAGCTCGTCGGGTCTGCCCTGGCTTTGGAACCGCGCTGCAGAGCGATGCTCAGGAGAGGTCCCAGCCTCTGGGAGACAGGGCGGGGGACCTGGGCCTCTCCCGCCGGCAGCAGGAGGTGGCACAGGCAGCCGAGGGCACGTGGAATGCTGGCCGCCAGGTGTGAACCGGAGCACTTCCTCCTGCCCAGGCATTCGGTCCAACCGGCTCCCCTGGCTCCCCGGGGTCAGCCTAGGCAGCGCCCGGCGTGGGGCTGGGTTAAGGTGACGAGCGGGAATTCAGGGCAGAGGCCAGGCCAGGCCAGCCCTGGAGAGCGTGAGGCTTGGGCACACACGAGTGCGCGGGCTCGCGCCAGAAACGGCCCCCGAGGTCCCGCGGTCACGGCTTCTCGGCGGCGTGCTCGCTTGCTGGGGGCCAGGAGTCCTGGGTCCGGCACTGGGGGGCGGCCCAACTGGCACGGCTGTCGCCTGGGGGAGCCCGGGAGGAGGCAGGTGCAGCCCCTCTGCCTCCCTTGCTCTGCCCCACAGCTGCCCCAGCTCAGAGATGGTGACAGCCCTCCCAATCGCCCCTGTCCCCGGAACGTCTAGCGAGGTTGGAATGCTGTGGGGACAGCCCAGCCCGTGGCTCCAGGCACAGCCCGGGCCAGACTGCTTTAGAGCTGAATCAGCCCAGGACTCATCTAGGGGCTGGGCCCAGGCTCGACCCTGCTGGGAACTCCCCAGGGCTGTCCACACTTGCCCTGACACCCCTGCCCAGCGGGGTTGGAGGTCAGGGTCAAGGGCCCTCTTCCCCTCCCCTCGCAGACGCACTGTCTCCTGGGAGTGTTGCCCCTTCTGCAGAGCCAGAGCCAGACCCCCGATACTCAGGCTTCGGACGCCTGGGCAGGAGTGCCAGGGGGCCTTTCAAAAGCCCCCAGCGAGCACCATGCCTGGGGACACTTCTGTGTGGCTCCCAACCCCCCTAGAGAGCATGTTCTCTCTCTCTCTCTCTCACACACACACACACCCCTTTCCCTGGACCCGCCCCTCCAGGGCTGCTTCTAGGTCAGGCCTGGGCACGCCTTTCTAGGGGGACCAGTGGCAGCCACTGTGTGTGGCAGCCATGGCTGGGGGTGTTTGGGGCCGAGCCCGTGGGGCCCCTGTAGGGGCCCTGACCCTGACAGCTCTGGCTGAAGGGATACGGGCCAGCCAGGGACAACCCTTGAGACCCCCTCCCAAAGGCCCACAGCCTGCACCTGAGCCAGAAGCCGAGGCAGAGCCTGGGAATATAGCCGCTGTCCCTGCAGCTGCCCCCGAGCCCTGCTCCCCACCCCCTGAGCAGGAGCCAGCCTCAGAGAGGCCCCTTCAGGTGAGTGGGAGGAAAGGGAGGCCCAGGGGACAGGCCTGGGGGCAGGATAGGGAGGGGACCTGGGAGGGGATGGGGGAAGGGGAGCCAGGGCAGACCCCAGATGTCATTCACTCCGTCGCCCCCCATCCCCGCCCTAGGTCCCCTCGAGTTCCCGGGAGGAGGGGCCCCTCGCAGACCTGGCGTTGTATACGACGGCCTGCCTGGAAGAGGCTGGCTTCATGGGGACACGGGAGACAGCACTCACCCTGTCCTCAGCCCTGGAAGCCCGGGGGGAGCGGCTGGAGGACCAGGTCAGCCCCCATCCCCTTCCTGCCCGGGAACTGCCCGTCCCTCCAAGGCGGGGGTTGGGGCGGGAAGCCTGGCACACGCCTTTTTCAGGCTGCACCTGCCTGTGGGGTACGGAAGGTAGCGTCTGGGGTTCAAGGAAGCCTGACCGCCGGCACCTGCCTCTACGCCAGGTGCGCGCCCTGGTGCTCGGACTGCTGGCACAGGTGCCCAGCCTGGCGGAGGGGAGGCCCCGCCGGGCAGCCCTGCGGGTGCTGAGCGCGTTGGCTCTGGAGCACGCACAGGACGTGGTGCGCGCGCTGCTGCCCTGCTCACTGCCCCCGGACCGGTAACCCGTCGTGACCCGCCCCGGGGCCTCTTCCTGCTGTCCCCGTGGCTTCCTTCCCCATTCCTGCTTGGCAGTGGAGTCTGGCCCCAGTGGGGCGGGCACGGATGGGGCAGAACCTCCGAATTCCCTCCCCTGACTCCTGCCCCCTCCCACCTCAGAGTCCTCGTCCTGGGTTCCTGGTGTGCGGCCTACCGGCCTGGGGGTGCGCACCAGGTGGGGTGAGCCAGCCAGGTGGCTTCTGTGCCCTGGTGCCCCTGACTCTTTAGTTTAATCCGCCCCAGGAGAAGTGACTTATTTTCTACGTGACTGTTTATCGTGCCAGGTTCGTTTCATTGTCACTGGTCCGCACCAGGCCGCTGGGCCCGCGGCCCCTGCCGGGTTCTGGTCTGCACAGCTGCCACTCGTTTTATTTCTTTGGGATTGTGGGGGTGGGGGAAGAGGTTTAACCTGCCCTCCCCCCTCCCCCCGCTAGAGTTCTTGCGGCTGCCTGCACTCTGACCTGGGGTCTCCCGCCACCCCAGCATGGGACCCTGGCTCAGGCACCTGCACCCTCAGGGCGGCGGCCGAGCTGTGGAGCAGTCTGGGCCGGAACCAGCGTGTGAATGGGCAGGTGCTGCTGCAGCTGCTGTGGGTGCTAAAGGACACGACTGGACTTGAGCTGGAGGCACTGGCTGTAGGTGGCCCAGCCAGCCCTTCTACGGGACACCTCCACCCCCTGCCCAAGGGGGCGGGCAAATTGGGACACAGGGCACAGGGACTGCAGGGTATCGGCCGAGTCCCACCCGTCTGTCACGTCCTTCAAGCGTCTGAGGCTTTGTCCCTGTTCTGTGTGCAGTGCGCCCCAACCTGAGTGCATCGCTTGTTCCCTAGGCCACCTGTGCCCTTGGGGAGATGCTGGCCGTGTCTGGCTGTGTGGGTGCCACGCGGGGCTTCTACCCGCACCTCCTCCTCGCGCTGGTCACACAGCTGCACAGGCTGGCCCAGGGTGCACGCTCCCCCGACACCCCTACGATTTGGGCCCCATCCCAAGCAGGGCCACCGCACAGCCACGCCAGGTGAGGGGTCGCACCGGGGGAAGCGAGGGCGGGACCAGTGCGCTCGCCGCCCGCACTGCCCTCGCCGCTGTGCCGCCCCCAGCTGCACCGTGGACGCCCTGAAGGCCCTGCTGACCGGGGACGGAGCCCGCATGGTGGTCACCTGCATGGAGCAGGCGGGAGGCTGGAGGAGGCTGGCGGCCGCCCACACCCACCTGGAGGGCGTCCTGCTGCTGGCCAGGTGCGGCCGGGGCAGAGGGAGGGCACGAGGGTGGGCGTGTGGGAGACTGGAGGGGCGAGGCTGCAAGCGGGGCCCCGAGCTGCCGCCTCTCCGCCCGCAGCGCCATGGTGGCCCACGCGGACCACCACCTGCGGGGCCTGCTGGCCGAGCTGCTGCCGCGGCTGCGCAGCGCGGACGAGGCGCGGCGCCTCACGGCCATGGCCTTCTTCACCGGGGTGAGCCCGCTTCGGGGGCGCGGGGCGGGGGGGGGCCGGCCCGCGGCGGCGCGCGCTGAGCCCCGTCGCCCTGTCGCCCCGGCGCCCGCAGCTGCTGCAGAGCGCGCCGACGGCGCGGCTCCTGCGCGCGGACGGCGTCGTGCGGCGGCTGCGCGCGTGGCAGCGCGACCCCGAGCCCGCCGTGCGCTGGCTGGGGCTGCTGGGCCTCGGCCACCTGGCGCTGGGCCGCGGGCCGGCGCGGCTCGTGGGCGCGCTGCTGCCCGCGCTCCTGGGCGCGCTGGGCGAGGCGGACGCGCGGCTCGTGGGCGCCGCGCTGGGCGCGCTGCGGAGGCTCCTGCTGCGGCCGCGGGCGCCCGTGCGGCGCCTGAGCGTGGAGCTGGGGCCGCGCCTCGCGCCGCTGCTGGACGACGTGAGCGACCCCCCCCCCCCCCCGTCCTCCCCAGACCCGCCCCAGCCACCCCTCCCCCGCTCCCCGCCCCCGCCCGCCCCGCACAGCACCCCTCCGCCCCCGACCCCCAGACCCGCCCCATCCACCCCTCCCCCGCTCCCCGGCCCCCGCCCCGCACAGCCCGCCCACCCCGCCCACCCCCAGACCCGCCCCGGGCCCCGCCCTGACCGCACCCCCTTCGGCACCCTTCCCGAGCCCCTCTCCGCGCGGCGCCCCTGACCGCGGCCCCCCACGCAGGCCCGGGACTCCGTCCGCGCCTCCGCCATAGGGCTCCTGGGGACGCTGGTGCGGCGGGGCTGGCGCGGGCTCCGCGTGGGGCTCCGCGGGCCCCTGCGGAAGCTGGTGCTGAAGAGCCTCGTGCCGCTGCTGCTGCGCCTGCACGACCCCAGCCCCGACGCTGCGGAGGTCAGTGCTCCCCCAGACGGCCACCAGGGTCCCCATCCAGCCCCGCCTGCCCCGACGCCACTGCCTCCGGAAGATGGGACTTCCCCGAGGACCCCGATGCTGGCACCCTGGGCTCCCACCCTCCCAGGCCTGCCGCCCTGGGCGTCTCCATCCCTCACGCTGGCCACTTCCTGGGCCACCCCCGCCACTTTCTGGACCTCGATCCAGCTCCCTTCTCCTGTACCAGAGCTCAGAGTGGACCCTGGCCCGCTGTGACCAAGCCCTGAGCTGGGGTCTTCTAGAGGAGATCGTCACTGTGGCCCACTATGACAGCCCCGAGGCCCTCAGCCGCGTCTGCCACCGACTGGTCAGTAGGGGAGGACAGTGTCAGCGATGGGGTGTGGTTGGCTGCCCACTTGGTCCAGTACACACAGGGGCCGCTCCCCGAAACTGAGTCTCCATGGACCCCCCAGCCAAGGTCTAAGACCTCAGGCCCTGGCCCCTTGCTCTGAGGGCTCCCGAGAGACCCCAGCCCCTGGGCTCACTTCTGCCACCTCCTCTCCCTATGGGATTGGCCCCCATGTCCTGTCATGAACTCTTCTGTCCCCAGGTTCAGTGGTACCCGAGCCACGTGCCCAGGTTCCTGAGCCAGACCCAGGGCTACCTGCAGAGCCCACAGGGCCCCCTGCGCCGGGCAGCCATAGTGCTCATCGGTGAGGCAGTCCGGGTGTCAGTGTCCCTGCCCCCAGAGCCCTGGGAGCTGGGTGAGCCTGTCCCCGCTGGGGGCGTGGGGCCAGCACGCACATGTTTACCTTGGTTCAGGCTTCCTTGTGCATCACACCAGACCCAGACACGTCAACCAGGACCTGTTGGACTCCCTGTTCCGTGGTGAGGACCCGAGTCACCAGGGTGTGGGGACCTGGCGAGGCTGTGGTGCCTGGGGTGGAGTGCCCAGGAGCGGGTGGGTGGAGGGCCGGGGGTCCTGGGGCGCTTGGCAGTCCTGAGACCTCCCACCCTACCTGAGCTGCGCCCCCCTCCCCGCAGACCTAGGGCAGCTGCAGAGTGACCCCGAGCCTGCTGTGGTCGCCGCTTCACAAGTGTCCTCCCAGCAGGTGGCACAGCTGGCCCGGGCGCAGGGCCATGGGCGGGGCCTGCACCTGGCCCTCCTGTGCCCCTGCCGCCGTGCGCGCCCCGCCCGGCCCGCACCCGTCTACCCCGCCAGCCCCTTCCAGCGCCGGAGCCTCGCGGGCCGCTGGGGCTGCTCCGGGCTCGGCTGACCTGACCGGGCGCCCATCCTCTGGGTGGGGGCTGGGCCCAGCCCTGTCTGGCCAGTCCTGGCACACTGCCCGTGAGAGGCACCCGGGCCTGGCTCCGGATGCCGGGCCCGCCCCCTGGGGCGCCCTCAGGCCTGTGGCTCTCTCAGGCCCCCACCTTCCAAGCCAGGGTCTGGTGGGGACACTGTGAAGCTGGCGCAGCCCTGTGCGCTGCTGCCGCGTTGGGCTGCCTGCTTCCTGGGCCGCCGCGCCCCCTGGCCCGGCTCCCTGCCTGTCGGGCCCTCCCCGCCACCCCGCAGCCCTCCCCCATCGGGTGCCCCACTCCCCGCCAGTCCAGGTGCTGGCCTGACGTCCCGAGCTTCCTGGCCAGATCCTGTTTGCTCAAAAGCCATCGACCTGTCCCCCTGTCCACACCCGCTGCCCCCCGCCTGGCAGCAGTCCCGAACACCCCCTCACTTCTGTTCATTGCGTCAGACGCCAGCAGAGCCTTCTCCAGACGGCGACCTCTGACCTCTCCACTGGACACCACAGGCCTGGGATTAGGTGGGGGGGAGGGGGGCAGCATCTGCATCTGCACCTCACGCCGGGCCTGAAGGACGCAGGCGTGATGATGTATGGGGGAGGCCCCCTGGAGGCTCCCCGGGCTGTGGCCGGACCCCTCCACCCAGAAGACCCACCTTGAAATGTTCTGCCCTTCAGGACCCCCTTCCCCCAGCCCCAGCTGCTGCCTCGGGCCTTGACTCCTGGAGGGCTGAGGGCAGTCTCTCTAGACTGGGAACACCTTGGGGCAGGCCTGGGTCCTGACCGCCCCCTGTGGAAAGTGCCTGAAGTAAACACACGGGGATGAAGGGCTCCAGCGTCTGTCCGGGGCCTGGGGCTGGGCTCAGGACGTGGCTCTGATGCACTAGGGGCTGTGGGTAAGGCAGCCCGTGGGCAGGAGTGAGGGTCACAAGCACAGAGTAAGAGGTCAGGCGGGTTCAGGGTGTGGGCGTGTGGCCAGGTCAGGCAGCACTGATGCTGAGACCGTGGAGAAGCCGTGCGGCTGCCCCAGGCACACCAGAACGTCAGGGTGGGGGCCGACAGGGCAGGTGTCGGGCCTCGGAGGTCACCTCAGGGCAGTGCGGGCTCCCGGTCTGGTGTGCTAGTCTGGATCCTACGAAGCCGGTGCCAAATGAGATTGAACTACGTGAAAGGTATTGGGGCACATGCCAGACAGGCCGGGAGGCCCTGGGACCCCCACGAAGGAGAAGGGGAGGGGAAGAAAAGAGGCGACAGCTGCGTCCTGGACGTCTGTGCTGGCCTCTGGGGTCCTCAAGCCACTCCCCCGTCAGGGGGCCCCGGCCAGGGCTGCACTTGCATCCTACACAGCCCCCTGACTCAGGCTGGGCCTGGCTGGGCTCAGCAGCAGCTGCGGGGACCCCCTCCATGGCAGTCCCCCATCCTTGAAGTCTAGGAACCAGACCCAGGGTGAGCATTCATACCCACTTCTCCCACAAAACACACGCCTGTCCCCGCCTCAGGGACTAGCTGGACAGGCCAGAGGCAAACCCCAGGGTGACACACGTGGGAAGGGGAAGCCCGCCTCAGGCGGGGGCTCAGACAGGCAGCACCGCCTCCTCTCTCCCCACTTCTGTGGGGCCTGGGCCGCACAGCCCACCCAACAGCAGGCTGTCTCGCCCCACGCAGCTTGCTGCTCCCGGTCATGTGTCCCCCCCTCCTTGCCATGTTCCCTGCCAAGTAGCTGGCAGCCTGCTGGACACCCTGCCTGCCAGGTTGCCGCGCAGACAGCGACCGAGTGGTCTGAGGGCCGGACCTGCTGGGCACTGGGAATGTGGCCCTTCCCGAGGACTTCTCTGCTGCGGGTCCCAGGAGGCTGCAGGCAGATCAGTGGCCTGGCTCACCGAGGCCAGCCGCGCCCCAGCGAGCGTCGGTGCTGACCAGGAGCCGAGCGCTCCTCCTTCCCAGGCAGGGCCCTCCAGCTTTGATCTGACGCCCGAACGCTCCACGGGGGCTATGTCACTGGGGACCGCAGGGCCTCGGGGAGCCTAGGACCTGAGGGCCAACAGCCCCTGCACGTGGGGGCCGGGCAGGGCCGACCAGGACTGCCCTCACCTCACCCCCCGCCCCCGCCCCGCGCGGAGGGCGCTCCGGGCCCCAGGGGCAGTGCGGCTGCACTCGCCGGTCTCTCGAGACCTCGGCTGCTCCAGTCCCACTCGCCTGGCTTCCGCCTGTCCAGTCACCCTCACAAGGCTTCCCAGACAGGACCGTGGGCCCCGGAGGGACAGAGGGGCCCGAGAATCCTCAAGCTCCCACTGTGTGGGGGTCGCCCTCCAGGGGGTTCTGCAGCCGGGTCTGGGGCGTTTGGGGGGCACTGTCTTCTGTTTTAATGTTAATTTCGCCAGTGGGCTTGGGGCCTGGATTTCTGGGGGGGGGGTGGCGTCGCAGCCACAGCTGAACCCGCTGTCCCTTCTCTTCAGCGAGTCGTAAAGCTGCTCGTGGAGCGCCATGGTGAGGGGCGGGCGGCCCCCTCCCACTGTGGAAAGGCAGGCCTTTCCCGGTGCGGGGGCCCCGGCTGCCTCGGCTCCTGGAGATGAGGACGCCCTGCTGGCCGCTCAGCACCCCCGACCCAGCCACCTCCCCCACACGCTGCGACTTCGCTGAGCAGGTGCACTTGGATGCGACGTGGACGGAAGACCAGCCACTCACGGGCCACTGCTTCCCCAGGCCTCACACCTCAAGCCACCCCGGGATACAGGGTCCGTGTGCCAGTCAGCCACACAGGCTCAGGACTCTGCAGCCCCCGCGGGCCGAGGGTGGAGTGGGCTGGCCCCCCCAACCCCCACAGCACAGTGTTCTGAGGCCCCTCGAGGCACACAGACCTCCCTGCAGCTCTGCCCAGTCCCACAGGCCAGCGTTCTGGGGAGGGGCCAGGGCTCCTGCCACGTGGCAGGTTACTCCAGAGTGACCAGGTCCACGCACCGGGCAGGCTCTCCTGAGCACCCTTGAGAAGCGCCTGCTCTCGGCCCCCAGGTCCCTCCCTGTCCTATGTGGACAAATCCCCACCCCTGCCCCTGTCCCGGATCTAAGGCGCCTCAAAAACTCAGCGATCCACCTCCGCTTTGTGTGTCTTGTTTACTGAGCTCCCCGGCTCCCGAGCCCTGCGGGGAGCTCGGTGGGCACGGACGCCCCCACGCGCGGGTCTGCAGGCCAGCGCAGCTGGCTCAGCTGCAGCAGCAGGGCCAGGCAGGCGTAGAGGGCGCACGTGGGGCCCTGGGCTTCCGGCTCCCAGCACACCTGGGGGGCGGCCACCTGCAGCTCCAGGCCGCACTCCTCCAGCAGGACCCAGGCGGGCGCCTCGGAGCCCCAGCTGCTCCCCAGGAGCCCGGGTGACAGGGATATGGCCTCCTGCTCCTGCCATGGGCTGCTCTGCTCCAGAAGCGTCCCCACCTGCCAGGACAGGGCAGGAGGGTGTCAGTGGGGCCCTCCCAGATGCAGCTGGGCCTCGCCACAGGCCGAGTGCCCCCTCCCAGCGCGCGCCCTCTCACCAGCTCCACCGACGCGGGCAGCGCCCCGGTGTCCAGCGCCTCGGCCAGCAGCGCGTGCTGGGGCTCGCTCAGCGCTGCGGACAGAGCGTGCGGCAGCGGCTCCGGAGGGCCGGCTGGGGAGCCCCCGCCCCCGGCCCCCCGCACCTCCCCGGGCCCCTCACCGGCCAGCGCTCCCAGCAGGTAGAAGACAGGCCTGGCCAGCTCCTCCGCCAGCGTCCCGCAGGGCAGCACCAGGCACTCGAGGACGGCGCCCGCCGGACCCAGCAGAGGCTCCGCCCGCCCGGAGCACAGGCCCTGCTGCAGCTGGGGACGCGGCGGGCAGTGAGCCCGGCTGGCCCGCGCGGACCCCGTGCCCCCCCGCCCCCACCCCTGTGGGGCCCGCTCACCGACTCCTCCAGGGCCTGCAAGGCCGGCTCGTCCCGCAGCACCTGCGCCAGGCCCCCCAGCAGCTGCCCACACAGCGTCGCGGACATGTCCTCCAGGGCCCTGGCCCAGGCCCTCACCTCCGCCTGCAGGCCCTGGAAGTCTAGAGTGGGCACCGGCCAGTCCTCAGCGAGCCCGTCTGTGGGGATAGGAGTGGCATCGTCTGGGTGCCCACAGGGCTTTGGAGAGCCCTGGGCAGGAAGGGGGACCCACCGGGGGTCCCAGGGATGCTTATGAAGATACTGACCCGACAGAAACTTGAGGCGGTCACTGATGGCCTTAAACGTGGAGGAGCTGGACGACTCCTGTGTGCGGCCTGGCGGGGCAGGGCTCCTCAGTGCGGGTGTGGGTCCCCGAGCCAGATGGCTGAGGCCTTCCCTGAGCCCTCACCCCACCCCCACGCTGCTGGCCCAGGGCAGGGAGCAGGGCTGGGCTGCAATGGTGTCAGCCTGTTGCCATGTCACCCTCGTGCCCATGCACTCCAGCCCTCGGGCATCTGGGATTGCATTGTGCTGTTCCGTGTAAACAAGTCCCCACCCCTGTCCCTGTCCCAGGTCCAAGGCTCCTCAGAAACTCGGGGACCCACCTTCCCTTTGTATTGCTCATTTATCGACCTCCCCTGGCTCCCGAGCCCTGTGGGGAGCTGGGTACTTGGCGGGGCTGGGCTCTCACCTTCCCTGGGTGGGCAGCGGGGGGGTGGGCATGAGCTCCGGCAGTCCCGGGCTGCACTGTGCCGTGCAGAAGGCCTCAGCGGCCTGAGCGTCCCCTTGCCCGGCCGGGAAGGGGCGGGGGTGTGCATCAGCTCACCTTTCTCAGGTGGCATGAAGGTCCTCTGCTTTTTGTTTGGGATGAGGAGGATGTCTGGTGGCCAGGTAGGAGCAGAGGTGGGGAGACAGGTCACTTGGCTGGGGCTGCCAGCCTTTCTCTCACCTGCTGGGGCTCCCTGCACAGTTCCCCCACTGTGCCACAGCATCCCACACACCAGAGCACAGGACCCTTGGCCCCCCCGACACAGCGGAGCAGCCAGATGCCCGCAGCACTTCCCACCAGCCAGAGGCCCTTCCCAGGCCTCCCTACGTCTTCACCATGGAGGCTGGGCCCCAAGATTCCCCCTGATCCTGCTCACCCCATTCAGGGTCAATAACCAGCTGGGCCACCCGGAAGGCCAGGGTACTGCCCGAGGGGATGGTGACCGTCTTCTTCCGGCTCAGGTGGCCCTGACCCTTGCCCTGAGAAGGAGATCTGGGCTCAGGGCCGGGCTCCGGGTTGAGGGGCCGGGCGTGAGCTGGTGCAGGGCTCTGCCTAGGGATCTGCCCTCCTGCCCCGCTACCCGGTCCTGGGCATGGCCCTCACCACGCACCTGCAAGTATATGGCTACGGACAGCGCAAACTGGCCTGAGCCCTCCTGCTTGTGGGTCCGGGTGACCTCCGTCTCGGTCTGTATCTGCAGCACCTCAGTCACCACGAAGATGTCATCCCCACGCCTCCGCAGCTGCTGCAGGACTTTGTGTTCGGGCTGCCGCAGGTGCCTGCGACAGGTGACGGGGGGCGGAGGCTCACAGAGGGGCACGCTGGCCCTCTCCCGCCTCTGCCCACTGGGACCGGCTCTCCTCCACTGGACCTGGGCCTCTGTGCCGTCAAGTAGTGCGCCAAGGGGGTGACACAGCCGAGATGCCCAGGACCTCTGTGGATGCCCAGGCACGGAGTGGCCTTCACTTCCTCCCTAGGTGCTCCCGACAGTATTTGTGGTGGGGGTGCAGGGGGAGGCGGAGGGACGAGTAGATACCTGCGGCCCCTGGAGGTGGCTCACAAAGGCTGCTCTCTCCCTCCACTCCCTGGGTCCAAGTTTCAAGTCTCCACTCTGAGGCGTCTCCGTGTCCACTCCACCCAGCAGCCCAGTCTCTCGGCGGCCTGAGACTCAGCCTAACCCAGACCCCTGGGCCCTGCCTGGCAGCCCTGCCCCTCAGGATGCAGGCACCTGCCCTCTGCAGCCCCTTCCCCTGCACCGGTCCCAGCTCACCCCTGCCTCCCGAACTTTCCTCCTGTTGCGCTGGCACAGACACCCCATGACACCTGATACCCCAAAATCATGACTCGGTGGCTACTCGAGGTCAGCAGCCCCCCCCGGGCTCACCTCTCTCGGAGCAGGGCCACCCAGGTGTTGGGGGCCACGCGTAGCGTGCACACGTTCATGGAGGCGCTGGAGCTGCCAGACACCGCGGCCCCGCCTGCTAACTTCCCCTGGCCCAGGGCCTCCAGCTCCACGCTGCCCTGCAGCTGCCCGTCCACGGCGTCGTGGAAGTGGAAGGGGCCGTCACGCTCAATGGCTGGAACGAGACCAGAGCTGAAGCCCCGTGCCGCCGGCCGTGCCTGTCCCACCAGACAGGGGGCTTTGAAAGGCCCTGCCCTGTGCAAGCGGAGCGCGCAGAGGCGCGGGGCAGGCAGCAGGCCGGCCACACCTGCCCCCCTCCCGGCTGGGGCTCCGCCTCAGTGCCAGGTGGGGTACCTGGCTCCGGGGCATCGGGCTCCAGGATGTCCTTGATGGACAGGTTGACACACGTGTAGCGGGGTCTCCAGAACCATGAGCTGGAGGGCTTCCTGCACACAAGGCAGTAGGGCTGGTAGCAGGAGGAGGTCCGCAGGCTGTCCACCGGGATGAGCTCTCTGCTGTGGTCCAGCTCCCGGACCACGCTCCTGACCACCACCGCGAAGGCCGATGCCATGCTCCTGAGGAGAACACATGGGGGTCAGGCACTGCGCCCTCAGGGATGGAGATGGGGGAATGGTCAGTACTTGGATGCTTCCAGTGATGGGGAGCTCTTTTCCTCTGAAGCAACCCTGTGTGGCCAGTCCTGAGGTACCCTGATTGGCAAAGAGCTCCTGTCCTGACCATGACCCAATACAGAAAGAAAGTGTCCACCCCGCCACCCACCAGTCCATTCCTCCAAGGGGCCGTGAGTGCCTCCAGGCTGGGATGTCATTTACGCCATCTGCGCTGGGACCAGAGTGCCCACACGAAGCCCAAGAAAGGCCTGGCACAGACACCCCGTGACTCCTGATACCCCAAAGTCATGACTCGGTGGCTACAGGAGGTCAGTGATGGGGGCAGGCAGCCCTAGGCCACCCACGGAGACTTCTACCACTTTGTCAACCCAAAGAGGCTTAGGGCGGCCACCCAGGGGGGCAGAGCAAAGCAGGGGCCTTGGGGTGACCCCAGGGCTGATGCTCTATGGGCTGTAGCAGCTGCCTCCCTGGCCACACTGTTCAGAGGGTGGGGAAAGGAGCAGGAGCTGCCACCTCCTGCGTGTCGGGCAGCGGAGCCCATAGTGAGACCCAGTCAGAGTGTCCCCAGGGCCCGCTGTGCCAGAAGTTTCAGGAGCCCCTTGTGCAAGGCTGGGGCTCCGGGATCATATGTCAAAGGTGGCCTGCCCGGAGGCGGGAGACGGGACGGGCCAGGGCCGCTGGGGCCGCAGGCCCCCGAGCCTCAGCCTCCGCGCTGGTCTGACCGGGAGCCAGGGCGCCCCCCGCCCGCCCACACCTGGCCCCGGGGGCCGCCTGCCCCGGGCTTCCCCGGGCGGGTCTGGGATTGGGGGCGTCCCGGGAGGGTGCCGGGACCAGGTCGACACCCAGAGAGTCGGCACGCCCCCCCCCGCCCAGCGGGCCCGGGGTAACGGGCGCCCGGCGCGCGGGGCGCGGCTCACCGTGGCGGCGCCGGGGCCGGGGTCGCGCTGGCTGTGCCCGGGGCGACGGGGGCAGCGCCGGGACCGCCGCTGCCGGACCCAAAAGTGAAACCGACGGCGGACGCGGACGCAGCGCCCGGCGCCGCCGGAAACGGGCGCCCCCGCCCCGCCCCCGGGACGCGGACCCGGGACGCGGACCCGGGACGCGGGCGCGCGGCGCCCCCGGGGAGCCCGCCCGAGCCTGCGCTCGCCCGTGCGTGCGGCGGGGCTCCCGGCGGCAGGTGCGGGCAGCCCCGCGGCCGCCACCCGCGCGCGTGCTAACGGGGGGGGGGCAGCGCGGGCCGCGGCGACGGTCGAGAGGAACGACGCTCTGGAGCGCGGGGGCGGGGGGTGACCCGGGAAACCCCGGCCGGGGGGGGGGCAGCTCCGGGGAGGGTCTCAAGACGCACGCGCGACGCCCAGAAGCGCGAAGTCACAGGGACGGGGCCGGAGGGGCGGCTGCCAGGGCCGCGGCGGGAACACAGGCTCGTTGGGTGACCAAATGTCCCAGCATCAGTGGTGGTGCCCGGCCGGTGCCAAAGGCCAAGGACTTCCAGGCTTTGCAGGGTGAGCTACATGGACGCGAGGTGTATCTCAGGTATTCGGGAAACCCAGGCCGAGGGACGACATCCAGCCGGTCACAGGCTCCTGGGTGCTCTCGCTGTCCCGGGCCACGTGCCAACGATGTCCGGTGCGGGGCAGTGGGGCATCCTCCGCCGCGTGCTACTGCCCGGCCCTCAACCCGCATCGCTCCAGCCGGCTCCAGGGCTGGCTGGCCTGAGACACCCCGAAAGCCACCGCCTCACTCAGCCACTGTTTCAGCCCCTGCGCCAGGTGCTCTACCCAGGCAGGCTGTCACAGGAACCAGACGAGGCCTCTGCCAGGTAAGGCAGCTGTCAGCACCCGGGAAGGCGACTTCCCACGCTGTGTGCTGGCACGTCGTAGCCGCAGCAACTGGAAAGAACGATTCGAGCAGGAAACGTCTTGGGCAAACGAGTGCCCTGGGCCAGACACAGGCAGGCACAGGCCGTCCAGGTCCCTGAAGCTGGCTCGCTCCTCGTGCTGCGGCCTAGGGGACAGGCCTGAGAGGGGTGCTGGCTGAGGTGCTCTGAGGCGGTGGGTGCCCGGCCTTGGTCCAGCCCCTGGAACTGTCGGCTGGAGCGACAGGCATCCTCGCTGTGTGTGTGCACGCGTCCACGTGCGTGTGTGGCGCATGTTGTCCGCACACACGTGTTCCCACGTGCACATTTTCACACGCGCGCTGCCCCCGGGGCTTGCCGTGTGCGCGTGCTCGTACCTGGCACGTGCGCGTTCACAGGTGCACGTCTGGATGTGCCGTGTGGGCCGTCCTCCGGCTCAGCTGGCTTCTCCCCGGCCCCAGGCAAGGCCCCGTGCCGCCTGCAGTCCCCTTGCGTCTCATCTCTCCAGCAGGCAGGCTCCAGGCCAAGGTTAGGAGGCGGAGGCTGCATCAGCACGTCGGCAGGGTGACCTCGCAGTGGGTTTCCAGCAGGGATGTGACCAGCCCTGGTTTACTTTTCTAGAAGGTCTTGGCTGCCATATGGAGAATGTGGGGGAGGCAGCAGTGTACCTTGGAACTTGGTCTGAGGCAGAGGTGCCAGGCAGGTGCCAGGCAGATGAAGATGGTATGGTACACCGCACGCTCCTACCCTGAGGCCGTGACCTGGAGCCGTCACAGCCTGTGGCTGGGTGGGATGGACAAGTCATGGCTGGTGCAGTTTCTTCACATTTTCCGTTATTTAGCAACAACCAAAACAAGAAACACTGGGCTAGGAGGACAGTGGTGTCACCAGGGCACCTGACTCACAGAGCACAGAGGTCAGCCTCAGAGAGCAGGAAGTGTGCCTTCTGGGGAGGAAAGGCAGAAGGAAGGTGGCTGGGGCCCTGCACGTTATCCCCATCCCTTCTGTGGCACCCAGGAAGCTGGGGAGGGGGGAACGACAAGAACATCTTGACAATCAGAAACTCTGGGTGGCATGACATCCTCCTCACAGATACCCTGTTAGGTGGAGGTGGGTGAGGTTGCCCTGGGCAAGGTCTGGGCAGGTCCTGGGGGTCCACAGCTGGGGTGGACACCCTGTCCCCAGTGGTGAGCTGTGACCAAAGACCGGGAGCCTAGGAGGGGCTTCCCGCTATGCAGGAGTCAGCAGCACTGGGTGGGCTCTAAGGAAGAGGAAGCTCACTGCCACCAGGCCTCTCCCCACCTACCCGTGTAAGGGGCTGGAGCCTGGCCAAGCGCACTGGGAACGGGGAACTGGCAGGCAGTGACCCTGGGAGGCACAGAGCAGGTCATCAAGATTCCATGGATAACCCGGAGAGCGCGCTGGAGGAGCGCTGGGGGTTGCCATGGGGGGATGGGAGAGTGAGTTTGGGGGGGGGCAGCCGTGGCCCAGCCAGGAAAGGACAGCCGAGGCCAGGACGTCTGAGACGGGGTGGGGACAGCCTGCACAAGGGACCCATCCACGCTTCACACGAGGCCAGGAGGGCCCCACTGGAGACCCGGACTCGGAGGCCAGCAGAGTGCAGGGTGCCGGTGCCCTCCCTCCCCACACCCCACCCCAGGGGAGAATCTTGGGTTCTGAGGTGCCCCAGGAATCAGGAAAAATGGAGGCGGCAAAGGCCCAGCAGAGCTGGGGGCCCTGGTGGCTCACAGGAGAGAGCAGGCACAGGTGGTCAGAAGTCCTCATTGCCCAGGTCCTACGTCCAGGCTCCTTTCCCCAGCACACCCTACACCTCCTCCTTCCTCTGGGGTCCCCTGCCCTGAGGGCTGCTGAGGCCTTTCTGGCTCCTTGGGCTTTCTGCTGGCTGGGGAAGGTGGGGTGGGGGCCCCGGCACAGAACACAGCCCTGTCCTGACCCGGCCTCTGCAGGGGGAAGCAGACACCTTGGTCCTGCTTCCGCTGTTCTGTGCCTCACTGGGCTCTGCCCCGGCTGGAAGAAGCCCCGCTGCTGAAACCCAGGCATGGGCAGTGGGGTGGGGGGAGGCGTCCTTCACGAAGGTGGGGACATCGCCCCAGCTCTGCCCAGGACTAGGGCACGTGAAAGGCTGTCACAGTGAAATCCACACTATCCCCCAGTCACGGTCCCTGAGAATCATGGAAACGACGTGATGGGGGTGGGGGGACAGTAGACTAATAATACTTTCTTCCAGAAGGATCTGGCTCAGTCTGAGGGTCAGCTTTGCAGTGAGGGTCCTTGCAGGTTGTGAAGCTGGGGTGAAGGGGCACCTGCTGGGGTCTCAAGGGCAGTTCGCGTTCACAGTCACTTCCTGCTCCCCTCTCTGTGGGATAAAAGGAAGAGGGGCATCCGTGGGGGAGTGGTCCCAGCGTGCCAACCACCTGTGTCCCCCTGAGGGCCTGGTGAGTCAGGTCACCCGGTTCCCACCCACGCGCAGACCTCGTAGAGGACAGGAGCGGGGATTCCTCAAGGCGGGTGCAGGCGGAGGCATAGGGTTGGGGGCAGATAAACCCAGGGCGGTGGGACGTTTTGTGCTTGTCCCGATGCAAGCGTGTCTGGCACGGCCACGCTGCTTTCCCTCTATTGACCTCCCACCCACTTCGGAGGGGCTGGTGCCCCCGAAGGCGCCTTGCGGGACGGGGCTGGAGAGAAGCGGGGTGTGGCGGGGTGGTCGGGGGGAGCGGCTTGCGGCTCAGGAAGAAGGCTGCGTGGGCCGCAGTGCGCAGAAGCCGCGTAGAAAAGCGCTGGGCTGGCAGAGGGTGGGGCGCGCAGGGGTGGGCGCGGGAGAGAACGTCCCCGTGAGGGGACACGGCCCAGCGCCAAGGACTCCCAGGCCCTGGACGTCTGCTTGCTGACTGTCGGTGATTCCACGCGGGGCCCGGGCGAGGAGCTGCGCTGCGGCCGGGCTGGAGCCCGGGGCTCGGCCCTTCGCCCAGTCCCTCCGGGAACGGCGCCAGCGGCGGAGAGGCGGGCCCGACGCTCTCCAAACGGGAAGCGGCCGCGGCCTCTCCCCTCGGCGCGTAGTGAAGCCACTTCCGGCGCTCAGTAGTGACGTCGCCCGGGCCCTCGCTCTGCGCGTGCGTGGCCCCGCGGGCGTTGCCAGGGCGACGGCGCGCCCTCTCAGCCCGGCCGGCGCCGGGGCCCGGGCGCATGCGCAGTCCCAGCCCCGGCGCCCCGCCCGCTGGGAAACGGTCGCGCAGCGATGACGTCGCGGGGGCCCGGCCGGGCGTCGCGGACTCTGGAGATGGAGGAAAAGGAGCTACTTCGGCGGCAGATCCGCCTCCTGCAGGGTGCGTCGGCCCGGGCTGGGCGGGGGTCGCGCCTTCTTCCTTCCCCTGACTACGCGGCGGGCCCTCGCCCGCCTCCCGAAGGGGGGCGCTCTCCGCCCGCCGTCTCCACGGCCGGGTCTGGGGGGTGGAGGCGGGTCAGGCAGGGGGTGGGGGCCGGAGGGCTTCCCGGCCGGCGCGGCCAGCGCCCTGCCTGGGGCGGCGGTGCGGGCCTGTCCGGCGCCGCGGCGCGGGGCGGCTGGGCGGTCGCCTAGTAACCGGCGGGAGGCGGCCCCCACCCCACGGCGGGCGCGTCCTCGCGTGCCCCGGGCCCCGAGCGTGGGGCGGAGGCTCGTCCCGGCGCGAGCAGCGTGTCTCCTCCTTGGCGCCCCGTTTTGACGCCTCTTTTCGTCTGTACACTCACACTCCCCTTCCGAGTCCAGGCCCAGGCCTCACTCTCTAAACTTAAAAATTTTTATATCTAAGTCGAGCGTTCTGTACTTGAAAAGGTTTCCCCTTTGAAGTTCTCCCGGAAAGAGAAGACTTAAGAAGTGGGGAAGTGTGTATAGGGGAGAGCCCAGGTGCTCTGGCCCTGCTGTTGGGCCACTCCCTGGGCTTCCAGCATACCTACTCTGAGGTGTCACCAGGTCTGGACGTGGCTCTCTCCAGTCCTGGGGGCGCGACCTGTGTTGCCCGAGTGTTGTAACCGGGGGAAGAGTGGGCGGCTGGAGACTAGTTTGCTCGGTGAGTTGTAAGGCTCCGGAGCCCTGGGTGGTGAGAGCCCAGGCCTGGGGCCTCCTTGGGAAGGCTCTGTGCTGGTGCTGACAGCCCCCCACCCTGGGGCTCTGGGTGATCAGGTCTCTCCTCTCCTGCGGGGAGGAGGGTATGACTTTCTTGCCAAGTGTCGAGTGCCCACGGGCGTCACTTGTGTTACACTCGTTCTGTGTGCCAGGCAGGGAGATCTTTAAGGTGCAGTGTTGCCCCTGTCCACCGTGGGCAAGCCAGAGGGCCTCCGCAGCTGGCTGGCTCCCTTCTGGAGGCATTACAGCATGGGGCTTTTCTGGCCTCTTCACATTCAGTGACACTTCCCCTCAGAGGGTTGCGGATTTGGAATAATATCCTCAGAAAATAGGGAGTATCATGGCACACAGTGCATTGTCAGGGGTGCATTGTCAGGCTAAGTAGCCAGAAGCAGGGCTGAAGTAGAAGGGGGAAAAGGCTCATGGAAAAGGCAGGCTGGGGTCGGGGCTCAGCTGTCATTGGTTCTCATGCTCCAGGGGCTGCCCCTCCTGCAGTGAGACTGCTCCAGGCTTAGGAGTGAGGTGGGGTGCCTGCACTGCTGTCAGCTGATGTCCCTCGGGCGTTGTTGCCATTTCACCCTCATCCTCTGGTTAAGCCTGTGATTCTGTCTCCTCAGGACTGATCGATGACTACAAAAACCTCCACGGCAATGCCCCTGCCCCGGGCCCCTCAGCCCCGTCCCGGTGGCAGCCACCAGCCTACAACAGCAGCAGGGCCTTCAGTGCCCGCTACCCTCGTCCGTGCCGGAGGGGCTTCTCCCAGAACCACGGGCCTGCGTGGCGCAAGAAATACTCCCTCGTGAATCGGCCCCCGGGATCCTTGGACCCGCCTGGCGACTGTGCTGCGCAGCCCACCCTTGAGGCTGGGAGCAGCCGGGACCCCGACCCCCAGCAGTATGGCTTGGAGAGGCAAGTTCAGCTGAGTCTAGATCAGAGCATGGTCATCAAGATCAAACCACCGTCAGAGCCAGGCTCGGCCAGCACTGCGGGGGTCCCACGGGGCTCCTGGGAAGACCGTGAGGGTGACCACAGGCCTCAGGCAGGTGAGGGTGAGCCCCCTGCTGGGCAGCGGCAGCCCCCGAGGCCAGGAAGAGCCAAGGGCAGCTGCGGCGCAGAGGACCCCCTTCTCGTCTGCCAGAAGCAGCCTGGCAAGCCCCGGGTGGTGAAGTCAGTGAGCAGCGTGGGCGACAGCCCCTCGCAGCCGCGGCGGACCGTCAGTGAGAGTGCCGTTTCGGTCCCGGCGCGCTTCCTGTCGTCTGCCCTGCCGCAGCGCAGCGCAGGGGCCCTGGCCAGGAAGGCGGGCGCCCAGTCCGCGGCCAGCTGCGCCGCACAGCTCCTTGCGGACAGGCGAGAGGACGCCGGCCACCCACATCAGCCAGCTGCCTCCTGCTCTGCGGCAGGCCCGGCTGGACCGGCTTCCGGGCCGAGGCAGGCCCGGGAGACCTCCCTGCCCGTGTCCTGTCGGATTAACAAGTTCCGGAAAAACAACTACAAGTGGGTGGCTGCCTCGGCCAAGAGCCCCCGGGCGCCTCGGAGGGCCCTCAGCCCCAGAGCGGCCGCGGGGAATGTGGGCACGGCCCCCTTGGGCGCAGCGGAGCGAGCGGAGAAGCCGCAGCCCAGGGCTGAGCAGGACGCCAGGCCCAGGAAGTCAGCCATGTCCTCCACGTCGGGGGCCTCGTCCAGCAAGTACAAGTGGAAGGCCTCCAGCCCCTCGGCCTCCTCGTCATCCTCCTTCCGTTGGCAGTCGGAGGCCGGCAGCAAGGACCGTGCCTCCCAGCTCTCTCCAGTCCCATCCAGGTCCCCCCCGGGGGACAAGCCGGCAGGGGGACCCAGCAGCTTGAAGCCCTTCTCCAGTGAGAGCCAGCTCTCGGCCTACAGAGCCAGAAGCCGCAGCGAGATCGCCCGGCGGCGCGGGAGTGCTGGGTGAGGCCCGGCCGCCCCTGGGTCTTGTGCGTGCGGGCAGGCCCGGCAGGCCCGGCAGGCCCGGCAGGCCCGGCAGGCCCGGCCTGGCGAGCTCCCTGCTCGCCAGGCGGAGCCCGTGGGAGGGCCCGTGCGCAGGGGAGTGGGGGGAGGAAATGGAGCATCACCTGGCACCGCCTGGTCCCCGCCTGGTTGGGCCTGGGCAAGTATGAGGCTTTGTGAGTGGTGGCGTCAGCGCCCCAGCAGGGATGGGGCTGGGGCTGGGGCTGCTGAGGAGTAAGGGTGGCTCAGCATGGCCAGGGGCTCGCCTGGAGCCCCCAGGCAGGCGGGGACAGGCGGAGGCAGGCGGTAGCAAGGCCACCCTTCCTCCTGCTGGAGCGTCTTCCCTTCTGGGCCACGGTTTGTGGACGGGCGGCGCTGTGCCCAGGCCAACCACTTGATGCCTCCTCGTGCTGGCGACTACATGCCCCTTCCTCTCCTGGCCTCCCCCCTGGTGGGTTGTGAGGAGGCTGAAAGGTGGCACTTGGCTGGGGTCAGAGACTTAATCGTGGCACTGCTGCTGGTAAGGGCAGAGGACCTGCCTCTGCCATCCAACATGGCAGCCTGTGTCATCCTCGCTGGGAGTTGCCCCCGCAGGGCTTTCTGCTGTCCGACCTTGGTCTTTGGCCCTGCTCTCCCGAGACAGGTGTTGTCTTGGGTGCAACGGGCTTCCTTCACCTTTCCACTTCTGGCTGGGGACCTCCTGTTTCAGGAACGTGGAGGGGGAGCTGTGAGATCAGCCCCCTTTGGTGAGGGCTGGGGATGCCGGTGGCAGCTCCCCTTCTGGGCATCACTTGTCTCCTTTGCCCCTACCCCAGCTCTAGTCGGGGGCTCACCTGGTCTGGGGGACAGAGACAGACGGCCAGGGGTCAGAGGCTGGGCCACTCTCCTCCGCTGTCTGTCTGCCCTGGCTCGTGGCCTGGGACCTTCCTCGCTGTAGGTGGGACTTGGGGGAGGGGTGGGGGGAGCCCCACTCCCATGGCTGGGAAATTGGGGTGAGCAGGGCAGGAACCTGTGGGCTCTCCTGCCTCTTGGGCAGACTCCTTGGCACTGGGATCTGGGGGGCTGAGAGGGGACCGGGCTGCCCACAGTGTGGGGCCTGTTGTGAGCTGTCTGTTCTTTGTCTCCACAGTCTTCCCGGGGACAAGAAGGGCAGCCCCCCACCTGCTCCCGCTGCTAAGAGCCAGTTCAGCCTGCGGAGGAGGCAGGCCGTCCGGGGGAAGAGCGGCCCTGGTCTGAAGAAGACACCCCCCAAGGGCCTGATGCAGACCCCCAGGCACCGGGCTTGCTGCCTGCCTCCAGGCCGGGCCCACATCCCCAAGGAAGGTAGGAGGATGGGGCAGGGCTTCTGAGGGGGAGGGCGCTGAGGAGCCCCGAGCTGGGCCCACCTCAGCCCTCAGGGCCCTGGCTTGCTAGCTGTCAAGCGCAGGGAGATGCTGCCGTGAGGCCTGCGATGGCCTTTCCAGAACATCCCTCCTGGTCACAGAAGGACAGGGAAGGAGGGTGAGCGGGTTCCTGATTTAGGGGGAGGCCCAGGGCTCCCCCAGACTCTTTATGTGTCCTCTGTCCTCAGAAGCCTGGGGCAGCACTTTTTCCTCCCTCCTCCTACTGCTCGCTGCCTGGGAGCTGCCTGGGATGTCTGTCAGCTTTGTGTGCCAGTGATCAGTGGGGTTGGGGCACATGGGGCGTGGCCCCCTTGAGGAGGACCCTCCACTGTAAGGTGATGGCAGCACATTGGGGGAGCTGCTGCCAGGCTGGCATTGCTGGGGATCCGTGCTGGGGGCTTTGGGACTCTGGGCAGTGGGGAAGGGGAGACGGTCACCGTGATGCTACCCTGGAGAGCGGGGATTCATCTGGGCCTGAGGTGTCCCCTTTCCCTCCCCTCGAGCAGCTGGGGGAACTGTGGTGGCTTCCTAGGTGACGCATGCGAAATCTGGAGGTGGCTTGGCCTCGTGTAGCGGGACTTGGGCTCTCACGACTGCTGTGTCTGGCATTCGGGGACTCAGCTGAGGATGTGTTGGAGGCTCCTGATGGAGGCTCCCGCGTGGGAGCTGGCCCAGGCTCGGGGACGTGAGGAAGGGAGGCTGCGCGTCCGCTGCCCTGTCCTGTGTGGACGCCACCCCGGGGTGCCGGCGGCGGCGGCGGCTGGCCGCGGAAGCCCGGCCCCGGGTCCCCACGCCAGCCCGCTGGGCCCGTGGTCAGCAGAGGGCGCGCGGGGCCCTCGGCTCCCTGCGCGCCTTTTGCTCGTAATTGATTGCCTGCTCTCCTCCCGGCGTGAGGGGAAGCAGATCCCCGGTCATTTGCAGCAATAACCGGCTAATGCCGGGCCAGTATCGAAACTCCCCTGTTCATTTCAAGTGGCAGATAAAACCCTCATCCACAATTATCCTTGCAAATTGGATTGTTTTAAATAACCGAAAGGCTGCGGCCAGGGGACGGCGATCCCATCTCCCCTGAGTTACTGTTGCGCTGTAATTGCCGCGTTCAATCAATTTCCCTGGCGTTAGAAATTCCATCACAATCAACATTAAGCTTTATTCATTGTGATGGCTAAGAGCCGGGCCATTTCTCCTCTTTTTCTTAACTGGCAAAATTAATCAGGGAAAAGATTTTGAACATTTACCCGTGCGAAAGAGGTCAGCTCTGCCACTATGTTGCTCAGCAGATAAGGGGGCCAATAAAAAGAAAATTGAATTACTGATGATCAGCAAGAACAGAGTATATAAAACCTGGCCGTCGCCGGTTCAGGAAAAGGCAGAATCAATTTTCCTGGGACAAGGTGCGCTCATTTTTTATTTTGGCGCACATTATCAGCAATTTAATTTGAGCGCATAAACAGGAGGAAACAGTTCGGGAATAATGAGCCCGGAGGTGTAGCGTGCCGCAGGACGTGTGCTGTACACAATTTATTTGGCACAACAGATAATCGCTTTAATTGAATCCAGAACTGCATTGTTCAGCAGGCGAGGGGCCGCGGGCCCTCGGGGACCGAGCCGTGAAGCTTCCAGCCTGACTCCTTGCTTCCCCTCCTCTGCTGCTCCCCTCCCCCTCTCCCCTCCCCGCTCCCCTGCCCTCTGAGCCCCGCCTGCCCAGTTCTCTGGGTTTAGAGTCAGACTTTGGCCCGGGGACAGGACGGAGCGGGGGGCCCTGGAGTCACCAGTCCCCATCCCTTCCCTGTTCTCCTGGAGGAGGAGAGGGGGGAAGGGGAAGAGGGGGGAGCAAGTAACCTTCCACAGGCCTCAGATGGTTCCTGTTCACCACCGTGGAGTCGTGCCAGTTGGTCCTTAGCGGGCGCTGCTCTCTGTCCGGGACTCTCACTCCGTGCAGGGCCTGTCCCCCTCCTGCCACATGGGGCCTCTGTGCCGTGACTCAGGCCACCCTGAAGCAACATGCTTGGTGTGCGCCACTGAGCGCGGCTCCCTGTGCGCAGAGGGTACTGCCCGGCCCACGGGCGCCCAGGGCGGGCACTCCTGCCCCAGGCATGGGGGCCGGCAGCCCACCCGACACGCTGGGCCCCAGGTCGTGGGCTTTATGGTGACAGCAGGTCAGGGCATTCCTACAGCCACTGGGAAATGTTTGCTGTCAGGTGCCAAGGAAAAGCCGCAGGCGGGTGGGCAGGTGGGTGGGGGTTGTCGTCGTCTCTCAGAAGTCACTGGGGTGGGAGGGGCCCTCCTCACCTTACCATGGAGGACATGTGGCCATAGCCTGCCTCGGTCCTTCCCGTGCCTGTCCCGAGCCGGAAGGCCCAGACTGCATGGCAGAGCTGCGGGCTGCGGGTGACAGGAAGGGCCAGCGCCCACCTCCTCTGACCCGGCCCCGCCCTGCCCCAGACTCCGCCCCTCTGACCCGGTGTGCCGCGTGGGCCGGCCAGGCCCGAATGGCGGCGCCTCTGCAGCGAGGCTCTCGCAGGCGGCCCAGGAACCCGCTTGGCGCTGGCAGCCCCGTGCGGGGCGGTGCGGGTCTCAGGGCTGCGGGAGGGTCAGCGGGCCAAGGGAGCCTTGTCCCGGGCGCCCCCAGGAGGGAGGCGCCTTCTCAGCACCAGTGCTGCCGTGGGTGCTCTGGGGTCCAGCCTGGGAGAAGAAAGTGCTGCCTTAGGTGCCGGAGGCCAGCCCGGGCCTCGCTCCCCTCGCCAGGCGCGCGTGGCAGGCTCCGGTTTTACGTTTGCTGCGCGGGCCCGGGGGTCGAGGTTACCCGGCCAGGCTCGGGGCCTCTCTGGGAGCCGCGACCTCCGACCTCCGTGGAGCTGGGGGTGCCCAAACCACACTGAGAAGCTGAAGCCTGGGAGCGAGGGCCGGTGCTCTCCGGCTGGCTGGAGCGTGCACCCAGGGAGTCCGGGGAGCACCCTTGTGGGCCGCAGTCCCGGTTGGGGCTGGCTTGGGCTGCTCCTCGTGTCTGATCAGTGGAGATGGTGTGCCCAGGCTGTCACAGCCTGTGTTTCGTGTCCCTCCCCCCCACCCCCGCCGCCAGCCCTGCCCGGCCTGAGGACCCCTCTCAACCCCTGGACTGTCGCCAGCCCACCAGCTGCTGCCCTCCTCCTCCGACCCCAGTGCTCTTCAGGTAGCCTGGCCCCCAGGCGGTTGATTGGTCCCAGCAGCTCCCCTGGCCCCGCCCCTCCCTGCAGTGGGGAAAGGGGGCCAGCCTTAGGGGGGCCCTCAGCTGCTGGAGGTGGGGTGTGGCCTTCCAGATCCCTGGAATTTGGCACCTTCCCCCGCATGGCTGTCAGCCCTGGGGCCCTGCTCCCACCTGCTGGGGCTATCCCCACCCCGCCCCCATGCCCTCCTTGCCTGTGGGCACCGTCCCTCCGCGCTGGCGCAGTCCCTGGAAAAGCCTGTGTTCACAGGGCCCTCTGCTCTTCGTGGCCTTTCCGCTTTTTTGTCCCGTCTCTTTGTGACCACGGGAAGTGGTAGTGGCTTCCCCAGGATTGTGGACCGTGACTGTCGAGGGCCTTTTCCAGGCGAGGCCCAGGCTGGGAGGGCGCTGGGCTGGGAGGAGCCTGAAGAGGCACCATGGCCGAGCCAGGCCCTCCTGGAGCCACATGAGCAGCACCCTGGGTGGCTTGGAGCTCTCCGCACTCACACAGGTACCCTCCAATCTGAACACTGGGTCTAAATGCCTGGATTGTTGGGATTTGCAAAGGACACACGTGGCCACACACGAGGACTGCAGATCCAGTGGCTCTGGCAGCTGTCATCCCTATCGTCCCTCTCGTATCAGCAGTGGGGCGATGAAGTGGCAGTGCAGCCAGGAGCCAACACCTGGGGCTCCCAAGGTGGGTGCCACCTGTGCAGACCACACTCCCCGCAGTGCCAGGTGTGCCAGCGGCCACTGCCCTGGAGCCCAGCTGGCCGGAGGGGGCGTAAGGAAGGGCTGGAAGCACGGAGCCTGCCTGACTGCGGGTGACGGGGCTCCCCACAGCCACAGACGTCCTGAGTGTGTGTGTCTGCAGCGGCAGTCCCTGTGCTGGGCACAGCCACCTCCCGGACAGAGCTCTGGGAGGCCGGGAGCCCATCCGGCCCGGCACATCTCGAAGACTGCAGGACGGCCTGTTTTAGGGTCGTCTCCGGAGGCGTGGGCTGCCAGCCCCCCATGCACGGTGCAGCAGGAGGTTTCCTGCAGGGTCCGGCGTGCCCCGCTGGCCGTGGATCGTTGTGGGCAGGGGCGGCGGGCTGGGCCCAGGCCAGGGTACCATTAGCTCTGCCCCACAGTGCTGGGCCCAGTGAGCGGACGTGGGAGTGCTGGAATGGCCAGGTGACCACGTGCAGCTTGTTTCCGGTCCCCGCCAGCAGTGCCCTCAGTGCTCCCTGCCATGCCCTATTCCTCCCGGCACTGGGGAGCTGAGGCCCGGTCCTGGGTCTCCTCTGGGCCAGCGGAGTGGGGAACGTCCTCCTTTCCCCTGCCAGGCCCATGCCCCACGGGGCCTGGACTTTCTGGACCAGGGTCCGCGTCACGCGCCTGTATCTCTGCGGCCGTCCCTCTGGCGCCGCGAGCGTGAAGGGCTGGCACGGATGGCCGTGAAATGACGTGAGCCAAGCTCCGTGGAAAGCAGAAGGCAGTTAGCTTTTAATGAGCCGGAAGAAACAGGACTGCAGTCAGGAGAGTCCCCTGTGGGTCCCCCAGGTGCTGTGCGCAGCGTGTTCAGAGGGAACGCTGTCGGCAGCAGGAAGGACAGCGCAGGGATCCGGGCTCCGCTGAGACCAGGGGCTGAGTTCAGTGCAGGGTGAACCGCGCCCCCGAGGGAAGGCTGGGGGTGCCTGGGCCTTGCGGTAAGCACTAGGTCCCAGGGCCACACGCCTGGGCGGCACGTCCCCGCCAGCCTGACCTCCCTCCAGAGAAGACTCTCCCCCGAGATCCACGGCCACAGCTCTGGCCTGCAGTGCCTGTGGCTGCCGCAGGGGAACGTGGTGTGGCTGTGCTCTGTGCCCCCCTCCCCCGCCCCGGGCCTGCTGCCCACAGACCTCCCGACGCTGCAGGGACTCCCCTCCCCCCAGGACAGCTGTTTGCTGCAGAGGCCGGGAGCCTGCCCCTCCTCGTGGGGCCCCTCAGTCCACGCATCTGTGGCTCTGTGGAGGTGGCCCTGCACTTGTGTGGGGACAGCGTGAGGACAAACCTGGTGGCTGGGCAGCGGCTTCCTCTGAGTGGGGGGCCGTGCTGGCCCGCATCTTACTGGGGGAGGGGTGAGCTGCCCTCCTGGAGGCCCCCCACCCCCATTTAATTGGGTAACCTCAGAACCTGCCGTCTCCCTTCACCCCACCCCAGGGTGTAGGGCTGCGGATGGCCACTGCAGAGCCGTCAGTGTGAGTCCCGCGGACGGCCTGGGGCCTGGCCCTTGTGTTCTGGGGGCTCCATGGTGCTGGGTGCAGGGGCCACAGGCGAGCAGGAGGCGGGCTGCAGACGGGGTCCTGTGGGTTGTCGAGGTCAGGGCTCGGCTCCAAGCGCCGGAGGGCTAGGGGAGGAGGGGAGCAGGGTGGGGACTGGGTCATGAGTTTTGTCTTTGGAGGCTGGAGCTGAGTCCCAGGACCCGCCGTGGCTGATTCCCGTGCTGATGGGCGCTGGCCATCCTAGGGCCTGAGTGAAACAGACTAAGGGACACCTAGTCCCAGGACAGCCTGTCTCAGCTGCTTCTAGCTGAGTTCAGACAAGGCTCAAGGTCCCGGGGCCAGCAGAGCGTGGCCCCAAGCTGCCTGGGTCTGCTGGGGGCGGGTGAGCACCAGCTATGTCTGGACAAACCTGTGTCAAGGCGGTCACTGCTTACGAGCATGCTCCCAGCCCGGTCTTGTCCCCTCTCTCTGCAGGAGGGTCCCAGGAGAGTGAGCGGTCTGCATGGCACTGAGCCCCGGCCCTTTGGAGCGCATGGCCTGGCATGTGGCTGTCTCTGGCTTTGGTGTCTCTGCCTGCATCCCCTAGGTGTCTGCCGCCCTGTCACCTCCGACTTAGGGGTGTGCCTCCTGCGCCCTGGGGTTGTGCTGGGTCCCACACTGCGGTGGGGCGTGTGGCGGGAGGTGCTCACTTTCCCCTCTTCCATCCCTTAGAGTGATGGTTAAGTGGGGAGGGAAGACCCGCCCCCCATAATCTATAGTGACTGTCACAGAGCAAACTGCTCCCATTTCATACAGACGGGTCAGGTGTCAGCGTGCGATCGATGGCTCGTGCACAATAATTATAGGAACTAGCGGCTGGTGTTGCTTGAGTGAGTTTAGGAAGAGCAGGGGCTCAATCTTCCCTCTAATAGGACCCTGACAGTCCACGGCACTGGCGCTGTGTCTCGGGCTGACAGTGTTGTCATTAAGTACCAGGTAGTGTGGGACAACAGAGAACACGGCCCGCTGTGGGACAGGCGGCTGACAGCGGTGTTTTGTCATCACTGAGCTGCCCACGCTCCTCGGGCTGACTGCCGTCAGCTGCTGGGGTGACACATGGCTCTGTTTGGCTGCCACTGTGGTTTGATAATCGGTAAATGTTTGTCAGAGGCTGATCCCTGGATGGACGAAGGCGGGTCTCCGAGTAGGTGGTCTCAGTGCCTCGGGGCGTTGGGCCGTGGGCGGGAAAACCAGCAGTGGAGCCCGTCTGTTCTGTGGTCCTGAGGCCCAGGGCCAGGGAGGCCACTGCCCTCATCGTCCCCAGGGCCGTGCTCCCCACAGCAGCCTCATGCTGATGCTGGCAGGGGCCTGGCCAGTCCCGGTGGTCCCGCGGAAGCGCTGCCCCCGTGCCACCCTCCGCCCACAGAGCTGCGCGGGGCCTCAGGCCACCGGGGCAGTGCCCCTGCGCAGTCTGCGCTGCCAGAGGAGGGCCCCGGTCCTGAGGAGGGACCCGAGCAGGGCTTTCCCAGCGTCTGAAGTGCTGGGAACCGTCAGCGCGAGAAAAGTGGAGTGATTTATTGGCCTCGTAGGGATTCATACCGTGCAACTGCAGTCGGCCCGTGTCTGGAGCTCGTTAGAGCTGGTCCCTGGCAGCTCCCGCCGAGGGCTCGGGGGTGGGGCCTGCGCCCGCTGCCGCGGCAGCTCATCTGGGAAAGGGACAGCCCCGCCAGCGCGTGAGTAACTGTTCGTGGGGCAGGGGCTTTGCCGTGTGGCATTGCGGCCGTGCTGGTAGGGGCACGAAGGCCAAGCGCTGCTGCTGGCGTGCTCCGTGCACCTGCGGGGCCTGGGGCACTAAGCACAGTGGGGCCCAGGCCTGGCAGCAGGTGAGCCGTGCTCCTACGTGAGGACACGGGGAGAGCATAACTAGGGTCTCTCAGTGCAGGGGCAGGTGGCGGTCTGGGGCCAGGTTTGTGTCTGGCAGACTTTACAGGACAGTGGCGTGGCCCCCTGTGGTGTCACGTGCGGGTCGAGCCCTCTCCATCTTCCCAGAGAGGTCCCTGAGCAGAGGCCTCTTGGACCAGCACCTGCCTGGCCCAGCCAGGCCCCTTTCCCGCTCTGGGGCTCGGCCTGTGTGGGAGCTGCCTTTAGTTGGTGGCACCCCTGCACGCTGTGCCTTCCCGTGTGCGTGGGGCCACTGACAGCTGACGGGGAGACGATGGGCTAGCCGGGACCTGAGCGACTGCAGAGGGGGAGTCGTGTATGGGGCTTCCGAAAGGGCCGAGCCCGATGCGGCCTCGTGGGGCCGGCTGTGGACGGGGACGTGGCGGGCAGGTCGGAGGCCGCTGGTTCTGGAGGCCCATTGCCCGGTGAGGCCGGAGGCAGGAAGCCTGAGGCCTGGTCAGGACTCGCCGGGGTGGCGTACCTCTGGTGTCCGTCCTGCTCCTCCGCCCCAGGGCAGAGCGGAGCCTGTCCTGCTCCGGTCGGCGTGCGGGGAGCGGGCGGACAGCTGGGCGCCGCTGGGGCGCGCACCGGGCCCTGGGCTCGGCCTGTGGGGCTGGTTCTGGGGCTTGCTTCTCTGCCCTCACGGCCTCAGGCCCTTCCACTGGTTGGCAGTCTGGCTTCAGCTCCTTACCAAACAGTGGTGAAGGTAGCAACTCATCTCCTCCTAGTGTTTTCCTGCGAAGGCCCGTGAAACCTGGACTCCCTCTCAACGCCCGCCGCACGGTGACACGGTGCGCGTGACTTCCGTCTGCGGGGCCCTGTGGCTGCGGCGGCCTGGAGGAGGCGGGGGCCGGCGTTGTGCAGGCAGAGCAGAGCGGGGACAGTGCGCAGCCCCCTGCTTCTCTGCCCCTGCCTGATGTCGCCCCTTCTCTCCACCCCGTGGTGCCCAGACCCCGAGGGGCTGGTGAGCTTCCTGCTCCTGCCCTGGAGCACAGAGGCCATGCGCGCTGGGGGCCTGAGCCAGACGCCCAGGCCCCGCCGCCTGACAGCTGGTTCCCAGCAGCTACCCATCCTGGGGCACAGGAGGGCTCCAGGGTGCTCGCCAGGCACCCCCACCCCCGCCACGGCTCCGCGGACGTGGGAGCGGGGAGAGGCCGGGCTGGCGCCGTGTGGGGAGCCGGCCCTGCGGACGGGTGGGCCCACGTGCCCTTCAAACACGATGCCAGCAGTTTTCCTGCAGTTTGTCTTCCATCGCGGTAGTAAAGTTTTTAATTAGGAAAGCTAATGAGATCGATTAGTCATTAGAAGTGACCTCGCGCGGGGCGGAGAGGGCCGCGTGTGCGGGCCTGATAACGCGCCCGCCCGCGGCCGTAAAGGCGCGAAGGGCTCGATTTGAGTGAAATGTGCCGCGGGGAGTACATCACGCGGAGGGAAAAATTACAGCCCCGGGAGCCTGTAATGAAGGGAATTAAACCAGCTCCTATCTGAATAACACGATTATCTACACCGAGCCTCCGCCAGCGGCGGGGTGGGCCGGAGCCCTGCCTGGCCCGGGCTGTGGGGGGGGCTGGGGTGTGCCTGCCTGCCCCCTGGGGAGCAGGCCCCGGACTTCCCTGCTCTGTTGAGGCCACGCGGCTGCCCACCCTGCTGAGTTCTCGGTGCCCTGAGCACGAGCTCCGTGGGCCATTCTCTCCTGGGTCGTTGTCAGTGTTTCCACGGCCTGTGTCCGAGCTGCCAGTTGGGAATGACAGAGCCGGCTGTGGGGGTCACACCCCGCTGTGGGGGTGGGGGGCCGGGGAGCCCGCCTCTGCCTCAGGCCCACTGGGGTGGGGATGTAGAGCAGGTGACGTGGTAGGGACAGGAGGCCTTGCTGCTTTGGGCTCTCAGCAGTGGCACTCAGGTACCACGTGCTGGGGTGATGGGAAAGCAGACCTCGCAGCGCGCCTGCGTCCCGTGGGAGCGAGCTGTGAACCCTGATGCCGGTTCTGAGGGCCCGGCCCGGAGGCCCTCGCTCAGCCTGGGCACTGTGTGCCAGGGGGAGCTTTCTAGAATGCAGATTCTGGTCCTGTGGGCAGTGGGAGCTGGGGCCTTCCTGGAGGACGTGGCATCAGCGGGACCGGGTTGGGATGGGGGAAGGCAATGTGGTGCAGCAGGGCGAGGCCGGCCCTGGGCGTTGGAGCTCCCTGTGCCGGGGAGAAGGGGGTGAAGGCCACGCCCCAGCCCAGCCCTTTTCCCCACCTGTTCTGAGCAGCCCCCAGCCGCAGGGCCAGGGCCACACGTGGCTCCATGCTCGTCTTGTCCCAGAGCAGCGGGCGGTGGCCTCCGTGAGAGGGCAGTGGGGCTGCGAGGGACCACAGATGGGCGGGCTGCCTAGCTGCCGGGCCGCGGGAGCAGGAAGCCTGGAGGCCATGAGGCCGGCTCTGCGCTTGGCAGCGACTCAAGGGCAGTCTCGTGTTCCCGCGTCCTTAGTTGGAACGAGCTGGCATTGATTTTCATTGGTCTCTTCTTGCTTGTAGACCTCGAAAATTCAGTTTGGCAAACATTTGTTTACTGACGCCCACGGTGTGCTGGGCTCTCCTCTACCTCCCAGTGTACGGGGGGCGCCCGGAGCCAAAGATCACGCCCTTGGGGAGAGCTGGAGCCCAGGTGGTGCCACTGTGCCTTTGGTTTTGCTGCACTTCCCTCTGACCCGCTACGTCCGCCCGCTGCTGCCCTTGGAGGGAGAGGGAGAGGGGCAGGGAGCCGGAGGGTGTCCCCGGGCCAGAGGCGTCCCTGGCTCCCAGCGGTCCCTGGGCCACGTGGCCTAGTCTGGGAGGGCGCAGTGCTTCCTGTTGGGCTGGGTTTTCTGCTCCCTGGCCGGCAGGCAGGGTACCCCGGGGCACTGTGGTGTCCAGTGGGCGGGGGGAGCCCAGAGAGGAGGTAACTGGGCCGAGGTGCCGATTCAGGGAGGGCCTGGCTGTGGGCTGGAGGGCTGTTGAGTTCAGGTTCGGAAATGGTTTTTAGTGACAGTTACTGTAACTGGACCAGGGACGGCCCCTGGGGGGCTGGTAACAGGGAGGCTCCTGTCTCTGTCAGGGGTCTCGGGGGATGTCTCCTTAGGGTCAAAGACAGCAGGCACAGGTCACAGAGTGTGGGTGGCCGGCCCCACCCAGGGCTGGCACCAAGCAGCGAGAGTGTGAGGCCCTGAGGGTCTGGCGTCACTGAGCATCTGTCCTGCTCTTCCTCCTGCAGCGTCCTGGAGCCGCGGGCCAGCCCGCTCCGGCCCACGGGTCACAGCTGCCCTCATGCTGATCCTGGGCGGTGAATCTGGGTGTGCTCTTCCCTGGGAGCCTGGCCTGGACACGTGCCCCTTGTCTCCGTCCACACTCCCCAGTGACTGTGCTGGCCGCGCTGCCCCGTGTGCGTGTTTCAGGGCAGGGAGCCACCTGCTGCTGGGGTCCTGCCAGCAGCCCCTGTCCAAGCCACGCCCTGGGCGCTGTGCCTGGAGGTCAGGGGGCCACAGGGGAGCCGAGGCCGCCTGGCTCTGAGGGGCCTGGCTCTGAGGGGCGCTGGGTCCGCAGGGGCGGCCAGACGCCTGTGTCCCCGTGCTGTGGCAGCTTTGGTTTCTGGGCAGTTAGCGCTGCATATCATGAGAGTTGGGCAATTAGCCGCGTCCCCTGAAGCCGTGGAGAAATTGCCAGTTATCCCGAGGGAACTCGGGCAAAACAGAGAAGCCTGTTAATTGTGTGAGACATTCAGCAAGAAGAGAAGCCGGGGTGTCTGTCACCCTGCGAAACGTTAAGGAAGCAGAAGTGGTTAAGCACGGAAATCTGTGTGGGTGCTTGATGGGGGTGACCAGTGAGGGAGGTGAGCGCTCGCGCCCCAAGCCCCCTGGGACCTGCCTGACGGCTCCTCCGTGCTGCCCGCGGGAGCTCCGGGGAGTTGGGCCTGTGCCCAGCTCTCTGGGGACGTGCGTTGGGGCGGGGCGGGGTGGGAGCGAGGGTGCCAGGGAGTCCCTGCCACCAGCCCTGACCGCCGGTGTCTGCTTTTCTCTGCAGCACCCAGCCTGCACACCCTGCGGACCCCTCCCACCAGCAAAGTGATCAAGACACGCTACCGCATCGTCAAGAAGACCCAGGGGTCACCTCTCAACGACACCCCCTTCTCCCTGTCCCTGCCCTCCTGGCGGACGCGGCGGCTCTCCCTGTCCAGGTAGGAGGTCCTCGTCCAGGCCCCTGTGGCCAGGGACCGGGCTGGCGGCTTCGAGGCTGCAGCGTGGGGCCTGAGGGCCGCGGGGACCAGCTCGCTGCGCGGAAGTGCTTGCTCTACGGTTTGCTGGCCGGGGGCGGCCGACTGTTCTGTTCAGCAGGTCCTGCCGCGGGTACACGGCCCGCCTGTGCGCCGCCTGCACACGCGAGCTGGCGGCCCGCGGGGGCCGCACCACGAGCTGCGCTTGGGAGTCCCTCAGGGAGGACCGCGTGGGGAGAGAGGCCGGGCCCTGCGCGGCCCCCTTGGGGAACCTGCGGGCCCATCTTGCTGGCTGGCTGCTGGCTGAAGGCGGAGGGAGCTGCAGCCCTTCCGCCCGCAGGGCGGCCCGACTCCACCTTCTTTTCTGGGTGCCCTGGGCCCAGAAGCAGGAGGGCCGGAGAGGCCGGGGAGGCGGAGTTAGGGGTGGATGCTGGGGCCCCTCGCATCAGGCCGCTCAGCCGTGGGCCTTCAGGAGGCCCAGTGTGGGGGCATGGCCTCTTCCTTCAGAGGTGGGGGTGATGGCCCTGGTCATTGGGCGGGAATCAGGCAATGGCCGACCTCCTCCCTCTGTCCACCTTCCGGGAGGCCGCCTGCTGGGGGAGCAGTGTGGGAGCCCCTTGGTCCAGTGTGGGCTTCCAGCTGGGTACAGTGGGCACTCCAGGGCACATCGCCTCGGGAGAGAGGCCGTGGTCCTGGGCAGGGGCCATCCTGCCAGCCTCCCTACGGGCCCTGCCCTCCTCTGGGCAGTGATAGTGTGAGTCTGGGCCCTGGGGAGAGGAGGTGCAGCCTGTGGCCCACGGCAGATGTGCCAGCTTTGGCCCGCGCAGGCGGCCAGTGGTGCCCACTGCCCTTGTCCATGGGAAACTCGTCTCTGTCACCTACTTTTCTGGACGCAATAGCTGGAAGTATATTTTAAATTAATTTTACTGCACTTTTTGTAACATTTTTGTTTTAAATAGATTTATAAGCATCTTGGGGGCTATTTCTACCAATTTATGAAGATAATTTTCACTCTCTCGGTAAGGTTAAATTTACACCTGCTATTTCCGTATTAATTCACAGAGCTAAGTGGGTCTAATTTTCTTCCGTCCTCCTATCTGGTGAGCATGGCCTTTCCTAATGCAATTTCCCCCTCACTAAATCACTGTGGTCGGGAGTCAGGATCGAGCTAAATTAACTTAAATTAATTTACTTAAAAAGAGCCCCAGATCATCGTGAATGAGGTTCAGATTTATTGATTCTTGCTCCGGCCCCCACTCCTGTAGTCAGCACCCCTGGCCAGTCCCTACCTCTCCCGGGAGCTCAGCGGGGGCCTGGGGGTGACTCACTTGGGCGGCACCAATGGGCCTGTCGTCCCGGCCTCAGCGCCGAGGCCCCCCCAGGTTTGGGGCCGGCTGAGCCAGTGCTGAGTGTGCTAGGTCCTGCAGGGTCGCTGAGTGACATGGGTCCCAGGCACGGAGGGTCAAGGGCTCCTGTAGGAGTGGGGTGGCCTGGTGTGCCCCCAAGGCGGCAGCTGCCTCACACCTTCAGCCAAGCATCAGACGCATCAGGTGGAGGGCAGACTGGTCACAAGGGGCAGGCGGGGGCTGAGAGGGCGCCTGTGTGCCGTGTGGGCAGGTGCGCAAGGTCTCACCTTGGGCCAAGTGGATGGACGGTCGGGCTGCCGGGTTAGCCCTGCTGCCAGCCCAGGGTGGCCACCGCTTCTCCCAGGCTTCCCAGTGAAGGAGGTGCCTGGCCAGCTGTCTTGCAGGGCCGGCCGTGCACGCCCGGCTGCCCTGGCTCTGTCCGGCCCCCCGGACTGCCCCGGCTACCAGAAGGCCCGGGTCCTGCAGCCCCGGCTCGTGCCCTCTGGCCTCGGCACCCTCCCAGTGAAAGGAAGTTTGGCCTGTTCAGCCCCTAGGGGGTTGCCCTGCTCCCCCCAGACCTGCCCTGGAGGCTATTGCAGTTAGAGGAGCAGGAGTAAACCCCGAGCGAGGGGCGCTCCCCTCCCTGCTGTCCCGAGGCTGCTCCATGGCTGGCCCTAGTGAGGGCCCCCAGCGCCGGGTGGCGGGGCCCTGCCTGCAGATACCAGGCCAGGGTTTTCAGCCACGAGTGCTGGAAGGGCTGAGGCCCAGCCAGGTGGCAGAGATGGTCCCTGTGGCATGGGGCCAGTGAGGCCAGCACACTTCTACTGCCGTGGGGGCGCTGAGGTGGCCGGCGGGCAGAGTGGCAGAGTTCGCACTGGCTACGTTCCAGGAACAGTATCTGTTTCAAGTGCGGGAGCTGTGCCTGGGCATCCACACGGATGCCAGCAGGCTGCGGCCCATGGTGCCCACCGCAGGTCCAACCCGTCTGTCCTGGATGCCTGGGGGCTTCTGCCCATGTGGGCACACCGGGGAAGGGAGCGCATTTATCACGGGGTGAGGGTGGGGGGAGCCAGTGTCCTGGGGCCCTGTGCCTGCTCTCTGGCCCGCCGGACGGGGGTGCGTGCCTGCTTGTGGTCGCCTGGGCTGCGTGCCCGTGACCCCCAGGGATGGGCCTGCTGCGCTCTCTCGTGCCCGACAGCACTGGGGAAACCGGAGCAGGGTGCCTGCGGGTCAGGGGCTCTCTGCAGCTGGGGCGGGGCGGGCGCCACCTACGCCGGGGCGACTTGGGCCACGCCAGTCCTTCCCGGCCTCGTTTCTTCACTTTGATGTCAGTGGTCCCTTCACAGGGCAGTGGGCAGGTAAGGTGAGCTGCCCACCTGGTGTGGGCCACCCCTTGGGCCTGTCGGTGCCCGGGTTGGAGCTCCGGGACCTGGCCCTGTTCCGGGCAAGCGCAGGCCTGGCAGAGCAGGCTGAGGGCCGCAGGACGAGAGGCTTCGCTGACTCCTCTCTGCCCGGGGTGGTGTGTGGGAGGGGGGGCACCGTGGGCCCGGGGCTCCCACGCTCACTCCCGGTCCCTCTCCCCAGGGGTTTCTAGCATTCACCTTTCTCAGGTCCCTTTGCCGGCACGTGTTTTGCATGTGGAGAGAAGCCCAGAGAGCTCCCGTGTCCTCAGCACGCCCCGTCCGTTCCCAGGGCCCTTTCTGAGGAGCCTGGAGCCCTGGCGCGCCTTGGCCGGGCAGTGCCTGTGGCCCCCGGATGAGGGCCCTGCCCTCAGCCAGAGCCCCTGTGCCCCGTCCCTCCGCCCAGGGCCCGCCCGCAGCCTCAGCCCCCTCTTCTGGGAGCTGCTGTTTGCGGGGCCGAGGCTCTGGCCGTCTCTGCTGCTGCTGTGAGGCTCAGGGCGGGGGCAGGAGGCTGCGCAGGCCCCGGCGGCCCCTCGGCGCGCCCGGCTGCCTGCGGGGAGTGCGGCCCGTGTGCACTCCTGTCCCTGTCCCTGACTGGCCTGCGCCCGCTCGTTCCAGACCCGCAGTGCTCTCCAGCCCCTCGCTCTTCCCGCGCTGACGGTGCGTTTCCCGTGAAGGCGCTTTGGTCCCCTGTCCCCTGCTGCTTTGGTTCGCTTGTTTACCCCTGTGTGGACTCCAGCTTCTTAGTTCGTCCTGCAGGCTCTTCCCTGTAGTCACTGTGCTTCGGTTGAACCCGGGGTTTGTCCCCACCCTGCCCTTTCCCGAGGCGCCGTCACGCTCTGGGCCTCCCCCACCCACACCGGCTCCTAGTGCTGTGGCCCCGCGCCCCACGGCCGGGCGGCTCCGGCGCTCACCTCAGCGTTGCTTGTCAGGCCTCCTCTCCACGGACACTCGAGTCATGGCCACCTCGGGGACGGACGCGGGGGCTGCCAGCCCTGCTCGTGCCCCACAGCCGCAGTGCCCCCTCTGTCCCCGTCACAGCGTTGGGTGTGACATCTTTGTGTTTTTCACCTTCCCCACGTGCAGGGGTGGCTCGTCGTGGTTGTAACTTCATCTCCCTGGTGACCAGTGATGTTGAACACTTATCACGGCTTATTTAGGGCCGGTCTGTGACTCCGGCCCTCTGCCCATTTTCGGGTGGGCAGGCTGTCTCCTGGTCTCGGCCGGGGCAGCGTAGCGTGTTGGGCTTGGCGCCCTCTGCCCGCTGGCTGCGCCGGGCACTGCCCCGGAGTCTGCTGGTGGGTCAGGGGCGCGGCCCTCTCGGGGGTTGTGCCGGTGGCTGGTGTGCTGTGCCCCCGGGCTCCACTTGGCTCTGGCCTCCGCCAGTGTCGCTGATGCGCGAACCCTGCAGGCCGAGGTCTCCGTGGAGGACCTGGAGCCTGCTGCACGGGCGAGCCAGCTGCGGCCTCGTGCTCGAGCCCAGGACACGTCTGCTGGACCCCACCCGCCTCCCTCACCCGGCCTGGCCAGAGAACAGCCTTTTCTCCCCCCGTGGGGAGCTGGCCAGGAGCGTCCATCAAGGGTCACCACCTGTCCCCTTGCTCGGGTGAGATTTGAGGAAACTGGTGAAGAGCTGAGAGCAGAAGTTGGGCCCGAGGGTGACAGGCGTGCGCAGCAGGGGTCTTGGTGCTGAGGCTTTGGCCAGAGGCCGGGGAGGACACGGTGGGCGCCAGGCAGGGCCTGGGCAGGGCCGTGGGGGGACCCCGAGTGCCGCCGAGGCGGGCCTCCTCTGGCAGGCGTTTGAGAGGCCTGTTTGATGAGAACGGGCGGTTACGGCTCCCCAAGTGCTGTGAAAGTTAATGCGATGGCCTCCGTGCGCCTGTGCTCGTTTTTATAATTTTTATTTTATGAAACAGGACAGGGAGCTTAGTGACTTATTACTATTCATTTCGTTTCAATGCAGTAAATATTGATTCAGTTGGGGGTTTTCAATTTAAACCACTCGGCGATCATATAAAATATTACTGCCTGTGAGATTCTGCTTACCGATCCCTTCGGCTGCTCATTAAGGAAGGGGTGCCGCGGGGGCCCTCTGCCTTCATCGCCCTGATACGGGGCCGAGGCCCCCTTCTGCACGGGGGGTGCCGTGGAAACTGCTGGCGGGGGCCTGACAGCGAGGATGCAACTCTTAATTTGGAGGCCGGTTCAGAGCGCGCTGTGGTGGTTTATTTCTTTCTCCGTCTGCGGAGGCAGGCCGGCCTCCCAGCTGTCAGCAGCCCCGCGGCAGCAGGGCTGAGGTCCTCCCTCCGCTGCTCCTGCGGCTGGCGGGGGTTGGGGAGGGCTGCGGGGAGCGGGAGGCGACGGAGAACCGGCCTGGCCTGGCCGGGACTCTGTGCAGGACGCCTCGTCCAGAACCCAGGACGTCACAGCCCAGCCCCCTGCCGGCAGACAGCGTCCCGGGCGCCAGGGTCCAGCTGGTGGGCCCTCTGCCTTCCTCCCCGTTTCGTGGTTCCCCAGAGCCCCCTGTGCTCGTGTCGAGCAGCCACCCCGTGTGGGCTGGCAGGTCGGAGCCCCGCATGCTCCCCGGCCCCTCGCTCATTTGGTCCTTGTCCTCACCTGTGTGTGCAGCTCTAGGATGGCCCCTTGCGATGATGGGGGAGGGCAGTCAGCTCTGCAGTCCGCAGTCAGCTGGGCCACCCTGGTGCCTGCCACACGGCCCCTGTGCTCCCAGCCGTCTTTGGTCCTCGTGGGAGCAGGGGTGTGGGACGGGCATGCTGCTCCTGGTCTGTCTGAGCCCCTGGCCCTTCCTCCTGATGGTCACACGGCTCTGTGACAGTTGCACCCCAACATGGTATTTGTTCCGCTGCTTCCCCCCGGCCGTGGGGATGGCTGTTGTGGGCTGTGGGGTCACAGGCATTGTAGCCAGAGGACTTGTGGGGAGACCACGTGAGAGGCAGCATCCGGGCTTCCTCTGCAGGTGGCAGACACCGGAGCCCCCACGTGCTCCACCTCAGGCCAGGAGCTGCCCGTCACTAGGGCTGGTCACCTGCCTTTCTGGTCTGGACCCACGATGAGCTGGCCTGGAGCTTGCTGGCCCAGGGCATGTCCGTGCTGTCTCTGTCCCTGAGGGTCATGCTGGTAGGTCGCAGGTGCCTGGCAGGGCCGGGGCTGAGGTTGGGGGTGGTGGGGCTCAGCACGCTCAGCTCCGCTGGCCTGGGCTCTGCTACCAGTCCCCGCTGGGAGAGTCCTCGCTGTCTGGCCAGCCCCCCGTCCTGCTGGTCTCACATCTCTGTGTCTCTCAGGCTCTTGAGCCTTTGTCCCCTTCCTTCAGTCTCTTTGCCCTGTGTTTTCTGCTGGCGCTTCCAGGCGTGCGTCTCATCTCCCTGCTCTCTCTCCACAGACGTGTGCGTCCCTGTCCTGCTCCCGTCGCCTGGTGCTCTTGCTTTTCCTCTGGGTGTGGGGAGCCAGGAGCCGGGGGGCCTCAGGCTTCCCAGTGCGGGCGGGACGCCAGGAGACGTGGGAGCCCCGGGCTCCCGGGGCCCGTGAGGGAGGGGCCGAGCCGCCGGGCAGTTGCAGGCTGTGCGGCTCCCTGTGTGCGGCGCCTGCCCTAGAACGGCTCCTGCCCGCCCAGGCCGCTCTCCTGCCTCCCCCTCGCTGCTCCAGCCCCAACGGTCAGGGCCGTGCAGGGCCCCGTCAGACAGCCGCCACCGCGGAGTGCCGCAGCTCACGGCGGAGGCTGCGCCTGGCAGACCGGAGAGCGCGTCCCTTCCGTTCTGAGAGCAGCAGGACTGCAGGGCGGGGGACTTGTGAGTGGGACCCCAGGACATTGCCCTTGGCTTGAGCCCGTGCCTTGCGGCCGTACCTTGCCAGCAGCTGGGCCCTCGTGTGTCCGCTCTGGTGCTGCCGGAGGTCCCTGGAGACGGGGAGCAGAGGAAGCCCCGGACACGCCGTTTTAAGCACCGCTTTCTGCTGGTTTCAGAGGTGGTTAAAGTACCTTTCGGACCGTCAGTGTCACGTCTGACTGACTCTTCACCACGTCAGCCCGCCAGCCTGATACAGCCCCGGGACTGCGCCAGGGCCTCTGCGCGTGGCAGGGGAGGCAGGTCTGGGGGCGCAAGTGCCCTCTCAGGCTCCTGGCCAGCCTCAGGTGGCCTGGCCACCGCCTCGTCCCGGCCCTCTCTGTGAGCACTGGTGTCTGCCCTGCCTCGTGTCATTAATGGGCCCTCTGACCGGGAGGCTCCCGTGGGCGTGGGGGTGCCAAGTGGGCACCGGGCCTTGGGAGTGCCTGTCTGATCAAGGCTCTGACGGCTGCCCTCTCCCCTCCCTCCCCACCTTCTGTACCTGCCTCCCCCAGGCCTGCCACTGCGTGTCCCCATTCTGGGTTCCGACTAGGACCAGGTTGCTGAAATGCTGTCCCAGGGCCTGTCCCGCCACCCAGGTGCAGACTGGGGAGTGGGTCAGGCATCATGGGGACATCTGAAGGCTGTTTTAATTGCCTCCAAATGCAGACACCTCTGTGTGGGGACAGGGCGCGTGGCCCCTGCCTGCCCGTCACTCACTGGGCAGTCACCACAGCCAGGAGGGGCCCGGACCCCAGCCCCTGTTGGGGCTGGCTCTGCAGCGAGAGCCAGCAGGCGGGGGCGGAGCGGTTTTATTTTCTCCGACTTTCCTCGAAGTCAGCAAGGTTTCCGTGGCTGCCCGCGCACTCCCCGGAGTCAGGAGCCCGGTCTAATTTGTGGTCAGACGTCTGTTAAGATTGTGCCCACTTCCCAAGTCAGCACTTAATTGGCAAGGCGCTTGATTTAGCGGCGCGGGCGGCGCCGCCGGAAAAGTGGCCCCACTAAATCACCTCCGACGCCAGAAAATAGATGTAATCTCGGCGCTAACTGCGTTAATGGTAGCGGGAGCCCCGTTAAGAAGGCCATAAAGCACAGGCGGGGAAGCGCGCATCCCGCCCGGCTCTGCCCGCTCTGCCCGCTCTGCCCGCCGGGCGGGCTGCTCTCGGCTGCTCTCCGGGCGGGCCGGGGCTCCAGGCCCCACCCACCCGGGGCCCTGCCCGGCTCCGTGCGCCTGTCGGCCGGGCTGGGAGGGTGCCTGTGCCCCTCTGCCTTCTGGGGTCCTTGAATTCAGCGCTTTGCACCCCCCGTGCCCACCCAACCCAGCCCAAGTGCTTTACACCTGGCCTGCCCTCTGCCTAGTGGGTGCCAGCATGTGCCGGCGAGGTCCCTGCTACGTGTCAGCCCCGGGAGTGTTCAGGTACCAGCTCTGACCCGGTGCTGCCTCCATCTCCCACCGATGGCCCTTGCCCTCTGGCATCTTCAGCCTGGAAGGCTTCCTGGAGGAGGGGACACCAGTCGGGTCCCCCTCAGGCCTGCAGTTGAAACCGCCCCCCTTCTTGCCTACCTCAGTGGCTTGTTCATCCAGACGGGCCTGTCTGGGGTCTGGTCGCAGGGCGGGCCGCGTCTCCTCGTGCCCCCCGGGCCCCTCGGGCCTGGCCACCGCTGCGGGGCTTTTCAGCATCTAGTGGAGGAGAACGCGGAGGAGAACGCCAGCCCGTGTGGTTTCAGCTTTGTTCTTGCCCTTTGTGAAGTTCAGCAGTTGTTCTGCTCGCTGTCCGTTTGCCTCTGGTCTGTTTCGCACGTGTTCGCAGACTCTGGATAGTCGGTGTCACCCTTTTATCACAGGTTTTGCTTTTTTTTCTTGCGCAATTTCAGTGTTGTCCTTCAGTTGTGTTTGAGGATGTTTAACAGAATGTTTACTTTTCTGTGCACTTAAACCCGTCATCCTCTTAGGACTTACTGATTTGCGTAGAGCAGCCCCTCCCTCCTCCAGACCGTGTGAATTCCGTTCTGTTTGATTCCAGAGCCACGGCTTCACGTCTTCTATTTGAAGCTAAGCTACCGGGAATTTATTTGGGGACATGGTGTAAGGTTAAAGTTCAAATTTAGTTGTGTTCAGTGGCTGTCGGGTTGTCTCAGGACCAGTCATTAAATATTCAGGCTTTTTCCGTGTTTGGCGGTGTCGCCTTCACCATGTGACAAGTTCCCCAGGAACAAGTGCTCCTTCCTGTACTCGGCTTCCTCTTCGATTCCCCCTTGCAGGACGTTCGTGGTTTGTGTCTTCAGGGGTCAGTTCTGTGGATTTTGCCTTGTATACCCACCACCCAGGTCAGGGTGGTCGCACCCCACAGGGGGCCCGTCCTCTAGCCTCTGTCGGGCTAGACTGGCCCTGTCTCGAAGTTCTCGAGCTTCGTGCGGGTGGAATCTTGCAGTCGGCGCGGTTTCGGGGCTGACTTCTTTCGCTCAGCATCCGTTAGGGACTGAAGGCCTGACCCCCGTGCGGCTCTATTTGGAGGAGGGGCCTTTTCACAGGTAATTAAGATTAAATGAGGTCATCAGGGTGGGGCCCTAACTACTCCGTGGGATTGGCGTCCTCGTGTGAGGAGGCGACACCAGAGCTCTCTCTGCAAATGCAGAGGCAAGGCCGTGAGCACGGAAGAGAGGCCCCCCAGGGAACCAGCCTGCTGGCACCCTACCTTGGACTTCGGCCTCCAGAACTGTGGGGAAAGCAGCTTCGGTTGTTTCAGCCGCCGCTGTGTGACGCGCCAGGTGGCTGAGCTGACCGGGACACGGGGCCTCGGCTTGCGCTGCCTGCCGAGTGGCCGGGTGGCTCGCTCTCCCTGGCTCCGTCCTGCCCTCCGTGCAGACGCAGCGGCTCGTCTGTCCTGCTCCCGGGGGTACTGGGGTTCTTTCTAGTCTCCGCTGCTCTCAGTCCTGTCGCCAAGTGACCGGGAACCCCTGGTCCCATGGAATGGCCAACTCGGACGGCGGGGGGACGCTGTGTTGCAGTCGACGGGGCCAGCGTGCGCGGTGGCCGGCCCCGTCCGCACTGGCGCCGTGGTCTGGGGGCCTTCGCGCCGCGGCCTCACTGGCGCCTGCTGGGCCGTGGTTCCGTTGCAGCCGGGCTGGTCCGAAGGCGCCCTCGCGGCGACGCTCGGGGCCCGCTGTCGTTCCGTGCTAGCCCGCGTCCGTGTCGCTTTCTCCCTTGCTGGTTGGCTGGCGTGCTTTATGTGCCGCGGCTTCGTCCTGCTCCGCGAGGGCTCCTCACGGTCTGGGCTGGCGTTCGGCCACGTGGGACTCATCCGTCCTCTTCCTGCGCGTGCCTGCCCCGAGGTCGTGCTGCTTCTGCAGAGTGGGCTGGATGAGCGTTCCCGTTCCCGCCCCTGGTCCTTCTCGTGGCCCTGTGGTCGCAGGTGGGGTGAGGGTGCCTCGCCCAGCCCCGCCCCGGAGACGCTGCGGTTCCGGGGCCTCCGTCCATCCTCACCACCGCTTTCCTCTGTCTTGGTCCTCCCTTCTGCACGCGTGTCCTTCCAGGGGACCGTAGCGGTACCGGCCGCTTCTCGGCCTTCCCCGGCCAACCAGACTGCATTTGTTCTTCTCGCGTGTCACTGCCACACGTCCTCGGTGCTGCAGGAGGTGTTCTGTGGCTTCCGCGTGGCGCTGGGACCCTGTGTGGCGTTTCCCTCTTCCAGCAGGTCTTGCCAGCGTCTCGGACTGCTGGAGATGCTGCTGTGTGTTCGCTTTGCACTCTGCCGCCTGTCCCCCTTCCGTGTTCACGTGGATGCCTCTGTCGGCCTCTCGCTGCGAACACTAGTCCATCCCGGGGAGCCGGGCTGCTCTCCTTGTGCAATCCCAGGAGGTGACGTCCCACCGGCCCCTTTCCCCCCCGGGGGACTTCATGAGTCTTGTCGGTAGTGGTGGCACTCGAGATACCTGATTTCAGTCTCGTGTTTCTACTTCGTTGGCCACCCCTGGCTTGGACTGCTCTCTAGCATCCCTCTGCCGGACCACATCCAGGGGCTTGGGGCTCCTTCATGACACACTCACACCAGAAGGGTGGAGGAGGGCATGCTGCTCCAGATAGAGGCAGGCGCAAGCAGAGCAGGTAGTGGCCATGGCCGTGGGGCTGGAAACAGGCCGCGTGGCCGGGGGGCATGGCACAGGCGGAGTGCAGGCAGGGTGCCGGCAGCCAGGGCCCTGCCACCCAGAGCAGTGGCCGGGGGGCTGTATCCAGGTGGGGCCAGGCCAGGTGGGCACCTCAGCTGACAGCGCGGAGTGTGAGGACACAGGGCCCGACACGGGCCACCAGGCAAATAAGAGAAGGCTTCAAGAAGGAGCGAGAGGCACCTGCTGGGGTGGGGGGCGGCAGGCACTGGCCACTAGGTCTCAGCAGGGTGCTCTCTGGGCTGGGTCTCCTCTTCCCTGGTGATGAGGACCTGAGCAGGCACACGAGTCACCTGGATCGAGGGCACAGCGGAGGGGTTCCTGTGTGGACAGGTGGGGAGGCAGGTCCAGCTGTGAGGGTCCAGACTGAGGAAGTGTCCCCAGGGCCCAGGCTGGGACGTGGAGGGAACGTCAGGGCTCAGCCTGGACCTGACGATGCCCCGTGGGTGTTCTCAGGACTGTGCTGTTTTCGGGAGGGCTGGTGCAGGCCAGGCCCGGCCCTCCCGAGGTCTCCCGGAGAGCTCAGTGGGAGCTGCTGAGCTTGCCTCAGTCGTCCGTCCGTCCGTCAGCCTGTGCCCAGCATGGACCCCCATGGGGCGAGGGGCTGCCTCAGGAGCTCACGTTGCAGGGTCAAAGGGATGGTCAGTGAGCAGGTCTGGGGAGTGGGGACAAGAGAAAGGGAACGGCGGCATTGGACGGAGAGAAGGGGTGATGGAGAGAGATGGTGGGGAGCACGGGAAGGGCCAGCCCTGCCCCTCACCAGCTGTCATGGGTCAGCCTGGAAGGTGACCCCTGGGGGCAGAGGACAGAGGGCCCACCCCAGTCCTGGGCCAGCAGCCCCTCTGCCCCTCGAACTGAACTCTGCGCTCCCGAGTGGGGCCGTTATGGGCCCTCGAGGCCCAAACAATGCCCCTTTTTTGCAGTTGACATGCAAACGCCGATAGCTTCCGCTGAAACGGATTTTTACAAGTGACATCCTATGGAGAACTTTACTTTCCATCTGGTTGTTTATTAGTTTCTTAAAGGGAAAGCTTGTAATGCATCCATTGATCGAAATTCCGATCGAGTAGACGTGAGCCCATGAAATAGTCCGGCCCTCTCGGCGGAGCCGCGGTGCTGGTGCTGGACGCAGCACAGTCGGTGTCGCCCGCCGCTCGCCAGCTGGCCGGGGCGCCCCGAGTCTTTTCTGCTCATTACCGGGGAGAAGAGGGGTGCGGGGCTCCCTCGGGGAGGAGCAGCGCCTGACGAGGCCTTCAGGTGGCCTGCCCTCACCCCCTCACCCTCCAGTCCACGGTCCTGCTGTCCTCGCCCCCGCAGGTCTCACAGCCCCCACGTCCCTGTGACCCCCCAGGTCCACCTGCTCGCCTTGAGAGGGTGTGTCCTAGCAAGCCCAGCAGTTGGCCTGCCTCACCGGAGGGGGCTGGGCACGGCGGGAGGGGCACAGGCGGCCAGGTGGCTGCAGGGGGGCGGCTGCGGGGGCCACAGCCCCCGGAGCTGGCTGTAGGCCACGTCAGGGCAGGGTGTGTGGTTGGAGGAGGGACCTGTGAGATCAGGTGGCCACAGTCATCGTGAGGCCATTGCCGTCTGCTGGGTCCTCAGCCCCTGAGCCCCGTTCCTCAGAGCCCTGTGGAGCTCGCTCTGGTCACCTTCATCACACCTGCGCCTGGTCTCTCTCACCTGAGGGACCCTGAACCCCACAGCCTGGGGGCCTCAGAGGTGCCGGCCTGGAGCTGGGAGCGCCTGAGCCCAGCTGTCCTCTGCCCTGGGGGCTGGAGCCCGCACTGGCCCGGGGCGGGGAGGGGGCTGGGGGGGCCCTGCGTGGCGCCCGGCGGCGTCAGCGTTTCCGCGCGGCTGTCACGGTGGTGGCTGGGCCTGACCTACTTGGAATTTGCTGCGCAGGGCCGCCGCCGCCTCCTGCTGACAGCGCACTCTGGAAGCCTCGCAGAACCCGCTCGCTTCCTGGAAAACGCTTCCCGTTGCTTTCTCTGCCCCCCAGCCGGCCTGCCCTCCTCCCGCCGGGCCACCCCCCCACCTGGCCCGGAGGCTGCTGGGCCCCGGGCTACGGACGACCCTGCCCCGGCTGCCCGGAGCCTGGCCGGGCCCCTCTGCCGGCAACTGCGCCTGGTCCTGTGTCCCCCCACCACAGCCTCGGCGCCCCCAGCCTGGGATGCGGTCGGCGCCTCCGGGCCTCAGGCCATCACCCCCACCCTGTGCCCTAGCGGCTTCACCGTGGGACAGTGGCACCTCCTGGTCCAGGTGCAGGGTCCAGGTTCTGGCCCTGTCTCCGGGAGGGGGCTCCGTCCCCCGTTCTGATCCGTGTGACAGTGCCCAGCTGCCAGCAGAGCCGGCTTCACCATGCTGTGGGAGGCCTCGGGGTTCCTTCAGACTGCACAGGTGGAGTCGGGGGCCGGGGTCCCCTGAGCTCCCGTGTGGTCCTGCAGCCCTACCTGAGCAGTGACAGCAGGACAGGCAGAGGGGCCGCGCAGGGCGTCCCGAGTCCATCGTAAGACTGCGCCCAGGGCCTCTGGGGCGAGGCCGCCTCCTTCGCCTGGGCCCGCCTGCACCTGAGTCTGCCCCTGGTCCGGAGCAAGCCACTGCCTGGGCCTTCACCCAGGGCCCAGGGTGCAGGAGAGCACAGACCTGCGGAGGGCCTGCTGTTTGTCAGCCTGTCACCGGGCGGGCAGGGTGTTGGGGAGCCCGTGGGCCCGTCCACTGCTCTGGTGCGTACCCGTTCCCTGGCTGCCAGGTTCTGTGGGTGTGCATGCCTCGGGTGGGCCCGTGTCAGCAATGCAGGCCTGGCTGGCAGGGGCGCCCTGTGCAGTGCTGGGGCTCAGGCAGCAGGGAGGGCGAGATGCCCGACAGCAGGCACACCTACAGTGCCCCTGGCTCCTCGGGGAGAGCCCCGTCCTGTCCAGAACCCGACGTGCTCATCTAGGCCCCTATTGCCTGGGACCTTCCACCCCTCCTCCTGGCGTGCCTGCCCTGAGCCCGCCGCCAGCCCCCATGCCCAGGCAGGGCAGGGCAGGGCAGAGGGGCGCACCGGCAGAGAGCCCCTTGGCCGGCGGGGCAGCCGCAGGCCGGGAACTCTCCGGTTGCTTCCCATGCAGTGGACACGGGGGCGGCAGTTCTTTCTAAACCTACCTCTGCGATGTTGTGTGTCTTTCTCCCCGTCACCGCTGCTTTTCATTTAGAACGTTATCTCCCCCCAGTCGTCCTTCTCACCCCCCGGGGGGTGAGGGGAGGCCCACCCTCACCCTGGTGTAGTCAAGGTTATGGTGATAAATCCTGGGGCATTGTCACTTCTATTCGGAGTAAATTGGCTGGCCGCTTTCGGGCTGAGGGAAAGATAATTTGCTGTAGTATTTCAAATGGATTAGAAATGGATTTGAAGGGAAAGTTCATGCCTCCCATTACAAAGGCGAGAAAGAGGACCATCTTAAGGCACGGCTCCCTCCCTGGCCTTCATTATCCACGCTTAATACCTTTCCTATTTTCCAGCGTTAATGAAATTTCCTGGCGGCGTGGGCCAGCCGGACGGATGGGCGAAGCCTTTAGATCTGAGGCTCCCGCTGCAGAAAAGGAATTACAGGGCCCTCGCCGTGAGGGCAGGCGCGTCCCCGGGTCCTTGGCCCCGCTATTATCTCATTAATTTTATCCCCTCTTCTCAACCCGGCTCGTTCCCAAAGGCTGTCTCTCCATTAGGGTAACGATTTACTGGAGTGCTGTGACACCCGCAGCAACAAGAAGCTGCAGGGCGGTTGGGCAGGCGTCCCGAGCTTGCGGTTCCCGTCCCTGCCCGGCCACAGGTCTAAAGCCGGGGGACCAGCCGCCGTGAGGGGAAGGCACAGGTGGCCCTGTGTACCTGCAGGCTGGGCCTGTTTCCCGTGGGCAGGTGGGCTCCTCGCCCGAGGCCCTGGCCAGCCCTCCCCAGGTTCCACAGGCACATCCACCTCCTCCAGGCAGCCCTGTGACACCATGTGGGAATGAAGTTTCTCCCAACGAGGCGCCCAGGTTCCTGAGTGTGCCCCTGGAGGCCGGGCGTCCTGGGGCTGTTTCTGGGAGCCAGAGCCTTGCACCCTCGGGCACATGCAGGTGCACAGACCGTGGCACACAGCCAGAGCTCCGGAGCGGGTGGCTGTCACGCCCCTCCCCTCCCCTTCACCGATGGCCCAGGATCCGCGACTCCCTTCAGAACCAGGGTGTGGTGTGGCTGGGACAGGTCTGCGTAGTAGGAGGTGGTGAATGCTCAACAGCGTCCTGGGAAGGAGGTGTCGTGGGCCTCGTAGCTACCAACACACTGGAAGGCGGTGATGGCCAGCTTCTCCCTGGGGGGCTGGGCTCTTCGGCACTTGCCAGGACAGCCCCAGGCTGCAGCTCCTCTGCTAAGCTGGGCCTCTGGGCTGGACACACTCTGCCCTGAAGCTTCCAGCTCCTTCTGAGGAGGCCACCTCCCGGGCTGCCCTTCGGGTGTGGCTGTGCCTTGGGGCCTCGGCCAGGAGCACCTGCACACCTCTGGAAGCTGGGCTCCCAGGAGTCAGAGCCCCAGGTGGGAGGGAGGAGGGGCACGTGCCTATTCGCCCACCTGCGCCTCAGGCTTCGCGCTGTGGATCGGGGGCTGGGGAGGACAGGAGGAGTGCTGGTCCGGAAGAGGGGGGCCCTTCATGGGAAGAGGCAGCCAAGAGTGGTGTCCTTATTCCTGCCAGGCCTGGCAGGCAGCAGCCCATTACCTTGCACAAAGCCTGTCGGAGGCCTGGGGTGGTGGCCACTCCACGACGATGACCAGAGCTGTGGGCAGGGGGCGAGACCGCTGAGGCTGCAACAGCAGGGCGTGCGGCCGGAGCCTGTCAGCCTGTGCTGAGCGAGCTGTGGTGGCCGCTGGCCTGGGCTCCGGTCCGGATTGTGTGGATCAGGACGTGGGCCCAGCCGTGCCCTGAGGCAGAGGGTCTACAGCCCCCTCTGAGGGGGGCTGACCGGGTCCTACAGCAAGGGCCTGGCTTGGGGTGGGAGAAGAGCAGCCCCCCCCATGAGCACACCTGCGTCTGGCCTCACAGATGCCCCAGGGACTGAGGCCAGTGCCCCCCCCGCCCTCCTGTCCAGGCATGCCCTGTGCAGGGCAGCTGGAGCCTGTGGGGCACGGACAGCTAGGGCTAAGTGGCCGGGCCCCTTGGTGGGACCTGTCCCCTCCAAGATCGGTGTTTGTGAACTTGAATTTTAATTAAAGGAAACTGGGTTAAGTGCCTTTGAGCGGGCGGCCGCCTCGGCGCTCCCCGCCTGGCGCTGGTACTTACACTGCAGCTTCGGGTCCCCTGAGCGCCAGCTCCCTCGCACACGTGGTTTCTCTGATGCGCCCTCAGGGGCTGCAGGCTGGCAGGGCTTACCCCCAACTTGCGGATGGAGAGATCGAGGTCTGGGGGGGCAGGGCTGAGTGGTGGGGCCGAGCCGTGCCCGAGAGCAGGTCTGCCGCAGTGCCCGGGCGCTAGGACACCCCGCCGCCCAGCCCCTCGGCACTCACGCCGCAGACCCAGTCCCCGGGTGCCCCGCCTCCTGCGTGAGGTGGAGGCGCTCCGAGAGCTTCCTAGGGGAGGCACCTGCAGAGCGTGGGCCGGAGCGGGCCTAGGCCAGGCCCCACAGCGTCTGGGCCTCTGTCCTCGCTGTGCCGTCTCAGCCAGCTGCCTGTTGGGCCCGAGCAGCACCTCCTCACGGAGACCCCTGCTTTTGGGGGCGTCTTCGGGTCGCGGTGATGTGCACATGGGGCTAGCCAGCACCCCTTAGCCCACACTTGCCAGTGGGGTGCAGGGAGCAGGAACGACAGCACGACAAGAGCGTCCAAGCTGACGTAGAATTAAGCTCAATTTGCATAAACAAGTTAGTGCCGGAATTTGCCCTGAGGGGAAGCCCCGTGCCCTCCTAGAGGCCCGAGGCTGGCTGGTCTCCATGTGCCCTGGTCTCCAGTCCCCTCATCTCCGTGGCAGCCCGCCCTGTGGCAGCTGGGGGCAGTGCGTGGGCCTCGGTCCGTGCCTCCCAGGCAGCCCTGAGCCTGCGGCCTGCGGTCGATCCCTGCAGGGCCGCGGTGCCTGCAGGGGGCGCCACTGGGTGGGGGCATCAGGGACTTCCTGGCGCGCCAGGTGGGCGTGTCCAGGGTGTGCCTGTCCCTTCCCTGGATGGTGGGGGGCAGGGGAGCGCCCGGCTGACCGCCACTTCCCTGTCCCTGCAGGTCCCTGGTGCTGAACCGCCTGCGTCCTGCCGTCGGGGTGGGGAGAGCCCAGCCGGGCGCCCCTCGGTGGCGGAGCAAAGGCTACCGCTGCATCGGAGGGGTCCTCTACCGGGTGTCTGCCAACAAGCTGTCCAAGACCTGCAGCCGGCCCGGCGGGGGTGGCGACGGCGGCGACGGGGGCAGCAGGCCCCTCCCGCGTACAGGTGAGGCTCCTGCTGGTGGGGTCAGGAAGCCCCAGGGCCTGGCCCAGAGAGTTGCCCCGTGGGCGGCTCCCAGCAGCAGGCAGGCAGGGCGCCCATTCCGAGGCCCCTGAGGCCCGTGTCCCCAGGGAGGGCCCCAGCAGGCGGCGGCTCTCGCTTGGCTGGGCAGCCCCTGATTCTCCTGTGTTCGCTCCTGGACAGAGGAGATGAGCCAGGTAAGGTAAATGAGCCGGGCGAGGGAACACCTGGGGCCGCGGCGCCCTGTCGCATGGGCAGCGCCTTCCAGCTGTGTCTGGAGGTGGCGCGGGGGAAGCAGGCCCAGGAGGAGGACGTGCCCTGGGCTCGCTTGTGGTCCAAGTTAACTCGGAAATGTGATGGTTTCCGTCCAGTTTTACCTTCTTCCTTTTCTGTCAAAAGAGAAAAAGGGCAAGGTCGCAGGTGGCGTGGGACTGCAGAGGCCCGGCAGCCCCCCACACCCTGCCCAAGGGGGCAGCGGGGACCCCCAGGCGCCCCCCAGAGCCTCCATCTGCAGGACTCAGGGCTTCCGCTGCCTCCGTCCAGGCACGGAGCGCTGGGGCCCCAGGAGGGAAGGCACTGGGGCCCGGGAGGTCGTGGCTCCAACTGCCCTTGCGCCTGTCTCCCTGCCTCTCCCGCCACCTCCCGCCTGGGGCCTCCGCGCGCTCAGGGAGGAGCGGGTGCTGGGAGGCCGGCCTCCGCCTGCCCCCTGGAGGCTCAGGTCGGTCCCCTCTGCTCTCAGCAGCCCCTGCTCAGCGGCCCCTGATCCCCAGAGCTGCAGGGCTGGCCCCTAGGCCTCCGGGCCTGAGGGAGAGGCGGACGTGGCAGTCTCCTCCTCCCTGCTGCTCACGGCCACCACGCGGCCGGCTGTGGGTCTGTGCGCCTCATCCCTGCTGTCCGTCCACTCTGGTTGCTGCGGGGTCACAACTCTGTCACAGGTTCCGTCCCGCCCCCTGCCCTCCCTCTCCCTCCAGACGCCTCTTCCTGGGGCTCCCTCCACCAGGCTGCAGAGCCCAGCCTGGTCTGCTCCCCAGGGTGACCTCAGACCCAGGGCAGGGTCAGGGAAGCGGCTGCAGGGGCAGGGGAGTGACCTTGGGGGCAGGGCTGCCATGCTATTCTGGGACATCCCTGGGAAGTGCGGGTTCTGCGAGGCCCGCGCCTCCGGGCCGCAGTCTGGGCCTTCGGCACCTCCAGCCTGCACGCCCCCGGGGCGGCTGCCCTGTGCGGTTTAACGCCACAGAGCGCTCCTGTCCTCGGCAGGGCTCCAGCGTGAGCCCCACAGTGGCAGCTTTTTGAGTAGGAAGTGGAAAGGGCAGTAGACCTGGCCCCCTCGGAGGCCAGGCCGTGGGGCCGCGCGCTGACAGGCGGACACGTAATGGTAGCGCTCCCTGGCAGGAGCAGATGGCGCCACAGCGTCACAGGCAGCCTGGGTGACAGCCAGGGAAACGCGCTCACCCCCAGCTATCAAATTGCACTCTGTCACCCACCGGCTGGCAGGTGCATGGTACCACGCGCCATCTGGACCGAACGGTGTCCTCAGCCTAGGAACCAGGACACCATTGTCCCCTCAGCCCGCCCCCAGCCCCCTGCACCGTCATCAGTCTGGGCCACCGCGCAAAGCGCTCCCCTCCCACGGGGGTCCCGCTTCTCAGCCTCGGAGCCACCCTGTTTAAACTTGAGACTGCGGTTCAGAGAGGCGCAGACAGCGGCAGAGGGGAGGCTCCAGCGGGCCGAGAGAGCGAGGGGGCCCGGGGGTGGTCAGGGTTTAGCAGTGGCCGGATGTGGGAAGGGGGCGTCTGAAGTCCAGCCTGTGGGGGGTGCGGGAGCGTGGGTCTGGACCTGCGGCCACATGGCCCGTCAGCACTTGTGTGACTGGGTGGGAGGGAGCTGGTGGCCCCTGGAAGGTCGCCTGGGGGAAGGGGAGGCGGGGTGTCTGCAGGAGGAGGAGGAGGGCGCCTGCCCAGGCCTCCCATGCAGCTCCAGTGGGCAGCTCAGGCCCAGGCAGCTTGGGGACGTCTCTTTAAAGCCTGGGTGCTTTGTCATCGCCTCAGGTCGCTAGAATTTCTGAGTGATGTCACTTGTGCCTCCTCCCACCAGATCCATTTCAGCAGCTGCCTGTGAGAAATCGGATCCGGGCTGGGAAGGGTCATGGTGTGTGTGAGGACCCGGGGAGCCTTGGTGGCCGTCCCGTGCAGGCCCTTGCCGGCCTTGCCCTCCTCTGTCCTGGGGGTTACTCACGTGTGACGGGCAGGCAGGGGCTGCATTCTAGCCCGGATCCTCCTCCCTCAGGGCGCGCTCCCTCGGGCGCAGCACAGCGTCTCCCTGTCCGCTGCCTCGCTGTGAGCGTCACCCGGGCTCCCTTCCTGTCACCACTGTCCACTTTGTAATCAGCTTCCCCCGGGGCGCACGCCGTGGTCTCTGCGCTTGGGGTTTGGGGAGTGTCTGTGAAGCACCTCCGCGGTTTGGGGGAGCAGGCGCCCACCAGGGCCCGAGGGGCTGGGAGCCCAGCATGGCCGTCCGGGCCGCTGCCCCCGCAGAGTCTGGCGCAACGAGGTCGACTGCGGCCACACGCTTTTTCCCCTTTGCGACCCTTTAAATGCGTAAAAACCATTCTCGGCTACAGCAAAGCCAGGTGGCATCCCGGGGCCCACTCATGTCTCACATCCCTCGGCTCCGCTCCAGGGAGAGGAGGGTGGTGCCCCCCGCGCCCCGCTGTTCTGGAGCCGCCTGCCTCGAGGTGAGCCCACTGGCCCGCAGTCATGTGGCCTTGGGAGCCACACGGTCCGACCTAGTGCCTGCACCTTGTCCCTGTGCAACATCTCGGCTGCTTCCCTGCACTGGGGGTGGGGGCGGGCGTTGGCCTACAGGTCCCCTTCCTTAACACCGTGTCCCCAAGGGATCTGGCAGGGAGCCAGCCTGAGGGAGGACAGCAGTGCCTGAGCGGAGGGTGCTGACCCCAGGGTGGCCAGAGCCAGGGAAGGGGCGGTTGGCCTGGTGCGACCTGCCCGTGGCCTCTCTCCCCACAGGCCGGTTGGACCTTTCCAGCAGCTGCAGCCGCTCCCTGGCCAGGTACGTCCCTGGGGCGGCGGGGGCGGGGGTGGGGGTGGCTGGTGGCCTCACGCGCCTCCGCGTCCGCCCGTCCCCCGCAGCCGCGCGGTGCAGCGCAGCCTGGCCATCGTGCGCCAGGCCCGGCAGCGGCGGCGCAGGAAGGAGCAGGAGTACTGCATGTACTACAACCGCTTCGGCCGCTGCAACCGCGGCGAGCGCTGCCCCTACATCCACGACCCCGAGAAGGTGGCCGTGTGCACCAGGTGACCGCCGGGCGTCTCGGGTGGGGGGCCCAGGGTCTGGCCTCAGCCGCGCCTCACACCCTCCTCGCCGTCCGCGCAGGTTCGTCCGGGGCACGTGCAAGAAGACGGACGGCACCTGCCCCTTCTCCCACCACGTCTCCAAGGAGAAGGTGAGCTGCCGCTCGCGGGCCTCCCCGCTGCGTCCCCTCAGGCCCCTGCCCGGCCCCGGCCCCCCTGTCTTCCCTGAGGACCTGGGGACATTCCCTTCCGGCTGCCATTTACCTTAGCTGACCCCGAGGGTGTCCACAGGCCACACTGGAGGCCTTCGCCTCCCCCAGGGCGTGGAGGCGTCCGGGGCGGTGTCCCACAGGTGCCTCCAGGCCGCTGTGCAGGGGACAAGGACACACAGCGGGCCCTCTGGTCCCAGGATGCCACCGCGTGGGCCCCGTGCCTGCTGGGAGTGGCCGGGAGCTCTGAGGTCGGGGTCAGCGCTGGCCGGGAGGCCTGAGGCGCGGAGTGGGGCGTGGAGTGGGGCTGGGGGGCCGGGGCAGCTCCGACGCGGTCCGGCAGGGGCGATGCTGCCGCACGCACAGCTGTTCCCCGAGGAAGTCGAGGAGGAGGAGGAGCATCGGCTCTTCTCCCGTGGTGGCGCTTCCAGACTCTGCTGTGGGCACTTGGCGGTCCGCGGCGACTCTCGGGTTCATTAGCCGCTCACCCCGGCCGCGCCTGCGCCGAGGCCCCACGTCCCCGCCACTCGTTTGCGGGGCCGAGTCCCTGTCACTCTCTCGTTCGCGTGGCCGTGGCGGAGCAAACAAGGTTAATTGAAATGCGCGGGCCTCCCCTCACAGCGCCGGGCTGACGCGGACGGGTCCGTTCGGGGCGCGCCTGGCTTCATTATCCTTTTTATTAGAGCTAATTTGGGCTCTAGATCAAAAGCCACATTAAGGGATTGTCTGCGGCGCGGCCCGCGCCCGCAGTTAAAAGGCAATTAAAGATAAACTTGGGGCTCGCAGGCACGGGCGGCGTGTCAGTCGCCCTTTGTCTCTGCTTTCTGCCTCCTCCTCAGCCTCCCCGCTGCCCCCCGACGTGGGGGCTGCAGTGGGGTTTGCAGTGGGCTTTGGTGGGGCGGGCCTGATTGACAGAGGAGGGAGAGGCAGGGCAGGCTCCCCCACCCCCACCCCCACCGGGACCCCAGGTGGGAGACCCGCAGGGATGACCCTTATGGCGGGTACTAGTCCCTGTGTGTGGGGAGGGGGGGCTGGCAGCGCCCGGCAGAGGAGTCAGGGCCAAAGGTGAGGCTGGCTGGGATCCGAGGCCCTCCTGCTGGCCCTTGCGCCCGTTTCCCCCTGTGGGGGCGATGGGGTTGCACAGCTCCCTCTCCAGCCTGGGGCCACTCAGCCCTGCCCAGGCCACCTGCTCCCTGTCCCCCACCGGGTCTCCCGTGGGCGCCCTGCCAGGCCTCCACAGGGCCCGCCTGCAGTCAGTGCACGGACGGGGGCTGCTCCCAGGCAGCCTCCTGCCCACTGAGTCCTCTGCCCGTGCTTCTTCCCGGGGCAGGGTGGGGGTCTCCAGCCCACAGACGCCGCTACTTCCCACTCATCAGGCAGCTGGAAAACTTGCGGGATTTCCAGACCCCGTAGGCTGTCGCCCTCCAGCCCGTGCCGCGTGGCCCCGCGGCCTGGAGACTGGGCAGCCTCAGCGGGGGACGGACCCGGGCAGCAGCACGTCTGGGCCTGAGCCGCCCCATGGTGCCGGAGCCAGCCCCGCTGTGTGACTGACCGTGCCTCCTGCGGAAACCAGGGTCTGGCGCAGGGGCTGGGCAGCCCTCCCCTGGCCTGGCCCGGCCCCAGGTGCCCCCGCTCTTACTGGCTGCACCCCTGCCGGCCGGCACTGTCCAAGTCACCCTGGGGCAGGACCGCGTGAGGGTCTCCAGCCACGGTCTGAGGCTCGTGCTGGCCGTGGGACCGCAGGCCGGTCCCTGGAGTCCTGGCGTTGGTACCGTCAGGTGGGGTGCAGGGGCCCGACACGCCGGGGGGTGTGAGGTCTGCTGGCCCTCACTGCCCGCCCCTTCCCTGACAGATGCCCGTGTGCTCCTACTTCCTGAAAGGGATTTGCAGCAACAGCAACTGTCCCTACAGCCACGTCTACGTGTCCCGGAAGGCGGAGGTCTGCACCGACTTCCTCAAAGGCTACTGCCCGCTGGGCGCCAAGGTGAGCGTGCAGGCGGCCGCACCCAGCACGGGCCAGCGGCGCCCGTGGGAGCTGGGGAACGGGGTGGCGAGGGGCCATAGTTGCCACCTGTCACCTCACCCGTCAGGGTGAGGGGGGCTGCTCTGGAGGTTCCCGACATCTGAGCAGCGGGCTCCTTCTCAGTGATGTTCCATCACCCGCCGTCCCCGCCCGGGCCTGTGTGGATGATGTGGCCTTGGTCTGGGGACCCCTGGATGGGCCTCTTTAGTCCCTGGCACCCCAGGCGGGCATTTACTCGTCCGCCCAGGAACCTGCTGCCACCCTGTCCCCAACACTTGTGAGTGACAGGCCTGCCTCAGGGGCCTGCATTTGGATTGGATTGGGGGGACCCCTGGGGAAGGTGAGGACGCAGGTCCTGCACTGCAGGTGCCCGGGCGGTAGGGCTGGGCCCTGGGCAAGGGGAGCACCTGTTTGTGTGCAGATCCGTCTCCCCAAGTGTCACACCGGAATCACGGGAAGCCCGACCACAGCCCTTCCTCTGCACCACCTCCTGCCACCGCCCAGCTGGGCACCCGACGAGCTGAGCTGGGGAATCACCTGGAGGGACACCAGCCAGTAGTGGGGGAGGTCAGACCCCCACAGAGGCCACCGTGATGATTGTAGGGTGCCCCAATGTAAACAAAACATCAAAGCGACGTTCGAGGTCCTCCAGCCGCCCGCCGCGCGCTTCCTTCCGGCCTCCGTGCGCGCCGTCCCCCTGTGGTTCCCGCCGTGGCTTTGGCGGCACCCCCCTGGCGACACGGGCCCGGCATCTCGTCCCGCGCTCGTCGGCCGTCGCCGTGTCATCTCCGGTCCTTCGCCTGTGTCCGATTGAGTCGCCTGGGAGATTTTCGTGGCCCGTTGCGCGCGTCCTCACGCTCCCGACGCTCGCCGTGCAGGTGCTGCTGTCCCCTGGGCTGGCGGCTCACTCTGGCGGTGCCCTCTGCTGCCTGTGCTTCTGGTCTAGAAGTTTGTGCCGAATCCAGCTCCCCCGTCTTTCCTTTGAAGAGTTTTTCAGTCTCGGTCCCCGGCCACCCCCCCAACCCCCGCCCCCGGACTCGCCCGATCCCGGCTGACCCCGGAAGCTGAGCGGGGCGGGCCCGGTTAGGACTTGGATGGGAGACGCCTAGGAAGACCGGGCGCCGTGGGCTTTAAAAAAAAGAATCCGTAGTCTCTGCTCTAGCGTTAGGTCGTCGGTCCCTGTGGGCTGGTTTTTGCGCGTGGTGTTGGGTGCCGGCCCCAGGGCGTTGCGCCGTCCGCATGGAGTGGTCTTGTCCCTGGTCGAATCTCTTGACCACGCCCGTGAGGGTTTATCCCTGGGTTCTCTGTCCTGGCCCGTGGGGCTGTGTCTGCCTCATGCAGTGTCTGTTGCTGTAGCATTAGACGTTTCGAAGTCAGGGCACGCGAATCCTTCAAGCGTCGTCGTCTCTTCCAAGACCGCTTTGGCCATTTGGGGTTCCTCGAGGTCCGTGTGAATTTTTGGGATGGGTTTTTTATTCCGGTTCAAAAAGAATAATGACGATTAAAAGGTGGATGCTCTGGGACGCCGACGGGCTGCTCTGAGCCTGTAGATCACCTCGGGGAGAACTGTCCTCTTGCCAGCGTTAAGCGTCCCAGCCCATGAACCTGGGACGTGGTCTCCCTCGGTGAGACTTCCTTTCGTTTCCCTCTGCAGCGTTTTGTGGTTTTCACTCCGCAAGCCTGGCCTCCTTGGTTAAATTTATTCCTGAGTGTTATAAGTGAAATTTAAAAAACAAGATCGTTTTTAGGTGGTCTCTCGGGTGTTCGTTGCAAGTGTTGAGTGACATAAACGTGGTGGTTCTGTGGCGTCTAAACCCTGAACTTTCGCTGAATCCTTTCCCTAGCTCTGACGGTGTTTTCTGGATTCGTCATCCGCTAACACGGATCGTTTTCTTCTCCTTTCACTTGGATGCCTTTTGTTTTAGTAAAGTGATTGATTAATTTATTGTTGCCTAATTGCTGTGGCCAGAACTTCCAGTGCCACGTTTCTTCTTCGAGGCAAGCTTTCAGTCCCCCGCCCCGCCCCAGTGCGCGTGGAACAAGCTGTGGGTGTCTCGCCGGTGGGCTCTGTCGTGCTGAGGGCGCTCCCTTCCTAGTCCTAGTTTCTTTGGCCTTTTTACCATAAAAAGGTGTTGGATCTCGTCAGGTCATTTCCGCCCCTGTTGAGGTGACGGAGTGTTCTTGTCCCCCCCCGTCTGTGGGTGGCCACCAGCCTCGTTGCCCGCGCTGAGTCGCGACTGGGCTCCTGCGGTGGAGCCATCCTCGTGCTCTGCGGGTCGCCCTGCCTTGGCCTTGGCCTTGGCCATGACGTCGTGTCCCTTTCGCACGCTGCTGAACCCAGTTTTCCAGTGTCTGCTTGAGGATTTTCACACCCCGGTTCCCTCGGGCTCCTGGCCTGGAGCTGCCGTTCCTTTCCCGAACTGCCTCCGGCCGGTGGTGCTTTCCGGGAGAGTCCGGCCCCGTGGGTGGTTTTGGCTTTGCAGGGCCGGGAGGTGTTGCCGCCCCTCGGGGTTCCGGAGGGGTTTGAGAGGAACAGGTGTGCGTCCTGCTTCGTGTGTGGGGAGACTTCGCCCGGGCAGCCGCTGGTCCCTGGCCCCGCTTCGTCCGCCTGCTGTGTCTGCGTCCGGTCACGCGTTCCGGTTCCTCTGAGGTCGGGTGTGTATGTCTAGGAATCGGCCCGTTTCGCCCAGTGGTGGCTGGGGGTGTTGCGCGGATGTCCCCCGCGGCCTCTCGGAGTCTGCGGGGTCTGCAGCGACCCTTGCTTCGTTCCCGCACTGGAAGTCTGTCGCTCCTTCGGCCTCTGACTGTTTTGCCAGGGGTTCGTCGGCGCTGTTAATCTTTCCAAAGAGCCAGCTCGCTCTTTCGCTGATTTTTCTCGTTTTTCTTTTAAATTTTATTGATTTCTGCTCCTGTTGCATTCTTCAGTTTTAACTTTTCGATAGTCTTTTTCTGACGAGACTGTCTACGTTTTCGTTGTGCCAAGGCTGTCAGTCACTGGACGAATTCATTAATATATTCAAAGAACCGACCGTTGGCCCGTTTGGCCTTCGCTGGGATTTCTTGGTCACCGATTTGTGTTCTCGTCTTTTACTTCCTTCCCCTGCTCCCTTTGGGCCACCTTGCCGTTTCTGCCCTGGCTTTGAGGGCACCCTCTGCTCGCCTCAGAACTGCTCTGCTCTCCCTGCCCCCCGCGGATGGCGAGGCGTGCTGCTGTCCTCGTTGGGTTCTGAGCGTCACTCTGCTTTCCATTCGTCCTTCTGCGCCCCGTGAAGTAGTTAGCAGCGACCGTCCTAAACCCCAGGTCCTCGGGGCTCCGGGCGTCCGCTTGGGCGTGCCCTCTCGCCAGTGCGCTCGGCCTCGGTGGCGTTCTCAGGCCTCTGAAAGCCGAGGCTCGCTCGGTGTCTGGTTCCGAGCAGACCTGCCCCCGCCATGCTCTGCTGATCGCCCGGACACTTAGAGGAACTTCTTTGCATTCGGTCCGCGTTCCTGCTTGTTCTCGGGAGGACGGTTTGTCCAGCCCGGCTCCGCCGGCAGGAAGGTCAAGCAGACGTGGCCCCGTGGAATGTGAGCTTGCTGGTGGCGCTTTAAGAAGGTAGGAGGACAGATGGCGAAACGAGCGTCACGTCCACCCGCACGTCCTAAGCTGCGACACGTCGTCAGAGAGGAGACACAAACGTGCCCTTCGCTGTCTCCCTTGGCCGCCGGGTCTGCCTTCTCGGACCGTCGCGCTGCCTGCCCGCTGGCTCAGCCTCCGTGGCCCGGCGCGGACCGTCACGCCCCCGCACCTCTGCACGCTGCCCGCCCAGGCCTGGCTGTCGGAGCGTCTGCTGGCGGTGGGTCTGCCCTGGTCTGCTGCTGGGCCCTCTTCACCAGGGGTCCTTCCTGACCCCGCCACCTGCCTCAAAGGACCCCGCCTGGTGCTTCAGCACCTCCGCGGGCCTGCCGTCCCGGCATGGGCCCACGAGGGTGAGCCGCTGGGTTTCAGGACACTGTCACCGGCCGGGCCCCGTGCAGAAGGGGCTCCGTTTCCCGATGGAAGGAAGGCGTGAGCCAGCGAGCCTGGCCTGCCTTCCGCTGGCGGCAAGGGGTCTGGCCTGCCGCAGGGACCAGCTGGCATGGGTGCATGGTGTTTGGGGCCCGCCAGCTCCGGCCTGCTCCCAGGCACCAGCAAGAAGGGCTTCTCGTCCCTTCATGGCAGCCAGGGCCAGGTATGGGGGCAGGACTGGGACCGGTGCCCAGATCCTGCTCAGGATGGGTGCACGTTCCCTGAGGTCCTCGGCCAGGCTCCCGGTCCTGGCTTCTGGGAGCGGGGCCACGATCCGAAGCCCCAAGGACGGAGTCTGGGAGGGAGGTGGCGGGCCGGGAGGAGTGTGTCCGGGCCGCTGTCGCACACCCAGTGCCGCGTGGGGGCTGGGTGGATGCTGCGGCTGCTGTTGAACTGGTTGCCCACATCTGTGTCTCTCCGGTGTGTCCCTGGGCGCGTGACACTCGACCCTCTCCTGCCTGGTCCTCTGCCCACCAAGCCAGCAGCAGGGGCTGGGAACGGCACCCGCCAGGGGAAGGGGGCACACAGCAGGGCCTGCAGCTCCCACCAGGCGTGGGCGGGCGGGCTGCGGAAAGGCAGGAGCAGCGGCTTGGGTCCCCCTGCACCTGCCGCGTGGCACGCCCCCTGCGGGTATAATTAGCTGCTGCAACAGGTGTGGTGGATCGGGTGTGTGTGGCCTCGGCCGACCTGCCACTCCCGGGCCTGAGGCCTGAGGCCTGAGGCCCGCCAGACCTCTAGCCCCCCAGTCTCACCCCCAACCCTTCCCCCATCCCGTCTTCCACCAGGGTGGGTGAGCTACGGCCAAGAGGACGGGTTAGCACCCCAGGAGCCCCCACCTGGCCTGGCAGGACCCCCAGGCGTGCCCTCAGTCTCCGAGAGGGCACTGCCCTCTCCCCTTTGGGTTGCTCAGGGCGCATCTTGTGGACGATGGGGACGCAGGCAAAGTGGGGCCATTCCGTCCTGAAGGCCGCCCACAGGAAGCCTCAGCCCCGACCTCGAGCCTGGGCAGAGCAGGCCGGCCACCCCACACAGTGGGGGGCCTCGCCCAGCCGTGCCTTCTCCCCCGCAGTGTAAGAAGAAGCACACGCTGCTGTGCCCTGACTTCTCCCGCAGGGGCGTCTGCCCCCGGGGCGCCCAGTGCCAGCTCCTCCACCGCAACCAGAAGCGCCTCAGCCGGCGAGCCGCACCCTCCGTGCCCGAGCCCAGCGACGCGTGCCCCAGGAGCAAGGCCGCCGCCGGCCACGGGTCCAGGTGACGGCGAAGCAGCCCTCCGCTCTGGGGGACACTCAGGACCCTCGGGAGGAGCCCCTACCCCCCACCCAGCTCTCTGGGCTTCAGACCCGAAAAGAAACCTTGGTCCAAAGTTGACGATCAAGTGACTCCCAGAGGTGCCCCACCCCAGGACCCCAGGCTGGACAGAGCCAAGGGTGCCCCTGGCTTCACCAGCCAGAGCGGGCAGCCCTGCCCTGCTCAGCCCCTCACGCCACCCTCCGGGCAAGGGCAGGATCCCCTCCTGGTGGACGCTTGTGGCTGGGGCCACACATCGCACTTACCTGCCCCGTGAGTGTGGGGCCCACGTGGACAAGGAGGTGGTGTGCCAGGACTCGCCAGTCCTGTGATGTCACCGGCCTGTCCTGGGGCCCGAGGGCCAGCCTTGGACCTGGCTGCTGCCCCCGGTGGCCGCTGGGGCAGGGGGGGTGCGGAGGGGCCTGGAGCCTTGCTGCTGGGCCGGCCCCTGCAGACCCTGCCCTGCCCAGGGCTGCGCCCCTCACACTCCTGCCCCCCCCTTCTGCAGGAAGTCTTCAGCTGCCCCGCGCCCCACCAGGCAGACGCCCAGCACCCCCACCTCTGTGGCTGCCGGCCCGGCCTCGCTTTCCTCCTCCCCACAGGCGTCAGCCACAGCTTCGGCCCGTCCCTCGTCATCGAAGGCCCCCTCCTCCCCCTCCGCCTCCCCCCCATCCCCCTCTCTGTCCTCGGACCAGGAGGAGCTGTCGCTCCAGGAGGAGGCCGCCTCGGTGGTGACGGGCTCGGGCAGCCTCTCCCAGCTGCCTTCCTTCATCTCCCTGCACTCCTCACCCAGCCCGGGGCCCCAGCCCGGGGCCCGGAGCCCTAGGAGCACCCCCACCAAGGACTCAGGTAGGCAGCCGGCCCCGGGGGTCCAGCTCCGTCCCACCTCACGCCCACTGAGTCGCGGTCTCCAGGCGGGGCCGGCCGAAGGCTGCGCCCGGCGGGCGTGCACCTGCGCCCGCGCCGCCCGCACGGCCCCCAGCCGGGGCTGATTTAATTAGGAAGCGCCCGTTTCTGTTCATTTGTTCTGGAAGATCAGCGAGCTCTCCTGGAGAGAACAGATGCTCCCTGTCCCCGCGAACGCTTGGGGCTTGCTAAATGGCTCCGCTCAGCCTCGCTTAGGAGAGGAAAGAGGGTTTTATGGCCGCAGACGACCCTTTCTGTGAACACTGTACGGCTCCGCGCGCGCTCGAGCGACGACAAACCCCGCGCGGGCCGCGAGTCCGCGACACGCGGCTTTGCTTCCCTTGTCACGTTTCACGGTCGGAGCTGGCGGGGCCGCTCGCCGCAGCCTCCTCTGGCGGCTCCGCTGGGCACGCGCGAGCCTGCCCAGGCGCCCCCGGGACCGGGCCGCCAGCTCTGCCGGGGCGGGCGCAGGGGGGGCCCCGGGCGCAGCCACCTCTTTTGTTCGTTCCTCTTACTTTTCCTAAGACCGGGAACCCAGCAGCCAACCCCAGCATCGGAGGAGGCCAGCAGGGGGTCGAGGCCCAGGGCGGCTGTGAAGACCTCCCCTGGCCTGGCGGCCCCCTCAGCCTTCCTCAGGGGCCCGGGGCAGTGGCCCTGGGAGGGCCTCCTGCCCCTACAGCCGAGGCCAGTGGGCCTGCCTTCCAGGCTCTGGCTCGGCTGAGCGGGTGGCTGGGGTCCTCGGCCCTGAGGGGCCCCCAGGAGGAGAGGTGGGCTTGCAGGGGCACGTGGACAGTGCCCCGCCTGTGGGCAGCCTCACAGAGGCCTCCAGTTGGTGGGGACATGGCCTGTGAGTTGGCTTCGTGGGAGGAGGCTTCGCAGTGCAGGTGCCTCCAGGACTGTCCTCTGGCCCCTCGCTCCTTCCCCACCACGGGCTGCAGTCCTTTCACCTGCACAGGGGCCTGGGAGGGGTCCAGCTGCCGGCACACGCCTGGGCTTTTCCCTCAAGGGTGCGGCGTGGCCCCCGTGTGCATCCAGCGGCCCCCCCAAGAGTGGGCACGCGCCGTGTCCGCGCGCACGTGGTGTTCGCAGCGCCGCCTGCAGACGGGTGGCTCCTGCCGGGGACACCCAGCCTGGAGGCCACTGCCCGGCTACCCTCTTCTCGCACCCAGGCCAGGCCTGCAGCTCACGGGATGGTTGGCCCCCGGACGGCCCGTCCAGAGCTGCTCTCCCCACTTCTCACAGCTCGTCCCGACCAGGGACCAGGAAGCTGGGGGTGGGGCGGTCCTCGCCGGCAGGGCTCCTGGCGCCTGACCTTTGCCCTTTCCGGAACAGGCAAACCTCTGCACATCAAGCCGCGGCTGTGAGGCCCAGGGGCCAGCCCGCCTACCTCAGCCCTGTCCCCGGAGAGGAAGGAGGCACCCGCCGCCTGCCACCAAGCCACCCCCGGGGCCCCAGGGCCTCCCCTCCGCCCTCCTGGCTCTCAGCCTTCCCTACCAGTGCGTGCCCAGGGCCTCACCCTCTCCCTCGGGCTGGGCCCCCGCCCAGTGGGCCCCTCTGCACCCCCACCTCCCCACCCCTGGGTCCCCAGCCTCCCGCCCAGGACATGCCTCCGACTTCCTGCCCGAGGGATGTGGGGCAGGGCTCACCCCAGGGCCTTCCCCACTGTGGCTGTGGCAGTGGCATCGATGCAGCCCTGCCCTCCTGCAGGCCGCCCGCCTGGCGGGCCTCTGTGCTCAGCAATAAAGGTTCTGTCCTGCGTCTGCCTGGATGTCCTACCCGCCGCCCCCGGCCCTGCATGCCCTCTGCACGCCTCCCACAGGTCCTTGGGGTGCCCCCAGGGGAGCCTGGATGCCTGAGATTGGAGGTGCCCTGGGCAGAGGTGCCACTGGCCACAGACCCCTGGAGCTACAGCACCCCGCCCCCCCAGGGACCTCTGCCTTGTCCTTCCACCACCCACCTGGCTCTGGACCTAAACGGGACCAGGCAGGGCGAAGGCGCAGCCCCTCACGGCCCCTGGGGAGGCACGTTGGCTCCTTCCCTGCGTCCCTGACGAGGCTCACAGGGCTGGCAGCGGCCTGTCCCCCATGGCCATGCCAGCATGGTTTGTGGTGGCCCAGAAGCGGCCCTGGGGACATGGACACAGCGGGCTGCAGCCGGGGTACACTGAGCTGACGTTCTCTCTGGAGCTGCCTGGGCGTCTCAGGAGAGAGGCTGAGCCAAGGCAGGGGACAGAGGGAGGTGGGGGCAGCTCGTCCAGGCTCATGCGTCTCCCACCCGGGAGGTGTCTCCATTTCCAGAGGAACCCAGGGAGGCCTGGCTGAGGGCTGTGGCCTCAGCTCGGGGACCTGGGAGGTCCAGGTCAGGGTCTGGAGGGCACAGGGCGTCGGGGTGTTTCCGCCCCAGAGAAGGGAGGGCAGCTGCACCTGGTGAGTGTGAGCGGCCCCCGTCCACGGCTGTGCCCGTCGGCTGCTGCCCACCGTGGGCAGCGGGCCCTCTCGGCCTGCCTGCAGCTCTGCGCCCCACCGGGAGGGGGGTCTGCTGCCCGGCGGCTCGTCCCGAGACAGGGCGCTGCGCACCAGCCCCAGAGGTGCCGGGAGCCGAGGCTGATCCGAGTGTCGACGGCTTGAGCTGTCGAGGAGCAGGAGCTTCAAGTCATGTCGTGGTTATCGCTGGTGCCACTGCCTGGGACCCCGCGCCCACGTCCCTGGCCCCACTGCAGCCGACTCCGCGGAGGCTTGGCTCACCGTCCGGGCTCGGGCCTCGGGCCACATGTCCTCACCCGGCCACCCCGTGGGACCCTCTGTGCCAGCCTTGGCCCAGACGCGGGGCAGGTGGGCACAGCGGGGGCCCCGCCTCCGGGGCTGAGCGCTGACAATGGGGCTGCAGACCAGCCCAGCCTCGGGCCCCCGCCCGCCCCCAGGGTCACCCTTCAAGAGCTCCCCACGAAGCCGAGGCTGCGACAGGGCCGGGGTGAACTCTCCCTCCGAGGCCCAGATGCACAGGCGGATGCGCTTGGTCCAGCCCGACCTGAGCAGGCGCGGCTCAGGGTCTCCGGGTGCAGGCAGAGGCCCCCACAGCGAAGGGGGTGCGCCCCGGGCCCCAGTGCGCACGCGCACACCGCGCCCTGCGACCCCTTTGGGGACCCGGCCAGCTCCATCCCTGTTTCCGGGCAGGGGGCGGGACAGTGCCTCTGAGCTGGGGGTGCCCATGGGCCACCCTGGGCTCCATTCCAAGGGCCAGACCCACGAAGACCTTCAAGCATGAGGGTGCAAGTCACCCCCCAACCCTGACAAAGCGGCACCTCTGGCCTTCGCCCGGGCACGCTCCCCACCCGGCGAAGGCACCCACCTGTGCCCTCGCACGGACCCCTGCACGCAGGGCGCGTGGCTGCTCACGGGCGAGCCTCGTGAGGGCGGCGGCCAGGTGCTCGAGGCGCCCTCCCCCTGCCTCGCCGCAGCTACCCGGGTGAGACCTGCGCAGAGGTGGCTTCGGGGGTGGGTCTGGGGGCGGCGTGGACGGGAGGGGGTGCTGGAGGAGCCCCTCCCCAGGGAGGCAGCTGCTGAGCGTGCGACCCCAGAATGACGGTGGCCTCCGCAGTGTGAGTCCGAGGAGCCTCCCAGATGGGGCCCCGGTGGGGGTGAAAGGCTGGGCAGGAAGCGGGGCAGGGAGAGGCCTTCGGCTGGGCCCTGCCGCGGAGACTCCGCCGCCGCGCCTCGCCACCGCAGTGCCCACGCGGCCCCCTCGGGACCTCCCTCCCAGGAACAAAGGTGACGGCCGCAGACCCCTGCACCGGTTCTTGGGCTGCGAGCGCCTCCCGGGGGAGCGTCGTCAGCGAGGACCCGACAGCCCCGTGCCGGCAGGACAGACAGACCACCCGGGCCCGAGCATGCTGAGCTGGGCCCCCGTGGGGCCTGCAGAGCCGCATGCCCCCTCCGCACGGCGCCTGACTCCTGCTTCTCCCCCGCAGCGAACCAGGCCCCCTTGACCTTGGCCCTCCCTGCTGAGTTTCACCTCACATGCTGTAGACGGGGACCAGCCCATGATGTCCCCCTCCCCGTGAGTGGCAGGCCCTGGGACCTGCTTCCAATCGTAGCACCTGGCATGACTACACCGCCTTGTCTCAGATACCTGGCGGGGCAGCCACGGGGAGGGGTGCACAGGGCACTGCCAGCGCCCAGCCAGCGAGATGCAGGGCCTCCGGGCCCCACACTCAGGAGATGGTCCTGCCAGCAGCCCAAGGGGGCCGGGAGGGCCCTTCCACAGAGAAAGGCCGGGAGCAGGGGCCCCTCCCGCCCTGCGGGACTCACCAGGGGCTGGCGGAGAGCAGGTGGCCGTGGCAGCCTGCTACTGGCAATAGGAAGCGGATACACTGTGTCACTTGCCCACCGTCTGCTTCCTGCCCTCTGATCCCCACTCGCAGGCAGTTCCAAAGATGCTACCACAGCAGGTACCATCGGTGCCCTCCCCCCAGACTTGGGCAGACCACTGGCACACCTCGGCCAGCAGCCCCCGGCAGGCCTCACAGAAATGCCGGGCACGCTGCCCGGCTCTCTCGGCTGCTCCCTCTGGGAACCAGTTGCCATGCTGAGCCTGCGTGAGCCACCGAGTGGTGACGCCACATGGAGCCGGGCTAGCCAGCAGCCATTGTCGTCTGCCAGGCATGGGCCTGAGGACAGTACTGATGGCTCCAGCCATCACCTATCCTCCAGGTGCCCCTGGTTGTCTGGGTCAGAGACCAGCCGCCTAGGACGAACTGTCCACTAGAGATCCCAGACCACCCTCGAGCGCCACACGTTCCGCCATCGAGGTTCAGCGGGTTTGTTTCCAACCAGAAATCTCTGGCCACCTCCTTGATGGACGGTGCCCCTGGGGCAGCAGCCTGGCACATAGTAGGTGTTCAGTAAAGATTTGTGGCGTACATTTAGTGATGAGCCCCGTGCCCAGGCCCTGTGGCATTCTGTGGGTCCCAGGGCTGACCGTTGGGCGGGTGTGAGGCCCTAGGTGGGCGAGGCGGTGCTGGACTGGAAGCCAGCGCCTTTCTGTGCCCTCTGTGGGGACCACTGAGCCAGCATGTTCCTCTTCCCGGCATGAGCAGACAGGACGGCCCTGCCCTGGTGGGCGGCCGCGGCGGCCCAGGGCACACAGCACCGTGTTTACTGGCCACTGGAGGCAGCCAGGAGGGGAGACCGGGCTGTCCCAGCTTCTGCTCCCCATAGCCAGCTGGCACCTCCTACTAGTCCTGTCCGCACCAAGCCGGCACCTTCCCCTTGCCGGGAGGGCCCTTCATGCCCACCATAGGAGCCCACAGGGCGATGGACAGGTGACCCTCGATGCCTGGGTACAGGGGTGCATGGCCGCTGGGGCGAGCAGGCAAGACTGAGACCACGCGGAGTGCACACACACAGAGGTGGCACGAACCCGGGAGGGTCCTGGGCCTCCCCTAGGCTCCTGTTCCCAGGCTGGGGGCGCCAAGAGCTCAGGCCCTGCCCGCTGGCCCAGCACACTTCTAGAAAGCCAGTTCGACCCGAGGCCAAGGCCAGGGCGAGGGAACTTGCCCAGCAGGGATGTGGGGGCCCCAGACAGCCCCCTCCTTTGGATTGCTGTGCAGCGGGGCTAGGGGGTGGACTCGAAACCCGAATGTCCCTGTGACTCTCCCCCAGTGCTGGACGCAGCTGCCTTGCACTGGCTGTCCCTGTCCCCTCGGGGAGGAACGAAGGAGCGACATGTGCAAGGTGAGTGATTTGTGGGGGCTGGATGTGGGGCCTGTCGGGTGGCTGAGCACCGGCCTGGAGGAGGAGGCGCAGGGTGGGCTGATCTGCAAGGCCGCCTGGCCTCAGCTGCCCGCTTGCTTCTTAGGACAGGAGGAGGAGCCAGGGCAGACTGGGGGTGCCGCAGAGCCTGGGCGTAGCTCTGGGCCCGTGCCCCTGGGCCTGAGGTCAGGAGCTATGAGGAGACCCACGCTGGCCCCTGGGCTTTGGGAAGGAGCCGTGCCTGGTCCAGCAGCCGGGCCGGAGCCCAGCGCGAGGGGCAGAGGTCAGGCAGGCACACAGTCCAGGGCAGGCTCTTCCTGCCAGGCAGGCGGCTGCACCCGCCACACACATCGGGCAGCCCCACCCTTCTGGTCAGGGGCCACCCTGCCGACACGGGGTTTTCAGGGAACCCCAAATCCTGCGATGCGCCTGGTGAAAAACGCCCTGGAGTCCTGGCACCCAGCCCGGACCATCGCTGCGGAGGGCGTCCCCACGCTCTGGCCCTGCCCAGCCTGTAGAATGTGGGGGTGAGGCGGGAGGGGTGCCCACCTGGAGCAGCGGGGCCAGGCCACGCCATGACAGCTTAGGAAGTGGAGCTTCACTCCCGACCGCACAGTCCTTTTGACTTATCAATAAGAGGCGCTCCGGCCGGAACCAGGGGCCCCGGCACACGGCTGGGCTGCCCTAGCCACTTCCTGCCCACGTCTTTCCAGACTTTTCTTTCTGTGCCTAAATGGTTAACACTGAAGTTGTAAATGGCAAGTAGGGCGACAGCAGCGGGGAGAGCGGGGGTGCCCGGAGTGGTGGCCTGGGCGGCTCCTCCGCGCTGTTGACCCCGGCGGGGCGCGTCAGGGGCGCCTGCTGCTGCCGCGCCAGCCTTCGCGTTTTCCGCTCGCACCAGAGTCCTCCCGCCTCTGCCTGCCCGCGCGCCCCAGGGACTCCTGATTCCTGAGCCGCGCCCCCGCCGCGTGCCCTGCGCCCTGCCAGTCCCCGTGCCCCCTCCGCCGGCCCCCGCCCGCGTCCCTACGCACCTGGGCGGCGGCCCTGGGAGCCGGGCCACCCCGCGCGCATCGCGCCGCCCCGAGGCGCCAGCAACTTCGTGGACCGAACTCCTGGGCCCGCCGGAGCCACGTCTACAAGTGACGCGCGCGCCGGCCGCGGGGTCGCGGCGTCTGGAGCACGGGGGGCCCGGCGTCGCCGCACTCGCGCGCTGGCCGCGGCCCGCCCGCCGGCCGGGGGGAGGCCGGAGAAGGGGCTGCGCAGTCACCGCCAGCGGGGCGGCTGCGGGACCGGGCTCCGAGGGGCGCCCTCTGTCCCCCAGCCTCCCCGGCCGCCCCGTCGCGGACGCAAAGCCTCGGGGCGGCAGGCCGGGCCCCGCGCCGGGCTCCCTCTGCCCCGCGCCCCGCGCCCCGCGCCCCCGCTGCTGCAGTCCCCCGCGGCGGCCACCAGAGGGCCCTGCACCCGCTTCTCGCCGACTGCGGGGCAGCTCCCCTTCTACAGCTGTTCCCCGCGGGAGAGTGACAGCTCCGCGTTGCCATAGGGATAGGCAAATGAGGGCGGCAGGTCTGGGGCTCCGATTGGTCCGGGGGCGCGCGCCCCGCCCGGGGAGGCGGGCCCGGGCTCCCGGCTCTATAAAGGGCCGCGCGCGGCGCGGGGCTCGGCCGCGGAGGCGGGGCCGGCGGGCAGCGGGTGGAGCGCGGGCAGCGCCACCCGCCCCACCAGCCCCCCGCGGCGGCCGCGCCGCACCTGCCGGGCGCCCGAGTGCGGACGGAGCAGCGCGGCCGCCCGTCCCTGCTGGCGAGCGCCCCGGGGCCGCCCGAGAGGCGCCCGAGTCGACAGCGAAACTTTGAGCCGCGCTCGCGGGCGCGGCGGCCGGGAGCCGGACCCCCCCGCCCCCCGCGACCGCCCGCCAGGACCCGACGCCGGTGCGAACCGACGGGGGGGGAGAGGCCCGCGGCTCCCCCCCCCCACGCCCCGCATCGCGCGCAAGCGAGGGCAGCGGCGGGGCCGGGGCCCCGGGCGATGGCCGCGGAGCTGGCGATGGGCGCCGAGCTGCCCAGTAGCCCGCTGGCCATCGAGTACGTCAACGACTTCGACCTGATGAAGTTCGAGGTCAAGAAGGAGCCCCCCGAGGCCGAGCGCCTGTGCCACCGCCTGCCGCCGGGCTCGCTGTCCTCGACGCCGCTCAGCACGCCCTGCTCCTCGGTGCCCTCCTCGCCCAGCCTCTGCGCGCCCAGCCCCGGCTCCGGTCCCGGCCCCGGCCCCGGCCCCGGCCCCGGGGGCGCGAGGGGCGGCGCGGCGCAGGCCGGGGGCGCGCCGGGGCCGGCGAGCGGGGGCCCCGGCGCCTTCGGGGGCGCCTCGGGGAAGCCGGCGCTGGAGGATCTGTACTGGATGAGCGGCTACCAGCACCACCTCAACCCCGAGGCGCTCCACCTGACGCCCGAGGACGCGGTGGAGGCGCTCATCGGCAGCGGCCACCACGGCGCGCACCACCCGGCGGCCGCCGCGGCCTACGAGGCCTTCCGGGGCCCGGGCTTCGCGGGGGGCGGCGCGGGCGACGCGGGCCACGCCGCGCACCAGCACCAGCACCAGCACCAGCACCAGCACCAGCACCACCACGCCGGCCACCACGGCGGCGGCGCGGGCGCCCACGCGCGCCTGGAGGAGCGCTTCTCCGACGACCAGCTGGTGTCCATGTCGGTGCGCGAGCTGAACCGGCAGCTCCGCGGCTTCAGCAAGGAGGAGGTCATCCGGCTGAAGCAGAAGCGGCGCACGCTCAAGAACCGCGGCTACGCGCAGTCGTGCCGCTTCAAGCGGGTGCAGCAGCGGCACATTCTGGAGAGCGAGAAGTGCCAGCTCCAGAGCCAGGTGGAGCAGCTGAAGCTGGAGGTGGGGCGCCTGGCCAAGGAGCGGGACCTGTACAAGGAGAAATACGAGAAGCTGGCCGGCCGCGGCGGCCCCGGGGGCGCGGGCGGGGCCCCCGGCTTCCCGCGGGAGTCGTCGCCGCCGCGGGCCGGCCCCGGCGGGGCCAAGGGCGCGCCCGGCTTCTTCCTGTGAGCCCCGCGCCCGCCGGGACGGGGCTCGGACTCCGCGGCCCGGGACCCGGTGCACCGCACGCGCGCGGCGGCAGGTCCGCGGCCGCCGGGCCTCACGCCCCTCCCCGCGGCGCGGCCCCGCACGCCCCCGGCCCCGCAGACCCGCGCCGCGCACCCGCCGCCGGGGACCCCCGCGCACGGGGCGGCGATCCCCCATCTCCAGGGACGTCGCGCCGCGGGGAACTTCCCTCCGGGCGTCCACGTGCAGCTGAGCCGCGCGCCGCCCGGCCCCGCCGCCGCCGTCTCTGTCTCGTTCCCCCTCCGAGCCCTTTTTTACTCCTCCTTTTCGAAGCCGTCTTATTTTCGGAGTATTTTTATTTATTTTGCTCGGCGATTAGAAAGGAAAGCCCCGAAAGAAACTCTCTCCCTCCCGCCGGGGTCACCCTCGGACGTCCGCGTGTCCCAGCATGTGTCGCTCGCTTGGAGGAGCCCGGCCCCTGCCCGCCCGCCCGCCCGCCCGCCCCACCCTGTCCCCGCGCTCCGTGGACGCCCGGGAACCCGAGGCCGCGCGGCGGGGCCGGGGCGGGGCGGCGGACTCCCGCGCTGCTATTTCTCTATGCACCAGACCGTGTTTATGACTCCCCGGGAAATAATCTTATTTTCACCTCTAAGAGAAGTGAAAGAAAAAGTAATGCACAGAACTTCTAGCAGAAAAAAACACTTCAGAGGAGGCTTTGGCTTGAACCTCCCGGCATGGGGGTGGGGGAAGAAAGTTTTTGTTTTAATTTCAATCGCGTTTCGTTTGTTTGTGGGATCTTTTTAAAGCCCGGTCGCCTTTTGGGCGAGCGGGAGGGAGGGTGGGAAGCCCGTGGGCCCCGGCTCCTTCGCACCTGGCCCCGCAGAGCCCGGGAGCAGGTCGCGGCAGCTCAGCTCAAGTTTTGTTGTGTCATTGCGTTTTGTTAGGTTCTTTTTTCATTTGCTACGAAACTGAGGAAAGGAAAGAAAACAAACAAAATAAATCCCTCTAAATCCAAAAGTCTCTGGAGCTTGCCTGGTTTTTCTGTGGCTTTCGTTTTTCGCCAGATTTCCCTCTGATTAGAAGTGGAGGGGGACCCTGACATGGGCTACCTGCCCGCAGCAGGGAAGCTGACCCCTGACCTGTGACCAGGGCTGTCAGCTGGCCCCGCCCCTCCAGCCCCTGCCCTGCGCCCTTCCCTCCCCGTAGCCCCCAGGCTCCCGGGGCAGGACTGGCTCTCCTTAGTGGTGACTCCACGTGCAGGGCCATGGCGTCTAGCGGTATGCATTGTTCCCAGCTCTTCCGAGCCCTCTGTCCCCCACCTAAAGGTGTAGCCTGGCCTCAGTCCCCTGAAGGGCCAGGACCTGGACTGCTGGTGGCACCTCTGGAAATCTCACTGACCGGAAGTACCTGGGAGCTGCAGGGCTCAGTCGACTATCACCTCCCTTCACGACAGGTCCGAGTCTGCGAAGCGCCAAGGTTGGCATCTTGGGGACGGGAGCTCCCCAGTGCAGGGGGCCACCTGCTCCCTCCTGCCTGGCGGCCTCGTGCTCTGGGAGCAGACCCCGAGCTCACCAGTGAGCAGACCCCGCGCTTACCGCCTCGTCCTGAGAGACAGAGAGAAGTTGAGGCGGCCGCCCCGCCTCTGCTTTAGAGTAAAACTCAGAGCAAGAGGTTGGAGCAGAATCCCTGAACCCGGGGGCTGAGGCTGGTGCGAGGGAAGTGTGTGGGGGTGAGTTAAGGGGACTAAGCAGGGAGGCTGCAGGGAGCCCAGGGGGAGCCCGCCCGCGGGTCGCAACCTCAGGGCAGCGCCCAGCCCCCTGCCGGCTCAGATCCGAAGATGCCACCTGCCTGGGCATCCTTGCACAGCGGCTGAGTCTCACGGAGGAAGGACCCACAGCCCGGGCACGTGCTCGGCGGGTCCCCTGGCTCGTGCTTGGTGAGGATCCCCTCGTTTCCGCTGTTGTGCCTTCAGGGAGCCTTCTTCCTGGCAGAGAAGGCGATGGCCTGCACCCAGGCCCGTGCACAGGGCCAGGAGCTAATTTCACTCCCCCCTCTTCCCGTTTCTCTTCCCCTCCCTCCCTCTTTCTTTCTCTTTCCTCCCCCTTTCTCCCACCGGGTTTTCCCCCAGGACAGGACGGAGCAGTTAGGCAGGCAGACGACAGACGTGGAGACCGGAACGCGGAGGACAGAACGTGGGTTTTCCGCAGGACGCGGGAGGAGCGCTTTTTGTGTTTAGAAACAGATCTTTCCCAAAAGCATCCGGGATCCACGTAGAACAGACGACTCGGGGACGCGCCTCCTGGGGTCAGGAGTGCAGAGAGCGAGGCCCCCCTGGCCTGGCACTGCCCGGTGCTCGGCTGGAGCAGGGGCGCGAGCCTCCACTGGCCTCCCACAGCGGCTGGCCCCCATCCTGCCAGGCCTCCCTGGGGAGGGACTGCTGCAGCCAGGCGGGGCTGGGCACCAGGACTGGGGCAGGGGAGGGAGGTTCCCAGGGTGGGAAAGACTGTGAGGACTGAGAGCTTGGAAGTCAGGGGGCCTGGGGAACAGGGGAGCAGGTGGGCGTGTGGACACATGGACGCTTGGTGTGGCCATCTGCGTCCGCCCGTGTGTGGATGCGCACGCGTGTCTGTGCAGGTGGCTGAGGGAAGGGGCAGCGCCCTGACACCCGGCCAGGAGCCACCTGCCACTCACAGGTCTGAGGGAGCCCTGAGCCTGGGGCAAGGGTGACCCCAATGTCCAGGCTGTAGGAGGGGCTTCGGCACAGCACCCGGGTCCCTGAGCCCCACTCCTGCCCCGAGGGGGTGGCCGATGCTCCTTGCTAGGAACTTCAGGGGGCTGTGGTGGCACCGCTGCCTCAGTCACTCCAGGCAGGGGCCATTCTCCTATGGCCTTGGGATCCCTGATCGCCCTGGGCCACCCTCCCACCCTGCCTTGGGGAACTATTCATGCATTCCTTTGTCGCTTTATTCACTCTGAGTTCCTTCTCTTGGCTAGGCCCAGGGGGACCACAGCAGGGCCAAATAACCGCCCTGGCCCGAGCTGCCGAGGGAGGTGGACAATGAACCCACTCAGGAAGCGAGTTGGTCAGACTGTGGAGTGCCGGGAAGGAAGAGGAGGTGGGGTTGGAATCTGTACATCGCAGGGGTGGTTGGGACATCAGGGACGCTGGGGCAGCCTGGAGGATGCCCAGGGGACCTGTGCTCCAAGGAGTTGCCCCCTCCCAGACTGGCAAGACAGGCCAAAGGGGCTGAGAGTGTGGACAGGCGGGCCTGGGGAGGGCCGGGGTGTGCACGCGGAGGGACACGTGCACACTCCATGCACGCTAGACAAGCACGCACTGGGCAGCTCCTGCGCACTCACCCCAAGCCCTGCTTCCTGCCACAGGCCAGCCCAGGACGGAGGGCCCTCCCATGCTCTCTCCCACCGCGTCCTTGCTGCCCCTGGAGCTCCCAGAATCAGCCACCCCTGCACCAGCTGCCTGAGCCGAGACCAACCCCAGTGCCAGTGGCCCTGGGGGTAGCCTCATGCCACCCCTCAAACAGGGTACCAGCTGGGCCTCATCTGCGAGGGTCCCCACACCCCAAAACATGCATACACACAGCACAGCTTCTCTCCTTGTCCTCCAGCTGGTAAGGATTCCAGGGACATTCTGAATCTGGGTCCTGGTGCCACCAGTGAGGGCCCAGATGCCTTTCAGGACGGAGCCATGTCCACCCTCAGCCCCTGCCTCAGTTGGGACCATCACCATTGCACTGAGCTGGGCTCTTGGTGTCCAGGGTTCTCATTGGTGCCAGGCCCAGCCCTAGGCTGGGTCTGTGAGGTCCTGGGCTGGTCCAGAAGGGCACAGGAAACTGTGACATGTTCTATTTCACAGACAGGCAGGTGGCAAACAGGCAGGAGCCATTGCGGAGTGGCCTACCCACCTGTCAGGGCTGGGTGTCTAGAGCTGATGACATCTCCTGGACGCCAAGGAAGGGTCAAGCCATCCACTGGCTTCGAACATGGGGCTCTCTGGCCCAAGGCCTGAGGGTGCCAGGAAGAAACTGGCCTTGGCTGGACTCCAGCGGAGCCTGGGTCTCCGGCACGTGAGGAGGCCAGAGGGGGCGAGGGACAGGGGAGGCCCCAGCCCTGCCCGCTGCTCTGCCAGGACCAGCACTCTCAGCGCCCTGGGCCCAGCCGGTGGTTAGCAGTTCCTGAGGCCAGAGTCGGAGTCCAACGGGGGAGTGGGGGGAGGCTTGCTGGGGTGTGAGGAGGCGGCCTCGGTGTCCCTGCTCCCCCAGACTAAAGCCCAGCGCAGACTGCGGTGCCCGCAGACTGTGGAGCCACTGCGTCCCCTGGGTCCTCAGGCTGTGCGGGGCTCACCTCAGGGCGGGCCGAGAGGGCGGGCCAGCGGGGCCTGACGGTGAGTGCGCAGGGCAGGGGGGCGCAGGCGGGCCCAGGACTCCTGGGGACCCAGAGTGCACGGGCCCAGGAAGCGGGGCAGCGAGCTTAGGTCACGTTAGGAGTCTTGCCGCAAGGGAGCAGATGGGGCGGGGGTGGGGTGAGGGGGTGGGGAGGTGTGGGAGGCGGGCCCTGGAAATGGGGGGCGGGGCGGGTGGGCAGAGGGGCTGCAGGAATGTGGAGGGAGGAGGCAGGGGGAACGGGAGGGGGCAGGAGGGATGGGGTGCGAGAGGAGGGGCGAGCCCTGCACCCACGCTGCACCGCGCCCTCCGCCGGCCCCGCGCCTGCCTGACTCCCGGGGACACCGCTCAGCTGCCGAGGGCTGGGGGTGTCACAGCCCGTTAGCCTGAGGCGGGCCGGGAGGTGACCGCCGGCCCCGCCAGCCTCCCTGCCCCGGGCGCTCTCCGCTCCTCGCCTGGCCCTCCGCTCCCCCATCCGCTGCTTCCCCCGCCCGCCCCCGCGGGGCTTTGCCCCCTCCTCCGGGAAGCCTCCGCGCTCGCAGGCCCGGCTCCCGGGCGGGAGGGCACTGCGCGGTCGCCGAGGCGGCCGGGACTGCAGGTCTGGGGCGCTCTGCTGGCCTTCTCTAGGGGGCATGGCAGGAGCCCCTCACCCCTCCTCGATTCAACCCTGGCTCCCCCCCACCCACTGCCTGGGGCCGCCCTATCCTCAAGGGGGCTCCGCCTTCTGGAGAGTGACTGGGGGCGCGGCCGGAAGGGAGCCACGGGCGGGGGGGGGCGCGGGGCCCCGCACCCACAGGCCCGCAGCGTTCCTCCTCCCCTGCAGTTGGAGGGTGGCACGTGACTGCGGTGCGGGGTGCGCGCGGGGCACCTCCAGATGTGCGCGGCGCGTGCCAGACGCCCGGGCTGGTTGCCGCAGGCCGCGTGGAGGCGGCGCGGGACCTGTTACTGCGGGGCGGCGGGTGTGAGCCCCGCGAACGCAGGCGCTCGCTGGCCCCGGCGGCCCGGGGCGCTCGGCTCCGCCGGGAAGAGAGCTGCTTGGCAAGTCAGAGGAGTAAATGGAGGAGCAATCGACAGTGACACCTGCACCGGGGAAAGTAGACCAGGAAGGGGGAGGGGAGCAGGGGAGGGAGGGGAGCAGGGGGAGAGGAGGGGAGGGGAGTGGCAGGGGGAGAGGAGGGGAGGAGGAGGGGGAGGGGAGGAAAGGGGAGCAGGGGAGGGAGGAGGGGCACGGCCCCCAGGCAGGAGCGGCAGCAGGTGCTCAGATGCCGGGGTGAGTCGTGTTCAGGGGAGGTGGGATGTGTGCGGCTGCGGAGGGGGCGCCCATGGAGAAGGTGGCATGGGACGGCAGGGAGGAAACGGGGCAGGTCACAGGCCCAGTGGGGGTGGACTCTGCGCAGGGGCCTCTGCTTCTACGCAGCTCAGAGATGGAGGAGCTGGAGGCCACTGCCCTGTGCAAGGAGGAGGCCCGCCAGGCTGCGAGGTCTGGATTTCTTCCTCTGTCACCTGCCCTGTGGCTCCGGCCTCCCAAGCCTGCAGCATTCCCGCTGAAATGGGGAGGTGTCACAGGACCTGCTGCTCAGGCTGGCTTGGGGTGACGTGAGGGGACATGAGGGGACACCCATGGGGGGTGGGGGTTGCACGTGGATGCCTGAGGGCCCGGGCCCTCCTCAGCTGGGTTCTGCACTCACGGGAACCCCCGCCGCCGGCATCATGTCAGCCCTCGGGGTTCTGGTGGTGCTTTGCCAGGGCCTGGGCCACCCCTGTCATCCTCACATCCTGCTCGGCTGCCTGGGCTGAGGCCTGGGCCACAGGTTGCCCCGTCCTAGCCTCAGCCTCATCTGTGGCCTACGGTGACACAGAACCCGTCCCCCAGGGGTGTCATGAAGTTAAATCTGGCCCCAGAGCCTCCGTCCCCGCAGCGACCAGCTCTGGCTCCTCCAACCCACCGCTCCCAAGTGTCAGGGCATGGGGACAGGCCGCCACCAGCACCATGACACCCCGAGAGCTGCGCTGGTCCCCTCCAGGCCCCGGGCGCTCAAGCAGTCCTGAGACCCTCCCTCCGTGTCCCTGCCCTCGCCTGCCCCCTTGAGGGCTCCCTGGGCCACTGTCCCTCAGAGGCCACCGCCGCCTTTCCCCAAGACTGAAGTCGGGGGTCCGCCTGCTGCCACCAGACTGGGCGGATCCCGGGCCGGCGCAAGGGCAGGGCGTGCGGCGGGGCCGGACAGCGCCCCACCGGCCAGCTCTCTGCCCCACGGCGGCCGCAGGGCCCCTCGCCCAGCGAGCAGCACCCGGGTCCAGCTGGCGCCCGCCGCCACCGGCCATCGCGGTCTCCTCCGGACGGCAAGACAGGCGCAGTGACCACTGTGGGACCCTTTCGCTCCCCCCATCTCTGTCCCGCAGCTGCACCTCTCTCTGTCCCTCTCTCATTTGGGTGGCTTTGGGGAGACTGAGGAGTGAGTGACGCCCGTGTCCCCGCCGCACATCTAACACAAGTCTGGGCTCCGGGGCCCGAAGGGGCTGCAGGTGTTTCTCGCGAGCCGAGGTCTGGCCTGCCCCGGGCTTTTCCGGGGGCCCGGGAGGCCGGGGCAGGGGCTGGGTGGCCCTGTGACTCTGGCCGGTGGCCCGGATGGGCTGCAGGGGGCAGGGCGGAGGCCCAGGCCCAGGGGGGAGGTTGTTAGGTTAATGAACAGGGGGTGCGCTGCCTCCCCGTCCCTTGTCCCCATTAAGGGGACAATGGGAGAATAAGCACTTTTCTTTCTCCATTTCCCTGCTGTCTGCTAACGTCGCATTGATGATAATCCCTCTTTAATGGGCTATCTGCGGTAATTAGGATGCCCCGAGTGAGTGATTGTATCCGACTCCAGTGCCCACCGCGGGGGCGGGGGCACGGGGCCTCCAGCCCTCTCAGCCACGGCAGCTCTGCCTTTGGCCTGCGACCGACCCCCAGCCCGTGACCCCGGGTGCAGGGGTCCTCCTTGGCTCGCTGTCTGCGGACACAGGCTTCCGAGGCCGAGACCCAGGCCTCAGCTTCCCAGGGCTGACGGGCCTCCCTCCCAGGACAGGGCCCAGCAGCCGCCGCGTCGGAGCCAGGCTGGGGCTGCACACCCCAGGGCAGAGCGCTCCTCCCGCCCCCCTCGGAGGCTGCGGCTCCCAACTGGGTCTGGCTTGGACTCGGATTCCCCAGAGGGGCCCGTCCCTGCTGGATCCGCAGGCACACGGTGGGGCGCCCCACCCACTGCAGGGTCCTGCAGGGCAGACACTGGCGCTTCTGCCCCAGCCGCACTTGTCGGGAGCTAGGGAGCTGCCACCAGCCCCTCAGGCACACCTGGGAGGCCTCCCCGCCCAGCGAGGGCTCCCGCCTCCTCCCTGCCCAGCGCTGCCTCTCTTCCCTCTCCCCATGCTTGTCTCTCCAGGTTCCTGCCACATACCAAGCCCGGGCCAGCCCTGGGCCTCCAACAGATTGGGCCCTACTGTGTGCCTGGGATGTCAGAGGTCAGGCAGAGCTCTGTCCTGCGGTCCCCCGTGCAGATGGTGAAGTCAGGCCCAGGTTTCAGGTCACACAGGAACCCGGAGTCCACTGAGTCTCTGTGGAGGACCCTTGACTCCCACCAAACATTTTCCCAGGACCCTGGGGCCCACCCCCTGCCCCACTGTCCCCAGACACAGGAGCTTCCAACAGACTCACCCGGCCGCAGTCAGGACGCTCGCTGCTTGGGACTGCGAGCAGAGGCCCTAGGCAGGGCGCCTCGCCTGTCACCACCATCACCGACCCCCACCCCCAACAGGAAGGCCGGGGCCTTCGAGAGGGCCTTGGGCCGGCCTCTGCTCGGCGGTCAGGGAGAACGGGGAGTGACCGAACAGCGTGGCCAGACAGGTCAGGCGCGTGCAGGACAGCGCTCCAGGTGTCCCTGCTGGCCCAGGACAGAGGCTGCAGGGAGGAACTGACTCGAACACCTGCTCCAGGCCCCAGGAGAGGAGGCATGGGCAGACGCATGGCGTCTGGTCTGGAGGGTCCAGGCCATGAGTCCCCCTGCCTGGGACGACTTCGGGTAACTGAAGTCTGCGGGGAGGTGGGTACAGGTAGAAACTAAGAGGCCGGAGGTGTGGAGTGGGGGAGGACTCACCTCCAGGGACCTGGGGGGAACCGCCGTAGTGTGGGAGTTTGTCCTCCCCGCTCCCCGCCGGCACAGGGGGCACAGGGGGCACAGGGCCGAGGGGCTCCCGCCTGCCTCCCCGCCCCCCCCACGCTGCACCCCACCCTGCTGCCCTGGCCAGGGTCTCCTCATGTGTCTTTTCTGGTCAATAAACCTCAGCTCCTGGGGAGACAGAGGGGGCCGACAGCGCTGCCCCACCCCCGCAGACGCACTCTGTCATAATTAAGCACTGCAGCCTAATTAATTGAGTGGTCAGGATGCTAATTAGCGGCTTGATTGAGACTGGAGGAGGGTGAAGGGCAACCTTGGCAGTGAGCACGCCTCCCCTGAGCGTCTGCTCTCTGCGTCCCGGGCCCTGGCTGCTCTCCCTGCGTCGTCTGGACCTGGACCAGGGGCCACTTGCCCCTTTCGGACCACGAGACGGGCCCCTGACCACAGACTCGCCTCAGCATCCCTGCCCCAGGGCTTGCCAGTGTGAGCCGAGCTGCGCTGTGACGGAGCCTGCAGCTCTGGCCACCAGGCCTGACCAAGGCTCCTGGCCAAGAGGCCCGTGCGCTCATCCCCCATGGCAGGGCCACTGTCCCTTCAGGGGCCAGGTCCCGCGACCCCCTGGGTTCCTCTGGACTCTGGCTCCCCCTCCTCCACTCCAAGCATCCGCAGACCAACAGGGGACCTGGACAAGGTGGCTTGACGGGCAGGTGGCTGTGACCAGACCCGCACTCCTCTGGGTCCCATCCTTCTGAGTGGCCCCGCGCCCACGGGCTCATGGGGTGAGGAGCAGGTGGGGGTAGGGAGGCTGGGGACGCAGGGCCCCACAGGTGGGCGTGGGGTGGGCAGGGGTGGGGCGGGGACACAGTTGGGGACCAGGGCTGGTGGGTGCCTGAACCTGGCGGAGAAGGCCCCAGAGCAGGGACTTCTGGGGAGGATCCAGATGGCTCCTCCTGGTGGAGGTCGGGGCCCCGCCGCCCCCCTGCTTCTCCTCCAGCCCCCACCCCATTCGGGCCTCCGAGGAGTAACAGGGTAACAGGGGTCCCCATCCGACCTGGGGTGGGGACTGCGGGACGTGGGGGCGGGGCGCGGCCTCCAGATGGGGGCGGTCAGATGGCACCGACTCAGGCGGGTGGACCCCAGCTCCGCGCATCTGGGGGAGGCAGCGCGCCGGGGACAGGCGGGAGCGCGGAGGGCGCAGCTGTCACCGCGGGGCCTAGGGGGGCGTCGGGGTGGGGACGCCCCCGCAAGAGCGCTCGTTCCCCACCCCCACCCCCACCCCGTCCCCTGGGCCCGCAGGCCTGGGGCGAGGGCGGCTGGGGTGGTGGCAGGCCGTGCGGTCGGGCGGGCACAGGACCCTTGGGGGACAGCAGGGGAGATGGTCCTGAAGGTAAAAGGCAGGTACAGGGAGGGCCAGAGCGGCGCCCTGTCCTGGGAGGGCCCCCTCAGAGCCCAAGGTAACTGTCGCCGTCCCCCTGTCTCCTGGGGCTGGTCCCCACGGACACTCCCTACCCAAGGACAGAGCTGCGGGCGCCTGGCCTGAGCCCACACGGCCAGCCAGCGGGGGGTGGGCACGGTGGGCCCCACGCAGTCCCCGGAAGCTTCCTGAAGACCTGGCTAAGCGGCAGGGAGGGGGCAGTTTGGTGGCCGGTTTTCCGCAGGGAAGGAGAGGCAGCGCCTGGGGGCCTGGACCCGCGGGCGGGGTAGCGGGGAGGGGGCTCCCCGCAGGTTCCTGCCCTCCCTGAGGCTGTGGTTCTGCAGGGGCCCCGCCAGCCTGATGAGTGGGGGTGCTGTGAGGGCTTCCTGGACGCCCCTATCCAGCGCCCACCCCACATCAGAGGGGTACACGTCTGCCCACCTCCATCCCGTCCAGTGGGATGGGAGGGGCAAGGGGCGTCGGCCTCACTGGCGAGAGTGTGTGCGCGTGTGAGAGAGACTGGGGATTCCCAAGCAGGGTGCCAGGGAGGGGGTCCTGGGTGCTAAAACAGTCCCTGGAGGACGGGGACCTGCCCAGAACCTGCCCTCGAGGGTCTGGTGAGGGACACACGGGGCCAGGCTGACCATGTGGCAGGATCACTAGAGCCTTGGGAAGGTGGAGGGTCAGCGGCCAAGAGGGAGGGCTTCCCAGGGGTCTGCAGGGTCCAGTGGGTCCAGTGACCCACAGCCGGAGGCTGCCGGTGGATGGAGATGGCAGGGCCTGGACCGGTGGCTGTGAGCAGTGCCCCCCATGGTGTCTGAGCTCCGTTGGGGCCCACCCCCTCGCTTCAACCCCCACCCCCGCCCTCCGCTTTTGGGAAAATGGTCCTAAGGCCAGAGGAGGCAACTGGAGCTGTGGGGTTGGGTTTCAGGCCTGTGCGGGCCATGAATAATGCAGCTGGCTGAGATTGGAAGGTGACCTCAGCCGCTGGGGGGCGGGGGCACCCCAGTGCTTCCTGCCCGCCCACCAGGACCCCAGGCTCCCAGCCCTGGCACTGCCCAGGCATTCAGCTGGCTGCCCACCTGCACCCTGGCCCCAGCCGGGGTGGGCAGTCGGGATGGGGCGGCCATCCTCTACGGGGGGCGCAGGAGCTTCCCCGGTGGGTCCTGAGGTCCCCATGGCTTGTCCCTTGGGGAGGGGACAGGGCCCACTAGGCTCTGCTGACACCTGAGATGCGTCCCACTTCCAGACTGCGGGTTGACAGAGGCCACACGCCAGCACGAAACGTCCCAAGCTGAGGACAGAGAGAAAACCCTAGAAGCTTTTGTGGGGCCGGTCACCTCAGAAGAAGGGATCAGAAAGGAGACACAGCAGAGCCGCCCTTCACAGCCAGGGCCAGGCGGACTTCCGGGGCCCCCGACTCACCCTCAGGGGGGTGTCAAGCAAGGACATTTCAAGGTGAGCAAAGTCCCCAAAGGTCCGCCTTCTCTGTGAGCAGACAGCGCGCCCTAGAGAGCCAGCAAGGAGGAGGACGTGGGCTGGCTCCGCGGGGAAGGGGCTCTGGCACGGGGAAGGCCCAGGGCCGCAGCCTCGGGGTGGCGGCGGGGCTGTCCCAGGACGAGGGGCAGGTGGCTGACAGCAAGTATGGGACGAGCCACACCAGGCGGGGACACGACGCGCGCGTGGGCCGCAGGACGTCTGCCTGCCGTGGGGATGCGCACGCTCACACGGTTGTCACAACCCCTGCCGGTCCTTGTCCGTGACAACAGTGACGACGGCACAGCTGGCTCATCAGCTGGAACAAAGCGCAGGGAGGCCGTGGGCGGGGGGTGTCTGCGAACCGCGCCCCTGGATAAAGCCCCTGTCGGCAGAGGCAGCCACGTTCCCTTCCCCCCTTCAAGGAGGGGGGAGCGCGGCCCTGCTCCCCTCGAAGGGCCGGGGGAGGGGCCCCTGAGCGGCTGGCAGCCTCTGGGCCCCGGGGACACAAGCCGCTCCCACCCCGCACCCCCCTACCCCCGGGTGGGGAGCGGGCGAGGGGGGGTGGCCGGACGCCGCCCCCCCACTCGTCTCTGTCTCTCGCGCCATCTGCCCCGTCGCCCTCTCCCGCCCTCGTCCTGTCTCTCGCCACCTCTGGCACCCCGGCCCCCTGGCTGCCAGGCCCCTCACACCATCTGGTGGCCACTGGGGACAGCACCGCAGGGGGGAAGCCCAGAGGAGGACCTGGGGGCTCGGCGAGGGGTGGGCCCAAGGTGCAGCCTTGGAGGGGTCTCCAGGAGCGGCACCTCCAGGCCTCCGTGGTGGCGGGTGCAGGGCCGAGAGCCAGCTGTCAGCTCTCCTCCCCGGTTCCCAAAGCCCGTCCTGGGCGCCGTCCTGGCCCCCAGTGGAGACCGCAGGCCCAAGGTCAGCCCCGCTCCCCCAGGGCCGGTGCGGGAGGAGGGCGCCTGGCTCGATAAGGCCGTCTTGGGAGACAGTAAATTTGGCCATTGACCCAGCAAGCAGGCATCGATAAGTGAACGGTTAATACACACATCACCCTTCCCAGGTGACTCTGGGCAGCGGGGAGGGCACAGGGCAGGCGGGGGGTGAGTACAGGGAGGGGAGGAAGCAGGGCACAGGCGAGGGCCGGCCCCATCGCACCCCACGCAGAGCGGGGTTGGGGGCCGCGCCCCCCAGGTGCTTTGGGGCTTGGGCTCAACACCAGCAGCTGGGCTGGTCCAGGCCCCGCTTGGGGTTGTGCTGACGCTAGCGATGACCCTCCCCGTGTGGGATGCGCCCCGGGGTGACACAGGTCTGGCCTGGAGGCCCTGGCAGGAGGGAGTCTTGTCACCTCAGAGCCTCCGCCCCCACGCATCCCCACCGCCCCCCAACGTGGTGACCGGCAGGCCACCAAGAGCTCTGGGGACAGGCCCAGGCCGTGGACTTGCGGCGGACGTCGTCCTGGAGGACCGTTGTCATATCAGGCACACGGGGGCGGCCTCGTGAGGGGTGGTGCACACGGCCACCTTTGCAGGGGCCCCTCTGCCGCGGGGCCTTGGGCACCTCCCTCCGGCAGCCAGCGGTTCCCGGCCAGGCCTGGCACTGCCCAGCGAGCGCCCTATAAATAAATAACCCGCGTCGTATAAATAAACCACAGCCAGGGGGCAGTCCTGGCCGGGCAGCTGCGGTGCCTGCCAGGCCCCCTCCTGCACCCGGGCTGGCCACAGCCTCCGGGAAGCGCGAAGGAGCTGCTGGCCCTGCTCAGCCCAATAAGGCCGGTGGCCAGACCCCGGCCCCACCTCCTAGGGTCTGGCCCAGGTGACAGGCAGGCTGGGGCCCAGGCCCCCAGCAGGGTCTCCTTCAGGCCCTCTCAGGTGGGCGTCCCCATGGCCCAGCCCTTTGCTCTGGCCTCCCCCAGGGCTGGGATGTAGGGCTGGGAGTGGCCAGGGGCCGCCCCTCCTGGCTTGGGACAGCTCCCCAGTTTCTTGGGGGTCATGGCCTGGGGGTGCCCTCAGAGGTCCCCCAGCCCAGACGAAGCAGGGTGCACTGCAGACCCAGGGCTCCTGGTTGATGGGGCCCTGGGGGCCGCGGCCCCACCCCAAGCTGGGTAGCCGAGGAAGCAACCGGCACCACTTAGTGGGCCTGTGGGGGTGCTGGAGGAGCTTCTGGTGTTTTCCTGCCCCCAGCCCTCGGGGGCAGGGCACGTCCTTCCCCAGGAAGGGCCAGCAGGGGCCCTGCCCCACCCCCTCCGTTCTTGGGTGGGTTCCCGCACCCTGGTGGGGGGGCTGGCGATGTGCCTGGCGGGGGTGCTGACCAAGGGCTTGGGGACAGTCACACCTTCCGGCCCCCAGACTTCCACCTCTTGCGGAGCGCCGTGGCAGCCCCACCTCTTCCGACGCCCGCGTGGGGTCGCCCAGGCTTCCCTGCACCCCACCGGCGAGGTCCCCGGAGCAACCAAGCTCAGAGAGGCAGGAAGGAGGAGAGCCAGGGCCGAGGGGCGGGCGCAGTTCTGCGGGGAAGATGCAAAGGCCCTGAGGCTGCTCGTGCACGCGCTTAGTGCCCCGACCCGCATGCAGCGGGGCCCGAGATGGAGACTTGTCGTCAGGAGTGTCTTAGCGCAATGGCAGTAAAACGAAGCTGAGCACCCCGTGTCCCGCGCCCTAAGGCCTGCTCCCCACCCCACACCCCCAGAGGCAGGATGGACTCGGCACCCGTTCCTTCTGTTCTGGTCCCGGCCAGGCCCTCCTTGGGGGTGGGTGAGGTGGCAGGGGGTGGTGTTGGGTGCTCCAGGTCAGGCTGGGACTGTGGCTTCCCGAAGGGCAGGCCTCTCCCAGGCTCCGACTCAGGAGGGCGGCGGGGGCTGTCCGGGTTTGAAGGAGGCTGGGGACCAGTGCTGGGGGCAGGGGAGGGTCCCCTGGGGGAGGGACGCTCTCCCGCTGAAGTGTTTAAAATTGGCGCGGTGACAATAAAAAGCAGGTGACTTCGCTGGTTTATTGGGGTTTTCAGCTCTGCGGTTAACATCCCCCTGCTGCCTGCACCAGTGAGTGTCGCCCTCACTGTGGCTACAGGGTGGGTGGGGGCCAGTAGGCCTGGGACAGGTCACCTTGGCAGACGGCCTTGAGACTGACCATCAGGGCCGTTCTGTCCAGGTTGGTATCTCCAGGGGTCGCAGCCCCTGCAGGACGAAGCACAGGCGGCGGGCGCTGCGGACTTGGCTTCGGGGGGCAGTGCCCGGCGGGCAGGCGGAGGGCTGTCCTCGGAGGCCGCCGGCACAGCCAGCCCCCTGGGGACCTGGCGGGCAGCTCGCTCGGCCATCGATCCGCCCGGCGGCTCTCCCGAGGTGCACGGAACTGCTTGTCCTCGCAGTGGGCGCGGCGGCCCTGGCCGGGGAGCCGATCGAGTTGCCCCTTCGGGAATGCTCGCGGGCCAGGTTCCAGGAACAGGCAGGCCTCGGCCCCAAGCCCCGCCAGGACAGAGCGCACAGGGTCCCCGGTTTGCACTCGGCGGCGGGGGGGGGGGGGATGTGGGGTGGAGGCGGGGCCTGACCTTGGGGTCTCCCGGTCACACTGCATCAGAAGCGTCTAGTCCACGAGCCCAGACGCTGTGCCACCCCGGGCGGGCCTCCGAAGCCCTCTGAGGACCCGAACCCCCCGAGAACCCGCAGCCGTCCCACACCCTTGGCGGCGCCCCTTCCCAGGCGGACTCTGCCGCCCCTCGGGGTGCGTCCCTCCTGGCGCCTGCCACGCACCTCGTCCCCTCGCAGCCCCCGTCTGGACCCCGCCCCAGCCATCGGGAGAGCACCGGGGGGAGCACCGGGGTCTCCGGAGGGGCCAGCAAACCCGCCCCAAGGGTGCTGACGCGTTCGCTTACCTGTGGGGCGTTGGCCCGTGGGACTGAGCTGCGCAGCACGTGGCTTATGAAACGCGCAGCCCCGGGCACCACCGCACACGGGCACCCGCGGCGGAGCCCGGCGGCCACGCCTCGCCGGCTCCTGCCGAGGGGCCAGGACTGCCGCCGGGCAGCCTCCCCCAGACTCCCGGGAAGTGCTCCAGTCAGGCTGGGAGTCGGGTCACGGCGGGGGTTGGGGGGAGGCAGGGGCAGGGCTGCCCCAGGAGCCCAGCACAGGAGTCCAGGGCTATAGCGGGCAGGGCCCCCGAGGCTGGCATGAACTTGGGCACCCAGCCCCATGGCCCATGGCCTCAGCCCCTCCTGGCTGGGCCTGCAGGGAGAGCGGGTGGCAGCACCGGGCTCAGGAGGGCTGGCCGGAGCCTGCCGTCACCGGAGCAGCACCAGTCAGCCGCGGGCCTTCCTGATCTCCAGATGCCCCTGTGACTGGCAGAGCCCTGTTCATGGACGTGGGGCAGGGGGAGGTTGGTCTCCTTTCCTTGGGGATGGCAGGTGGCAGCCCTCTGACCGGGTGGGGCGCTTACCTGGCAAGGGACACCCCTTTGATAGGAGCCTGCCCTCCACGGTCCCCACCCTCCGGGGCAGCCCTGCCTGTTAGAAAGGGCTCTGGTCTGGCCCGGCTGAGGCAACGCCTTAGAGGTCGGAGGTCACACACTGTCCCCAAGGCCAGCACAGGAGTCCTGGAAGTGAGGCCTTGGAGGCCACTGGGGGGATGGGTGCGGGACGAGGCTGGGGCGCCTCCAGCTGGCTGCCCACCTGGCTCTGAGGGTTGTACCCCAGTGTGGCCGCAGGGCCTGGCCGTCGTCCTGCCAGGCTCCCTGGGGGCCTGAGGACAGCACAGCGCCGGACGATCTGCTATTGACGAGGAAGGACAGGATGGGGCAGGCTGGTCTGGGTCAGCAGATCCGCCAGGGGCTCAGGATGTGCTTGGCCATTGATCGGACAAAAGCTGGCCTGGCCGGGCCCCGGGGGAGGTGGGGGCTGTCGGCCCGGCTCGGGCAGGGGCTGGGAGCTGACCTGGGGAGACACGCCTGCCCGCCCTGAGGGCTGCGGTCCCTGACGCTGGCCTGGCAGTCCTGGCGGGCGGCACTGAGGCCTGGCCCCAGAGTGAGCTGTGGTCCCTGCGGCCACAGAGGGCCAGCCTCGCCACCCCGGCCCGGCCCCTTGCTGCCCGCCCGCTTTCATCGGCCTGAGCAATTCCCGTGTCGTCTGCCAGATCGATTATCGGTCGCCGGTTTGCTTGGTGGAGTCTGGGAGCCCCGGGAGCCAGGGGGCCAGGCCACCCGGAAAACCGCCGACGCCCACACCCCTCCAGCCCCACCCTGCACCGCTAACGAAGTGGCACTTGATCTGCAGGCCGCAGTGCAGCTGGGCCCGGCCGCCCGGCCCCGCGGGGCGGCGTGGGGGGCGGTGGCCGCAGCCGGGCCCTGGCCCGCCGAGCCCGCTGTCCCGCTGGCCGCGCTGCAGGGCTGGGAGCTGGTCCTGCCCCCCGTCCCGGTTGGAGCACAGTCGCCCCTCAGGGCTGTGGCCCTCCACTGGGACCCAGGAGGGAGGGCCCCTGAGTGCCCCATGCCATCACCACGGCTCCCCGAACTGCCTCCTACAGCAAGCCGAGGTCAGGGGCTGAGGTGGGGCCCAGCCCCGCAGGCTCCTCCGCTGCCCAGCCCCAGCCTCTGTCCTGCCCCAGCCTGGGGCTCCGAGGACCTGTTCCACCCACGGCCCCAGGCCCCAGGCTCAGGCCACTGTGACACCTGCCCCCAGTGCAGGCCCCACTTCGGGCACAGAGGATCCCAGGCAGCCGCTCTGGGGCCTGGCCTCCGCCCCGCGGGGTGTGGGGCCAACACACTGTGGGGGACAGCACTGCGCCCAGCTCAGCCACCGCCACCGCCAGCCTTCTGCCCGCGTGGCTGCGGGCACCACCAGTCGGGCCCTCCCGCCTTGTCTGCACGGCCGTCCCTGTCCACACCAGCTTCGCCACCTCACTGCCTGGCCCAGGCTGCGGGGGAGCGAGTGGCCCAGCGGCAGCACAGCGGTCCAGGGCTGAGGCCTCAGGGGGCAGCAGGCCGCGCCCAGGCCCGGGGGTGCGGGTGCCACTGTCAGAAGCACGCACCGCGGGTAATGAATGGCGGGGCCGGGCCGGGGCGGGCATTCACCCGCCGCTGTGGATGGCGCGGCTCGGCCTGCAGCCGGCGCATCACGAAGGCTAATGGATTTTTGAGGCCAGATTGATTTTTCATTAATTTGGTAAAAATCCTTTTCCTCTCCCCTATAATTCTGTCTTAAAACGCTCCCCCTGACAGCTCGATAAGTCACTCTCGCCTTAATGCACGTCTGGCTCACCCATCCAGGGGCCGAGGGGGCGGGGGACAGGAGCCTGGGGGGCTGCCAGTTTACCCCCAGGTAAACACTGCGTTACACGTGGCCCTCGGCCCAGGTGGGCCTCGGCCCAGGGCCCCGACGGGCCGCGGGCTCCTGAGGAGACGGCGCAGCCTCCAGGGCACAGACAGTGGAAGACAAGGGAGAAACTGAGTCAGAGAGACCCCAGTCCCGGAAGGGTGGCCTGCAGAGGCCTCCATTCCGGTCCAGGCAGGGGGAGGCCCCACGCCCAGAGCGGATGACCTCCAGTGACAGCCTCCCAGACCACTGGCCCAGCCTCCTCCCACTAGCTGAGGGTCTCCTTGGGCCAGGCATGGCTACCCTCCCCCCCACCACAGCGTCCCAGCCACCTGACCAGCAGGTCCCTGCACCTCCGGAGCCCCGCACCCACCTCTATCCTCCAGAGAGACCTCAGGGCCCACCCCTGCCTGCAACTCCAGCCTCCACCCTCAGCAGGTCCGGCCTGGCCCTCCTGGGGGACTCAGAGCTGACCATTCCCCCACCCCGGGGCAGCTCCAGCCTCTGTTCTCCGGACCGTGGCCCTGCCCCCTCCCCCCCCACCCCCACCCCCCGATTCCTCCTGCGGATTCTCCTCGCAGCCTTTCCTTGGCATCTCCAGCCCCAGACCACACCAGCAGGTCCCTGGGCTGAGCCCCCAGGAGGCAGCACTGGGAACCCACAGTCTGGAGGGGGTGAGGCACCCCAAAGCCATACAGCTTCCAGGGGCCAGACACGGGAGGCTCTGGGCTGAGGGGGGCTGGGCAGTGGGGTAGGGCGGGGGCTCAGCCTCCAGCAGGACGGCCCTGAAATGCAAGTGTCCGGGCCTCTGCGACTCAGGGTGGCCAGGCCGCGTGCCTCAGGAGTGGGGCTGCCTTCGCGATGCGGCGGCATTTCCCTCCGGCAGCCTGGGCTGAGCCTGCTCTGACCCAGCCCCGAGGGCCGCCTGATTGTGTCCACCCCACAGAAGGACAAATGGAGGCCCAGACACGCGGGGACTTTGAGAGGTCGCTCTTTCGGTTTCCTGTGGGCGTTCTGACAAAGTGCCATAAACTCGGAGCCTGAAAGCAACAGCAACGTGCCCTCTGCCAGTTCCCGGGGCGGCTACAGGGGACCCTGCCGTGCCTTGCAGCTCCCAGGGCCCCGGCGTCCTCGGCTGCAATCCGCCTGTCTCCACACAGGCCTCGCCTGTCTATCGCAGCGACACGTGTCGGTGGATCGGCGTCACTGAGGAACCCGGGCGACCTCACCCGAGATCCTCGAGGTGGTTGCAGCTGCAGAGACCCTTTTCCCCGAACAAGGGCATGGTCGCAGTTCCGGCGGCCGGATTTTCGGGGGGCCACACGGAGCCCACTGCAGTTGCAAAGGCAGCACAGGAAGCTGACAGCAGTGTCCCCAGCAGAGTCCCTGCCTCGGCTCTGGCTCAGGCCCCTGCAGGACACCCCCACTCTCCAGCCCACCCCGGCCCCCACCCTCACCCAGACTCAGGGCAGGCCCCCCCCACGACTGATTCCCCCGGGCGCTCTGGGTGGGAACAGCTGCTTCTCCCACTTAGCTACCTCCCGTGCACCCCACTGCTGGGTCCCCACGCCCTGGGGACCACGTTGGCTGGTCCCTGGTGGGGGTGTGGTGGGTGGGAGACTGTGCAGCTTTGGGGCATCCTTGCCCCTCTCACACTGGCTGTGGGTCCCCAGTGCGGCCTCCCGTGGACTCAGCCCAGGGGCTGGCATCTAGTGAAGTGGAGGGGGGGGCAGAGGCTGCTGAGCCTGCGGGGCCCCCAGGCTGGGCATCGGGGAAGGGAGTGGGGGCCAGGGTTGGAGAGTTAGAGGTTGGAGGGGCGGAGGGGAGATGGGAGCCTGGGGGAGAGTGAACTGGGAGGGGCAGGGGCCAGAGGAAACCCCCGCCCAGAGGCCCCGGCGCCCTCCCCTCATCAATCTCCGCCGGGCTCGCTGCTGACCCAAGCGAAACGGAGCTCACCGTCTCCCTCGGCGCCGTTTTCTGTTGGCAAAGCACAAAGGACGGCAGCGCGCACTCGCCCCACCTCCCGGCCCCGGGCCCGCGCTGGGCGACGGCCGCCGTGCCCAGGGGTGCGCTCACGGCCCGGGGACCCCTCAGCCGTCGGGGCTCAGCCCTGCGCCACCCCCCGCCGCCTGGGACCTGCCCGAGCCCTCTGCGCCCAGAGCCGGGGCCACGGCAGCCCCCGGCGCGTACCCTCCTTCCCCAGAGGGTGCACAGGGTGGGACACTGGCACCCGGTCAGCGAACTTCCCGGGTGCTGGCAGAGTGTGTGGGTGAGCCGGCGCAGTCCTCGCCCGTGGGCATGGCCCGTCTATGGCAGCGACGCAGGGATGTTGCTGGGCTGGAAAGCGCAGCCCTGCCCGGGTAGGTGCCGGCTGGGAACCAGGTGGCAGAGGGCAGGGCTGAGGCTGGAGCGCCTGCTTTGGGGACAGGCGCTTGGGAAGGGACCGAATTCCCTGACGTGTCAGAGAGCAGCGGACGGTCCGGCGGGCACACCCGCTGTCGTTCGCCCACGTGCACATCGACGAGCCACTCCCGGGCAGGGTGACCACGGCTCCTGGGAAGGCCCCTGCCCGCAGGCTCTCGTGGACAGGTCCCCAGCGCACACGCGGCGGGCGCGGCGCCACCCTGCGCCGCACGTGCTGAGTGGCCGGGCTCAGTCGTGGTGCCAGCGCAAGGCCGCGGCCCTCTCCCGCGGGTCTGTCCACCAGAGGGTGCGGCATTGCTCCCGGGGCGGGGCAAGCCTGGCTGACCACCGAGGTGAAGCTGCAGGCTGTGCCAGGCCCGCAGCGGGCCGGAGGGGTCGGCGCTGTCGATTCGGTGGGGGGAGCCCTGGGGCCCACGGGGAAGGGGCGGTGGCGGGAGAGGCCTGAGGCTGTCTGCAGTGGGGAGGGCCCTCCCCCGGCCTGGTGTGAGGGGCCGACAGCTCCTGACCCCCATCGCCCCTCGGCCCTGAGCGAGCCTCTTGGGTCCAGAGGGCTGCGGGGGTGGCGGAGTCACCGCGTCCTCCTGGACAGGACCCGCCAGCCCTGTCGCCCCGATTAGCAGGCAGCGGGCGCTTTGACGCAGTTTTATCATCAAACTGGTCAGCGCCCGGCGGCGGGGCCGGGCCGGCAGGGGCAGGGGCAGGGCGCGGTGAGGGTCGCACCTGGACGCCCCCGCCTGTCCCCCCCCCCCGCCCCCCATCACACCCGCTCCCCGTTCTCGGCCCCCCACGGCCTCCTCCCCGCCCCGCCCGGGCCCGGGCAGCTGGGCGGAGGCTGGGACGACGCCGGGGCGGGGGGGGGGGGGGGGGGTGGGGTGGGGGTGGTCCTCGGCGTGAGTGGGCGGCGGCTGCCCCCTGGTGGCCGCGGATGACCCCCCCCCCCCGCCCCCCGCTCGGGCCCTGCGACCCCGGGCGCGGCTCCCCCACCGCGTCCGCGCGCCCAGGTCCGGGGTCGGAGGGCGCCGTCCAGGGCCCGTGGGTGCCGCGCGGGGGCGGCGGCGTGGAGTCCGGGGCGGGGCCTGGGCGAGGGGCCGGGTCCGGCGGGACAGAACAGTCCACGCGCGGGGGAGGGGCCCGGGGCGCTGCCCAGGGGCAGGGGGTGCCCCGGGCACGCAGGTGGCTGTGTGGAGGGAGGGAAAGGACAAGGAGGCCTGGAGGGAGCTGGACCGCGCGACCCGTGGGGTGCCTGGTGGGCAGGTGGAGGGGGCCCGGCAGGCGACACTGGGGGCCAGGAAGCAGCTTGGGGTGGGGCGGACACATCCCGCGGGGGCCGGGGACAGCACGTGTCGTGCTGAGACAGGCCAACTGAGGGACCTCCGAAGCCTACCGCGGGCGAGTCTGGACCCAGACACCGCCCCAGCCCTCCCGTCGGCTCCTTCAGGACCCAGGACAAGCGTCTGGGCACCCCCACCCCGCCCGGGAAGCCGCCCTCCTCTGGACAGCGCAGGCCAGAGGCTGCCTCCCGCCCCGGGACTCAGCGTCCAGGGCGACACGGCACTCCCTGTGTGGCAGAGTGCCGGCCCCTGCACCGGGCTCAGACACGCCTCCTGTGACACTGTCTTTAATGGGCATCTGGGCTTTGGGCTGAGGGTCCTCGGGGGTGGGGAGACACAAGGACGTCCCCACGTCCAGCAGGGGCCAGGTATGCGGGGAGCCCGCCCCTCGCTGCCTCCCCAGGCGCCCAGAGGGTGAGGGTGCTGCAGCTCAGGGGTGGGAGGCTGGGGGCAGCCTCCCCGCAGTCTTGCCCCTCTTGGCCTTGCAGCTCCAGCCAAGGAGAGGCCTGGGGCTGGCTCGTGCCGGCGCTGGAGTCTCCCAGCCACAGTCCTTCTGGCTTCTCAGAAGTCCCCGCAGGGCTGGCCGGCGGTCCTCCTGCAGCCAGGTCAGAGAGACGGAGCGGTCAGCACCCCGGCGAGTGTGACGGGGAGGAGGTGGGTGGCGTGTCAGGGGTCATGTGAGGGCTGGAAGCTGCAGCACAGGTCACTCCTGCCGAGGCCACCCCGGGGAGGGCCACCGAGCGCCAGCCTCCTCTTTCCAAGGCCCTCGCAGCATCTGGGGAGGTCTGGGGTCCGGAGGACCAGGGCTGGGGCAGGACGGGGAGCTGGGGACCACCCCCCAGCGTCCCTGGGGCTCACTGTGCTGGGTGGCTCGGGGCTGGGCAGCAGCGTCACCACCTGCAGGCTCACGCCCTCATCGCCCGCACCCTTCAGCTGGGCCACCACCTCGGCGTGCTTCCACCACCTGCAGGGCCGTCCGTTCACAGACACGATGTAGTCGCCCTCCTGTAGGCCGGCGGCCTGCAGGGACACGGGACGCTCTGGAGCCCCTTGCAGACCCCACCCTGCCTCTGGCCACAGCCCCTCCCTTCCCCTTCATGCTAGGCCATGTCAGCTCAGCACAGGCTTGCCCCCGGGGAGGGGGACGGGGGTCCTTACTGCCGCGTGGCTCCCCGGGACAACGGCGGCGATGAGAACGGGTGAGTCTCCCCGCAGCGTGAAGCCAAAGCCACTCTCCCCTCGGGTCACCTGGACGGGCCCCACCAGCCGCCAGCGGTTTTTGGCTGTGAACACGGACAGCGGCCCCTGGGGGCGGTCGGAGGTCAGAAGCTGGGCTGCTCTGCGGCAGAAGCCCCGGCCTATGACACCCGCACTCCAACCTCCACATCCTGGGACAGAAAGCAGGGGGTGCCCGGCCATCGTCATGGGCCTGTCTGGGGGCCTCGCCCCGGGCACTGACATCACAAGACGGAGCCACCTGGCCTAAGCCACCTGGGAAGGGGTGCTCACCAGCCGGTGGAAGATATCTGTCACCTTCACGTGGGAGAAGCTGGGGGCCCTGACCTCCGGCCTCTGGTGTGTCTTAGCTGAAAGGGCAAAGGTGAAGGGGGGGCAGGGCTAAGTCTGGGGCTCATGGTCCGCAGACCCCTGGGACCCCGTGGGATGCGGCTTGGCTGCAGCAGAGTGAGTGGCACCTGGCTGCCCCCACTGGGAGGAGGAACAGAGTGGCGGTCCCCAGGGGCTGGCCCGCAGGGCAGGAAGCGGGGGTGGGGGGGTCACCTCCATGCACCCTGCTCCATCTTTGAGGCCCTCAGCTCTGCGGGTTGTGGATGCTGAGTCTGTACCCACAGCTGCAGGGGCCTTGGCCCACGGGCGCCCCCATCCAGGACACCCCCCCAAGGGGCCTGGCTGCTCACGCTGAATGTCGGGGGCCTCGGTGGCCTCGAAGAAGTCGTCCTCGAGGTCCAGCTCCGAGTACTTGGCCAGCGAGCGCCGCAGCGCCTGGGCCAGCACGGCCTGGAGCAGGTCGACCCTGCGCAGCGCGCGGCACACGGCGTGCAGCCGCAGCGCCTCCTCCTGCCCCAGGATGGCGCGCCTCAGGTGGGCCTTTCCTGCACAGGACAGCCGCCGCGCGCTCGCCACACGCAGCCCCCCGGCCCCCCGCCCCCAAGTGCCACAAGAGGGGGCAGGTGAGGGCTTCTGGGTTCACCCTGCGGCCCACCGGCAGGCCCGGGAGGAGCCAGGTGTGGACGGCCGGGCTGGGGAAAAGCCTCCCACGACGTGAGCCCCTGCCCCGGCCGTCGCCCAGCAGGCGGGGGCGTCCAGCAGGCGAGATGCCTGCCCCACCGCCAGCCCCGTGGGGAACAGTCATCCCGGGGCCTCACCCAGCTTCCTGCGCTCCTCTGGCTCCTGCGGCAGTGACGGGGCCAGGGGCCCGCGGAAGACCTGCTGGAGCGTCACCTCGGGCCCGGCCGCTGTGGGGGGGGGGTGCGGGGGGGAGAAGGCCGTGAGCCCTGGTCAAGGCCTCTGCAGGCGCATGGCCCGAGGGGCAGGGCACTCACAGAGGCCACCGCAGAGGGCCACCGCCGCGTGGTAGTGGGCCAGGGCGCGGAACGACTCGGCCTTGACGTGCACCAGCGCGGTCCAGGCGAAGGGCACGTATTCGCGGACGGGCGGCTGGGCCATGGTCCTGTGCGCCAGCTCGTACTCGGCTGCCACCTGCCGGCACACGTGGCAGTGGGGTCCCCGGGGACTCCAGGAGGAGCCGAGCCAGGCCCCACCCAGCAGCCTCAGTTGGGAACTCTCCACCCTGGGGCCCGGCCCCAAGTCCCAGGCTGAGCCCCGCCCAGGGTCTGTGCCCTCAGTTCCCTGGGGACTCGGCACTCTGGGCCCTGACTGGCCCCCAGCTTTGGAAACCAATAGGAGACACGGCCACAGCACGCAGCTGGACACTGGCGTCCTCTGTTGCGGGTTCTGCCCCCTCCCCCGGTCCCTTGCTTGGCCAGGCCCAGACGAGAGCGCAGGGTGCTTATCCAGGGCTCCCCTGGGACAGGGGCCCCCTGCCTTCACCTGGGCGGCCTCCTGAGCCAGCTGCAGCTGGGCCGGGCAGTCGTGGGGGGCCGCGGGGGCCGGCGAGGAGAGGCCCTCGAAGACGCACTCCTGGGCCTGGGCGGTCATGAGCTGCTCCAGCATGGACAGCGAGGCGGGGCTCATGTCGGGGCTGGGGGCGCGGGAGAACTTCTCCCTCAGCAGGCTGAAGGCCCCTGTGGAAGGGGTGCTCGAGGTAGGCACGGCGGGGCTGCCCCACTCTCCCTGCTCTGGCCCCGTGACCAGCAGGCACCCGGGACGGGCAGACGCCCGCCCGCCGCCCGCCCGCGGCTTCGGGTCTGGGGTCCGCGCCGCCCTCACCCGCGGCCCTCTGAAAGGCCTCCGCAGCCCGGCGGGCACCCTCGGGGCAGGAGCGGTCCTGGCGAGCCCCGATCTGGGTATGGAGGGCTCCGATGTTGAAAAGCACGCTGCCCTTCTCGAAGGCCAGGGCCCGCTGCTGGGCCGGGACCCCCGTGAGCGAGTCGTACCTGCAGGGGTGGCTCAGGCTGGGCGGGGGCCCATGGCAACAAGCTGCAGGTCTCAGAAAGGGGCGCAGGCAGGGGAGGCTGGCGGGGCCCCGGGACACCCCGCGCGTCCCAACCCCTACCAGTGGAAGAGCAGCCCCAGGCTCCGGGCGGGGGTGACGAAGCGCGCGTCCAGGAGGCAGAGCTGGTTGTAGTAGGTGGCGAGCAGCTCCAGGCCCGCCTCGCTCCGGCTGGGGGTCCGCGTGGCCTGCGGGCAGGACCAGCTGCGCCCACCGTCCGGCCCACCCCGCACGTGCACACCGCCCTGGGAGCCCCCCGGAGCACACGGGTCACCCTGGGCTGCCGCAGGCCATGCGTGCCACCCCGGGAGGCTGAGGAGGGAAAGGGGGCGGGGGTGGGGGGCAGTGCTGGGTCCCTGGGGAGGGGAGAGGCACGGAGCAGCCATTCCCAAAGGGCCGTCTGCGGGCCTGGGGGTGTGGGTGCGCACGTGTGCCCACAGCGTCCCGTCTCCCGACTGCCCTCGGGCGGTGTGAACAGCCGCGCGAAGCTCCACTTTCCGTTCCTGATGGAGCCTCAGGTGCGAACTGCACGTGGCCGGTCTGGGGCGGGCCACCCACCTGCCGCAGGTCCGCCAGCTCCCTGATTTCCGCCTCATAGGAGGTGCTGTCCTCGCCGAAGTGCCCGGAGATCAGCTCCTGATGGGGGGACAGGGGGAGCAGGCACTGGCCTTCCCAGGTCTCCAGTCCACAGTGGGGGAGGCCCTGGCCCCTGGAGGACTGATGTGGGTGGGTCCCCGCCTCCGGCCCTCGGGAACCCCCACCAGCGCACATGTGGGCCCAGAGACGGGTGCTGTTTCTACTGGAATTCCCTCATCAGCCCCCGGGGGCAGGTACCGTGTGCCACCCGACAGGTGAGGACACGGAGGCATCTTTCCACCGGGCCTGTGGGGCAGTGGCAAGCCAGCCCCCGAGGGCCCTGGGAACTGGTGGCCTTTCCCAACCCAGGCTCTGAGTGGAGGGGGCAGCCCCGGCCAGCGGGACCCTCAGAGAGTCAGGGACCCGGCAGCCAGTTCTGCTACACCCACCCCAGGGTGGACTCTTCTCCAAAGCCCACCCACGCAGAACTCCCCACAGCTGGGAAGGCTGGGCACCCCCCAGTCAGACTCCACACTCTGAGCCTCAGTTTCCGCATCTGTTCAATGAGACAGATGCTCCAAGAAGCCGAAGGTCTCTCCAGACCCTAGCGCAGGGTGTCCCCAGACTAGAGCTCAGGGAAAGGCTCACAGGCCGACACTCACCTTCAGGGCGGTGGACCAGTCCAGCTCCTTGGTCTCCTTCAGCCCCAGGGGGATCATGGGGACAGTGATACCATCACTGCAACCAGAAGCAGCAAGTGCAGCCTGAGGCTGGACCCTGCTGCGCCCAATGGCCATGGAGTCTACCCCCTACTGCGCCTGCGACATGTGACGCACCTCTTCCCGACGGAAACACGTCCTCGCACACCCACACACACCTGCGGTCCTCAAGGGCACCCTCCTGCATGCACACGCCCCGGGGCCGGTCCGCGCCTCGCACACGCACACTCGCACCCCCGGACGTGCTCACCCGCCAGGCCCGTCCACGTCCACGCCGCAGCTGAGCTCCTCCAGCTCTTCCTTCAGCAGCTGCAGGCTGGAGTTGACGTAGCTCAGCTCCAGGGCCACCGTCTCCCTGACCCGGGCGTTGCTGGTGGCTCTGGGGAAGCCAGGCTGAGGTGAGGCCCCAGCTGTGCAGGTGGGCCACACGGCCCTGGGCCAAGCCGCAGCCCTGTCCAGCCTGTGCTCCTGAGCCCACTCCCAGAGCCCCCTGATGACGGGCCCGGCCCCAGGGGACAGTAGTGGGGTCCAGGGCCTGTGAGATGACCGCCCTTTCCCAAAGAGCCCGAGGTTCATGCAGATTCCCATCCAGGTGTGCACATCCGGACTCGGGCCCAGGTGCCCTCCAGCACCCCTCCCCCCCCAGGATGCAGGCTGTGCCCTTCACGGACACCCCGAACCAACTCCCCTGGACCGGTGGGGTCAGACCCCCTGTGCCTCCATCGGGTGCCAGGCGGAGGGGCTCTGAGTCCCTAGGAAGGCCAGGCTGGGGGCAGGGATGGGGTGGACAGCGAGGACAGGTTGCTAAGGAAAAGGAGGGGTCCGCCCTGGGGCCCCGGCTGGCTCTGCGCTCTGGGCCATGGCGCAGGTCGTCACCGGCGAGCGGCTCAGGGAGGCCTGTGAAGGTCTGAGCGCGGCAGCTCGTGCGCTCCAAGGGAGAGGGGCCTCCTCAGTCTGAGACCCTTTCCCAGGCCCCCAACCTTGGGACACTGGTCACCTGCCACAGCTCAACCCAAGCAGCGGCTTCTGAGAAGCCCCCCGTCACCACAGGCGTATCGGGGGCCCCCACACGGCACACCGGCGTGAACGCCCCTCCAGCGCTGCTCCATCCAGCCCGGCACAGAACCCGGCTGGCCCTGAGCTGCCCGTCGGTGAGGCCCACAGGGCGGGGGCCTGGGTTGTCCACAGGGCTGAGGGGCATGGCTGCCCCAGACCCCAGCCCTGCTTCTCGAGAGCCTGCACTGGTCACGGCCACCGGCTCGTGTGTCCCTCCCAGACCACGGCAGCGGCACTGCCTGGCTCGCAGGGGGCCTGCAGGGACGGCGACACTGCTCACCTGTAGAGGTTCTCGGCCCCCGCCCGCATCCGAAGCACCTTGTCCATTTGCTGGTGGATCCGGGCCCTGCGGCTCTGCAGGTGGCCATGCTGCGTCTTCGCCTGGGTGTCACAGCCCTGTAGAGAGGCCGCAGGTCATAGGCCAGGCCACCCTCTGTCAGCAGCTCACAAGCGCACCGCGACCCGGGGAGCGGGCCAGGGATGCTCGCCCATGGGGACCGCCTGGCTGGGCGATGAGCAGCCGGGAGCCTGGGCACTGGGGGGGGCGATGCCACAGCAGCGGGGCGGGAGGGGCATTATGGCCGGGACCGGGGCCTCAGGAGGAGGCTGGCGGATTCTGTGGGGCCCACAGCGGCGTGGTGGGGGTCTGGGAGCCCCGGGCAGGTGGAGGCCGACTGCTCGTCGCCCACCCTGCTGCACTTTGGAATTTCACCTTGTCGCCCCAGAACCGGCCCCACCCACACCATTATTCTAGCTGGCAGTTAGGCCTGGGCGGGGGTGGGCGTAGGGGGGCAACCGGGGCCCGCAGGGTGCTGGAGGCTGGCTCGTTGCCCGTCCCTCCCTGCGGCGCTCGGCCCATGCTGCCCCTGGGCTGGATTCCGTCCCAGTTGGCTGCCGACTCCAGGGGACCCTTCGGCAGACGCCCCGACCACCGGCCAGCGGTCGCTCGGCTCCCAGGCAGCCCCTCGTGCGCACGGGCAGTAGTTTCGGCCTGTCCATCCCGGGGCCCGGGTGGAGAGCCTTTGGGCGGCTTAGAGCAGTGACGTGCAGGATCCTGGCCAGGCGATGCGGTGGGTGGGGTGGCCGGAGGCTCTGTCCAGGGAGGGGGAGAACGTTCTGCAGTGGCTGGTGAGGGGAGCCGGGGTGGGAAAGGCTGCTGGGGCCCCAGCGGGGCTGGCCAGGACAGCCGCGCTCTCCATGCCCCTCCTAGCCACTTAGGGACCTCTCACTTCGGTCAGTCACAGCCCACAAGTCAGGAAGGACCTCTCGGAATGCACCTTCCTTGGTCAGTGTCCCCGCGGGTGTTCATCTGGCTCGCAGACAGAGCGGGAGTGAGGACACGGTGGCACAGGACGCTGGCCCAACGGCGGGGGCAGGAGGAAGGCTTCGCTCACGCAGCGCTGACCTCGGCCCTGCAGTGTCTGCTGTCCTCCACGAAGCCGAGGAGCGCGCTTCGACCTTGGTAAGCCTGCCACCGTCACACAGGGCAGCTCAGACCCTCTGGGGGCTCCAGCTCGTCCCAGTCTTCTGGGGGGCGCCCTAGAGAAGACCTCGCAGCAGCTCCTAGAGAGGGTCGCTGGGCCAAGGCCACCGTGGATTATGGCCCAACTTCTCCAGACTCTGGCGTCCTCGAGAGGGGTTAATCAGGGAAGGCTTCTCGAAGAAGGAAGCACTCTTCTGGGGCTTGGAGGTCAGGAGGCCGCCAGTGGTCCTGAGGTAACTGGGGGGAGGGACGATGGAGGACTCCCCACTGTGGGACTCCGGGCAGGCCCTCATCTGTAGGTGGTAGAGGGGCTGGTCTCAGGGTGGCACCAGGAGGGGACGAGACAAGACGCAGCTGTCCTCTCTCTGCTCTGCTGCCCTGAGCCCCTTCTCCGAGGTGCCTTCTACACCCACTCTGTGCAAGCGGTCTCCTCTCCAAGAGGCCTGAGGATCCAGGTCGTGGCCACAGTCACAGCCTTCTCCTTTGGAACGTCCACGGCCGGTCCCCAGCAGGTGTGCAGCATCCCGGGTGAGCGGCCACGGCCGCGAGCCTGGGGTGGGGTGGTCCGTGCTGGACAGAGGCCAGCGGCTCAGCTAGGCTGTCCTCACCAGCATGGCCATTTGGTCTCGGTGTCACGTGCTTCTGGAGCGTGTAGGGAGCGGGGAGAGCCGCAGCCCCGAGCCGGGGCCACTTTGAGCTCCGAAGCGCCCCTCACACTCCCCTGACACTAACGCCCCCTCTAGGGGGCCAGGCCAGCTTGAGTGACCTGGGTGGGTGGGGAGGTCAGGGAGCCCGATCTCCAGGGCAGTGGCCCGAAAGCCCTACTCATGTCTGCTGTCCACACTGGTGACGCCGGCTGTGGTGAAGGGGTCCCCCAGCAGGGAGAGTGCAGACGCCGGGTCATCAGCATTCACTGGGGGCCTCCCCCATCGGGAAACCTGGCCTGGGCGGAAAGGGGTGGGGAACAGAGAGTGACCCCACCATCACCACGGTGGCCCTGACAGGACAGGTCCAGAGGCTCCGGCTGCCCGGAAGCTCGAGGCCCACGGCCCCCAGCAGCCCAGAAGGAAATGGCACGGGCGGTGGCCAGTCTGGGAAAGAGGGGAGGCGGTGACGGCAGCACGGGCCAGGAACGAACAGCGAGGGCCCCACACGCTCCGCAGGCCCCCCCACTGCCTGCTGGTTCCCAGGGAGAGGCCCCCACGCTGGCAGACCAGCTTCCTCCTCTCTGAGCCCTGGCTCTGCCAGGCTGCTCTACAGCGGGCACTTACCTGGCGCTGGTGAGCCCCCACTGGAACCAGGGCCAGGTGGTGCCCACTGGACACCGTTCTCATGGGCAGAGACACGTTGCCCACGCCGCTCTATAGGGGCCTTGGACCCAGGTGTGGCTCTCACTGACATGGCTAAGTGACCTAGCATTGTAACTCATGTGGGGCCAGCCTCGCTCCAGCCCGGTGGCAGGGGTCACGTGAGACTCTCCAAGTGGAAGAACCACCTGGGCAACAGAAGAGGCGTGTGCGAGTGTGTGCAGGGTTACTGGGCTGAGCAGAGCTGGGGTCCGTGCCCACCCACCAGCGCCCAGGCCAGGGGCTCCTTGTTGGGACACAAGTCAGGACACCCCAACTGCTGGGTCATCCCAGAGAGACAGCTGGAAAGTTTCCGTGCCCCTCCCGAAAGCGTCGTCCACCGGGTCCTCTGAAACATCCAGTGCGAACAACCTCCCGAATGTTCCACCCAAAACAACATGTGCTCGTTCCAAAGGCCACCTGCGGGTTGGCTGCCCTGTGAGGAAGTGAGTTCACGGAGGGCAGACAGCAGGCTCCTCTCTGCACTGCCTGCTCGGTGGGGCCACTGGCCTGTGCTCCGCACACACTCGCAGCAGCACCCGGCATCCCTTCGGGGTGGGCAGGGAGGAGCCTGCATCATGGGGCCAGTAGTTCGGAGCCCATGGCCCAGCTGACACCCTCCTACCCCTCCCTGGAAGGCCGGGGCCCCAGGCACATAAAAGTTGAGTAGAGCAGCCAGGTCCACCGTGTTGTCTGACACGGGAGCAGGAAGGGGGGTGACGTGCCACCGCAGGTGCGGGTGCCGCCGCTGCTTGGTGGCACCAGACAGCCCGAATGCCCTTGGAGCAAATGGCCGATGCCTGGCATGAACACTGGGGCAGCCTCTGGGCCTCAGTGCAGTGCCCCCTCTTTCCCAGACACGGACCCGCGAGGTCGCCCCAACACCCTGGCAGGGCTTCCCCAGTGCTCCTGGAGATGGTCCGCTGTGGGGAAACGAGAAGGCACGAGCCCCGCAGCTGTGAGACCCTCCCGCCGTCTGTGCGTCCCAGCCGCGGGCCGCGCCGCGTTCCATCAGGTCCCGCGCTGGCTGCCCCGGGGCCAAGCCGCGCGGCCCTGGGGCGCGACGGGGGCGCAGGACGGACGCGGGGCGCGGCTGTCACAGACCGAGCCGCCGCCGCCGCCGCCGCGCAGACGGGGCCCGGGGCGCGGCGAGGCCGCTGGGCGGGACTTGCCCCCCGGCCCCCGCCCCCGGGGTCGCACGGGAGGGGCCTGCAGCCAGCCCGTCCCCGCACGGCCCCGGGTTCCCCAGCGGGACGCCCGGCCTGCCGCCCGGGAGCCCCGCTTCGCGCTCGCACGGCCCCGCGCGCCCCACTCGCAGCGGCCCCGGCCCCGCGGGCGCGCCCACCTGGCGGTCGCCGCCGGCCGCCGTCACCGGGCCGTCCCGCCGCTCCTCGGGGACCATCGCCGCCGCCTCCCGGGCCGCGCCCGCCCGCCCGCCCGCCGCCGAGGCCGCGCCGGTCCCGCCGCGTCGCGCACCGTCTCCTCCGCGGGGGGCGGGCCGGGGGCGTGGCCCAGCGCCGGGCGTGCGAAACTCGGCGCCGCCCAATCGGCAGCGGCGGTGCCGCCGAGGGACAGCGGCCTCGGCCAACCAGAGAGCGAGGGAGGCGGCCTCGCGCGCCAGGCCCCGCCCCCCGCGTCCCGGGGGAATGCGGTCACCCCGGCAACCGCCCGGCCCGACGCCGCGCACCGCGCATGCGCCGGCGGCTCCGCGCGCAGCACCGCGGGGAAAGGGGAGAAAGGGGCGCGACGCGGGAGCCCCAGGGCGCCGCCCCGGGCGGGCTCCGCGTTGGCCGGGCGCGGTGCCGTCCCGCCCCCCGGCGACGGGGGCCCGTCGAGGGGCTCGGCCCACGGTGTTCACGTGGCGTCTTTAACGGTGTCGTCGAGCGAGCGCGGGGCGAGCCCCGAGACCAGCCCCGCCGCGCCCCCGCCCGGGGCCCTCCCTGACGCCTCCACGGTCCTGGCGACGCTGGAGCCCACGCAGACCTCACGAGGGGCTCCCGCCGCCTGAGCGCACTCTGTGGGGGCACGAGCTGTAACCGAAGCTGATCTTTCAGCCCCGCCCCCTCGCCTCCGCCGTCCCGGTCCCCGCCTGCCCGGCTGCCGGCCCCGGGCTGGCGCTCCGCCCGCAGGCACACCTGATCCTGCCTCTCCCCGGAGCAGCCAGACCCTGTGAGCTAAGCTCCTCCGCCGGCCCCGGCCACCTGCAACAACAACGACGACGGAGTGAGAGGGTTGCTGACTCCAGGGAACAGAAAAAGCTGTGCAGGAAATAAAAAGTAAACAGAGCGTTACCCGTCTGAGCTCTGTGCTGCTTTTCCATTGCCAATGATGTAACCAAGATATCCCAGCATCGCGACCCCCAAGCCCATCATCGCATGACTCTACTAGGAGGAGGGAGAGGTGCAGGGGAGGAAGGCAGTGGACGTGGAGGGTGAAAGATGCTGAGCCTCCGTCCTCCTAAGACTAAGTCAATACACAAGGCCTAAATTCGAAAATAAAATTCCAGAAGCAGAAGCCTGTTGTTCAGACTGTGGAATTCAATAACAAGCAGTCACTCAAAGTCATTAAGGGGCCGTACTCCGGGAGGGACGTTGGGGCCCTGGGGGAGGCGGCTGTTTTGCTAAACGGGTCTCGTGAAACTGTGTGTCTTCAATAGTAACGGGATCCCAAAGCTTGTTTTTAATTAAAGAGAGGACGTCTAGAAATTGACAACGAGAAGCAGCCAAAATAAAACATAACCATTTGGAAGTGAAAAGATAGTTCGAATAAGGTTTGAATTAAGGTTAAAAAACAGTGTATTACCTAAAGAATAACTATAAAGTAAATAACATTATACAAAATGTATGGAATAAACCAAAGGAAATTCTGCAAACTCAGGTCTGTTGCTAAAATATACATTAAATAAATTAACCAAAGAAAAAAGAGGAAATTACTAATGATTAAAAGCTAATGTCAGTCATGTAGCAAAAAAGCTGAGCGAGGGGAAAAAAAAAGGCTGATGAATCCCCAGGAGGCCCAATAGGGGAAAAAAGAGATTGTACCAGCTGGAGTCTGGCTCTCCCTGCATGAGATTGGGGTGCAGTGGCTGAGCCAGGCTAGTGAGCTGTTCACTGTCTTCCCCAGACCCCGACTCAGGTCAGTGCCCCAGGCGGACGACGAGGCTCGAGCGTGACCACAGCAGCATTAACACCGGTTCACCAACTTCACGTGGAGAGTGGTGACTCTGCCTCTGGGATGTTCTGAGTTCCAGGGAGGTGAAGAGGAAAGAAGCATCAAGGAGGAAAGCAAAACAAGCCCCAGATGCCCTCAGAACTGTCACATGGCCACACGTGGCTGCCGGGAAGGCGGGATGTTTTGTTCCAGCTGGCGCACTGCTGCCTCCGACGTCGTCCATCTGCAGAGAGAGAATGTGTGTGGGTCGCAGTGAGTAGGAACTACCTCAGAGGAAAAAAACACAAACACACCACTTTACAAAAGGAAAAGCAAGAACCACGCCCCGGGGGGGGCGGAGATTTCGCAAACTGTCAGAGAACTTTATGGAAGCTAACTGGAAGATCTAGAGAAAATGGGTGACTCTGCACCAAACCGAAAAACAATCAAAGCCGACCCAAGGCACGGGAGAGGAAACAAGACCAGACCAACACAGAATGAACTGCTGAGCGGGCGCGAAGCTCTGAGCCGGGCGGCCAGCCCTCTAACCTGCAGGGGACAGGTGCGCTCTCTGCTGGCCAAGCGACTCCGTCCTGTGAGGAGCGGCGTGCCCCACGCAGCAATCGGAGCTAAAATATCAAAAGCGAACGGAGAGGCCACACTCTGTCTGCTGTGGGTCGATCCCCCCCCCCCCCACATACACGTGGCAGACCCTGCTGGTGGCCAGGCCCATCCACGTGCCTCACCCCTGACCAGTCTCAGCCCAGAAGGTGTAGACCGATGGTGTTTAACCAACTGTGTGGGGGGCACTGTGTCAGAGGCTGGGATATGAAATGGCCATGACACCGGGGCACACCTGTACAGTCACTGTCCTCCAAATGCCACTAAGACACCGTGATCTACAGCAGTCACCTTCGGCCCCGTCCCTTTGCCAATGATGCATCTACATCCATGAGCTTAGGTGCAGTTTCAGCCAGTGGGAAGAGGGCAGTCTTCAGGGAGCTCCTGGGATTGTCCCACAGGAGGGGACCATGTCTCCCCTGTCGCCGGATGCTCTTACGACTGGGTGAGACACTGAGGACTGCACAGTGGTCTTGTCTGTGGCTGTAGGGGAGGCCGAGAGTGGCGGGGAGACCAGGCCTTGCTCCTCCTCTGACTTCTGTTAGGTGAGAGAACAATCGACCCACTCCACTCCCATCGAGTTGGGCTTTCTGATACTTGCAGCCAAGAGTGTCCCACATGAAGATGTCCTCTCTCACTCTGGGAGCCAGGGAAAGGCCAACCTGGGAACAACGGGACCTCTCTGTAAGGCATCAGACAGTCAGTCATCTGACAAGGATGCAGGAAAGTGGGCAGTCCACGGAGGGAGGGATACAGCCTTCTAGGAGGGTCCTCTGGAAGAAGTGCTTAAAACCCAAAACACGCATTCCCTCGGCTTCGGTGGGCCTGCTTTTAGATATCAAGGCTTCTGAAGTAGAAATGTCAGAATCAATACCGAACGAAATAAAACAAAGACCTGGGTACAACCCCAGTGTTCCCCAACAGCGGTTTGGACAATTCCATAACGGCCTTTCCGTGCTCTGGGTTGTAACGCGCTTGTTTTAGGACAGTTCATGACGTCCACGTGACACTGTGCAGTGAGTAAACAAGCCCCGTGTTGGTATTTTAAAAAGACACGAAGAAAACTCCAAGTGCACCCTTTGTGTAATTCCCAGGGGCACAGTCGGTCAGCAGGCTACACCCCTGAGCGTGGCGTCTGGCTCCCCAGGCCCGCGGGTTGGGGAAACGGTGGCCGTTTCCTTACGCCCGGCGACACTGCCAAAGCGGACTACTGCACTTTAAGTTGAAAAAACTAGAGGCAAAGCGAGTGGATGGGAAGTGAGGCCGGGAGGCGACCGTTGGTGTGAAAAGGCGGATGAGGGGGCAGCAGCTGGAGGGGCACACGGGCCACCAGACAGGAGGCGGACGTGCCAACCGGGCCGGCCTGACGCTTCGCGGTTGGTATTCTGTGACGCTGGCCCGACAGTCTCGGCGCAAGCGCGACCGTCTGGACTCCCGAGTTCGGAGAAGCTTGGGCTCCTTTATGAGTCCCTGGTAAGGACCTGGCTGTCCCCAGACTTGCCGACTTGCCCACTCACAGTGTCCAACCTCTGCCCTGGTGAGGACTGGCCATGGGGGGTGCCACAAGTGAACCAAAAATGCCATCAGGAGGAGGCGGTCTGGATAGAGAAATATGGAGACAATAGTTGATTCTAGAGCATTCCCACCAGGCCTCGAGTCAGCTGCTTTGATGACTGCCTCTTCCAGGGGGAACTGAAGAATTTGGGTTTGGGGTCCCTGGGTTCAGTCCTCAGTACTGGATGACTTGGTAAAGAGTGGTGGCACGTACCTGGGCTTCCTTTCCAGCCGCAAGTCTCAGCCAGGTGACGGTGCTGTTTTCACGCACACGAGGGGAGGGGAGGCAGGCCTCGCGGCCCAGGACCGGTGAGCGTCTCTCTGCTCGCCGCAGCGGCAGGCTGAGGTTCTGGCGTCCTGGCGGACACCGTACTTGGAGGGCGCGCGATGGAAACTGAAAAACAAACAACCGTGAGGTGCGAGGAGGACGTGACATACCTGTGCCTGCGACCCTGTGGCGGATGCAGCGACGGGCGGCGCAGGGCCGCAGGAAGCCTTCATCAACGCGGTAACCGCCGGCGAGGCATCAGTCGCGGGCGCGTCACCAAGGGGTGCTAGAGAAGGACCAACGGAACGTGAGAAATGAAGTGTTTGTAAATCAACGATCCCGTGCTCGTGAGAAAGCCATCCGTCAACGGAAGCCGGAGTCGGTAAAAGATGCCCCCGGCTGGCTGGTAAGACGGGGCCATCAATCCCACCCCAGTCACGGGTGGCTCAGCGCTGTCGCAGGCACCGGAGAACAGACACAAGTATTTATTCTTATTTGAAGATGAGTCCACCGTCATTTGGGCCTGGGGGAGGGGAGGGCCACCGAGAGCATGGGCTTGCGGTGGGCACCAGATAAACAGCCACTTGGTAACATAGAGAATTCCTTAAAGCCCCTTCTGCCAGGGTGCCTTGCCCAGGGGACCTGGTGGGAGGGACTGGGAGGCCACTGAGTGCCCATCACACTCTAGAACCTACCCAGGCAGGGAGGCACCAAACAAGTACACAGGGAGGAAGTCCCTCTCCGAGCACGGAGGTGGCTTGTCTGCTGGCTTCGGGGAAAACGGCACTTTTTGGGGATGAAGTCCAAAGATGGTAGGGGGCAGATTATTGTCCTTGTAGGTTGGTGAAGGAGCCTGGCTCCATGGGCATTCTTCTGGCCATTTTGGGGAACTGGTTTCATCCTTAGCGTGTGAGGCAAGGATGTCTGGGTGGCCCCACAGCCGGCTTGGTGTCTGCAGTCACGCAGACCGGAATGGCCCCGGGCAGACACGTTCTCCACCGTGGCCTTCCATGCAGATCTCCTGTGAGGACTGCCTCGGCCCGGGGAAGGCTGGGCACTCTGCAGGGACAGGCCGAGGGCAGACCCACGTATGGGGGTTTGCGCTTGCTGGCGGCCATCTCAGTGGGGTGTGTGGGCAGGGATCAAAAGTGAACCAGAGGGAAGGAGGTGAACCCACGTCTGGGAGCTCTGCTCTAGGGAGTGCGAACTGGCAGGACACCTACTTGTAGTCAGGGGCTTCTAGCAGAGGGATGAACAGTCTGACCACAGTAATAGTGAAAGGCAGAGGGACGGGGACACAGCAGGCACATGTGGGATTGGGAGGGTGCAGACACTCCCTGTGGACTGTTTCTAGGTGTGGGTGATGCGGGAAGAAAGGCCGCAGCTGAGAGTGGGCCTGGGAGGGGTGATGGAGGCCCCAAGAGGGGAGGAGGACAGGCTAAGGCCTGGGGATGGGGCTTCCTGGCAGGGGCCTAGCGGGTGTGTGTCTGCTCAGAAGGCAGGGAGCTGGGTTTAGCCGGGATCTGCAGGGGCTGAGAGAGTGCCTGGATGAGGATTGTGCCTCCCTCATTGCTTGCGACACGTACAAGGAAAGAATTAATTCCAAGGATTCTTGTTCATTTGTGACCTAATCCAGAAAGATTCGGATTCTGGATGGAGGTAAGTCTGCTGTCACCACTGAGTACCTCGTTGTCAGGTGGTCTGGGACATAATTTCTAAAATATGTTTGACACTTGCCCAGCCAGTCAACTGCCACAGGCTCTTACTCCAAATCTGGGACCACCGAGACACAGCTACCCTCGAAAATATGTATCATCGGAAAATATGCATCATTTATTTACCAAGCCAAAAAGGGGGCATTATTCAGTGGAACCAAAGCCTCCTTCTCCTGAAAACCCGTTTCTATTTTCCACGTATGACTAATTTTTAATCTCAGTGACTGAGCGGTAATGCCATTGTCACTGATGCTGACAATGGGGTTTTTTAAGAAGCATATGATAGATGTTGCCTTCATGGTGTCCCTTTTTGGTTATCGTTTCTGTGGCGTTCTGAATAAAATGAGTTCAGCCTCTGTGAGGCTCTAGCAAATCCGGGCACAACTGTAGATCAGATGCCATCTTTATGCAAAGCTGCTCCAGCACACACTCTGAGGCCGTCTACACAACAGGAGCCTTCTGTCTAGCCATTATTCACCAAAGTAGGAAAACAGCTATTTGCCTAACGTCCATTTGTTAAGAAGGCAGGAAAATGGCATCTTTAATAACCTCAAACAAAGGCAATACAACTTGTAAAGCTGGACTGGAAAGTAAGAAAGCACGAGTGTAAACACCTCCTGTTTTCCCGGAGTGTACATTTTTAGGCAGATCTCTTGTCCTGTGATGGGGTTTTAGGGTCACAAGCCAGTCCCACGCAACCGGCCACGTGAGTAGGTGCCAGAGTCAACTTCTCTCATTGTCACCTTGTCATCCTCAGCTGGCCATCTTCACTGCAGTCTCCCCCTGGATGGAGGCGCCGTGTTCCCCGCAGGCCTCCAGGCCCCAAGAGCTGTCCTGCCCAAGGAGGCCCAGCTCTCTCTCCAAAACGCAGTGGAAGCGCGCTGTTGTCTTACCTCGCCTGACAGCACCCCCTGCACCCCGGGCCTGCACGAGCACATCCACACCCTGCCCGGCCGGTGTCCAGCCCCAGCGCACGCACGCACATGCATGCACACGGTGCACGCACATGCTCAGGCCAGTGCCCTCAGCCCACGTCTCCTTGGCACTCGCTGCTCCCACGCACTCCAACTAGTCCCTCCTGCAGGCGCCTGCGACCTGCCTCCCCAGAGGGCTTCTCTCAGTGCCCAGGGTGTGCTGGAAGAGCCAGGGAGCCGATGGCCCTGCAGCAGCCCCAGCCCTGACTGACCGGAAGTGGTGGAGGGAGACTGGCACTCACTCGCTCTGGAGGTGTGCTCTGTGTCCCCCCGGGAAGCTCCGAAAGGGGGTGAGCCCACGGCACACCTCCGCTCTTCAACACGCCTGGTTGGGACTGGCCTCTTTCCCTTTCCTGTCTCGTCCCCTGCTCCCCCACCTGTGCTTCCTGGGCCCCCCCCCAAAGCGCCTGCGCGAGGGGCCTGCTTCTGAGGGAAGCCAGCCTCGGCCCTCCACACCGTGCCCACCGCGGCTCCGTCCTGGCCTTCGCAGCCACTTGCTGTGCCCTGTGAGCACGGAGTCCACCGGCCACTCTGCCCCCAGCCACCATCTACTCGACTAGACAGACGCAGCGCGAGTGTCAGCTCTCCTGTTCCCGCAGACCCAGGCGGCCGGAGGCGCGTCCAGCACAGCCCTGTGTTCAGGCTCCTCCCCGCCCTGGAGGGCACGCGCGTTGGCCTCGCCCGGCCCGCGGCGCCCGGGCCCCGGGCTGCACGAAGACCCTCGAACGCGCACTCGCCGGCGGGGCTGGCGGCTCCGCGCCCGCTCGTTCGCCTGTTCGCCGACTTGGGAGGGTTTTCCGTGAACTCGCGGGTTTGGGGGGCCCCGCCCCGGACCCCGCCCCGCGCCCCTGACCCCCCCCCGTACCCTGATCCCGCCCCGCGCCCCTGACCCCGCCCCCTATCCAGCCCCGCGCCCCTGACCCGCTCCCGCGCCCCTGACCCCGCGCCCGTCTGCGCACGCGCCGTCCGCCCCCTTCCCAGCGGCCCCCGCGGCCCGTGAGTCGCTCACGTGGCGGCGGCCGCTGAGCACGCGCCGCCCGGGGCGCCGGCCGCGTGGTCGTCCCGCCGTGGGCGCGTCGCCCTGGGGGAGCCGGGGCGCCCGGAGAGCCGCAGAGGAGGTGCGTTGCGCCCTCCCCCCAGCCTTCCCCGACCCCGTCCCCCTCAGCGTCCCGCTCTCCTCAGGCGCCCCTCGCCGCCTTGGCCTTCTCCTTCCCCGACCCCCCTCTGCGCAGGACCCTCCGGGGCCCCCGAGGCTCCCTCCGCCGCAGCGCCCGGCTAGGGGCCTCCTGCCCCGGGACCGGGACCCCTAACTCTGCCCGGGGGGGCGGGTTTCCCGCGCGCGCCGCCCGGGAGCGCTTGTCCGTCGCGCCGCCGCTCGGCGCGCAGCCTCCGGTCTGTCCCCGCGTCTGGTGTCGCTGAAGCCGCGGGGCGCCCCGGAGCCGGCGAGCGGGCCGTGTTCGGGGCACCTCGTCGTGGCGCTAAACGACGACACGGACAGCCCAGCCCGGGGGATGCTCGGGTGTCGACGGCCTCGCCGGAGGCCGGAGTGAGTGCCCCCGCCGCGTGGGCCCCGCTCGCCGGGGGGACTGACCCGTCCCTCGCCCCGGGCTCCTCTGACGCACTGCAGCGCTGGGTGTTGTCTCGCCGTCGGGGCGACGCAAGTACAGACAGAGGAGCTGGTGCGAGATGGCCAAGCGCCCGACTTGCAGCGGTTCCGGGAGGAGGAAGAGGTGACAGATGAGGCCTTGGCGGGGCGGACTGAGATCCCCGCGCCGCGGCCAGCTCAGCCCCGGCCGACACTGGTGGGGGCTGGGGTGGGGCGCGTGTGTGCACGGACCCGGCTCGGGGAGTCCCGCACCAGGCTGGAGGAGGTGACCTTGCCACTGTTTGGTGCAGTCTGTGTTCCTTCCCCTCAAAGATGTCATTTCAGTGTTGGCTTTGCACGTTCTCCTTTTCGATGAAAGGAAGAGAAGAACACTGAGCAGATGAAGCTGGAGAGCTCAAAGGAAGAAACGGGGAAGGGGCCAGACCGGAACGGGCAGGGACGGTGCGGGAAGGCCAGGTCTGAATCGTGTTCTCTGCGCTTCACTGTGGACTCTGTGTTCTTTGTGTTCCAGTCTTCACTTCTTCACCTGTAACCCTTCCTTTCCACGACATTCCCATAGCTCTGAAAACATGCATTTTGTGTTTGCATGAACTACGCTTCAGACTTCAGAAGGTGCGCGGCCTCCGTACTGAATGCAGGGATGGAGGCGGGTTCCAGGAGGGGCGGGTTTGGTCATTCACTACTCGGGGTTCTTGACGTGGCTGTCGCCATCCTAGTGGACCAGGCACCACCGGCTGGGGATGTCCAGGTGGCCTGGCCCTGATCTGCTTACGTCCTGAGTGTCACGTTGGGTTTCCCCGGGGGCACGTGCGGGACACACTGGTAGTGGTTTTCTTAGTGTCTTAACAGCAGGTTTAACCATTTACAGTGACGTGGAAGTGCCCTCTCTGTTTCCTTGTGACTTGTGGCGGTGCCTGAAAGAGGAAAGTACATTCTCCACATGGACCGAAGCTCCAAGCCAGGATGATCTCGTCATCAAGCAGGTTGTCCTCTGCCCCTTTCCCCTGTGGAGGAGGTGAAGTGGGGGTGCAGAGGGCCTGCAGTGGGCGCTGTGCGAGGGCCCGTGACATCACCTTCTGTCCTCCAGTCTGGCCTCTGCCGTGGAAACGGGACTTGCACTCCTTGTTTTAACCCCGTCTTTTCTCCGGTGAAGTGGAAGTCGAGACTCCAGGCGGGCTGCTGCTTGGCTGGTAACGTGAGCTGGTGTCTGCGGCAGAACATTAGTCTCTTGCACGTTCGTGTGAGCACCGAGAGGCGAGGCTCCCGTCCTGAGGACTGGCCCTCCCGCGGCTGCTGTGTCCTTTTGTGGTTTGGTTAATTTTAAACGAATGACCAGAAGTCATTGTAAACGTGGCAGCGACCAGCGTAGCCACACACAGACTAGAACCAAATGTCGTGCGGAGGGCGTTAGGCACCCAGTTGCCCCCAACCTTTCTTCACCCCTCCTGCCGGCTTTCTGCGGCTGTCCTGTGTTGGATGGTAGTGTAAAGAGCTCCCTTTGTCTAGCAGAACAAAGAAAAACTCGAGGGAAAAAACTAGGGGAGCTTTTGCTTTTGAAAAATGTGGCCCTGTAAGCGAATCCGGGGCTCGATGATAAGATTTGCATCTCAGTTCACAGTTAATGGAACTGAATCAGAATCAGGTGGTTTGAGCTATGTTGTTTTATTTTTATTTTTATTTATTTTTATTAAAAATCATTGGGGTGACATTGATTAACAAAAGAACTATGTTTTAAATAGTTGTTTGCATTTTTGACTGAAGCACCTGGCCGTAGAATACAGAATTTAATTGATATTTTCTGAGTCACGTCACATCCCATTCACTGATTTCCATGTGTGTGTTTGATTGGCAGCCGAGGTGGCACCCTGTGCCATGCCTGCTCAGACCAATTACGTCAGGTCTTCTCTCAGTTTGGGTGTTGGTTCCGAATATGTTTTTCATTTTGGGCGCCCCCACTGCCATGCCACCAGTCTGGGGACCTCTTGACGGCTTCCAGGGAGTGTGGCGGGAAGAGGCAGGTGCCTTCGCGGTGCCCTTCCCGCCCCCTAAGACCTGTTGTGCAGGCAGGGCGACTCCAGAAAGTGCCATGGGGCAGCTCTGACCCGTGGGTTTTGCCGCCTGGTGAGAGCCGGCCCTGACACCGTGCTTGGGTCAGCACGAGGAGGATGGGACCACCTGTCCCGCCCGGAGGTCGGGGGAGAAAGGCCAGGACTGCGTGGAACGGCAGCAGCTGGAGCCCAGAGGCCCGTGCGTTGCCCTCCCCACGCGAGCCCCTCCCTGATGTTCCTTCTACTGTGACGGTGAGGACCTGCCTGGGGCGCCCGGGAGCACGTGTGCCCAGTTGGGGGGGTCACGCCCCAGGGCTCTGCCGCCCTCCTGCCGTGGGCGTGGGCTGTCCTGGGACTGTGCAGGGAGCCCTAGAGCCCTAGGAGACGCGCGGGACCTTTGCTTTGGTCCCAGGCAGAGGCGGATTCAGAGGTTACCCGAGCCGGCGAGAGGGCAGCCAGCCAGTCCAGGCTTTGCCCTTGAGCACCCAAGCCTGGTGTGCCCTCCGAATCTGCCCGAGTGGGCAGCATGGGCTGTGTCCAGGACCACCCTCTGGGCGAGGGCCCGTGTCTGTGCCCCGGGTGTTTGAGATGCTGCTTACGGGCGCCGAGGCTTTGCTTCTTGACCAGAAACTGGTTCCTACAGGTACCCAAGGTGAACATGGGTATCGCCTTGCCCACCTCACCCGATGGCTCAGGAGTCTCCTGTCCCTTGTCCCCAGCCCCTTACTCTGTCCACCCTGCCAAGCAGGACTGTTTGGTTCTTGTGCTGCTGGTGTTCCCTGCTCCGCCAGCCTCTCTCTGCATTTGCCAGAGCCGACCTCCTGTCTGGGTCAGCACCGTCCCCCGCTCTGCCCCCAACCTTGCGAAGAGGCTGGAGCTCAGGGAGTCCTCCACCCACCTCCCTGGACCTCCTGGGCTCCTGCTGGGTCCTGTGTACACTTGTCCCTGTAGATGCTCAGCCAAGACTCTCACAACTACGTCGGTTACTACGGCTCCGCTGACGTGGCTTTTGGTTGAGAATCTGCTGCTTCGAGCCAGAGTGTAAACGCTGTGGCTGGTTGTACAGAGCCCACCCTGTGCCATGTGGGCACCTGGTAGGGACAGTGGTGCTGCAGGTGACCCGCAGGGGCCTTGCTGACCTAGCTGTGGGCCCGTGACCCGCTCGTAGCAGCAGCCGCCTCGCTAGGCGGGCAGGAAGTGGGAGCCAGGGAGGCCCGGGGGCCCAGCTGTGGAGGGAGGGGGTGTGTGCCAGCAGGGCGGGCCAGGCAGAGGGAGCCGGTGATGGTGGAGCCCAGCCCTCGGGCCTTGGCCGTTCACCTAACGTCCTGTCCTCTTGGGAAGCTACTTTGGGGAAGAAACGCACTGTTTAATCACGGACGCCTTTCTCCTCATCACCCAACTAATGCGCGTTTGTTTTCCCAGCAGTTGGTTGTGAAGTTTGAACGTGCAGAAAAGTTGAGCACCCCCACCCCGCGGTTGGCGCCTGCTCCCAAGACGAGGAAGGTGCCAAGGATTGTTGTTTGTTCTCATTTTAAAAACTTTTCTGCTTGAGTTGACACTGATCCCTAGGACAGCTCCACTGAGATTCCCGCACGCACGCACCCATGGGACTTCCCGCAGAGACGGGGTGCTTCCGGGCCCCCGCCAGCATGGCACCAGCACTGTGTGAACACGTGCCACACGTCCATTCCCCTGCTGACCCCCAGGCTTGGGCTGTCCTGACGGGGTCTGCCGTGCGGACGTGCGCTCTTTGCTGGGACCACGGTGGGATGGCTGGGTCACGGTCACGTGTCGGCTGGCTTGTGGGACAAGCACCTCAAAGAGCGAGCCTGTGGTGACCTGTGCCCCTCTTTGTCCCAGTTTCCTGCAGAAGAGGCTGCTGGAGAGACTGGAGAGGCAGCTTGTGACACTGAGCATACAGGCCACAGACGAGGAGGAGAGCAAGCAGGTGGCACTGGGCTCATCCAAGCTGAACTACCTGGACCCCTGGATCAGCGTCGCCCGGTACGTGGGCCCAGGTCGTGTGTCCTCAGGCAGCCTTGAGGAGGGGCCTCTGTTCCCCACGTGCCCCCAGTCGCCCGACTGGGTGTCTGATGCCAAGTCTGTCATCAGACCACCCTGCAGAGAGCTTCGGGGCAGCCTAGGGCTGGGCAGGGACATACGTGCAGCTCAGCCTGCCCACGGTGGGTGGGAGTGGCCAGGCCACCTGTGTGCCTGAGTGCGGTCCCTGAGCACACCCTGGGGGCGCCTGACCCGCATCAGGAAGCTGCCCCTTCATCACTCCGGGTCCTGGTCTCTGTCCTACGTCCCCCTAAGAACTGTGGTCCTCCCGCAGGTGTAAGCAGTTGGGGGTGCCCGTGGAGATCTACGGCAGACCCAGAGAGGGTCGCCTGGGCGCTGGACACGGCCAGCGAGGACTTTGCGTTCTGAACAGGTTTCTCACTGCCTCCCTGCAGCTGTTCGGCATTAAAGCGACACTGGGGAACCCTGGGCGAGACGTGTCTGTTGTGTCATCATGCAGACGGTCACCGACACCACGCCCTGTCCTGTGTCCTCCCCCGGCAGCCCACCCACTCAGCTGTCTTTCGGGGTTTCTGCAGAGGGAAGGGGTGGGCATCTGTAGAATGCCACGAGCACTGCATGGCAATGGGCCAGGGGAAGGGACCCTCAGGGCGGATCCCAAACCCTGGTCAGGGAAGGCCCATGTGCCACCACGCCTCTGTGCTGACACTGGGCAGGGGCCCCGTCACACACACTGCACCGCCTCCCTGAACCAGCAAGGGCCCGAGTGCCTGTCTGAGCCCATCCCCTGGGGGAGCTGACCGAGTGCCTGCAGCTGGACTCCCTCCAGGCTGTCCTGGGGGGAAGGAAAATGGTGACCTGGTGTGGTGGGCAGAGCCTACCTGTTCACAAGTAAGCGATGGCACTGGGTCATCCCACACGTGCAGGCGAGGGCACCAGCCCTCAGAGGACCTGGCCTGCCAGAAAGTCACTCCAGAAAGGTCCCGATAGCTGGGACCGACAGGCAAGGTGGAAGGGACGTCTGTGCCATGGCTGAGGCCCCGACTGCCTGGAACTGGAGGGGGCACAGGACGGGCGGTGCCGGCAAATTCTCCGTCGGGGGAGGCAGGTGGCTTTCCTTTTCCGTTTGGTCTCTGGCTCAGGACGCATCCAGACCAGATGGGACGGCGAGAGCCCAGCCTCGGGCCGACAGCAGCCGCTGCGACAGCGGGCCGAGTGCGCCTGGCGCGTGGAGGGAACGGAGGGCTCCGGCGCGGACCGCAGGCCGGTACGGCCCGCCACAGCTCGGGGGGCCACAGAGGCCAGCGGGGTCTCCTCGTCAGACCTCGGAGCCGTTCAGGAAGACCTGTGCGTTTCGCCACGTGTAAATGACGACAGGACAAAACCGCTACGAAACGAAATAAATTAACTTCAGTGGACGTGTCCCCGCCAAACGTCCTTCACAGAAGCCTCGTCTCCCACGTGCAGAGCTTGTCCCCCCACCCCATGCGCCCCTTCCCTGCTCCGGGCGAGGCTTCCACACGGGCGGGGAGTCACAACGCCAAGATGCGTCACCTGCTCGCTGCGCAGGCCTCTGTGCAGCAGAAGCACGGGTGTCGCCGTGTCCCCGCCCCATTCCGTGCCCTGCTCCCCCCCAGCCCCGGCGCTCTGCAGGAGGTCCAGCTGCAGTCGCGTGCCCTGGGCTGTCGTCGCGCTGTGGCTGTGGGGGGTGAACGGGCCTAGGCCGCTTCTCCGTCCCATGGCCGCCCGCAAGCTGCGCTGGGTGCCCTCTGCGCCCCACGTGCCATTCGCCTGGCCCTGCCGCCCTCCGCTTTCCTCAAACGGCGGGTCCTGGGGACCCTCTGGGCCTCTCTCCAGCTGCCTGGTTCCCACGAAGGTCCAGAAGCCCGGGTGCCCGCAGAGCGCCCCGGCACAGTCCTCGCTCCCCGCTCCATGGCCGCCTCCCTCTTCTAAAGCCACCCGCGGTGCCGTCAACTCTGCTCCGAGCCCGTCACTCAGGAGCCGGCGGCCACTTGAGGCCTGAACCAGGAAAGCTGGACCAGAGGGCTGAGTGCACCTCGGACACACGCAAGCTGACAACGTACATGTGACCGAGGTGGCACTGGTGGCCGTGGCAATGACGGCACAGTCGTGGAGTCCCTTACAGTGGACGCCCAGCCCCTGGGGGGCCGCAGAGGGAGGGTGGAGGGAGGCGTCACACCCCCACTGGGGACTTGGGGAAAGGCCTGCGTCCCCCACCCGCCCGCCAACCCAGGGGCGCAGGACACAGGCCGGGCCGTCCGTTCCGCCTGATGGCCTGGGGCAGCGACGCAGAAGGAAATCTGCGCAGGTCCTGGGGGCACAGGGACGAGAAGGCCCTGACCGCACACGTCCTGGGCCCCTTATTCTTCTGGCCCTGGCCGTGACGACAGCGCTTCCTTGGCAGCCCCCCACCCGCCAAACTCGGGGCTCTTCCGTGCACGTGAGAGGGTCGTCGCCTGGACCCGCTCGCCAGGGCCGACGGCGACTTGGGACAGGGCCAGCGCTGGCCGGGCCAGTGAGGCAGCTGCGCACTCTCGGCCCCGACACCTCCCGGGCACCTGGGGCATGGACCAGGTGCCCGTCCAGACGGGGGCTTCAGACCCCGGGACACCGCAAGGCCAGGGAGCTGCAGCCCCCCGAGACGGCTCCTGTCACAGGCGCCTGGGAGGTGGCTGGGGAGGGCGGGACCACCGGGCAGGCGGACCTCCCACTTCCGAGGACTGGCAAAGTGCTCGGCTTGGGACCAGACGGCCACCTGCGTGGCCGGGCGGGGGCAAGGGTGCTGCCCGGGCCACCAGCGCAGGCCGGCGCGCCCACCAAGGCTTTCCATGGGTCCCCTGGTCGAGCCGGGGGGAGCGGGTGCGCGTGGGACCCGAGCAGCCATGGCTCTGTCCCACCCAGACTCCACGCGGAACAAGAACCAGGGGCCCGTGACGCAGCTTCGAGCCCCGTGTCCCTCTACGGGACAGTGGCGTTGCCGTGGGTGCTGCTCGCGGACGGGAACGGCAGCCCCGCCGCGGGGCCTCCAACCCTCAGAGTGGAGGGGCTGGAGCCCAGGGGGAGGGCAGCGCCGGCGGCTGCGGTGGCCACGCGCCGCCTGGCCGCGTCCTCCGAGCCCAGGCCGGCCGGGAAGCCCGGCTCTTGTCCTCGGGCGTCTGCAGGGGCTGGAGGCAAAGCGGGCGCAGGGTGTGGCCGGCAGAGCCCAGGAGCGGCGCCCAGCGAGGCGAGCTCGGCGGGCAGCGGGGGACTCAGGGCGCCCTGGCCCGTCAGCCGTGTCCAGCTCCCCAGCCCAAGTCCCCGGGCCGGCGGCCCCTCGCCCGTGTGGGCGTCCACCAGGGGGGCCGTCCGCCCAGTGCCCGACAGAACCACGAAGAGTGGGGACACGTGCGTGGGCGGACGAGGGGGCATCGGCCGGGGCCTGGAGCCGCCGCCCCCACCGCGGGGCCGACACCCCGGAGGCGCAGCGCCCCGGGGCGTGCTGGGCCCTACCCCCCGCCCCGGCACCAGCTCCATGGCGAACCGCGGTGCCTCGACTAGGCCTCCCACGCCCGGCCTTAGCCGCGGGGCCTGCGACGCCACTGGGACCCCGAGCCCGGGGCCGCCCGGCGCCGGGAGCCCCGGCGCGCGCCGGCGCGGAAACGCCCCCCCCGCCCCGCCGGTTGACAGGATCCACCTGGGAACGAGCGGCTTCGGGGAGGACCTGCAGGCCCGCCCGCGCCGGCAGCGGGGGGCGGCGCCCCCTGGCGGCCCTTCCCAGCGAGCGCAGGAGACCTGCGGCCCGACGCCGTGTACTCGCGGCGCGCACAGAGCCCCGGCGCCCGCCGCGCCCACGCGAGGCCGCGCGGCCCTCCCCGAAGCGCCGCGCACGCTTCAGGCGACGCTCTGGACAGCCGGAGTGCGGCTTAGTGGCCCGGGACGCCGCGGCGCAGGATTTCCGGCGACACTCTGGGCCGCGAGAACGCTGTTATCTCGGCTGTCTTGGAGGTCGTAGGGAGGGACTTCCGGCGGCGACGCTCTAGACCTCCGGAGGACTGAGAACTCAGTTGTCTGGAGGTGGCGGGGCGGAACTTCCGGCGACGCTCAAGACTTCCGGAGGGTGCTCAGCTATCCCGGAAGTTATGGAGCGACATTTCCGGCGACGCTCTAGGCCGCCGGAGGACTGTGTGCTCGGCTTTCCTGGAGGTTGCGGCGCGGGATTTTCGGCGGGTCTTTGGATCCCTGGAGCACTGTAGGCTCGGCAGCCCTGACCCAAGACAACACAAATTTTTGGCGACGCTCTAGACCGTTGGATGGTTGGGCGCTCGGCTGCTTTGGGGTCGCGGAGTGGATTTCCAGCATACACCGCTAGAGGGCCGCATGCTCTGTCATGAGGCTTGGGCGGGACTTCCGGCGACGCTCTAGACAGTAAGAAGGCTGCATGCTCGGCTCTATGGGAAGTTCCGGGGCGGGACTTCCGACGACCCTCTAGCCCGCCGGCGGGCTATGCTATCGGTTAACTCGGTGGTTTTGGGGCGGGATTTTTGGTGACGCTCTAGACCGCTGTAAGACTGCTCGGTTGCCTCGGAGATAGTGGCGCAGTATTTGGCGACGCTGTGGACCGTTGGGGAAACGTGTGCTCGGCTGCCCTGGCGACCGAAACGTGAACTTATGGCGACGCTTTGGGGCACTGGAGGACTGTGCGCTCGGTTGCCCTGTTGGTTGCGCGGGACTGCCTTCGACGCTCTAGGCCGCTGGAGGAGTGGGCTCTCGGCTGCCCTGGAGGTCGCGGGGCGGGACTTCCGGCTCTGGTCTGGCCCTCTGGCGTGTGTCTGCGGCTTCCCTGGCGCCCTCTGGGCCACCGGAGGGCTGCGCGCTCCTGCCTTCGCGGTTCCTCCCGGTTTCCTGGCCCCGGTGCACGGCCCCTCCCGGCCGTGGTCATAGCCACCTTCCCAGCGGCCCGGTCCGCCGTCCCGCCCCCTCCAGAAGCCCCGCCCGCGCCTTCGGCCTGTGTCCGGCGCCGCTGGGCTCCGTGCCCTGCAGCCGGGTGCAGGGGTGACGGCCGGGCAGCGGGTCTGGGTGCGGAGACCGAGCTGATCGCGGAGCGGGCGACAGGACGGCGTCGGGGCGATGCCGCGGGGCCGGGGGGGGCGGCAGCCTCGTCCTGCCGCCGCTCGGTCCGCGCGCCCGCGAGGGCCCCGGGGCGGCGCGGCTCAGGGGTGTCGCGCGGGGCGGGGGCGCCGGCCCCACGACAGCTGCCTCCGCGCCCCGGAGCGGCTCCAGGGGGCGGGGCCCGGCGGCGGCCGAGGCTCGGGGACGGCGCTCGGCGCGCGGGACCCGCCCCCGCGGCCTCGTGTAACGAATCGCGGGGACGCACACACTGGGGTGCCCCCGCAGTAGAAACAGGGTCTTCCCTCGACGTCCCAGCGGTCACCTCGGAGACCGCGCGTCCCGCGAGAAGCTCCGGACGTGCGGGCCGCGGGGGTCAGGCCTGTGGCCGCCAGGGCCAGACCAGGTGCGCGTGCAGGGGAGGACCTGCCCCCCCAACCACGCCCCCCCCGCCGGTTCCCAGGCGCCCTCGGGGGCTCGCGGCTGCTGGGCTCCGGCCCGCGCAGCCCCCGGGGAGGGGGGGGACCAGGCGGGCTTCGCCCCCGGCTCGGCTCACCTCAGTGCCTCCTCCCTGAAGCCCCGGTTCCTCCAGGCCTCGTGACCGCCCCAAAGCTCCTGCAGGACCTGCCCGCACCTGGCATTGCTGCCCACCCCAGTCTGCTCTTTGTCTGACCTCTGCCCCCGTGGTCTGACGCCGAGGAGGTGGCAAGTGTCACCAGACTCAGCCCGGGGCAGGCAGCGTCACCTCATTGGAGTCAGTGGCGAGGGAAAGGGGGAAAGGAGGTGAGGGAGGCCCGTGGCTGGGCAGCATCAGGGCCCTGGGGAAGGGCTGGGACGCCCGCCTGGAACACCCTCCGCCCCGCACCTAAGTCACAGCGATGGAGCGCTGAGGAGTGGGTGCCAAAGCCTCAGAGAACCTGGAGAGGAGCTTGGGAGGTGGGGTCCCCACCCAGCTGCTGTGCCGGGCTGGTGACCTGTCACCAGAGCCTGCTCCCAGGGCCAGGTCCGGCAACGCTGGGGGGGGGGGGGCGTGGAGCAGAGCGCTGGGCAGCCCCCTGCGGAGGCGCCTCTGCATCCTGCCCCGCGTGGAGAAGACACACCCGCAGCTGCTGGGTGTCTGCCTCCCACCCCGTCACTGATGTGACGAAGCTACATTCCTACCGCACTGAGAATCCGCCTGCTTTTCCGAAAAATAAGCCAGAGTCTGGTCAAAGATAAGGGAGTAGAGGTCCCTTTTCTCTTCAAGGCCCCCTCCGGCAGGTCTGGGCTGGACCGCCAGGGGACAGGGCACTGGCCCTGAGTGCTCGGCCTCTGGCCGGGGCGCCCAGGCTTGAGGCTGGGCCGCAGGAGAGGCCGAGACCCAGTGTGCCATGCAGGCCTGCGGGCGGAGGGAGACCCGCGGGGGTGAGGCAGGACCCCCACAGCATCTCAGATCCGTGGCCATGAGCCTGGAGAAGAGGTGTCCCCAAGAAGGGACGAGGCAGAGCCGGAGACAGGGCAATGGCTGAAGTCGGGGTGGGCGAGGGCCAGCCCCAGCCCCCCACCCCTCCACTGCCTCCCCGCAGCGCCCCTGGAATAGCTCCTCAGATTACAGCGAAGAAGTCCCAAGTGGCTCAAACCAACCAACCAACCAACCAACAAACCAGAAAGAGCTCAGCGTGGCAGGAAGAGCTTACGTGTCAGCAGAAAAGAAACGGACTGGCCGCAGCGGTGTCCTGGCAGAAGCAGGAGAAACAAAGGGGCCACCTCGAGCCACCTCCGACTGCCTGGAGGAGCTTGGGCGAGGCTCCCGGGCTCAGGAGGGCGCAGACTGCGAGACCCGACGGACCCAGGCGACGCTGTTCCCGACTCCCGACCCACAGCACCTGCGCGAGCACAGTGGGCTGTTTGACAGGGGCCGAGGTGAGGCTCCCTGGTGGCCCTAAGCGTGGAGAATCCAGGCCAGCGAGGGGAAGTCGCAGCACCACGTGACCCCACAGCTGCCTAGGCCAGGGCCCGCCAGCACGTGGGTGAGGTTGGTGAGCAGCAAGCACCCGCTGGGGGCCGGCTCCTGGCACGCTGGGTGCTGGGCATGTGCAGAGCCTGCCCTTGGGGGCTCAGGGAGACACGCAAAGGTGCGGCGGCCGCAGAGTGGGGTGCAGAGGGAGGCCTCAGCGACTCCATCAGGAGAGGGCGGGCAGGCAGTCAGGGCCCCCGAGTGAAGGGGCGCTGCAGGGGGGGCCCGGGGAGGCCCAGGGGCACGCCAGGCAGCCTGAGGGGCGGGGCCTTGCTGCGCCGACACCCCTGGGGCCCCAGAGTTCTCGTCCTAAGAAAGGACGTGAGGGGACTGGGCTGGCCCGAGTGACACAGCCACTCACACTGAGAAACCACCGGGGGTGTTTGAAGTTCTCTTTGAAATACAAGTTAGAATAATTTCCCAGGATTTCACTGTAAACTTAATTTCTCAGTAAACTCTTCCTTATTTAAAAAAAAAAAATCTATTTGAAAACTTAATGTTTATTCCCATGAAAAGGCGCTGGGAGAAGCGCCGAGAAGTGGAAATCAGAACAGAACGGCAGAGCCGGGCGGCACCAGAAGACGAGGTGAGGAAGGTGGGGGGCAGCAGCCGGGCACTTCTAGGTGGCTCCTCGGAAGAGGACCAGAGGAGGGACCGCAAGAGCACGGGGAAGGGGCCGCTGCAGAGGAAGGACCGGCCTCAGCGACCGAATGCCACGGGATGGGCCTGGAGCCCGCGGAGCCCAGCGCGCACGTCGCGGTTCCTTTTATCCGAGGCCCCACTGCGGCCGGACGGCGAAGCAGCGCAGGCAGAGCCGCCTGGGGGCGCCGCTGGGGCCGGGCTCAGGGCCAGCCAGCGGGAGGCCGTCTGCCCACCGACGGCCGCGGCAACCTGCGGGGTGGGGGCGGCGCGGCGACCCAGCACCGGCCTCCGCACCCCAGACCTGGGTTCAGACCGCAGCTCTGGTGAGTCGGGCTTGAGCCTCAGTTTCCAGCTGTGAATCCGGGACGCGGGCGCCCGTCAGGCCTGGGGGGGCTCACTGAGGTGCCACCCCCCCCCGCACATCCGAGACCACCAGGACGCGTGTCATTTCAGGGGTGACGCCAGGTGCCGAGTCAATCTGTCCAAACAGCGACGGCTGAAGCCGCCCAGCAGAGCCCAGGCCTAAACGTGCGAGGCCCCCCCGCCCATGCGTGTTTTATTGGGGTTGGGGGGCGTCTACTTTTCCAACACTTTCCAAGCCTTAAAGAGCACGAATGACTCTTACAACGAAAACAAACTCCCACACACTGTTTAGGAGGAAGACGGACGCCAGCTGGGCGGGGACGGGGCGAGCCAGGGCCCCGGATCCCGGGACGAGCCCACGAAGGGGAAGTCCGCCGTGCCAGGGTTCAGGGACAGGACGCGCCTCCCGCCGAAGCCCGCTGGCTCTGGGCACCCCCGCTCGGCACGGAGGCAAAGCAAGCGGCGGGTCTGGGGACCGGCTGCCCCTCCTGGACCCCCTCTGGGGCTCTGCAGCTGGGACCACCACCCTGGGGTGCCTGCCCACCCCCGGGGTTCTGGGACGGTCACGGCGCCACCGGGCCTCTGTCCCCCGTGAGCCAGGACAGCCGTTGAGGCTGCAGGAGACCAAACGGGGCGGCGTCAGGGTCCCTCGCTCGTCCCCGGGCCAGGCCCTCGGGGTCGGGGAGCAGGGGCGGCCCCGCTTCTCCGCGATCACAGGCACCGGGCGCCGCCTACTCCCGGGCGTGCACGCGCTGGTGCTGCAGCAGCTGCGAGCTCTGGCCGAAGGCCTTGCCGCAGGCGCCGCAGCGGAAGGGCCGCTCGCCCGAGTGCGCCCGCACGTGGCGGAAGAAGTGCGAGCGGCCGCGGAAGGCGCGGCCGCAGCGGCCGCACTCGTAGGGCTTCTCGCCCGTGTGCAGGCGCCGGTGCTCGGCCAGCACGGAGCTCCAGACGAAGGCGCGGCCGCACTGGCCGCACGCGTACGGCCGCTCGCCCGTGTGCAGGCGCCGGTGGCGCGCCAGGTTGGAGCTCTGGCTGAAGGCCTGGCCGCAGTCGCCGCACGCGTACGGCTTCTCGCCGCTGTGCGTGCGCAGGTGCTGCGTGAAGTGCGAGCTGTGGCCGAAGGCGCGGCCGCACTCGGGGCAGGCGTAGGGCCGCTCGCCCGTGTGCACGCGCCGGTGCTGCACGAAGCCCGACCAGCCGCGGAAGCGCTTGGCGCACTCGGGGCAGGCGTACGGCTTCTCGCCCGTGTGCACGCGCTCGTGCTTCAGCAGCAGCGACCGGTACCTGAAGCCCTTGCCGCACGCCTCGCACCGGTGCGGCTGCCCGCCCCGCCGCGCCCCGCCGCCCCCCGGCTCGGGGCCGCCCGCGGTCCCGGAGGCTCCCTGTGGTGCGGGCGGCACGCGCCGGGCGCCCCTCTTCTGGGGACAGGACGCGGCCGCCGGCAGCTGGCCTGCCGGCTGCTCCGCGCTGGTCTCCTGCCCAGAGCCGACCCCACGCGTGGGCCCGCGGGGCAGCCTCCTCAGAAGGGTCCTGAGCGCCCCGCCGTCCTGGCCCACCGCGTCTCCAGGATCCTGCGGGTGGCGAAAGGACACAGCCTGCTGGGGCCCCAGCTCGGAATCTGAAACGGAAACGGGAGAGGCCCATAGCACCCTTACCCCGTCTGGCTCCACGAGCCCTTCGTGCCGTCCCAGGTGACAGGACCGGCAGGCAGAGAGGTGCCGCAGGGCCGGGACCAGGCCCGCCGCACACCTCACAAGGGCACGACACGGGTCAGACTCAGAGGACACCACCCAGACCCCTGCAGGAGTGAGGCCACTGCGCCACAGCCCCCACACCTGACCAAGGGCAGGTGGCAACTGCCTGTGGAGCCAGCTCCCCTGCCCCCGGGAACCCCCCCGACACCTCCAGAATCTCCGGGTGGGAGGGGGGAGGGGCGTGTTGGAGAGCAGTGAGCGGCTCAGGGCCTGGGTCGGTGCGGCCCCGGCCAGGCTGTGGGGAGGAGCTGGGGGCCAGAGCTTGATTTTGGCGACAGGTGGAGGCTGAGGGCACTACGCAGCAGGAGAGGGGCCTAGGACGACTCCCTGGCTGCCGACGGGAGTCGGGCTGTTCAGTGGGAGGCCACAGTCCGACAGGCAGGTGGCTGTGGGGGTCTGGGGCTCAGGGGAGGTGTCTGGGAGATTCGCAGCCTCAGGAACTGTCAGCGACGGGGGTGGGACTCAGTGGGGCAGGGGAAGAGGGACGCAGAAGTGAGCTCCGAGCAGGGACAAGCAGGATCCAGGGCGGAGCCCACAGCAGTGGCGATCACGGGTACCTGTGCTCCCAGGCCGGCCCCGGAGCAGCCTTTGCTCGCTCACCTGGCCAGCAGGTGTCCCTGCCCATCTGGACCTCCTCCACGTCTTGGAGCTCCAGGTCCGACGGCTCCTCCTCCTGTGCTGGCTGGGAGAGCACCTCGGGGCTGCGGCCAGGGGAGCCGGGGGAGCCTGGGGGCACAGAGGGGCTGGGGCTCACCTCCCCCTCCTCTCAGGTCCAGCCTAGGATTCCCTGGGTCGCCTGCAGGATGCCCCCACCCTGCTCCTAGGTCACACCCTCCAACGCCCCTCCTTGCCTGCCCAGTGCCGTGCAGAAGGGCCAGCCCTGGTGGTTCCCTGGGCGGGTGGGGTCCCCCCACAGCGCAGGGAGGGCTGGAGCTGGTGGCTGTGCGGCCCACTCCCTCCCGCCGTGGGCACTTTAGCGCACTTGGAGAAGGTGAAGGGACCGAAACCCAGCCTTCCGGGCTCTTGCTCAGTGTGGCTGTCCCTGCTCGTGGAGGCCAGGTCAGGGGCAGCCCAGCTGGCACGGGCTCAGGGACTTCGTCCTGGGCACCAGTCCCCTATCCTGCAGCACTGGCTCGGTCAGCACGACCCCCAGGAGGCGCCTCCCCAGTCCTGGGTCCTGCTGGTCCCTGGCCCCCGCCGAGGACGGCCCGCCGTTTGCTGCGCCCAGGGATCGAGCACCGGCCCGCACCAGACCAATGCGGTCTGAACCCTCCTGGCTTCCACTGGCTCGTGTCCGGCTTCCGTGTCCCCGCCAAAAACATGGGGACGGGGGCCCTACCTTGCCAAGCGGTCGTGGGAGAAACTGGAAGTGAAGGGTGGGCCTGAAGGTTCTGACTGCGTAAGGGGTGGGGCTGAGAGCCCCGGGTCAGGTCCCCGAAACATCGTGGAGGCAGCGCAGCTGGCCCAGCGAAGGCCCAGGCAGCGCATATGCCGGGGGTGTCCGGGCGCCTTCCGGCAGCTCCCAGGCCGACCCACCACGAGCTCCGGCCTGGCTCGCCAGAGGGACGGGCAGGGGACCGGGCAGGGGACCGGGCAGGCTCCCGGAGCCGGTCACAGCACAGCTGCTCCCGTTCTAGTCGTGGACCCATCCGTCCCCCACCTCAAGCCACGCCCCGACCTCTCATGTCAGTGCCACCTGAGGGGTCTGCCCAGAGCCCGGCACCAGTACGGCCGCTGCTCCGCGAATCTCAGCTGCCACCACGTCACTCGCCGTCACCGAGACCACCAAGAGCCAGACCCCGAGCAGCAGATGGAGCACACTGGGCCCTCATCTTGGCTGTCACCAGCTCATTTGTGTCCCTGGCTGAGAGGGGTGAGGCCAGGCCTCCTGTGGCACATGGGGCAGGGAGGGAACCCCAGGACTTCCCGATGTCTAAGCACAAGCAGGGCCCGGGGGCGCCACGTACCACGGGGCGTGGACATCCTCCCTGACCAGTCTCGGGCTACTTATACGCCTCGACACCCCCAGACTCTGCCTGGGGGACGGCGCGAGGGCCCTGGGGGCCCCCACCCAAACCAGCCTGCCCAGAACTCTGGACACGATTTTCAAAGGGTCAGAGAGGGAGACGAGACGACCTGCTCCCGTCACACGGGGTCCGGGCACTGAGGCTGCTTTACTTTTTTGCCCGACTTTCTTCCCCAGAGAAACGCAGTCCTGGGGGGCTGTCCCCTAGGGAACCATTGCTCCTGCAGCTCGCCCCTAGCCTCAACCAGTGAGGCCTGCACCCCAATCCAAACTTGGGGGTGCTGGAGCCCCAGGGCCCTCTGGACTGCCTCGGGTCGCACCCACAGGCCGGTGGGGTGGGGGTGGGGGGGTCAAGTACCGTCTTGGTGACTGCGGAGGTAGAGCTGGGCCTCGTGGTGGTGGGCTCCGGAGGTCCTCAGGCACTGGAGACTGACAGGGGACGGGACACGAGGGGGCTCCTGACCATCCTCTAGGGCTGCCATCGTCCCCAAGGCCTCATGAAGATGTGCACGCCCAGGACCTGGAAGGGAAAAGGGCGGCAGGGTGAGGGGCTGAGAGGGATGAGTGAGGGCGGGGCCCGCTGGGTGAACCGACGAGGACGCCCAGGGGCGGCGTGTGGGGCCTGGGTGCAAGGCCATTGGGGTCTCTGGTACATTACTCCACGTGACCAGCACACCTGCAGGGACCGCACTGAAAAGCTGTCCCCAAAATGACCTGGAATGTCCTCCCCACCTACAGCCTTGCCCAGGCAGCTCTGCGGTTCTCCGAGGGAACCTCCTGCACCACAGCTGGGGGCGCGGCGCCGGGACGGCCAGAGCCCGGACCTGGCTGCTGGGGCGTGCACGGCCGCGGTGGACCTTAACGGGACGTTGAGGGAAAAGCCTCTTCCTCAGACCGCCCAGCCCTGGGGGCTGCGGGGGGGCACCTCCCGGCACCCCCACAGCGCGCCGACGGAACAGGCGCCTGCCTTGGGGGTACACACCGGGGCAGCCCACAGGGTTCTGCCCAGCGCGCCGCCTCTGGGTCGGGCCCTGGCAAGCCTCGTGTCCCGGGCTGAGGAGGGTCCCGGTCGGCGCGGGGAGGGGCCGCGGCGGGGCAGGGGCAGGTCCTCCACCTCCTCAGTCACGCCTGGAGTTTCCGCCCACTTCCGGCTTCGCCCGGGGGGCACGCTCGGCCCCGCCGCGGCCGGCCGAGCGGGGTGGCGGTCACCGCGACGCCGGGAGGGACGTGGCACAAACGCCGAGGCCTTCCTCCGCCCCCCGTCTCCTCGGCGTGCAGTGCGCGCCCTCAGCCCCCATCTGCAGCGTGGCCCGGGCGGCTCCCGGCCCCGCGGCTCCCTGCGGACGGACGCGACGTCCGCCCCGCGGAGGCGGCCCCGCGCGCCCCACAGGCCCGGCCCAGGGTCAGGGTCCGAGGCGGCGGCTGCGGGGCTGGGCCCGCGGCAGCGACGCACGGGCGAAGGCCGGGCCGGGCGCCCAGGGTCGCCGCCACCGCGCCGGAGGCGGCCAACCGCGGCCACCGGAAGTGGGCCTGCCCGCCCGGGGCGGAAGTGGGGCCGCCCCGACCAGAAGTGAGCACGCCCCCCCCCCCGCCCGCCGCACTTCCGGGCCGCTCTGCGCGCCGGGAGGACCGCCGCCTCGGTGGCCCGAGGAGCGCGGGCGGCGGCGTCCCCCCCGCCCCCCCGCGCACGGAGGGTCACGGCCCCGGTTACCCCGGCTGGGGCTGGAGGCCGGGCCTCGTTTTAACAGGAAAACGAGACGAGAACCGAGAACCGACAGGACGGCGCCCTCCACCCGGTGCCCTCGTGGCCGCCGCTCTCCAGGGCGGTGGAGGCCGCGCCCACGCCCCTGGGCCGCGGGCCCGTGCGCCCTGCCCGGCTCCGCGTGCGGCGTGGCCCCCGGCGGCCGCCTCCCTCCCTGCGAGGCGCGGGTTCCGCTGAGCAAGGGCCTTGTCTCTCCTGTTCCCGCCCCCATAGTGACCGCGGGGACTGGATTTTCCCACCTCGCGCGGGGGCCAGGTCCCGCGCGCTCGCTGCCCCCTGCACCCGCTCCTTTGCCCCCGTGCCCCCCTCCTGCACCCCGCACTCACGCCTGCTCTCCCCTTTCTCTCCGGGAGGACAGGTGACAGCAACGGGGAACGAGCCGAGGCTTTCCTCACGTCGCTCTGCCCATAGCTCCCCGCCCCCCCTCCCCCGGACGTGGAGACACCGCCAGACCCTTCTTTGCGCTCCTAACACAACCCCCGGGCCGCTCAGGGCCCTGACCCCACAGCGGGGATACTGCTCCCCACGCTGGGAGCCTGCGTGCTGGACAGCACCTGCCGCGGGCAGGGCGGCCAGGCGGGGCCCCCTGCAGGCAGGAGCCCTGTGGAAGGTGCAGGCCTGAGGTCTCCGCGGAGCTCCAGCGGGTTCATGACAGCATCTGGGTGCGCCGACCTTCCCCCCTCCCAAGGGCCCCCGCCAACCCTGGCGGTGCGGGGAGCGGGGGACGCCGCTTGGCATCTCTCTTCTCAGGGATGTCTGTCTTGCTTTTGGGTCACTTCCTCATCTTTGTCCCATTCTCACGGTCAAGAACAAGGACAGGAACCGCAGCTTCAGACACCTGCTTCCTGTATTGGCAGAAAAGTTTCAAGGAGCCAAGCCTGAGTGGGATGGGGTGGGGTGGGGTGGGGTGGGGTGAGAGGAGAATGGCAGGTGGCGGACTGGGGCACACAGGATGAAACAGATCGGGGTGGGTGGGAGAAGAGGAGGGCACTCAGGCTGCAGGGGAGGGGTGCCCAGAGAGGGTCAGTGCTGAGGGGGACCTCTGAGGCACTGGCATCAGCCATCAGGTTGTGTGGGCCTAGAAAAGAAGGAAACCTGTGTCCTCCCTGAGCTCACTCTCAGTGCTGGGCTGAGGGGGACCTGACTTGGCCCCAGGGACTGGTTTCAGGGTGCTAGTGGTGAGGCAGCTTGGGAAGGGGCCCCTCAGCCCAGTGGACTTGTTTGTTTTCTCCCTGTTAGGGTTGAGTGTGTCAGGGTTGAGTGGATGGGGGTAGGGATCGCTGAAGGGGGCAGGGCTAGAGGGCCAACCCGATGCCAGGAAGAGGAACAGAAAGGAGAGCACGGGAGCTGAGTCCCCACCCAGGGCCAGCTCCGGGGGTCAGAGCAGAGACCTCAGCACAGAGGGGCTAAACGGCTTGCCAAGATCGCACGGCCGGGAAGTGGCCAATTCAGACTCCGGGCCCAGCTGCTCAGCCCTGGGGGCTTTCGGGCCCTTTTTTCATCTTGGGGATCCCAAGGTCACGCTGAGAAAGTGCAGGAAGCCTTGACAGCATCTGAGCTGGGCAGAGTCCTTCTCAAGGCCACCAGGCTCCGGAAGTTTCTAGCATCAGGCTCTTGAGGGCCAAGCACTTGCACGTGCCTGGGGTGTGCCCTGGAACGTCACCAGGGCCTGAGCCCTGCCTCCTCTGTGCCTTTCGGCAGGAGCCTGTGAGGGCCCAGGGAGGAGTGGGGCCTGCACTTTCTGCTTCTCCAGGCAGGGGAGGGGCGGGCCCAGCTGCTGCCCAGGCCCCAGGACCCTGGAGAAGAGGCTGTTGCAAAACTAGGAGCCCAGGCCAGAGCAGCCGCTGTGGCTTCGGACTGGGCCTGCGGCCCCTCTCCCACCTGGTGCAAAGGCCTGGAAGGGGTCAGCTCCGGGGGAGTGTGGTGGGGTCGGTGAACTCGCATCTCTGCAGGGCTTAAAGGTGGGGGTGGGGAAGGAAGAATGCTGTGAATGCAGGGGGGTTCCCCATCAACGAGTACGCAGGTGGCAGCAGGACCGTCACGGTGGCACCGACAATGGCTCGCATGTGCTAAGTGCTCACTCTCGGCCAGGCATGGGCTCTAGGCCCTTCACCTGCGGCCCTTGTGTGTTCTCCCCGCAGCCATACTGCAGCCCTGCTGGGGGGCTTGCCTACCCTCCCACTTAGCCGAGGAGGTGAAGGGGTTCGGCCGGAGCATGAGCTAGAGAGCGTGGGGTCCACTCGGGGCATGAACCAGAGGGCGTGCGCTGAGCATTTGAACACAGGCAGCGCGACCCCTGAGCTGTGCCCTTATCTGCTGCGCCCTGGCAGGGGCTGTCCGTGGGCACGTGGCCGTGAGTGGGCGCGTGTGCCCGAGCGCACGTGTGAGAGTGTGTGAAAATGCAAGCTGTGGAGACCCCTGACACGACGAGCTTCCGCATGGCGCAGGTTTATTGTCCTCCCGGGGAACGGGAGCCGGGGCCGGGCGGTGCGGGCTGGTGCAGTGGCTCCAGGTCGTCAGTGGTCCAGGCGCCTTCCCCCACGCCGCCCTGCCATTCTCAGTGTCCCTCTCCAATAGGGAAACTGAGGCCCAGGTCAGGGCTCCTCCCTCCCCTCCCAGGGCTCTGCCGTGGCCCCAATTATTGGCAAAAGCAGGATGTGGTGCAGTCAAGGAGGCCGAGTGCCCAGCTGCCAACAGCACAGCCAGGAAATGGCGAGGGGGGGCTCCCCAGCACCAGGGCACAAGGTCTCTCCTCTGCCTGGAGCAGCGCGGACCTGCTCTGTGAGAGGCTGAGGCCTCCTCGCCCGGAGGCCGTGTGCTGGCCATCCCATCGCCCGGGCAGTGGCAGAGGAGGGGGCGACGTCAGACGGGGACGCTGAGGAAATGCAGACGAGGAGCAGGGAGGAGCCAGTGCCGCTGGATCATCCAAAACGCTCCAAGTTTACTCCCCGAGGCTGGGGAAGCTGGGGGCGCTGGGCAGGGGGCCGGTCGAGTCCCACTCAGGACCCCGCCCCCAGGAGGCCAGGGAGGAGGCTGAGCAGCAGGGCGGCAGCCAGGGTGCCCAGCCTTTCGGTGCCCTGGGGCCTTCCGGCCCCACTGCCCTGCGGGCCCTGCCACGGTGGAACGTTGCACAAGGCAGTCTGGCAGCAGGTCACGGTCACCAGGGTCTTCTCCACTTCCTTGGTGAGGGGCTGACACGCGTCCGCACACCACCCTGAGTAGGTGGTCAAAGGACCAGACCCTGGTGGTGGGGGGGCGGTGGAGAGAGGGTATGTCACGCCGGGGTGGGGGCAGGGATGAGGGCGGGCCCTGTGTCCTCCAGGCCCTGGGGCGGCAGCTCACCCGTGTCCCCTTGGGAGACGAGCGTCTTGCAGACGGTCTGGCTGAGGAGGCAGCTCTGAGTCTGGCTGCAGCCCTCTCCGCGGTGCAGGGACTGGCAGGAATAGCACCGCGGCGGCCCTGGGGGCGAGGCAGACTCAGGCTGGGGGTCCACAGCCCCCAGACCCCCAGCTCACCGGCTCTGGCCTCCTGGCCTCCCAGGCCTCCTGCCGCTTCCTGTTCGCCCTGCCATGTCAGAAGGTCCCCAACAGAGCGGCCCTGCTGGGGCCTCCCCCAACCCTCCTCAGGGCTGGCCAAGGCCTGGGCATGTGGGGCGGGGCCTGCTGGGCTGCAGAGGGGCCCCCTGTGCTGGCAGCCCCAGGCCGGGGCACAGGGCCAAGCCAGACAGGTTGGATGCTGGTGACCCCCCAGGCTTGGTCCTCGGGGCGGGGAGAGAGGACGCGCCTGTCTGTGGGGAGCACTGGTCAGGGCGAGGCGTGGGCGTGGGTCTCAGCTCTCACTCTGTGCTTCCTTCTAAGCCCTGTACCCCCCGCCCCACCCCGCCACACCCCCAGCGCCCTCCTGTTGCCCCGCTGAGCCTATCCGAGCCCTTGACCCCACCACCGGGCCAGCTCACCTTCCCCTCCCCTGCCTGCGCGCCACCCCTGCCGCCCCCACCAGGACAGACTGCTCCCGTCCTGGTCGGACTCGACGCCCAGGGCCTTTCGTCGCTGGTCTCCCCTGCGCCCCTCTCTACTCGCTGAACTATTGGGCCCCGCCGCCCGGCCACTGGCCCTCCCAGCAATGGCTCCGTCTCTAGGTTCCCTACTCTGGAGGGCAGTCGAGGGTCACAGTCAGGGTGAGGAAGGGGTGCGCTGAGTGTCAGGGTCCCCTCGCCGCGCCCCTGCTGGAGGGCAGGCTAGTGGGTGACCCCACACAGCCTGGCCCTCAGCGGCACCCGCAGAAGTGCCGAGGGCGGGTGGCACAGGAGGCTGGGGCGGGCGCACGGGTACCTCTGCCCGCCATCACACCGGCCTCCTGGTCCTCGTCGTCCTCGTAGTCATCGTAGCTCTCCATCTCCAAGTCCTTGCCATTGTCCTCCTCGTCCTGAGCCTGCCCTCTCTCTGGCCACACAGGGATGCCCATGAGCCTCTGCTGCCGGGCACAGAGGACACACGCTCGGGGCCCGGGCCAAGTCCCCACCCAGAGCTGGCCCTCCCCCCGCCCGTCCGTCCTCCCTGCTCTGCCCCTCCGCCCGCCGAGGTCCCTGTCCCAGTCTCCACGTTCCCTGGCCCTGCTTACTCACCCAAGGGCGACTGGGCAGTGCCCTCACTGAGGACACAAGCTGCTGTGGCGGGCCCTTCACAGCAGCTGCCCACCCCCGCCCTCGGGACGGCCTACCCATTCTGCTGGAAAGGACACTGAGGCTGGGAAGGGAGAGAGAACCCCAAACCTTGCAATTCAGAGAGGCTGGGGCTGGGGGGAGAGGGGAGCCCCTGGGGCTGGGGCTCAGAGGTTGGGGGACCCGTGGGAGTCCAGGACAGCCCCTTTCCCCCTCCCTCTGGCCTCTGGATCCAGCCTGAGTCCCTTTTTCTCCCTAAGCCATGTCCTGTCCCCAGAATGCGGGGTTCCTGGGGCCCCAAATTATGTGGTCCCCATTGCTGCAGGGCTGTCCCCTAGCGCTGAGTACCTGGCTGCCCGCACAGGAGCAGGGCGAGCAGGAGAGCTGCACCCGTCATCTTGCCTGGAAGTGGAGCGAAGAGCATCATGGGGCTTCCTGGAGGCCCCTGGCCCTGTCCCCGCCTCCCGCTCCAGCCTCAAACAATGGGACAGTTTTCCTCCTCCCGGACTTCAGGGACCCAGGGGAAGGGAAGTCGCTGTGGTGGGCCTTGGGGTGTCCTGTCCACCTGTGCCGCTCGGCCTGTCCTGGCTTGCTGGCCCTGGCGCCTCAGCCTGCAGAGCTGCCCTGGGCTGGGGCAGCACCTGACAACTCCCCGCCCCACTCCGGACCCCGCGAGACCCAGGCCCAGGACCTACAGCCAGAGCAGCTGGGTGTCAGGGACCCTCCAGCTGCAGAGACCTGACCGGGCAGATTCGACCCCGAGTCCAGTGTCTTGAAGAGTATTTTAAATGAAAACACGGTGCAGGTCCCCCCCCTCCCAGGCCTCCCCCTCCCCTAACCCATTCCCTGTGCTCGTCCCTTCGCTGCTAGAACACCCTTCCCGTCCGGCACTCGCAGCCTGGCCCCTCACCTGCTCAGAGGCGGCCTTCTCACTGGCGCCCTGTTTCATGCCCCACCCCTCCCGGGCCCTGGCCGGTGCAGAGCGAGGCCCTGCCCCCACTGCCACCCCTTCCACCCCTCTGGCCGCTGGGAGCCGGCCTGCCTCGCCCGCTCTCCACCCGCTGCGCATGGCGCGAGAGGCACGGGCTGCTTCCTCTTCTGCCTCCTAGTTTTATTTTCAACTAAAAAAAATTGTGGTCAAGTGTGCATAATCGACGTTTTCCCCCTGAACCGTTTTTACGCGCGGTCCAGGCACTGGGCACGCGAGTGCGGCCGCGGGAGCGTCCCATCTTCCCAGGCCGAGCCTCGGCGTGCAGCCCCGCGCGTGGACGCGTGTCCCCGCCCAAATACCACCACCGAGGCTGTCCCTGGCACCCATGCCCCTCCCCCTGGTGAGCCGGGGGGCCCTGGCTCTGGGGAGAGGGCTCGGGTGTGAGGTCGCCACTGGTGCCCCCCAGCCCCCAGCTACAGGTCCAACGGGCGCCTGACGCCACGTCTCCCATGGGGGCTTCCAGGGACGTGCCCCCCTGAGTGCCTGGCGCCTGGGGTCCGGAGGCGGCCCCCTCAGGAGCTCGGTTTGGGATGAAGCCCGTTCGACTGAAGCCAGAGCAGCGCGACGGAAGGAGGCAGGGCCCCTGACGCCGGCGCGAAGCAGCTGAGTCCGCCTCACGCCAGTCCAAGCGCCCTGGACCTGCAGCCCGGGGACCGCCGCCGGGGCGAAGAGCCAGCTCTGGTCCCCTCTCCGTGGTGGCTCTTCCATTTCACTGACTCCTGCATCGCCCGTCTCCTCCTCCCTCTTTGGGCTGACACTGCTCTAGCGCTCGCTGCGGGCGGAGCTGGTGCGTTCTCAGCCGCCTCTTCGGGACCCGCACCCGAGGGCGCCACCCGCCGCAGCAGCCGCAGCCGCGTTCTGGGTGGTGGTCCGCGTCCCTGCCGCCCTTCTCTGCACTTGAGCTGCACGCGCCTCCTGTCACCAGCAGTCTTGGCTGTCCTCGTCCGGCGGAGCTTGTGGCCCTTTGACGGGTAACACAATTGCTGATGAAGTTGATTAAAAGCTTTACGTTGTGTTTTCTGCCTGCAAGTGCCTGTCCTTGCTCTGAGATGCCGTCTTCTGGACAATTCCTACCCACCCACCCCCACAAAAACCCCAGACGCCCATTCTCTGATGCTCATACATCTGCCTCTGCCACCGTCTCTGCTCCTGGTCACCATTCCCCCCGCCATCCCGGTCAGGCCCCTCAGCTAGGTCCCGCGGGTTCAAGGCCTCCTCCACCCTGCTCCCTGCCAGTGTGGGCTCTCGGGTCCTTGACCTCCTCACCTCTGATGTCCTTTTCCTCGGCTTCACCTCCCCAGCACCCCCCCCCCCGTGGTCACCTCAGCATGGCCTCTCTTGGCCCCCGTATCTCTGCCTCTGAACTTCCACTCTCAGGGGTGAGACTGGGAGGTGGGACGAGGGGGCCCTGTGAGGTAGGAGGTGGTGACGTGGCCCCAGAGGAGGACGGGAGCGGAGGACCCTGCCGGCCACCTCCACCTGCCGTCTCGGACCTCATGGGACGCCCGCCTTGCAACTCACCGCCCCCCGCCGAGCCTCCTTCCCTCGTCAGCCCATGAGTCAATGATGTCGGCCCCCTTCTCCCCCTTTCTCCTGTGAGCAGCACACCCAACCGCACCCCCCCTCTCCTCCGCGCCCCGTTGATGTGCACCGTGGAAAATTACAGCCACAGCAAACTGTCCTCAAACCCCTGAGGGTCATGGTCGCCCGGCAGCCCTCCCACCAGTCTGTAGCCGGTTCGCTCCCCTGCAGGCCGACGGCCGCCCCATGCCCTCTCCTCCCTTGGTCTGTCCTCAGAGGACGGCTTGGACCACAGAAGCCACCTGCCAGGAGACGTCCCTCGGCCAGTGCTGACTCCCACCTGCCCGCCCCTGCCCCACCCTTCCTGGTCTGCCCATCGCTATGGGGAAGGTCCCCCTGCTCCCAGCAGACACCAACTCTGTTCCCTCTCACTTGTCTTCTCTGGAACGTTCTTCCCTGGGCATCTTCTGCTCCCCAGCCTCGTGCACCCTTCTCCAGTGTGCACATGGGCGCCAGCATCCCTGGGGATACCTCCTGCCCATTCCTGCTCCCCGCCTGTTCTGGAGCTGTGTCTTTTTTCTTCCCTTCTGCCTGCTCCTCCTGCTGCCACCAACCACAAACTCGATGACCCAAAACAACAAGAAAGCTCTTGGAAGGGTCCTTCCTGTCCTTCTGCTCTTCCAGCATCTGGTGGCTCCAGGCTCGTCTTGGCTGCGGCCACGCACTCTGGTCTCTGCCTCCGTGTCCGCGAGGCCACTCCCGGGGGTCTGTGCACGGAGCTCCCCCTCCTTCCTCTTGTAAGGACGCCAGACGTCAGATGCAGGGCCACCCTAAGTCCAAGACAAGCTCCTCTCCGGACCCTTACCCCTGTCCGCAAAGACGTTTTTCCAAACAAGGTCATGTTCACGGGTTCTGAGGGTTAGGCTTTGGACAGCCTTTGGGGGGACCGCCATCTCCCCTGCTCCAGCTTGTGACTCTCTTAAAGATCAGCCACGCACAATCCTGCCCCCCACCATTCTGGGGGCCCCAGGGGCAGAGAGTTTCCTCCACCTCGGAGTTTAGCGAGGAAGTGCTCGCTGTGTGGATGACGCAATGTCCCTGCTGACCCTCGGCTGGCCCTCCGGGTGAGGCCAGCGGAGTTTTGGGGAACAGCCCTTGTTTAGAACATGGCCGGCAGCCGCGTCAGTCTCGTTAACGGCAGGAGAGCAGAACGTGTCACCGCGTGGCTCTGGCTCCTTCGGCCTGGGTGGCCCCCACAGGGAGCTGGTGACAGCTGGCCTTGACCGCCCTTTTCTCAGCCTGGCCTGGCCCAGATCCAGCTGAGGGATCACTGGGATCTCAGCCTGCTCCGTGCCACTCTGACAGACCCCCGCGCCCTGGGGCGACTGCGTGGCTGCTCCCCCAGTCTCGCGCTGTTCTCAGGGACCGGGACGATCGGCAAGCTGACCCGCAGCAGGGCCACCTCCCAGGTGGTCAGAACCAAGGACAGCATCAGAGGCTGCTGCTCTCCAGCCGTTAAAGAGAGCCCTTTCTTTCACCCATCATGGCAGACTGTTATTCTCGTTTGCAAAAATCCTGATAGGGTGAAACTGTCCCACGTGCGTGCGCGGGAGGAAGGCGGAGTAGCTTGGAAACGAGACAGGAATCCCGGTTTCCTTGGCAACCAAGCCCAGCCTGGGAGAGCGCAGGTCTCTGTTCTCTGGGGAGCGGGCCCAGAGCCACATTCCCCACCGACTTGCCCCAACTCCTTGGACATTGGGCTTCCACCCCCATTATGCCCCAGCCCGGCTCCACCGCTTGCGTTATCTATCGCTGCTTCGCAAATTACCCCGGAACGTAGGGGCGTAAAACAACAGCACGTGTGGCCTTAGAGCGTCTTGGCCAGGCGAAGGCAAGAGAGCTTGGGCATGGCTTTGAAGTCAGTGGTCCGTGAGGTCTGCAGAAGTGGCAGTGGACGTCATTGCCTTACATTTCAGAAGGTCCCTGTGGCACGTGTGTGTGTGTGTGTGTAGGGACAGAGACAGACAAACAGAAGGGGGGGGGAGAGACAGAGGAAGGAGAGGTACTGATTTTAAGGAACTGGCTTATGCGATCCTGGAGGCTGGCAAGTCAAAATCTGCAGGGCGGGCCGGCAGGCGAGAGAGTTAGGAAGAGCCGATGCTTCAGTTCAAGTTCAAAGACCACCTGCTGGCGGAATTCCCTCTTGTTCAGGGGAGGTCAGTCTTCTGTGCTAGTCAGGCCTTCCGCTGATTGGGCGAGGCCCACCAACACCATGGAGGGCAATCTGCTCCGCTCAGTGTCCCCTGATGTAAGTGTTAATCCCAGTGGCTTTCCTCCAAGCACCTTAAAGATACCGTTTCTTTGTCGTTCGGCTCTCATTGCTGCCGGTGAGATTCTGCAGTTGGTGGAGCTGCTATTCCTTTAAAGTCGGTCCTCCTTCCATGTGGGCTGTTTTCAAGATCTTTTGTCTTTGATGGTCTGCAGTTTCACTCTGTTGTACCTAGTTTTGGATTTTCTTTCTTTCTTTCTTTTTCTATTTAGTATGCATTGTGGTTCTCTATAAATCTCTTTCCCCAGTTCCGGAATATTCTCAGGGAGAGTCTCTTCCATTATTGACTCTCTTTCCTTCTGGGACTTCGACCAGGCCTATATTAGTTCTTGGCACACTATCTTTTGTGTGTCTTACCTTCTCTTTCCTATTTTCCATCTTCTTATCCCTTTGCCACGTTCTTGATAGCGTCTTTAGATTTACATTCCAGCTCACAAATCTTCTCTTCGGCAGTGTCTAATTTGCTAACGCATTTGCTGATGCCGTTTTACGACCGTTTTTATAAATATAATTCACATACTATAAAATTCACCCTTTTAACAGCTCAGTGACTTAGCATATTCGCAGATGTGTGCAACCATAATCACTATCTGTCTTTAGAACATTTTCACCACTTGAAAAGAAACCCCATGACCATTAGCAGAAGCTACCAATTCTTTCCTTCTCTCAACCGGTTCCCCAGGCAACCACTAATACGTCTTCTGTCTCTTGGATTTTTCTATTCTGGACATTTTCTATGAAGGAAACCATACGACATAAGCTTTGCAATGACTTTTACTTTCACTGAGCATAATTCTTTCAAGGTTTCTGCTGACTTTTTAATTTCAGTGAAAAGTTTTCCATTCCTAGATGTTCCATTTTTTTTTCCAGCTAAGCATGGCCAGTGTTGATAGCATTCATTTCTTTAATATATCCTAAACCTGTAAAACATGGATTTTATTCTATTTCTGATACCTTCGATATAGAAAGTTTGTGAGGATTTAAATCTGTCGCCCGTCACTGTTTCTGCTGCATCTCAGAGAAGGCTTACTTTCTTTGGGTTTGCTGATTTTTGACTTGGAGCACACGTTTGAGTTCCGCGTGACCTGTGGGAACCCCAGTCCCCTGTGGGGGTTGCTTGTCCATCTCCTCCTTTGCTTTCACTCCTCCAGAGCAGCAGGAGAGCGCGGAGGTGTATGGGCTCTGGAGCCAAGTGCCTGGGTTCCAACATTGGCTGTGTCACCCGATCACTGTCACACACCTGTCACTCCGTGGCCTTGGGCAGAGACCTCGACCTCTCGTTGCTGTGGTTTCCTCATCTGTAAGATGGAAAGGGTCGTGGTACCTGAGACTGTGAGACTGTTGTATTATTGACACACATCAAGGATGGGTGCTATGATTGACACTTCGTGCAAGGACATATTAGCGGTAAACATTCGTCTGACGGAAGATTCAGGGGAGCAGAAACCCTCTTTTCTTGTCCGGGGGCGGAGGGCTGCGCTAGGCCGGTAGCGGGTGCTCCATAAACATCTGCTGAACAAACCCTTGCTCACACGGTAGCCGTGGCAGATTCGGCACCCAGCAGAGCCGGATTCCAGGCGCAGAGGCCGAGGTGCAGAAGCAGACGCCTTAGACCCTTCGCGGGGGCCGGACGGTGAGAGGCAAAGCCGCGACACCTGTCCACGCCGGCGGCCAAGGGCCTCGGCGTCCGGCCCGGAATTTGGAACTTGCCCTGCGGGTGTGGCTGTGGCTGGAGCGGGCAGGCCCCGGACAGCTGGCCCGGCTGTCCAGGATGTCCAGGATGTCCGAGGGAGCACAGCCCTAAACAATCGGCGCCCGGGGGGGCTCCCGAGGGGCGGCCCGGGGCTGCGAACAGCGACCAGCGACTTGCGCGAGTCGTGAGCTCCCTCCCTCGCTGCGTCTTTGTGCCTTTTGCTTCCTTCCGCGATAAACGTTCTTCCGAGAAATTCCGGGGGGACCTCGGCCAGGCAGAGGGGGAGGGGATCCTGCCCGCGCCGGGGTGGGGGCGGCGGAGGGGCGCATGGGGGCTGCTGCGGGGAGCGAAGGCCGGCGCGCGGCGCAGGACGGCCCGGGGCGGCGCCGGGGCGCGGACCCCGCACCCCGCACCCTGGATCCCGGGGCGCCCCCGCCCGCGCCCCCGCGCGCCCCCGCCCCGCTCCGCCCCGCCCCTCGCGCGGGGTCCGCGTCTGCGGCTGCGTCCCCCGAAAGACGAGGCTGCGCCCCGGTTCCCGTCCGCAGGGAGACCGAAGGGCACCGCTGCGCGCGCCGCCCGGAGCCTCGCGGGGCCGACACCCCCGGGATGTGAGCGCCCCCCCCTCCCCGACCCAGACCCGGACCCGGACCCGCGGCCTGCGCTCCACGCTCCGACCCATCGGCGGTGAGCGCGGGGTGTGGGGGTGTGGGGGTGTGGGGGACGGGGGATTCGGCGCGGGGGGGGCGGGACGTGGCGTTCGCTCCCCGCCCCGTCCTTCCCCGCTGGACGGACCTCCCGCGCCCGGGAGAGGAGACGCGCCCGCTCTCCCCCCCACCCCGCAGGTGCGGACGCGGGGCCGGAGCCACCCGGAAGGCGACGCGCTGGGGCCGGGCGGGGTGGGGCGACGAGCCGCCGGGTGTGGGCTCCGGGGAAAGGGAAGGAAACGGCCTGCCCCCTCGGCCGGGCCGGGGCGCTGACCCGGGGCTGCTCGTTGCCAGGTCCGCGCCGAGAGGCCGCCCGGACCATGCCGCCCGCGGCCGTGCGGGGCCTCGGCCTGGCGCTGCTGACCGCCCTGCTGTGCTCCGCGCCCGGTGAGTCCCGATGGCGCCCGTCGGGTCCTCGTCGCTCTGGCCGCGTGACCCCCGCCGGCCCTTGCCCGAGCCGCCTTTCCTCACACTCGCCAGCTCCGGCCGCGGCGGTGCGGGGGGCCCTGAGCTTTCCCTCCCGCCCGGCCCCGCTCGTCCTGCGCCGACGCTGTCGCTCCCGCGAGTTCCTGCTCCCTCGCCGGGCCGCACCCATCGAGTCCCGCTGGTCTTTCCAAGCTTAGAACCCACTGCCCCCGGGAGGAGAGAGGGAGGGAGAGGGGAGGAGGGTGGGGTGTGCGGGAGGGCACCATCGGGGTGAGAACCTGTGGCTGTGTGTGTGCATCTGCACGTGGCCCCACGGAGGGGACATAAGGGCGTCCAGAGTCCCAGTAATGGCTCCCTCCCTGCAAGTGCGGGGAAGGGACCCAGGTCCTCCCAGGACCTGTCGGCCAGGTGCCATTCCGGCCTGGTCAGATGGCCAGGGGCTGTCAGTGGCTCTCTTAGGAGGAGGGCCTGCAGAGGGAGTGGCTGGGCCTCAGGGGCCGCCAGCTTGGCCCTTGATGCCCCTGGTCACCCTCCTCCTCCGGCCTCCACCAGCTCACGGCCTGTGGTGCCAGGACTGCACACTGACCACCAACTCCAGCCACTGCACCCCAAAGCAGTGCCCGCCGACGGACACAGTGTGTGCCAGCGTCCGGATCACCGATCCCAGCAGCAGTAAGTCGGGCCCCAGGGCCAGGCGGGGAGAGCTTGGGGGTCATCTGAGCTCCTCCAGCCTGCTGTGTGACAGCACTCAGGCACCCATCCTGCCCTGGTTCCACTGTGGCCCTTTCCGTGTTATCGGAGACGTGCCCGGGACCCAGCTCGGGACCCAACCCCAGACTTCCTCCTCTTCCCCAGGCAGGAAGGACCATTCCGTGAACAGGATGTGTGCCCTGTCCTGCGACTTCGTTAAGCGGCACTTTTTCTCAGATTACCTGATGGGTTTCATTAACTCTGGGATCTTGAAAGTGGATGTGGACTGCTGTGACAAGGATTTGTGCAACGGGGCGTCCGGAGCCAGGGGCAGCCCCTGGGCCCTGGCCTGGGGCCTCCTGCTAAGCCTGGGGCCCGCCCTCCTAAGGGCTGGGCCCTGAGGTCCCCTCCCTCCTGTAGGGCTCCTGGAGCCTGTGGCTGCCCCCTCCTCAGCCTGGCCCGGCTGGGGGTGGGGGCAGCCTTGCCCTGGCTCCCCCATCTGTGGCCCTCGCCCCTCCCCGTCTTTCTACCAGCTCCAAGTCCCAGCCAGCAGGACGTGTTCAGGACACCAGGTGTCGGGTGGCAGGAAGCCTGGGGGTGAGGGGGCAGCTGGGACCTCTAGGTCTCTGAGGGGAGGCCGGGCTGGGTGGGGCCAGCTCAGCAGCCTGGCTGTGAGGGCAGGATCTGCAGAGTGACAAAGTCACTACTGAGTCTGGTGACCGGGGTGTGGGGCGGAGGTTCCTGGCAAAGCAGGGAGTGAGGTGCTACGGAAGCAGCTGGCAGGTGGGCACAGGGGCGCTGGGGCCGTGGGTGCTGCGCTGGGCTCCCTGGGGCCTGGTGAGGTTTGGGAGCAGTGGGTTGGGGGCGGTTAGAGTGAGGTGACCAAGACGCCCGGGTGAACCCGAGGTTGAGGCCTTATAACTTTGTGCACGCTGCATCCTCTGGACGCGCACAGACGTGCACAGACACTAGCACACACACCGTGGTGCACACCCCACGGCACAGTGGTGCACACATCCACTCACGTACACGCTCACTCCCACAGGCTCCTGCAGGCCAGCGCACGCACACAGTGGCGCACGCTGCCCACGCCTGCCGAGTGGGACTCACATCCACTCCCACACTCACGCTCACTCCCACTGGTGTGCACACGTGCACACTGAACCGCCTACATCCCACTAGCACGTGGACTGGTGTGCCGCACCCAGACCGCCACACACGTCTGCGTCCCACACTGTGACGCACGGACACACACGCCTCTTGTTCCTGCTCTCATTCGTTCTCTCTCAGCCCCGCGGGTGACCAGACTCGGGGCAAGTCCCGCTGAGCAGTTAGGCCTCCCGCAGGCCCGCATGGCGCCCTCACACTCATGGACTCTGCCTCTTAAGCAGACGTCCCCGTCCCCACCCTGAGTCGGGCGCCACCGCAGGCGGGTCGGAAGGCCAGCCCGGGGAGCACAGGAGGCGGGGGCGGACCCCGGGAGCTGAGCCTCGGGTGCTGCTTCTCCTGGCCCTTCTTGCTCCAGCCGTGGGTCTGTGGTCTCGTCCTTGTCCCCAAGCCCAGCCCAGCCTCCCACACCCACTGGCCGTGTGGCTCATCCTGTGGCACTTGGCGGCTGCTCCAGCCTTCCTCCGGGGTTAGGTCTTTGACCAGTCTCCTTTGTCCTGTGTGGCTGACCCAGGGTCCTGGCTCCTTAGCAAGTACAGTGGTCCTACTAAGAGCTGGACTCAGCCTCCTTTCCAGCTTCCTCTTACAAGCCATGGAGAGGGTCTGGGGGTCTGGGGTGAGTGAACCGGAGAGGAGAGCGGGGTCGCTGGAGACTGGTGTCAACTTCCTGCTGGTGGAAATGGCCGAGGGACTTGTCCGAGGGTTGTCTCTGCTCCCTTTTAAGTTTGCTCTGTTGCTCTGCAATGTACCCCGCCCCGCCCCCACCCATGCCTCAGTAAAGTGTCTACCCATCGCTTGTGTCTGGTGTTTTGGGGAGCGTGGGACTGGGTGCTGCTGGTGGGTGGCCTGGAAGACGGCAGCCGGCTCAAGGGACAGGCGAAGAGCAAGTTGGGCATCGCGGAGGCCGGGAGCTGGAGCCTGCGAGGTCGGGAGCAGCTCAGCCCAGAGGCCCCGGGAAAACCGGGGCTTGCCCCCTCCTGGGATTCAGGCCACCTTGGGTGTCAGTCTTCGTGTGCCGGATGGATTGAGAGACGGATTTCCGACAGACAGATGAGAGAAATGCTCCCGGCTCAAAGCTGAGAATGGGGGAGCCAGTGGCAGCGCCAGGGCCTTCCCAGGCGGGCGACAGGCGCAGGGTGCGGCGGCGCCATCGCAGCGCCCACCCCCCAGCTGCCGGCCCGAGTCCCCGTCTCTGCCACCCGAGCGCTTCCAGGCAGTCCCCTCCCTAGCGGGGTGCTGGACGCTTGCGCTCCGCAGCCCGGTGACGTGGCGACCCACCAGCGTGCCGATGGGTCCTGCTTCCCGACAGCTCCCCGAGGGCGTCTTGCCGGGTCCACACGTCTAGAGGGGCTCTGCGGTGTCTGCCGAGCTCCCCTCACCGTGTGCACAGGGCTCTGCTCTCAGCGACACCACCCGTGACCGTCCTCGTCCTCACATCCTCACAGACTCACACTGTTGCTTCTGCTGGTCCATTCCGGGAAGAGGGCCGCGGAGCCAGAGAGGTCGCCTGAAAGACAGAACAGACGCCTCGGCAGAGGCGGTGTCGGTCCCGCCGGTTCCTTGCACGCCCCCGGCCGCGGATGTCATCCAGGTCTGGGGGGCGAAAACTAGAACCCTATCGGCCCGACATTTTAAACTTCATAAGTGACATTGGCCTCGTCAGACGTTTGTCAGTCGTCGTGTTGCTCCTGCAGCCGTCCGGCCGCACCCTCAGCCCGCCCTGTTGTGCTGTTTGTCTTTCCTAACTGATCCGGAGACCACTTTGTGTGTTAGGGACTCAGTCTCCCCACGACATACGTTTTGCAATGATGTCCTCGCGCCTTGGTTCTGGCGTCTTCCTTGTACACATGGGCACGTCCTCCAGTGCCGTGAGGCCGGGTCCCATCGTTCTTTTGTAGTTTCCGGTTTTCGGACCCTCGGAGAGCCACCTCTGCCCTCGTGAGCACAGTCTCTATGTTTCCTTTCAACGCCGTTACCACTCGGCAATCACGTCCGCATCCGTGGTCCAGCGGGGTTTGTTCACGATGGAGCAGGAGGACGGACTTCTAGAAGAGCCAACTTTCGTCGACGCCTTTATCACGCTCGTCCTCCCCCGATGGCCTTGACGTGCATCTCCCACGTGCTTGCCTGTTCCGGACGTGCCCGCAGCGGGGTCCCACCCGGCACTCCGCCACCGGGCCGGGTTCAACAACTGGTAAAGCAAGTTCTCCTCCTTGCTCTTCATGTCCAAGGATTATTTCCGTAGGATAAATTGTGCTTCTTCTCACTCCTTACTCTTACAGATGAATTTTAGAATCCACTTGTCCAGTTCCAGAATAATGCCCTGAATTTTGCCCGGAATGTCACTCATTTAGGTCTGAGGTTGGGGAAGGATGATGGCTTTACTGTTTTATGTCTTCCCCTCAGAAGGTCGACATATCTCACCATTTAGCCTCAAAATAGTGCTCCTCTGTAAATCCCGTTGTTATCTTCACGTGCGTCTTGTCTCTTCCTTCATGTTTATTGCTGGGTAATTTCTAGTTTTCGTGGTGTCACAAGGGGGATTTCCGCCTTTCCTTTAAACGAGTCAGTCACGTTTTGGTGCGGCGAGCTGACATTTTTCATTTTCTTCATGACGTCCTTTCCAGCTCCCGTTTAAGCAGGATGACCAGGGAGGGATTGAGGGATTGACAGGGCAGACACCCTCGGGGCGGGGAGGCTGGCAGATGGAGATTCTGAATTCCGGAAAAGGGGGGTTCACAGTGCAGAGGTTATCCAGACTGTGCGGAGGGTGCTCGGCGATTTGGGGACAGCCACAAACTGCACCTCAAGCAGGGCGAGGGAGGACGTGTTTTTTGATGCATCGTCTCCTTCTTCCATTCCCAGCAGAGTCGTCAGGACATATCAACCGGAGAATTTTCCACGGACGGTAATTCTGACTGCTTTCCCAGCGTTTTTATCACATATTTCACTTTGTCTCTATTGCATTAATTGGGACTTGCAAAGCAGAGTCGCATGATGAGGCTGGTCCCGTCTGCGCTAGTAGAAGGTCTTTCCTGTTGTGCCTTGAACTGATGTTGAGTCTTAGATTTGGAAATCAGTCTTTATTGAACTTAGGCTCTACCATATTTCAATTAGATGTTTTTATTACGAATGGCTAATGAATTTAGAAGAAATACATTTTTGCTGTCGATCTGACCACGTCTCCTCTCCGTTAATTAGTGGTTAACACGGTGGGCTCTGTCGCTAGATGTCCTATGGGCTTGAACCCCAGCGGGTCGCAGTGCGGCATTCTTTAAACCACGGCGAGTTCAAATTGCCAGTGTCGCTTAGGGCATTCGTGTCGCAGCTCACACCGGATTCAGAGGCAGCTTCGTCTCTCACTGTCCTTTGCAGCCTTTGTCTGTGGAGAGCTCAGGGTGTGGGTGGCTTCGCGGAGCCGACGTGCGGTTTCTCACCTTCCACTTGGCTCCTGGGGTCCAGGGAGTTCACTGTCCTCAGTGAGGGTGCTGGGGGCCCTCGGTCGCTTCTCCCCACCTGGTGGGTGCTGGGCCCCTCCCGGAGGGTTCACAACTGCCCATCTCCTCATCTGCACTTGATCAGCCAGGTTAGTGGTGATTATGCCCACTGGACGCCTGGCAAACAGACTTGGAAGAGGCAAGACACGGACATAACAAAATCTTCACTGGATTCGGAGAAAATGCCGGGATTCCAGTGTCCCTTCTACCTCCTTCTTGCTGTGAGATCTTGGTCAAGTCCTGAATCCCTTCCGAGTCTTATTTCTGCATCTCTGAGGTGGGGACACACCCTGCTCCCAATGGGGGTTGCATGTGGAGGAGGTGCAGAGCCTCTGGCCCCTCCTGCCCCAGCCTGGCAGAGTGCTGGCCCCAGCAAGAAGGATGGAAAATGGGGAGTGTGGATGTGGGAGGATGAACACCTCCCCTCCCTCAGCAACCTGCTTGGGGCCTGGGGCTTGTACCTGACCCCTCCCCTATTCTGCCCAAGGCCCTGCCCAAGCCCCTCCCCCTCCCCACCCCTCCTCTGAGCAGTGGGGAGCTGATTGAGTATTGGAGTCACCTGCTCAGGTCCAGGTTCTCAAAAGGGCCATCTAGCCGCTGCGTGGGGGTGGGGGATGGGGACTGGAGCTTTGGGGTCTGGGGCACATGATGGGGGTCAGTGGGGCCTGTCTAAGGTGGTGGATGCGGAGACACTGGGAGGAGATGGTGGGCAGCTGGGTTGGAGAGAGCGAAGAAGGATGATGGGACAGCTGGAGATGCCCGGGACGGCCTGGGGGAGGGCCGCCCAGGTGAGGGGCACAGGTGAGGACCAGGTTGAGACAGGTAGAACCAATAAGCAGCCAGGGCGGTCAGACTGAGCTGGGGCACCCATGGATGTCCTAGAGGATGGAGAGATTGAGAACGGGGGCTGAGAGCAGGGCCGCTGGGCCCAGGAGGGAGTCTGTGGGTGGAGCCGGCATCATGTCACCTGCCCTTAGCCTCGGCCAGCACCTCTCTTGGTCGAAGTTCCAAAATTCCCAGGCTAAAGCTTCCTGTTGCTTCCCGTCCCCTACCAAGTCCCGCTGTTTTCACTCGGTTTTTCCCTCCGCACGGATTGGTCAGGGTGGCCAGGAGCAGCCAGCAGGCATCGGCTGAGCCAGGGAGAGCGGGGGTTCGGGGGTTCGGGAGACTCACTGAGTGTCCAGCGGGGATGGGGGAGTGTCGGGCACTGCCTTTGCCCAGGAAGCGCTCAGCCTTCGGTCTGGCTTCTGCTCAGGGCCGGGGCTGGCCGCCCTGCCCTGCTCTCCCCAGTGGGTGGCATGTGAGGAGGTTGTTCTTTAAGATCAGGACCCTTCGCTGGACAGAGACCCTGGAACCAGGCCTCTCAGGCCGGCCCCTTGGCAGAAGTCGGGCATTTTGAATGGATGGATAAAAGAAAAAATAAACAAATGAGAGGGGAAGAGTGACAGTTGCCTGAGTCATGGGTCACGAGTCAGTGAGAAGGGGGCTTCGCGAGGGAGGGCTGGCTGAGTGGGGTGGAGGGTGCGGGCGCCCGGGGAGGAGCTGGGTGGCAGGCCGAGCCCCTCCCGTGGGCTAGAGCCCCCAGGCTCAGCATTTCGTGTCAAAGCCCTCTCCCCAGGTCGCTGAAACCCCGGGTCCCCACCCCTTCCATCAGAGCAGTGTGCCCTTGTCCCCAGAACATGCTTGCCCCAGCTGATCCACCAGACAGACAGACTCCGAGATGGACAGGAAGACGAGCATCCACTTTCTCGAGGCAACTCGGTTTGCGGTCCTGGTCCAGGGGACGCCGCGAAGGGGAGGAGATGCCGCTGGGCAGGGGACTGAAGATTAGCTCTCAAAATTAAGTCATTCCTGGTGAATGTCCCCAGCGCTCCCTGCAGGGATCGCCATGGTTACCAGGCCTTCCAGTCTTCCCCCTCGGTTTCCTCAGACAGCCCTCCCCGGGCCTCAAACCAAGCGTTCCGTTTCCAGTAGCGGTTGGTTGCCAGGAATGAGCCACAGTGTCTCAGTGTGGACGGGCGCCACGACGTGCAGCCGAGCAGGAGAGCCCCAACCGGTCGCAGACAGCAGGGACTCCGACATGTGGTGTGTCACACTCTCCTTTACGTAGCTGTGTTAGAAATGCGGCCCTGTAGACAGTGAAGCTCTAGACCATCCACCTGTCATCCACCTATCCTGTCCGTCCGTCCATCCGTCCATCCATCATCCGTCCATCCGTCCATCCGTCCGTCCGTCCATCCGTCCATCCATCCATCCATGTCTATCGTCTATCTATCTCCCTGCGTCTGGGGGCTCCGGGGCTCCATGGCCTGTGGCCGCATCACTCCGATCCCCTGGCAACAGAGATGACCTTCACGTCTGTCCCGCATGCTCCAGGAACTGGGGTGGAGGCGGGAGGCGGTCCAGTCGGCCCTGCTTTCCTTCTGGTTCGTGGACGTTGATTCCCAGGGAGCGGGGTGCCCCGGGTATTCACAGGTTCAGACCTCCCGAGGTCCTTGTGCAACACCCGCCCTCCCGCGCTCAGTGCAGCCAGCCGGACCCTCACACTGCGCTTCTGGGGCGACCCGAGGACCGCAGCGGAGGCCACACTGACCCGTGATGTCCACTTGCTCGACTCAGAACCCGGGCGGTGTCGGGTCATCTCCCCTCCCCTCCCCCAGCCCCAGGCTGACCGCTGACCTGGAGGTAGCAGGTGCCGTTGTGATGGGAAAGGGGCCCCTCTGGGGTGAGGAAGGAGGTGCCTCTCCCCCTCCCTCTCCCCCTCCCTCTCCCCCCTCCCCGGGAGAGCGCTCCCTCTGGTGGCCCCAGTTGGGATAGCAGGGCCTTCACCCCCAGGCCGTCTCCTGTCTGCTCCCCGAGACCAAACCCTAAACCCCTCGAACCTCCGGTCCTTGAGGCGGGGGGGGGGACGGTTTGCTTCCAAAAGCGCGTCGTGGGGCGGCCCTGACCTCCGGGGGTCACACGCGCCCTGCGTGCCGTCCCCGGCCACAGCCACGGCCTGAGTCTGAGCCTCAGCCCAGCCCCGGCAGCGGGCAGGGCAGCCGCCGCGCACTCAGGGCCCCGCTGGCTGCGGTTGGTCTGAAAAGCGACCAGACGGCAAGTGCAGGCACGTGGTGCGCGCCAGACGGCCGAGCCGGCGAGCAGAGGCGCTGGGGGTGCAGCCCACCGATGGGAGCGCACAGCGGCGGGGTCCGCCCCCCTCCAGGGCGGTGCTGGGGGACACAGAGCTCCGAGGGCTCTTTCCCTGGGGGATCGCACCCCCCCGTGCCCCTCCTCTTTGTGTGGTCGCCCCGCTCCTGCTCACTCCTGTTTCCATCCCTAGTCTCACTCGGTCAGCCACACCGCCCACCCCAGAGCAGCCACCCACAGCCCTGCTGACTGACACTCCCTTTCCGCCCCACCAGCCTCACAGCACTTGCGGGTCCAGGGTTGCAGAATGAGGCTCCCGCAGCTAGTCCCAATTTGGTAACATGGGCCAAGTGATGACCCAGACTGAAGATTTTTTGGGAGCATGTGTTGTCACGTGGGCATCTGGCCCTGGGGCCACCAGCTTAGGCAAAATGAAAGGAACACTTGAGAAGTGGGAAGGTGTGAAGTGCAGTCGCACCCCCACTGTCTCTTTCGATCCCAGACACTCGGCAGGTGGGTGCCCTGCCTGCTGCCTCCCCATACCGGGTTCAAGGACACACCATTTAAAGGACTGGGCTAGCTGTTCACATTTCCTCACCCCTGGATTGAACAACCAATGTTCCATTTGCTCATTGCAACTTCCCACGCAAAGTCTTCTCAGAGGGGGACAGGAATATGGCTTGCCCACATGCCATGGTGTCCTCTGGGCCACTTTGGTCTTCTGGAGGCAGTGAGAGTGTGTACCCACAGCAGAAGAAACATCCCCAAGTAGGCTGCCTTCAAGGTTGCTTCTGTCACAGACAAGGAAGGGTCAGACCAGAGCACCTGTTCCCAAAACCCCAGCTCCACATCTCATTCTTTCCTTCATAAGAAATTCAGAGTGTCTACTATATCATTTTCCATGTACAGAAAGCAATCTAAAATTATTTGACACACAAAGAAACAGGAAAATATAACCCACACTCTAGAGAAAATACAATGCACGGAGATCAACTCTGAGACCATCCAGATTTTGTAATTATCACAAAAAGACTTTAAAGCAGCCATTATGACTATGTTTAAGGATATAAAGGAAAATATGCTTGTAAAGAATGCAAAGATAGGCAATCTCAACAGAGGAATAGAAACTATAAGATGAATCACAGAGAAATGATCGAACTAAAAAACTAAAATATTTGAACTAGAAATTTATCATTTGGGCTTTATAGACCATTGAGAGTGATGGAAGTGTCAGTAACTTGAAGAAAAATCAATAGAAATTAACTCATATGAAGAATACACAGAAAAAGAGAAAGATTTTCAGAGTTGCAGGGAACAATGGCTAAGGGTCTAACATAAACGCAATAGGAGTTCTTAAAGAAGAGGAGAAATAAAGGCCAAAGAATTTCCATATTTGACAAAAGGCATGCAATTACACATATGAGAAGCTCAACAAACCCCGAGTAGCATAAATATGAAGAAAACTACATTTGGGTGCAGCCTAGTCCAACTGTTGACAACCAAAGAGAAAATGGTGAGAGCGGCCGGAGGAAAACACACGTTACCATGCAGCGGGACGAGAGTGCAAATGACGGCCGACTTCCCGTCAGGAAAACGTGGGACTGGAAGACACTGGAATACTCGCTTTAAGGCGCTGAAAGAAAAGGAGGTCTGCCCAGAATTCTATGTCCAGGGAAGATATTTTCAAGAAGGAAGGTAAAAATAAATCATTTTTTAACAATAAAACCATGAGGACTCATTGCCATCTACCTACCCTACCAGAAAGGAGGAGTTCAAACCACGAGCCTCTCGACAGGACATTGTCTTTATTCTTCCGCAGAAGTTCAGGAGGATATAAAACTTGCTCAAACCACCACCCTTCACTGCATCCGAAACATTTTGAGAAGTGATATGTTCTTCATTCATTTGCCCTCGGTTTTTTACAAAAATAGTTAGGATGGCCCCTTCTCCGTTCCTGTTGCTTCTTTGCATTTCCTCTTTATTTCTCATTTTCATTCTTGCCAGAGATGTCAGCCTTTTGCTGGTCCGTTGGCTCTGTGGGTCTTCTTTATTCTGTTTTGGTTCCTATTTCATTAAATCACACTTTTGGTTTCTTTTGGCTTAATCGGTCGTTCTTTCCCCAGGTTCCAGGTTGAAATCCACGGTTTATTAATTTTCAGCTCCTCTTCTTGTCTAACGTGAGATTTTCATCTATTTTCCTCCAAGTGCCACTTCCATTTTAAAATGAAAGTTTGGGCTGATTTTTGTTCAGCAATAAAATTCAAGGAATTTTTTAAAACCCTAGTATAATTTCTTCTTCGACAGACGAACTAGTCAGATGTAATCATTTAATTTCCAACTATTTGGAATTTTAAAGTTTATCTCGTTTGTTATAGACATTTAATTCAAGGGACATGGTCAGAGAACATGGCCCACGGGACAACGGATTGTTAAATGATAAAAATCTGGACATTTAGAACAGGATGGGAGGGTGAGCTGCCCTGGTCAAGGCTGAGCAGAATGGTGGGCGGGATAGGCCGAGGGGCATCGCGGCATTTCTGGGTCCTTCCTCCCTTCATTCTTTATTTATTCATTTATCCATGTATCCAGCAGAGTTTCTGGTTTCTCACTGACAGGTTGCGTTGAGGGACCTGCAGCCTGGGTCCTTGGTTTGGGGGAGGTGCCAGGGCCCCCAGCTCCAAAGGAGCTCCCCACCACGGGGGAAGCACAGCAGGCCCTGGGGAGATGTGACATGGTGGCCCCTGACCCAGCACAGGCGCCCGCCAGGTCACACACACACACGTGTCCCAGGAAGACACAGCCCTGAGGGGGGAACCCTGACCCTCGTCTTCCCACCATGTTATCCTTGTCCCTCCGTCATGGCCTTGCTGGCCAGCCCACAGCTCAGGCCATCAGAGCTTCCTGATGCCCTTCGATGCAGGAGTAACACCAACAGGCCAGCCTGGCACCCCGGGGGACCAGGAGGGGTTTAAATTCAGCGCGAAAACTCAGCCACGGAGAAGTGGGGAGGGGCCCTGCTCCGGCCAGGAACCCTGAGGCTCTGGCCTAGAGAGTGCTGGCGACTCCGGCGGTCTTCTTGGCACGGAGAGCACCAAGGCCCAGGGTTGTCCTGTACCAAAAACGCCCTTGGGCACCGCGGGGCGGACGGCCCATCTCGGTCCGTGGGGGACACGAAGGCTGGTTGGAGACTGGGGGCAGGGGTGCAGGTTGGGGGGCAAGCGTAAGACCCTGAGTCACACAGGTGTGCAGACCTGGGGCAGGCGTGCAGGTGGGGGCCTGAGGAGCAGGTGTGTGGGTCTGGGCTTCTGCACCTGGGGGCTGTGCTCCTGCCCGTGTCAGTGCGAATGCGCTGACTGCACCTCGCTGAGCCCCCCGTTCAGGCTGTGCCCTGACTAACGCAGGGGCCCTGGCCGGCACACACCGCCTCGTAGTTAACGACGAGCGCTGACACAGTATGACCACGCAGACTCCTGTCAGCAGCAGCAAACAGGCGTCACGACCGAGACAAATGTCAAACCGGTGCCGCTGTCGGCCCTGAGCAGTTATCCCTGTAAGACCACTAGGAGGTGGGCTCTGCCTTGCCAGCCTCCCTCTGCCCGTCAATCATTAGTTCAGTTGCAAAACGAGTTCTGGGACAGCCTTGCAGGCCGGGGTCGCCTCCACTCAGACGCCACCCCTGTACCTGCTGCTCGCGACAAATCCCGGTACACTCTCCGGCCCTGCCCTAGGCCCCGTCCTCTATCTCCCCATCCTCTGGGACTTCCCGTGGGGGCCCCAGCTCAGCTTGAACGCCCTGAGCTGGTCGTTGGTCCCACCGTCCCCACCTGGTCCTCACCTGGGCGGCCCGCCCCCAGGCCAGGCGCGGAGCCGCCCGGGGACCTCCAGCTGCTCCCTCGGCCTTCACTCTCTCCAGCCCACCTGCCCAGTGTGCGCAGGTCCCATTGGCCCCACCCTCCCCTTCCAGCATCTCCACATCCCATTGCCCTAGGTGGGCCTCACCAAGCCCCGTCATGTGCCCCAGACCCATGTCCACGCAGAGGCCGCTGGCCCTTTGGAGGACCTGGACCCGAGCTGGGGACTCCTGCCTGCCCAGCGCTGGGCCCAGGATGCAGGCCCGCCGCAGCCCTGCCGGTTGGTGGTGTCCAGATCTGACCACTTGGGTCCGGGTGGTGACCACAGAGGCTGGGAGCCGGGCCAGTGGCCATGGTCTGGGCACGGCGTGTGGAAATGGTGGAAGGAGCTGGCAGGGTGTGGCTGAGCAACAAATTTATTGTCCCTAGAAGGAGTGAAGGTTGTGGTCTGGACACATGGGTGGCATCCAGGGCGTGAGTCTGGTGGCTGGGGTTGAGGGCAGGACTAGCCAAGGCCACAGAGCAAGTAGGGGCCAGAGTCTGGGCTGGAGCCACGCTCCGGCTTTGCCCAGGCTCCTCTTGCCCCTCGCCAGGCCCTAGGCAGTCCATTCGGGGCAGGGAACCTTATACCGACAGCTGTCACCCCAAACCGGGACAGGTTTATTCTCTGAGCAGACCTGGGGCTCCATCCTCCATCCCCTGAGCTGTGTGGACAAGGGGCCCCTACTAGGGATGGGAGAGGGACCGGGTCCAGGGTGGAGACAGCGGCACCCTTCCCACCCCCTCAGAGGGCAGGAAGGGCCCGGAGGCGGGAGGACGGGCGGGCCTGGCGCTCACAGCAGGGCCCAGAGGAAGCCTACACCCAGCGGGAGCAGGAGCCCCCCCTGCAAGGCCTGGGGACCCTCCTGGGTGGCGGGCGCGCTGTTGCAGAGACTGTGGGCACAGCACCGGCGGGTGATCCTGCTCAGCACCTTGGTCTTCAGCACCCACTGGTACTGCATGTTGGTGTTGGGGCAGCGGGGGGCGCAGCGTTTGCTGAACATCATTTTCACACCGGATTCTGCAGGAGAGAGGAGGCAGGTGGCCTGCAGCCTGCAGGAAGAAGGACACCACGGACACGGCGGCGTGGGGGAGGAAGGGGGCGTTCTCTATGTGGCCAGCGAAGGCCCCACTAAACCTCGGAACCAGAGGATGGAAGCACGGCTGCCCCAGGTCCCCTCAAGTCCCAGCAAAGACGGGTCCCGGACCGCTGGCCCTGCTGGGGGCTCTTCCCCGAAACCACACGGGGCCTGGGCCACCCCGGCCAGCCCAAGCCCTTCGAGGGAGATGGGGCGGAGCAGAGCAGAGAGGACAGGGACTGGGGGCTACAGAGACCCTGCTGAGCGCTCGGCCCTGGGCCCAGGGTCTCCCCGCTGTCCGTGTGGGGATGTAGCAGAGACTTCAAAGGAGCCATCGTGGAAGCGAAACACTCAAACGACCCAGACGGCAGCAGAAAAGGACATCTCGGGTGCAGTCCGCGTTACGTTGTACAGTGTCGTGTCGCGTCTGCTTGCTGGGTGTTGTGTTGCGTTCTGCCTTTTTGTGCTGAATCGTATGTCGCTTTCCAGGACGACTGCACTGTGTCACCTCAGGCTGCAGAGACGCTGCTCTGCCTCATGCTCTGGGCTCACCTGGACTAAAGCAACAGGAGGGACGTCTCCTCTGGACGCCCCCAGAACCCAGCCTTGAGCCGCTGCCTCTTCCTCTCCAGGGCTCAGGGGGAGAGCTCCGGGAAAAGGTGGGGGGCGGGCGAGGGGCCTGAGGAGGGCCCTCACCGCCTCTCCGACTCCTGCTCCCAGCGCGGGGCACCATGACGTGGCCTCCAGCCCCTGCCTTCGAGGCAGAGAAACTGTCTCATAAAACTCAGCGGGGCCGCGGGCGAAAGAAGCCGTGCCAAAGGAAGAACAAAACTGGGGGAGGGGTTTGTGCCCCCACCACTGGGCAAGGACGGAGGGACCTCTGCAGGGGTGTGCGCAGGCAAGGGTGGTCCCTGGGGAGGCCCGGTGTGGAGACCCAGAGGCACCTTGTGGGCGTGCACCTTGACCGAACCCGCCAGAGGATCGGAGTGCGAGGGAACAGCGATGGCCCCGTGGCCACCAGCTCAGAGGCGCCCGTGGGCCTCGCTGGCACCTCCACTGGCTCGTGTGCGCCCAGAAGGCCCAGTAACTGTACACGGCGCATCTTCTCGCATCACCGCAAATCAGGGCCGGCGAGGCTTGGGGTTCATCACGGGGAACTGATTAGTGAGCGGGGCCCCAGCCAGGCCCCGAGGGCTGGAAGCCACACAGCGGGGGCAGCTCTGCTGGCTGTTGGCCAGTCCCCAGGGACCTGGAACCACGTGCCACAACCAGCAAGCCGCGATCTCCGCCTCTCTGCCTCCGGCTCTCTCTGGACACGTCTATACTTCTGCAAAAGCGGGTTTCTGGGGGCCGGCCCGTGACGTTTCAGTGGGTTGGGAACACGTTCCTGGCTGCGTCTCCAGCAGCCGTGGAGCTCGTTTGTAACGCGGAGCGCTGTCCTCTGAGCCCCGGGGACCCGCAGGCCCCCTCCCCGCACCCCGCAGGGACCCCTCGCCGCACCCCGGACTCACTCAGGAAGACGTGCAGCTTGTGGGAGACGCAGACGCGGGCCGCGGGCGGGCACCTGCTGGGCGCGCACAGGTCCTCGCGGGCGACTTTGAAGCAGCCGAAGCAGCTCAGGTTCCCATCGGCGGGAGGCGCCCCCGGCGCTCCGGAGGGGAGACCCCGCGGCGCCGTCCGCAGCTCGCCTGGCTGCCCCTCACCTGGCTGCCCCCTGCCTGGCTGCCCCCTGCCTGGCTTCCCCCTGCCTGGCTGCCCCCTGCCTGGCTGCCCCCTGCCTGGCTGCCCCCTGCCTGGCTTCCCCCTGCCTGGCTGCCCCCTGCCTGGCTGCCCGCTGCCTGGCTGCCCCTGGCCTGGCTGCCCCTGGCCCGGCTGCCCCCCGCCCGGCTGCCCCCCACCGGGCTGCCCCCCACCTGGCTGCCCCCCGCCCGGCTGCCCCCGGCCTGGCTGCCCCCGGCCTGGCTGCCCCCGGCCTGGCTGCCCCCCGCCTGGCTGCCCCCTGCCTGGCTGCCCCTCACCTGGCTGCCCCTCACCTGGCTGCCCCCTGCCTGGCTGCCCCTGGCCTGGCTGCCCCCCGCCCGGCTGCCCCCTGCCTGGCTGCCCCCTGCCTGGCTGCCCCTGGCCTGGCTGCCCCCCACCGGGCTGCCCCCTGCCGGGCTGCCCCCCCCCTGGCTGACCCGCGCCCGGCTGCCCCCTGCCTGGCTGCCCCTGGCCTGGCTGCCCCTCACCTGGCTGCCCCCTGCCTGGCTTCCCCCTGCCTGGCTGCCCGCTGCCTGGCTGCCCCTGGCCTGGCTGCCCCTGGCCCGGCTGCCCCCCGCCCGGCTGCCCCCCCCCTGGCTGCCCCCCACCTGGCAGCCCCTCGCCTGGCTGCTCCCCGCCCGGCTGCCCCCCACCTGGCTGCCCCTCACCTGGCTGCTGCGCGGCGCCGCCCCCCAGTTTCGCTGACGCCAGCAGCGCCCCCAGGACCAGGGCCAGGCCCCCCATGACGCTGAGGCTGGGCCTGGGGGGAGGAGGAGGAGGGAGTGGAGATGGGGCTGCACCCCGAGCGCCCCTGCCCTCCCCGCGGCGTCCGAGCCCCTCCGGCCCTCATTCCCACGGGACCCCCTCCCGGCCCTGCCGACCCCACTGTCGTGGGAGCGGACACTTTGAAGGGTCAGCCCCGCCCCGGCACCCCCTGCTCCCGGTCCCCGGTCCCGAGGACGCTGCCTCCACCTCAGGAGCCTCCCGCCAGAGCAGAGTGTGGAGTGTCCCCCCACCCATGACCACCACCGGGCCACACCGGGTCCCAGGGCGCTGAGCCAGCCCCTCTCTCGGGGTGCGGGGTGGGGGGGCGCCTCCCCGCGCCGCTGTCTGGGAGAGGAGGGGACTCTGTGCTCCAGCGGCCTGGACCCCGCGGCTGGGCCGCCTCCAGGATGGGGACTGTCCCGGGGATGGCCGGCCGGGCCTCTCCGGGTGTTTAGATGGACTTGGGGCCCATCGCGTTTCTCTTCCACATCCCCCCTTGCCGGGGTCCCGGCCAGAGGTGGAGGCCGGCCCTTCCCATTCCCGCACAGGCGTCCGCCCCTCCCCATCTCCTCACCTTCACGCTCCCCGCAAATCTTCCCTCTGTCTCGTCCTTTATTTCTGTTCCTCAGCGTGTCCTCCTCGCTGGCCTGGGCTCCCCAGGAGCCAGTGTCAGAATCGTGACACTTGCTAGGTACAGTGAGACCTACTCTGACAGGGCCACTGCTTGGCAGCCGGGTGCGCTGCCAAGCCGTTCTGCAGTGGGCGGGAGTCACTTCCAGAGCAGCAGGGGCAAGTTGGGGCTCGCGTCAGGGAGCAGTGGGGTGAGAGGACAGAAAACGGCCAGCAGGACACGTCCGGGCGGGGGTCTGGCTGAACCCACCTCCCACGGTTCTTGCTGAAGGCGGGCCAGGTGACCAGACCCACGGGGGCGGGTCTAGGTTTGGCGGGGTGATTCTTGCTCAAATTAGACTTCACAGATGCGCCCAGGAGAAGGTCCAGGAGCCTGACTAGAGTTCGGTCAAGCAAAGAATCTCTGTCACCAGCCGCGTGGAGCTCGGAGTCCCCGTCCTGAGGGCAGGGCAGTCTGTGGGGGCCTTCTCCCCTCCCCAGGTGGCATCACACCCCAACCGTGTTCGTCATGTAAGTCTCTATCATTTACCTGTGAAATGAAGCTGACACCGGAGCACAAGAGCTAACACTAGGACAAGGTGTCTTAGGACAAGGAGCGTTCCCTCCCAAAGGAGTCCAGCTTCGTCAGAGTTAAAACGCTCCTGCGCTTCCAGAGACACGTTGAGGGAATCAGCTGCATTCCCAGGCCCGTGGGAAACGTTTGTGTGTCTTAAGAAACCACCCGTGTCTGGAACAAGTGAACGTGACTTCGTAAGACGAGAGCAAACGGCCCCGTGGCAAGCGAGCGCTAGATCCCCAAGTTCAGGTGGCCCGCTTGGGACCCCTCTCCAGAGGGCCGCTGGGGAGCGGCCACTTCACCCTGGGCCCCAGGAAGGGGCAGGCTGGGTTGGGAAGCCGCAGGCCAGGTGCAAGGACACCTGCGACCTCCCGCCCCAGGCGGACGGGCCGCAGGCGGGAGAGCCGGTGAGGGGGGACTGGGGCCCTGCTCCAGAGAAGACACTGAGGTGGAGGCACAGGGCCTGCCTGATCCGCTGTGAGACTGTGGCTCCGGAGCAGCCGCAGCCCGGTGCTGTCGAGCACGCCCGCCTTCGGCCTCTCGCGTCCCGTCCTGGGGCGGCCGCGCCCTGACTGAGCCCTGGCCTCACCGGGGCAGGAGATAGCATCGCGCCCTAAAGCGGCCCGACCGCCGGCCACGGCCGCCCACGTCTGCAGCCAACGCCGGCCAGACCCGAGGTCACGGCCCGCCGCTTCCCCTCCGACCAAGCAGCAAGCCCCGGGCCGAAGCCCCCGCGCGCGAGCGTGGGCCGGCCCCGGGGGCCGCGGGCGCACCTGTTCCGACTGGTGCCAGTTCCGAAGGAACGACTGTCCCCACTGTCAGCTCCTGTTCCCACGTGGCTTTCGGTTTGCGCTCGTGAGCAGATGGACTCTGCGTTCGCTCACAGCGTGTCCCAGGGGCCCGCGCGGGACACCCCAAACCCGCGGGGCAGGGGGCAGCAGCAGGCTCCGCTGGGTGCCTGATGCAGGCGGCGGCCTAACCCTGCCTGGCCGCTTCTGGCTCGGACGAGCTGGCTCCGACCGCCCTGCCCCCACCTCAAGGGCCCGCCCGCCAGGCAGTCCATGTTCTCACCTCTGCGGCCCCGTAGGAATGACAAGACCCCAGGAAGCTGCCTGTTACGTCGCGAGCGGAGCTTAACGTCTGGATGGACACCTATGGGCGCTGCTCCTGCCCACAGCCTCGGTGCCCCGTTTCTCCGTTTGCGAATCCTACAACGGCAGGACACGGCAAAGGTCCCCGAGCAGGGGAGACCAAGCCCGGCACTGAGGGAGGAGGGTCCTTCGGCGGAAAGTGAAGAAAGAACTCAACACACGCGCCCCAGTTAGGGCCCAGAGGAAATTTATTAGCAAAGGGGCAGCCCTCCACTGTCAGAGCATGGTCCCCTCTCGGAGGCAGAGCGACAGGGACCCAAGGGTCAGAGACGGATCAGGACAGCGAGAGGGACCCCGGGAGCTGGGGAACCCAGTGTGTCCGTCGTTCTTTCGTGCCTGCGAGTTACAGTTTACAGACTTTGTTTCCCCGTCTCCTTCGCTGTGGACACCCGGGGAGGAAGGGGCGAGGACGTGGGTGGGAAGGCGAGGACGGGGAGCGCGGGAGGCCTGCTGGCAGTGCCCGGCCGTAGGTCCCGTGGTTTCCGCCGCAGGGAATGACTCTCGGTCCCTGTTTCCCCTGCAGGGTGTGGGGACCGGGCTGTGAGCGACCCCAGCAGGAGCCTCCCTCTGTCCGCCTGGCGGGGCTGCGGGGCTGACCTAACACTTTAGTTCTCTCGCCTCCTCCCGACCGTTCCTGGGTCTTCCTTGTCCCCTCTCCAGCCCTGCCCTCCTCCTCCCCGCCTGCCATCCCACAGGGCCCATGGACACCCAGCGTGGACTCTCCATCCTCTTTCGAAAGAAAAAACGTGCGTGGCTGAGAGGCGGGTTTGTGGGCCATTGCTAGCAAGAAAAGCAGGGCCAGGCCCCGGGGCGTGGATCGGCGCCAGCACGGGTGGGTGCTGTGGGGGGAGGCGGGGTGTCCGCATGCCCCAGAGGTGACAGCTTTTTCATACATCGGTAGAGGAGGAAGCGTCTGGAAAGAACCTCTGGGGACTACAGATAAAGGTGGAGCGGGGCCAGCTGTGCCACAGGCGAGAGTCCCCTAAGGGCGAGGTCTGGAAAGTTCCGCTGTAAACAAGGAGCTGCTCCTGGGGTGTGGAGCTAGAGTCTTAGGTAACCGAGCCGAGCGGCAGCAGGAAGTGGGAGCTACAGAGCCCTCCAGCCCAGCCTCTCCCGGTAACGGTCACCCCCGCCTCGTCCCTCGCCTGCCTCGTCCCTCCGGTCCCTGTAGTTTAGGGCAGCTCGGAACCTCCTCCTTTGCGTTCTCAAAGCCCCCGGGCACCTGAGTGGGTAGGACCAGCTGTTTGCAGAGCTCTCTCCTCCCGCCCCCACTCCCAGCCCCAGCGATGCAGGACAAGGCAGGTGTCTCGAGTGCCCGGCCTCCGACCCGCAGGGAATGAATGACTCTCGGTCCCTGTTTCCCCTGCAGGGTGTGGGGACCGGGCTGTGAGCGACCCCAGCAGGAGCCTCCCTCTGTCCGCCTGGCGGGGCTGCGGGGGGCTGCGGGGCTGACCCGCGCACGGGGCAGCCTCTGCGTGAGGCTTGACGAGCATTTGAATTCCCTTGTCTCCTCCCCATGCTACTAGGATCCGCCAAGGGCCCAAGCCAGAGTTTTCCACGCGGGAGACCCCTCTCCAGGGACAAGGCCCCTTTTGTTTCCGATGGGGTAGGGGTGGGGGTGGGGAGGTGGGGGATACAGCTTGGGCCCTGCTCACAGGGCTCCCTGCTCCTGCCCGCACCTCAGAGGAGGTCTGCAGTCACCCAGCCCCCCCACCCCCTCCCCGTGTGGCCCACCCTGGCCCATTTCCTGGTCGCCTGGTGTCTCCCCCGGAGCAGAGTGTGCGTGTGGCAGGTTTGCGGACAGGGTCCTGCGTGGGGGGAGGGACAGGACAGAAGCCGGGGGGCCTCCTGGGGCGCTGGCAGGGCCTCTGAGGCTGGAAGCCTGGCGGTCCCTCCCTGGCTCTGTGGCCAGCGTCCTGCTGGCTCCGGGCCCTGCTGTTTTTCAGAAGCTGAGCTCCAACCAACTGGAACTCAAAGGCTCCCCGAACTTTCCCCCCCACCCCGTGAGTCAGTATGGGAACGTTGTCCCCCACCCCACCCCCGCAGAACACAGCTTCCTCCCCAGCCCAGGGGACAACCGTCCCTCCAGGTCACTGGAGCCCAGTCCTCTTCCCTGCTGATACCCTGAGGCTCTGGGCATGGAGCCCCCCTTTTCCAGGACTGGAGCCTGACCTCGGGGAGGGGTCGGCTTCTCCTCCAGCAGATGTGAGGATGAGGCAAAGGTCTTCAGCCACAAATGACGCCAGCAGCGAGTCTCTTGCTTCCTTTAAAAAAGAAGCTAACTTGGCCGATGAACACATTGGGGTGCAGGGTTCCCGGAGGACCCACATCAGCACAGGGCGCAGGCCCAGGGCAGGGAGGGCACCGGCAAAGGGATGGAGCTGATGCGTCCAGGGCTTTCTAGGGGTAAAGGGGAGCAGAATTTGTCACCCCAGAAATGCTTCTTGGTTTAACCTGATCGTTTTAAAGAACCGGCAGGGACAGGAGCAGCTCTGAGCAGAGGTCACCCTTTCGTAAAGGACGTTATCATCCCTCAGGGGTCTCCCTCTCCGTAGGGAAGTGGAAGGGCCGTCTCTAGGAACGCCCAGCAGAGCTGGAGGCCTGGACCGAAAGCTGTAACCACCACCCTCCTTTCCGGCGCTTTTCCGAGAACCTCACATGCTTGATCCCCCCCCCCCATTTGTCTGTAGCTGCAGATGGTGGAGGGGGTGGTGGCTCGGGCCCTGCGGGGAGTCCCTCGGAGCTCCTGGGCCTGTCCCAGGGGTCCGGAAGGTATCCGGGGAGGTATCCCTGCCTCTAACAGCTGCTGGTTTTTCTCCCGCTGGCCTGCCTTTCTCATGGGGGGGGGGGTCTCAGCCAGGAAGCTGAGAGGATGGAAGGGGGAGCAACCGTTCCTCCCTGCTCTGCCCCGTCCCTGACCTTGGTGGTTCTGAAGGGTCCCCAGAGGGCGGGATGGAGGCGGGGCTGGGGGCTCACCCCCACAGGTCTCCCCGTCCTTCCCTTCTGCTAAGTGGCATCTCTGTGGCCCCCGCGAGGACCATGGCCCTGGCAGGCCCGGAGGAACCCAAGGGGGATTCCTCAACCCACTGCAAGGGGTGGGGCCGGGGGCGGGAGACAGCACGGAGGGCGCGAGGGGGTGTCGGGACGTGTGGGGTCCCTGCCCCACAGGCACGGAGGGAGGCTCAGCGACAGAGCAGGAGGCCGGGGAGTCCCTTCCTGTCCCGCCTTCGTGGTCCTGTGCAAAGGGCCGGAGAGACCCGCCAGAGGACACCTCACACCGTGGAGCCGGGACCCTGCAGGGGCGCTCTCGCACGGTGTCCCCAAGCCAGGAGCCAGGGGCGCAGGACAGGACTTGACCCTAAGAGCTCGCAGCGCTTCTCTCTTCTTCGGGGCGCGGCGGGTGCTGCGGGCTGCGCTTCTGGTTTGCAGCCCGAAAGCCCTGACAAGCCTCATCCACTGCCAAAGCGTCCGGATTCATCTACGCCCCGTAGACCGCGGCCACTGCCGCTGGAGCGTCCCCCGAGGGACATTTCGTTGGCCACGGCCCCTCCAGCGCCCCTGCGCTCTGGAAGGCAACGCGCCCTCCCGCTCTCTGGACTGGCCTGCGGTTCGGCCAGGGCTTGCAGAACCCAGATTGCTGTTCCTCAGTAAACCCAGTTTGCGGGTTAAATCACTCACTGCTTTGATTTTTTAGGCCAACGGGCTGTATGTGAACAGGGAGAGTCAGGCCCCCAGCCCCCTGCCCCTGCCTGGCCCCCGGGAAGCATGGAGGGTCCCTTGCGGGGGAGTCTGAAGCCCCATCTCCCCAGGCCCAGAGCCTCCGGGCACCCCCCACCCTCAGTGGCCCAGACCCCAGGCACAGGGTGCCCGGTGAGATGGGCCGTGTGAATGAGTTCGGGGGAGACCTCAGGCTGCCCTCACCTCTGGGCAGACCCAGCCAGAGTCTCCACGGAGTGGCCCCAAGCCAGACCAGCCCAGGTGCCGTGCAGGCGAGGTGACCGGAACGCACCCTTCCAGGCTGGCCCCCTCCCCCTGCACCCTGGCCCATGCTCCACCTGCCCCTCCCGGGGTCGCTGGGGCTGTCCACGTGGGGCCTGGAGTGAGGGCGGGTTGATGGGTGGTGGATGGGGCGCTCCCACGGGCAGGGTCCCCCACTGCCTGGTGAAAACGGGGCCTGGCGCTCAGGGTCCCCTCTGGCTAGTCCCAGACTCAGCCTGGCCCCGGGGCAGATGCTGCTTTTCTCTGGCTGCCTCAGCGTCCCCACGAGCTTAAGGGCTTCCTGGAGGAGGGGTCCTGGGGTTGAGGGTGAGTAGTGGAGGAGCCAGGGGCTGGAGGGGGAGGGGCGTGGCCCTGGGTGAGAGCTCCCCCAGCACCGGTGCCCTCACAGGCCTAGGCATGGGGGGTGACAGCTGTGCCAGAGGGGCGGGCTTTTCCTGCCCGACATCAGGGAAGGTTCCGGAGACCCTCCCTGCGCAGAGGCAGGACGGACAGATGCCTGGGAGGCTGGAAAGCTGAACGATGGCTCTGAGCCCCCCACTCACCCCAGCAAGGGTCTTGGCCTCCTGATGCCACAGGTGGATGCCCAGGGGACAGCGGCCACACTGGCTAATTCAGAGTCTCCCCAGCCCCGCCGCCCCGGCCGCCCCAAACCCCCACGCCTAGAGCTGGGGGTGCTTAGTCCACCCTCAGCCCTCAGCCAGCACCTTCGCCTGCTGCCCAGATGTGAGATTTTCCACCCACAGACTCCGGACAGGACGGGCCCGTGGGGAGACAGAACCGCGGGGGAGGGGCCGGGTCTGCCGTGAGCCCCCCGCCCGTTCCCTCTCCGGGGACCCCTCGGTGGGTGGCCACGGGGAAAGGGGGGCAGCGCCTGGGGACTGCCACCAGATCCGAAGTCCTGACCAGGGCGTGCCTCAGAGCACCCGGAGGCTCTCTTTCCTCTCCTTTCCCCTCCCACGCCCGGCGGGAAATCGAAACTCAGGGCCCTGGGCTCCTCCCTCCCCCTCCTCCTCCCCCCACCCAGCATCCTGCCTCCCCGGGAAGGGGCAGGGACCCAGCCCTGGTGGGTCCTTACCCTCCAACCCAGGGCAGAGGGGACGCTGGGTTCCCAGGGTCACAGACGCGGCAGGGCACGCGGCTGCAGCCCTCTGAGACGGCTTCCACCTGTGTCAGCTGGGGACAACCTTTCCCACCTGCCGAGTAACAGTGGTGTCGCCTGGAAGGCGGCAGCTGCCTGCAGAGGGAGCGCGGCACGAATCAGCAAGGAGAGAGCACATCCTGCCCCGTGCAGGCCCGTGGCTCCGGGTGTCCCCAGGCTGCTTCAGCTGCTGCTGGTGACTTTCCGGTCCACCTGGGCCGCCTCCTCTTGCCCTGCCCGTTGGGCTCACTGGTCTCAGCCCCTTCGGCAGAGTCGCCTGCGGTTCAAGTGGACGACGCGGTGGACACATTTCACGTGGGCTCGAAGCACAGATTACATGGCCCGTGAGGACAGTCACTAGTGTTCGGGGGGGGGCATTCTGATTTCCGGCCCCTTCATTTCTTTCTTTTCCTTTTGAATGCTGGTTTGACCCATTCGCTACCCGCGGGTCTCCACCAGGATGCTCCGATGTGTTTCTGGATCGCCCCGTGCGACCTTCCCCGTGTTTTCCCTCTGGGTCACTGGCTTCCAGGGCTGACGCCTCCTGGCAGCGATGACGAGGACGCTGCATCTGCACGTTTCATGCGCAAAGCTCTTCACTCACCCCCCAAATCCCAGGGACACCAGGAGACGGGCCAGAATCCTGAACCCCTGGGCTGACCACCATCCCACCCCGCACTGTCGGGCCCTGGGCATCTGGTTTTCTGGGAGCTGAGTGGACCTGGCCCTGCCCCACCACCCTGGGCAGTAAATGTATCGACCCGGCAGAGAGCCCTGCTCGTCATTCAGTCACTTGCTGCTTTTTCCGCCTGCAGGCCCGATCGATGAACCCTCTTGGCTGTGAAGACGCTTCACAGCAGACCCCGCAGACTGCCTGCCAGCTGGCCCCGGCCCACGCTTCCTGGGACCCGGCAGACCGCAGGACGCTTGCCAAGGGGGAAGTGGGCCCTCCCGCCCGGGGCCCAGGCTTCCTCCAGGGGAGCTCCCCACGTGCTCGGCCACAGGCCCTTGGGGCAGAAGTCTTGCTCACATGCCCAGCGAGCTCCTGCTCCCCAGACAGGAGCTCCTGTGCCCAGCCAGGTGCTCCTGTGCCCGCCTTGGCCCTGGCATGCTGTCATCAGGTCCCTGAACCCCAGGTGCCAGGGCCCGTCCCAAGTGCATGTTCCTGAAGATAGATCCCTGCACCGGTCTCCCGTCCCACTCTGTTCCTCCCTCGTGGGGTCCTGCCTTGCTCCCAGAAGCAGGTGGGCCTCCTCCGGGCTCCCTGACCTTTTTCCTCCCAAGGATGTACTTCCCATGTGGCCGGTTAAGGGAGAGGGAAATCGGAGACACGGGGTGGAGATTCCCTTCCAGGCCCTGTGGGGGACCCCTCCCCTACTGTCTCTAAGTGAGCCTTAGTGAGGGGCTATACCAGGGGGACCCCTAGGCACCCCACATACATCAGGACATGGCTGTGAGGCGTGTTCCAGAGACACCACAGGCAGTCACATGGAGCAGGAAGAGGTGGGAAAAGCTGGGTTTATTTGAGGCACCAAAGCAGCAGGAGGGCTCCAGTGTGGGGGGACGGGGTGAGAGGGGACCCCTGGGCCCGGCCGCCTAGCCCTGGAAGCCACAGGACCTGCCACTGAGGTGAGTGGAATGTGGGTACGGAAATGCCCAGGACTGGGGCTGGCGCTGGGGGCGCTCAGGGCTGCTTCTCCCAGCGCTCCACCAGGCACGGCCAGCAGTCACACACTGACACACCTATTCACACAGCTGGGCGTGTCGACAGCCACAGCACACATCCTGTGCCGAGACACAGTGGCATAAAGCACATTTTACACGCCACTGTCTGGGGACAGGGTCCGGGGCTTAGGTGTCCCTCCCAGTGCATCTCTGATGCAGTCCTGACTCCGAGACCCACAGGCTCCAGGTGGGCCCTCGTGCCTCCCCAGGTTCCAAGAGGAAGGTCATATCATTGACCCTGGAAGTGAGGGCAGCTGGCCCCTCTGGGGGCAGGTGCAGGGGGCAGGCCGGAGGGTGGGGACTGAGGGCCGAGGGGGTGGGATCGGGCCGGGTGGGCAGGTGAGAGGTCTGGGTCGTGCTGGGCGGTCCTTCCTGAGCTGTGTCGTCGGGGCTGGGCGCGGGGTCCAGGTGGTCAGGGGCCGAGCCGCAGCACCGCAGGGAGCAGGCTGAGCAGGAGCCCGAGGCCGAGCATGGTGGCGCTGGCCCGCAGCCCGCCGTCGGCCGCGCTGATGTTGCACAGGAAGCTCTGGCAGCAGTGGGTGCCCATGGACGCCACGCCGAGGTTGATGTTCGTGGGGGCGGGGCAGACCGGGGAGCAGCCCTTGTTCAGGCTGTAGCCCAGGTCCAGCACATTCCCTGCACCGGAAAGTGAGAGCGTGAGTGGGGACACGGAGAGGACGGGGCAGGGGGCAGGGGGCAGGCCTGGCCGCCGGGCCGGCACCCACCGATGCCAGCGGCGGCAGAGACCGTCACGCAGTACTTGTCAGAGTCGGAGCAGACGGTGGGCTTCAGGCAGTAGAAATTGTTCTTCTGATTCGTGCAAGTGAAGCACACCAGGGAGTGAGCTGCGGAAAGAAGGGACCTGCTGCAGGCGACAGCTCCACGCAGGGTGTCAGGGGCGGGGTGAGGCCTGCGGTGGGGGCAGGAGGGAGGAGTGACGGCTAGGATGAGGGGCCTCTTAGGTGCACAGAGGTCCCACGGAAACGAGCGCCAAGGATCCCTGGGCACCCTTCCGGAGAGAACGCGGAGAGGAAGTGCAGGAGAAGGGCACAGCCCCGCTCAAGGTCCGGGCCCGAGGGCACCTCACCTTGCTCCACACCCAGAAGGGCGGCCAGCAGCACGGGCAGGAAGACCTTCATTCTGGAAGAGGCAGGCTCCCGTCTGGGTCTCGCGATGCCGAGAAAGGCCCTGTGCCCGAGAGAGACGCGGCTCGTGGGGTCGGGCCCTGGCGCGCCCTGAAGCCCGCGGCCCCACTGCGTCCACCCGGCGGACCCGCAGCTTCATGGAGCAGCAGGGGGAGAACACGGGTCCTTGTGCTTCGTCCTGACCTCCCCCCACTCAGGGCAGACTCCTTCCAGCTGAGACCCCTCCTCAAGCCCCGGCTCTAGTGCTGGGCAGAGAGGGCGGTAGAGGCCAGATGAGGAAACTCGTCAATGTCCTCAGAAGCACACGCAAAGGGAGGCCAGAGTGGCTGCCCTTGATCCTGGGGGTGAGGGATGGTGACGAGGGACACAAAGCAGCTTCCAGAACGTTCCGCGGGCCTGCGCTGGCCTATGTAGCTGAGCACCTGCCTCCGCGGCTCCAGCCCTGGGCAGGTGCAAACGTTCCGCGTGTCATTCAGTGCTGAAGACCACGACCCTATAAGGACCGGCTATGCCCCCACTCGGGGGCTGGGAGACAGGCTCAGCGAGGCCCAGGGGCAGTGGCCGCAGGAATGGGCACCGGCGAGTCTGCCGGGCGGGGACGAGTGTGAGGGGGTGGCCCTGAGCTCGGCTCCAGGAACCCTGGGGCCGAGGCCCGTAGCAGTGGGAGGAGAAGGCACCTGGAATGTGACCCGCTGGGGTGCCTGCAGCTGGAGGCATGCGTGGGAAGCCTGCCGCCACCGCAGGGGACAGCCCTGCGTGAGGGGGGGCACTCGGGGTCTGGGGGCCAGTCCTAGGCCCCCGGAGGACGGAACGCCCAGGAGAGGAGAGAGGTCCGGAGGGGCTGGCGGGGACCGCGCGCGTGGGCCTGGGCCTCTCCCTGGATCGGGCGGTTCGGGGAAGAAGGAGCCTGTGTCCTCCCCGAAGTTAGGTCCGGCCGTGCAGGAGCCTGGGCCGCGAGCTGCCCTCACAGAGGCCCTGGTCCGCCGGCCACCCGCCCGCGCCGCCCGCGGCGTGGACAGGCCCCGGCAGGGCCGGCGAAGGGAGCCCCGAGGGAGGCGGGGACCTCCGGGCGGTGCCAGGCCGGACCGGGCTGCGGGCCCCGCCCCCACGCGCGCAGGCGGGTTTCTGGGAGAGCCGGGCACCCGCGCTGGGGCCGGCAGGAGGCGGGAGCCCGTCCCGGTCCCCGGGGACGAGCCGGGGCCAGGTGGCCGAGCGCAGGGGCGCGGGCTCGCAGGCGCCTGTCCGCGGGGCGCCCCTCGCCGCGCCGGCGCCTGCCTCGGGCGACCCGCAGCAGGGGGTCCCCCCGGCCGGCCGCCCGGACCCCGTCTCAGGTCAGGAAGGCGGACCCTCCCCGGGCCCCACGTGAGGAGCCGAGGGCCAGCCAGGGTCGGGCGCTGCCCCCGCCCCGCGGAGCGCGCCGGGTCTCCGGGAGCCTTCGGGGGCGCGGGGGGCCGAGCGCGGCGCTCAGCCCCCGGGGCCGGGCCCAGCCTCGCCCCTGGGTCCCAAGCCTCCCTCGACCCCGGCTGCGCCCCCCCGGGGCCCCTCGCTCGCGCCCCTCCGCGCCCCGCGGGGTGTCCTCCGCGGCGCCGGGCCCCGCGCCCCGCCCGGGCCGCGACTCACCGAGAGGGACGCGGCGACAGCCTCGCTGAGCAGCCCGGGCCGGACTCGCCTGCGGCCGCGGATGGGCAGATGGCGGGGCGGGGGGGGGGCGCGGGGCGGGGCCGGGAGGGCGGGGTCGGACCGCCCCGCGGAGGCGGGCGCGGGGGGCGGAGTCGGGGACTCGCACCCGGGCCTGGGCGCAGGCCCGGCCCCCCCCCGCCCCCCCGGCCCGCCGGGCCTCGGGTCCCCCGCGGGCCCGGCCGGTGTGTGGGGGAGGGGCGCCCCGGCGCGGCCCGAAGGCCCACAGGTGGCCGCGCGACGCGGGGACGCGCCAGGGAGGCCGATGGGGCCGCAGGGGACCTCCGTCCCGCGGGGCGGGCCGGGTGCGGCGGGCCGGCAGGTAGGAGGCCTTCGCTCAGGTGTCCTTAGGGCGTCGGCCCGGCCTCGCCTTGGGGCCCAGCTGTTAGCCCTCCGTGGGTCGCGGGTGACACGACCTGCCGCGCGAGGTGGCAGGTGGCTTCTGGCCTCTGCGGCTTCCCGGCCGTGGCGTGGGCAGCAACGACCCCCGGTGGGAGACCCCGTCCCTTGAGCGACCACCTTTGCAGGCTTCGGACTCCTCCTCCCACTGGGCGCAGGGCTGCCTGCTGTGTGGCCCCCACTGCGTCGGGACCCCAGCCCAGTGGGGACGGGAGAGCCTTCTGTGAGCTCAGCTCACGGGCGCCCCGGTCCACAGCCGGGGGTCCACTTGCAGCAGAGGCTGGAGGCCCGTGTCACCGAAATGAGGGCGATCTCTGTGGGCCCGGGCGGGTGAGCCCAGGAGCCCAGCAGCCGGTCCCAGCAGAGAAAGTGAAGCTTCATTTAGGGAGCTGGCACCGAGCAGGGGACACAGGGCAGCCAGGGCCTCCAGCGACGGGTTACACAGAGGAAAGGCCGGAGTCACCGTAGCTAAGGCAGTTGGCGTCCCGGCCCTACGGACTGCTGGGGGCCAGGTCAGGAGGCAGGGGGTTCGTCATCGCCTCAGGTCCTGGCGTCGGCCATGGCATCGTCCTGTCTGGCTCGGTGAGGAGGTCGGGGTCATTCCGCCTGCGCAGGTGGGGGCTGGAACATGGCTGAGGTGGAGGCGTGATCTCTGTTTGACCCTTAGAACTTCGCTCTGGTTTGGGATCTGGTCCTTGTATCTTCGTCATGGTCGGTAGATCTGAGGCTTTTTTCTTAGAGTGAGTGACACTGCACAGGACCTCGGGTCCTACGGGCTTGGTGGACGGGCGGTTTGGCCACAGGTGGGACAGGCGGCTGGGAGAACGGGAGTGAACTTGTGGCAAGTTAGACTGAGCAAGGCCAGCCTGGGTTAGAGGCGGTCACAGCAGAGGGGGATTCACGTGTGGCTGCACCTGTCAGATCAAGGCCAGAGCCGTGGGCCTGGCGGCTGCGCCTCTGCCCTCTGGCTGGCTGTCTGTCTGTCGCCAGGTGGCCTGTGAGGGCCTTGTCCTTCGGCAGATATTCACCTGCTGTACCCCACGCTGCTCCCGTTCTGGCCTTGCTTGCCTCCGGGCCCTACCTCTGCCGGCCACTGGCGTGTGCTGTGGTGGGTTTGGGAGCCTCTGCCACCAGCCTGTTCCCAGTGTCGGACCTCACACTCTGGTAGCGCATTTCCTGTTGGGGGCTGTCACACTCGACCTTTTCGCTTAGCCTTTCTGGATCTTGGTTGCATAATGGTGACGGAGGGCCCCCGAGGAGAGAGATTCTTAACCACACGCAGAGGAGGGGAGGCTGGGGAAGGGGAGGGGCTGAGGCACCATGGCGCGGTGGCCAGGACGGAGGCCGGCGAGGAGTGGGACCCTGTGCGGGACCAGGCTTGTGACAGGGCAGGGTCTAGGAGCGCCTTAGTTTCCACGTGAGCGGGCGCCACGAGTACGCGCTTGGGCGTGAGCGCGCGTCTTCAGGGCTGGCGTCGGACCGGCGGCCCCTCCTATGGTCCAGGCCTGCAGACGACAGGAGCGTGGGAAAGGTCAGCCGGCAGAGCTTCGGGGCAGAGGTCCCAGTGTGTCATCAGACGGCCCCAGCTGAGACGTGGTGACATCTGAGGGGGTTTCACAGCTCCGGGGGTGATGGCCCTGCTGTCCCCAGGGACATGGACGTGCTGAGGGCCGTGGCCCTTGGGGCAGGAAGGGTGCCCGGGCAGGGCTGCGTCATCCCCTCTCCCTGCAGCGTTTCCCGCATCTGCCCAAAGCTTTGAGCTTGTCCTGGTGTGTGGGTGCGTCCTCTGGTGGGGCGGGATGAACCCCAGTCCCCATGAGGGCACACGTGGTACGTTGGCACTGCCCGTCGGGTTTTGCCACTTGCTTGCCACCTCCCCCAGAGTGCCAGCCCTCAAGGCCGGTGGGCATCGTCGGTGGGTCCATCGCCTCCGGCCCACAGCAGGTGCCCAGCAAGTACTCATGGGGTGAAGGCAGGAGCGACTTCTCTCCCGTTCGCTCCTGTGGCTTGCGGAGCAAGCTGCTTTAGGAGGAGGGCTGTCACGATTTGAACCACCCAACTCAAAGTGTCCTCAAGGTCACCGCCATGGGTCGGACAGGAGACGCAAGTGCGTCTGAGCGTGCAAGGCCTCGCCGGGGGTTTGTGCAGCACCCGATAATGTGAACTGTGGGTCACCCGATTCCGCGGGGCACTGGGACGTGTCTGAGAGGGTGGGTGTGGGGTCTAGATTGGCCCCAGGAGCTGTGAAATCGGGGTCTCCTCTTCCCGAGGGAGTCCTCGTCCCCAGGGCTTGGCCTGGCCAGGGTCGGCACCCAGAGACGATCTCTGGGACCAGCTGCGGCCAGCGGCTTTGCCGTGACAGGCCTGCCCACATGGCAGTCCTGCACTTGTGCCCCCTTTGTGCGGACGTTGGGCCCCCATATCACGTCCATGGCACAGCCCCTGGAGTGGTCGGGTGTGTACCTACCCGCTCGTGGGTCCAGTCACGTCTGCGGGTCCCTCTGCCTCTGCTTCGCTTCCTTCTGGCCCGGCCTCCTGAGGGTACTGGGGCCCTGTGGGAGGGTCTTCCCATTGTGACCCCGTGGCTGCTTTCCACACAGACCTTAACCTCTGACCTTGTAGTCCAGTTGCACGTGTCACAAACCCCAGGAGTCCCAACTGCCCGGGCCAGCACTTGCAGGGCCCCCGTGTCTTGTGATGGCGTGGCTGGGACTCACCATGTGCCTGCTCCCCACAGCCAGGCGCCTGCCCACCCCCCCCGCGGTGAGGAGGTTCCCGTAACGGCCTCCGGAGCCGGGGAGGCAAGTCTCGATTCGCCAGGTATGTCACCTCCGGCCTCCTGGCTCTGGCACACACATTTTCAGGAATGCAAGTAGGAGACTCCCTGCCTGGGCCTCTGCTGGGAGCCACGTGGTTACAGTGGCCATCGGGCTGTAGTGGCCCAGAGTTCTGTGGCCACCGTGAGGTGGGCGCCTGTGGGTCACTGAGAGTGGTTTCCTCTCTGAGGGACCTGACGCCCGACCGTGGGTGGCGAGTTTCGAGGTGAGGTCGGCTCAGAGCGGAACTTTCTTTGCATCTTTCCACCTCGTGGGGCCTTGGGACTTGGCAGGCGATGACCTGCAGGGGCCTGGGCACTCTGGCTTCATCTCGGGTGGACCAGAGGACCTGCTGCACACTCAGCCCAGGACTGGGGGTGGCGTCCCGGCCAGCCAGCGAGCCCCGGCTTGCTCGCTCGTTTCTCTCTGCCTTCAAGGTCTGCGTCTGGTTTCCATGACCCCGGCAGCAGCCTGTGCTTTTAATCTTTTCCCATCTGGGCCGGTTCCCGACTGAGGATGTGCCCTCTAAGGACTCTTGTCCCCAGGAGAGATCTCTCCCAGGCAGAGTGTAATTCTCCCAGGACGTCTGGAAAGCGGTCGGTCGGTGCCTGCCATCTCTTGAGACTTTAGGGTTCTTACCGGGAGAAATCGACACCTTATCTGGTTTCCTGGTGCAGTCGCACCGGCTCTGGCCGGGCCTTGGGCACACTGCGGGCGAGACTGGGCCGTGGGGAGGCCACGGTTCCATCCCCACTATTGGAGTGAGGCCCCGTGGTGGGGGCATGTAGGGTCCCAGCATCCTGGTTGCTCTCAGCATACCCACGTCTCTGGGGTCACCCTCCATGTTGCTGTCCTCCCTCTGCTTGCTCAACTGAGGAGCTCTGGGCTCCCCGAGTTCTCTGGACTTCGCCATCTAACCGCCGACTTCCCGCCTCCCAGCACAGAATGCTTTTGCTTTTCCTGCCCTGCTTTGCCTCACAGCCCCTGCCCTGAGCCAGCCCAATGGGTGGAGGCAGGTGCAGCCATGGCTAAGTGTCCCCCCACGTGGACACTTCCCAGCATCTGGTGCCCCCATCCTGCAAAGGGCGTGGACCCCATCTGCCTGGTGCCAGCACCCACCACCCCTCCACAGGCTGCCTGCTTCTAGGTCCTTACGTGAGCCAGGTTGGTCTACGAGGGCCTGGAATGGCTCCCTTTGGCCCCTAAGTTTCCGCTCCCCTTGCCTGTGTCTCCTGATTGGGCACAGGAGACACAGGACTCAGCCACGAAGGCCCGGCAGGGCCTCTGCTGCTCCTGGCTCTGGCTGGGAGGAGGCCCACCTGGCCACGCAGTGTGCAAGGGGAGCAGCCTGAGGAGCTGTGAGGTTGTCCTGACTGTGTGACCTTGAACTCTCTGCCTGTCTTCGCTGGGCCCAGCTCCCTGTCTCAAAGCGGAGCCTCAGCATGCTCCCGTCAGGCTGGCTCCCCGCCTCTCAGAGAAAAGTCTCTGTTCCAGCCGCCGGGGCCTGCGGCTCCTCCTCTGAGCCACACTCCCACCCCAGGGCCTTTGCGTGCTGTTCCCAATGCTGAGACAGGAAGTGCGCTCCAGACCTCCCCGCGCCCTCCCCATTTCTCTGCTCAGATCCCCCGGGCAGGGAGGCCTCCGCTCCCTGGGCGAGCCCCCCGCGCCCACCGGCCAAGGAAGCGTCTGGCTCTGGGGCCCCGCTTCAGACGCCGCCTGGCATGAAGTGGGTGGGGGCTCAGTGGCTAACTGGACGAGTACATTTGAACGGAAATACAGCTCGAGAGATGGTGTTGTGGGGACAAGAAGCCACAAACCGAGGAGAACTTAGAAGCGCGACGTTTGTAAGGCCGGCGTCGCAGGAAGGAGGGGCTGCAGGCGGGGCTGGGGCCACCGTCTCCCGGTTCCTTCATCAGCAAAGGGAATGGGATTTCCGGACGCACAGCCCGAGACCCTCCGTGGTGCCTCGGGGCCGGCTCGGCGAAGGTTCCCTGTGACATTCAGCCAGGGGAGGACAGGCCTTCGTCAGTCGGCAAACTCAGGCTCTCTGGGCAGGAGCTGGCAGCACGCTCCAGTCCGTCAGCGTATTTTCCCCAGAAGACGACGAAGACCCCTTTCCTGGAGGATGGGTCGTCCTGGTGGAACGTCGCGGGTCGTGGCAGCCGAGACCTTCCCTGGAAGCTTCTCCTGCTCAGGGGGATGGGGAGCCGGCAGAGAGAGGGCGGCCCCGGGGCTGGCGACCTGCAGGCCTCCGTCTGTGGGTGGCTGATGGGGACACAGAGGGCCAGGGGCCTCCCTGACCATGCGGTGCCCGGCGCCCCAGGGCGGGGGAGAGACAGCACCTTCTGTCTCGAGGCGGGGGGCCTGCGTCCCCGCCTCTCCCCGCCCCTGGCCGCCCCTGCCGCCCAGCCCTCGGCCCTCCCGGGGCGGCGCAGCCCCCAGGCGTCCCGCACAGCCGCGGCCTTGGCCTCAGGGGGGCCGGGAGCCCGGCCCAGCTCCCGGTCCCCTCGCCCCCGCCGCCTCGTCCCTGTCCCTGGTGCTGGCGGCGGCCGCGCGGCGCGCGGGCGCGCTCTGGTGGCGGGAGTGCGGCCGGCGGGCGCGCGCTCCTCCCGCGCACGCAGCGGGTGCGCTCACGGGTCCGGGGCCAGGCCAGCTCCGTCCTTTTCTTTCGTCTCGGAGGCCTCCAGGCCACCTCTGCCGCGGGCCCTGGTCAGCGGTGCCCCCACCCCAGGGCGGGCCCATCAGGGCTCCCCAACTTGAGTCTTGCGGCTCCTCCCCTCTCATAAACAAGTCCGCTTCAAGCTTCGCAAGCTGTCCTGGGGGTAGGGAAGGGCCCCTCTGTGGGGACACCTGCCACCGTCCCACTGGGGGCCGGGCCTGGGACGCCCAGTCAAGCACCGGCACCGGGACCCTGCAGCTCTTCCTGGGGCCCAGCTAGGCGGGAGAGCCGCGTGTGGCTCTGAGAGCAGCCGGGCCTGACCCTGCGCCCTCCGAGGGGCAGAAGCCAGTTATCTGTGGCCGCTGAGAGCCCGAATGGCTGGGGGCTGGATGAGCCCCTTGCACAGACCATCGCTTGCAGCAGACTCATTGCGGACTCCAACGTCGGCACGCTTCTACAGGCCCCGAACCCGGGCGGCGCACTGCCCGTCAGAGGTGGCTTCCTCTGGGCGGAGTGTGACGGCCTGCTGAAATGTGGTAAGGGCAAAAGTTAATTAAAACCTAACACGACACAAAGGCCTAGCTCCTGGAACCCTTGGCCACATTCTGTTAATCATGCAACTTGTACCAACGAGCTCAAACGCTACCTGCCTGAGTGCCCCTGCTTACTGCGTGGCAGGAGAAACCATCAATTGCATATCAGCTGGAAATCATTGCCTGGTACCGTCATGGGAACACAGGCTATTAACGATAAGAACAACATCCTAACAATAAGCGTTCTGCTTCTGGACCCCCCCTTGCACACCTGGCCAGTGGGTTGACAGGTAGTGCATAGAAGAAAAGTAGATCTTTGTGTTCAGAACGAAGAATAAGGTTTAGGGCTTAAAAACCTTGTACCTCTACATTTTGGGGCTGCTCCTGGCAAGGACAGCCGCCGGCTAATAAACAGCCTTTGAGAACGTACCTGGTTTGGTCTATTTAACGTTGGTCACAACACAGAGCTCCCCCGACTTGGGTATCCTCCAGGCCCGGCAGGTGTCCCGGCTGGCTCTCCTGGAGGCAGACCTGAATGGCGTGCTCTGTGGTGGCTCGCTCGGCCAGCGGGGCCGCAGCTGTGAGCCTGAGGGGTCAGGGGTGGTCAGAGCTGTCCCGTTGTCCTCTGCCAGCATCACGAGACCTTTGCAGACCAGCTTATTTGGATAGTTTCTACCAGGAAATGCAGAAAGCTCAGCCCATAGCTTCTCAGAGGAGGAAGGAGCGTGCTGGCTAGGCTGTCCTCACACCTGACCTCTGACCTTCGACCGTCGGGGGCAGTGGAGCATGCCCCTGAGGGAGGGCCAGCCACCTCTGTGCTCCCTGCACACCCTTGGTCCTTGGTCACGGGGCCCGTGGGTTGGCTCCCTGCCCCCCATGTCCCCAGCTGACCTCCATGCCACGAAGAGAAGGGAAGGGAAGGGAGGCAGGGGAGAGGGTGAGGTGAGGAGGGGTCGGCATGTGTGCTCTGGGGGTGCAGAGGTGTCTTGGCGGGGAGGGGCAGGGCGAGGGGAGAGAGCCTTCACCAGACCAGATGGGGAGCCTTTGGGAGGGGGGAGGGGAGGAGCAAGGCCTGGGGGAGTGACCCAGGGCTGGAGAGCAGCCAGACGGGTCCTGGCAGGGAGCTGGGGCTACTGGAGAGCAGGCGGCTGCTGGCAGGATCGGCTCCGGCCTGGCACCCATCCCGATCAGCCATGGAGGGACCGGCAGGGCCCTCGGAGCTGCTATAAATATTCTTCACACAGGCTGTCCCTTGCAGGGACTTCTCTGGATGCCCTAGAAGAGATGGGAAGACGGAAACTGTTGAAAACGGTTGTCACAATGACATTTAACCTACTAGGTGTGTCATGGCTTGTGGAAATTTTCACTGTTGACTTATGGTCTGGCAAGAGCCCGGACACCCCTGGGGCCCCAGCCTGGGCCCCTGGGGAGGATCCTCTCTGGGCAGGGGTGGGACTCAGTCCGTGGCTGGGGCCCAGCCTGGGTCAGTGATCCAACGCCACGGTCAGGGACAAGCCAGTGTCCCACCGGTTCAGCCGGTCCTCCCCTCCGGGAGACTCATGCCCTGGGGGGCACACTTTTACACATTTTTTACTAAAATCCCATAGTAAGAAATGTGGTTTTTATCATGACTAATGTATATAAATTCTTACTGTGGGGGCACTTGATATTTTTCATTCTACCCAAGATTACCATATTTTACTCTATTTTTGTTAAAAAGTCTAATCGAAACCTGCTACGCCAATTTCACCACCCACAGTCGGAAAGCACTGGGAAAGCCCCCAGCTCAGGGTGTTCCCTTTTCAGGTGACTTCCTGGGACCTTCTGCAGGGGCGGGGCACCTTCAATGTGGTGAAAGCGTTATGTTTGAGAAAGCAAACGTTCCGTGCACACAAACGGGTCTGGGACACGGAGTGGGGCCTGGCCGCTGCCGGTCACCTCTGTCTGTGAAGTGGGCAGCTTCAGTGATCTCCGCAGCCCCATGTGGGAGGCCCCCTCGGACGCCCACTCTCCAGGGTGTTCCCGTGGCACCCGGGCCGAGGAAAAGGCTCGCGTGTGTGTGCGTGTGCACATGCACACACGTGTGAGTGGGGGTGCAGCATGAAGCCAGGCAGCCACTGGGCGTCCCGCACAGCCTCTCACCTACCTAAGGGAGCTCCTGTGTCTAGGAGGGACCACCACCCAGCCCTGAGGAGCTCAGGTCCTGGGGGAACAGAGACCAGTGTCCACCCTGAGATGACAGAAGACAGACGTGGGTCAGCTCTGGCCTCCCGGTGAGCTGAGAGGGAGTTGTCAGGTCTGGGGTGGGGGGGCTGCCTGGCAGAGGGGGCGCAGGAGAGGTGGCCCAGATGCGGCCAGGCAGAGGGTGCGTCATGGGTGGGGTCACGGGCCAGCAGCAGACTTTGGCTGAGTGAGTGAGTGAGTGAGCGGGTGAGCTGGGCGGTCAGCGGCAGGGGCCGGGGGATGTCCCAGGGTGAGGAGACCTGGCGAAGGTCAGGAGATGCAGTGTCGGCTCCTGGCTTGGGCTCTGGACCCAAGGAAAGGACACTGGTGTGGTGGGCAGCAGGGGAGATGCGGGCGTGGGCTGTGTGCGGATGCGGGAGAGTCTGGCTTCAGAGCTAGGTTCCTGTGTTTGACCTTGGAGATGCGATTATGTAAGCAGTTAACATTTGGGGAAGCTACACGAGGCAAATATAGAAACTGCACTATTTTTGAAACTTCTTTGTAAGTGTGAACTGATTTCAAAGTGAAAAGTTAAAAATGGTTTAAAAGCAGCAGGGAACAGGCTGGGGGGAGCTGCGTGGTTTGGGGTTCTTGGAGGCAGCAGGCCTGGGTGTGGAGGAGGCCGAGTGGGGTGAGTAGAGGGAGAGAAAGGGAGGCCCTCTCACTGTGTCCCAGGCTGGGCTGGGACAGGGCAGGAGGCGTATGTGAGGGAGAAAACATTTCAGATGGATTCAAACTGAAGTTGAAAATGGGAAACAGAATTTTTAAAAAGAAACGTAAAATCTCTTCATGGATTAACAGGAAATATTTTTAAGTAATGGACCAGTATGACTATGAACAGTGAAAAAAGGTCACCTTATTATGACATGACAATCAAAAAGGAAACACAAACTAAAATAAGATACTTTCAGTAACTAGCGTCCCGTCATCAAGACGGAAAGGTGTAAAAGCCCTGTCCAAGTAAGCGGTGGCGGGAACACAGGCAAGTGATAGTCCCTACACGGCTGCAGGGGGGCGGGGGCAGGATGGTGAGGTCAGGAGGCGGGAAATGGCCCACATGTCGGGAGAGGCCAGCTAGGTATCCGTGGGGTCTTCAAACCCTTTTGCCCACAAAGTGCTCCTCCCTCCCCCACTCTTGAGACCCCCATTGCACAAGGTCGGGTGTGTGGTGTCACAGCTCTTCATGTGGGGGCTGCCTTGGGACCGGGAAAATGCAGAAAGAAGGGGTGATGGGGACAAGTCTTCCAGATTTCTTGGACTCAGAGGTCCTGCCCCAGAGGAGATGTTCCCCCCTCCTCATTTTCTTCCAGCTGCCCACAGCCTGGGGAGGAGCCCCCCACCCATGTTCATGGTTGGAGCTGAGTCGCTCCTTTAGAGCAGGTGGTGAATGGACCAGTGGGAAGGGGCACTGGTTCACTCTGCTCCCCTGGTTTCTCAATGTCTTGCTGAATCTCAAAAATAGAAAAAGTGGAAAATATGGAGGAGAGGCTAAGAAAGATGGCAGAGAGAGTGAGACAGAGTACCAAATAGTTGAGATAATGGTACAGAGGCAATATGGAATTAATAGCAGCTGTGCCCCCTCCCGCGAGCTAATACAGTATATCAAACCCCAGATCAAGCCGTCCAGCAAATTCGAAGCAGGGAAAATAAATAAATATCCTCACAGACCTACGGAAATGCAGAAAACCGAAGACCACAAGAAACTTTTAATTGCCTGTAGAGAAGGACAGATCACCTTCTAAGGAGCGACATTGAGAATCACAGCTGACTTTCGGACAGCAACTAGAAGCGCTGACCCTGGTCACAGTCTGAGCCCTAATTCTGGTCACACGCTGAGCCCTGACCTCCTTTAGAGCGGGGAAATAATGCAGAAGGGACAGGGCAGTCTGTCAAGAGTCGTGGGCTTGCTTAGAGGTGCAAGGAGTAGATTTTATAGGTCTCGAAAAATAGCCCTCTACCCCTGGCTTTCCAGGTGCCCCAGGCCAGGAGACAATAGTCACAAAACCATGTGCTCCCTCCTGGGTTCTGGGAGAGTCTGGCTTTCTCCAAGGCCTCCTGCTGCAAGACGGACCTGAGGGCTGCAATAGCGCAGCAAACGACTGCCCGGGGCAGCTGGCCCTTGGCGCTGCGGAGCCAGCTTCCACGGCCTGCAGGGCTGCAGGCTGCCGGAGGCCTCCCACTGTGCCACTGACACGCTGTGTGGCTCAGGTAGGACGGTCCCCCGCACTGGCGCGGGACACGGCGAACGACTCGCCGCTGTCCAGGGTGCTGATGCTGTCCAGGGGCTCGGCCACCTGCTGGCTTCCTGGTGCAGGTGCACCTCGGCGCTTGCACCGACCTTGGCCATACACCTGTTCCCAGGGCCCCACCCATCATCCCCTCCGCTCTCTGTCGCGAGGCCCAGGTCCAGAGCTTCTGCCAGTTTCTGCGCCTCACCCTTTGAACCTACTCTAGGAAGGTTTTCGCCTCATCACGCCACCAACGCAACTTCGTTCCTGTCTGTCTGTGACTGCCGTGTCGCAAATCCAGGGGTCAGCTGCAGCCCCCACCTTACGTCTTCCACCAGCAGGGTTCGATGCTGCCGGCCACTTTTCACTCTAGAGACTCTCGGCCTGCCTGGCTGCTCCGTTATCATCTCGTTTCTAGTAACCACACCCTGCTACTTCCCACAGGTAGTTGTCTGTTTCTGTCTCCCTGACTAGAACATGAACTTCGTGAAGTAAAGGGTTTGATCTGCTTTGGAATCTGTTCTGTGTCCCGAACCTATAAAAGTACTTGGCACATAGTAGGTGTGCCAAGTACCCACTGTCCACCTGGAGATATCTCCCCCAGGGCTGCCCCTCCTCGTGGCCCCTGGCCTCCAGACCCACATGGGCAAGGAGCCTTGTCCCCTGCCTGGCATTTGGGCCAGTCCAGGAGGAGTTCGGGCCCTGCGGTCACAGGAACGAGGGTTGCAATCCCCACTGTCCCCTGCATTCATCCTGCATCTTTGAGAAAATTGCTGCATTTTCCAGGCCTCCTTTTGCTGGGTGATAAGATGGGATAATGACATTATCCACATTAGTATGGAACCGATATGAAGTATGGAGCAGGCGACACATATGGATGTGATGTCATTAGTGGTGGATACATTAAGGCAATACTATTGTCACTCCTATTATCACGCCTTCAGTGCTGTTCTGCAGATTAAGGGAGAATGTGGAGGACCAGAAGGAGTTAAAGGGCTTTTCTAAGTTCACATGGTTCTAGCTAAAACCCGCACTTAGGTTTCTGGGTCACACCTGGAGTTATCTAAGGGAGCCTCGAATGTCCAGGAACCCTGCTGCTGGAGTGGAACTGTCCTTGGCATGTGCTGAAGGCTGAGGGGCTGAATCTCACCACTGGTGAAGAGTATACATCACAACAGGCAGTCGCATCTGGAATGTTCTATTTCAAAGCTAAGTACTGAGGAGATATGACTCCTGTGCTATTCATGACACTTGTGCCATCCAGCCTCTCTGCAGTCAGGATTCATTAAATGCATCCAAGTAACTGCATCGACTTCTGTGCTCACACTCCATCTCTCTCATCTTGGGTTTGCTTTCCTTTTTTTTGTAGCAAATTATGAATAGTTTTTTGAGTGAGGATCTGAGATGAGTGAATTGCATTCTCTGGGCCTCCATCTCATCACTTGTCACAGCGCTTCCCTTCTTGGGTCACCATGAAGGTCATGCGAACACGCATGCCCAGCTCTGCAGAGTGGCACACATGCGCCCCAGGGCGACTTTATTTTAATTCCATGCCTGCCACCACACAGTCACCAGCTCACCACAGAGCGGGGCCACAAATATTGAAGTGACTTTTGAGAGGCAGGAGGAGAAATTCACATTTATTGAGTGCTTATGGAGGCAGAGAACTGAGGGCTTTCCAAATACCACTCTCATGGTGTCCTCGCAGGGCCTGGTGAAGGAGGACTTGGCGCTACCCAGTCTCCCCACACAAAGAGACTGAAGTTCAGAGAGATTGAGGGCTGGCCCTCGTAGTGAGCCAGGGCTCCAAACTGTGCCTGTGTGCCCACAGAGCCTGGAACTTTCTCTCTTCTCTATGTTTCTCCAAGTCCTTGTCAACAGTGTCTGACCAGGGCAGAGGAAGCCCGTGCCCTGGGCAGCAGGCCCCTTCTGCTGTGGGTGAAGTGGAATCATGAGGGGCGTGCAAACTCCCTTACCAGAGGGTCTGGGGATCCACCAGGGTGCCTTGGGGGAGGCTGGGTGCCGGCAGCGCTGGTGCAGCCAGAAGTACAGTCCCTCCCTGCTTACTGCGTGGGTGTGAACTGAGTGCCTGGTTCTCACCAGATGAGAGTTGGGGAGGGCGAGAGAGCGGAGCAACCCCATCACCCTGCGTTGCCTCCGGGATCCCTTTCTACATATGTGGAGTGGGTGTTGCCTGGCCCTATATGGTGTGGGGCAGACTGCTCACTCCTGACAGCTGGGAGACCCCAGGTGGCTCTCAGCTGTTCGAAGCCTCTTCCACCCACGGAGTCAGGATGACCCTCTCCTGTGGGTCAGTGTGTGGAGGTAGCCAGCACTTCAGACAGAGGATTTCATTCAAGGGACCATGTAGCTACATGTGGCTGTGCAGTGCAGATGGCCCACCCCCTTCTAGAGGCTTCTCTGTGGTCACCCTAATGTCAGCCTGGGGTTCACCATCCTTCACCACTTTTGAATGGGAATTGTTGGCTCAGATGTCCTTGTCAGCTCTTTGGTGGCTGTTCTAGTCAACGCTGCTGGTTACTTGCCCACCCAGGCCCTTGGTTGGGAGATTCAGCCACGGTCACAAAGCTGGCACTGCCAGGAAGAGCCTATGTGGTCTGAGCAGAGCAGGGTGGTGGACAATTAACAACGCAGCCTTAAAGTCAACTCTAGGCAAGAGCGTTGCAGACAAGGAGTGTGACATTGGAAATGGCAACGAGCAGGACACGGGACCTAAACCGTTATCTCCAGGGTTGGGGAGGAGTCGAGTACGGAGAGCATGGGAGACTGGACAGGGAGTCAAGGAGCAGGGCCGGAGCCCCGTGGGTGGACACACGAGGAGCCTGGAGCTGGTGCTGGGGTGACGGATGGCTTTCCTTGCTGGAGAAGGCTCTGTGGGAGTGGGCACATACCCAGCACCCGCAGCCAAGACTTATCCCCAGCCCGGCCCCGGCCTCGCTGCATAGCCTGGCGAAGCCTGACCTCGGAGGCCCCGGGGCGGATGTTCCATGTGTGGTGCTGGCTGGACAGCGGTGTGGCTCGGGGAGCAGGGCCCACGGGAGAAGACAGGCGTGGCCTCGGGTCAGGGGGCGGCGGCCTGGTGGCGCGGCAGGCCCGGCTGCGCCTCGAGGGCCCGGAAGGTGAGGAGCGGGAGGGTGGAGGGCATCAGTATGAACCGGTAGATCATCCTCACGTCCTCGCGCGTCAGCGTCTCCACCTGGAAGTTCTTCAGCACCTGGGACAGAGGCGCGGGGCCCGCGGCCACTGGTCAGCCCCACCGGCGCGGCCCGGGCTCCTCTGCGGTCCACGGCCCCGCGGCGTGGCCGGGGCGTGGGCGGTACGTGGGCGGGAGCGTGGACGGGGGCGTGGCCGGGGCGTGGGCGGGGCGTGGGCAGCCAAAGGAGACGCCGTGGTGACGGGCCCCAGCGCACGCCCCGCCCCTCAAAGCCCCGCCCTGCACAAACCCCGCCCCCAGCACACAGCCCCGCCCCCAGCACACAGCCCCGCCCCAGCACACAGCCCCCGCCCAGCAACAGCCCCGCCCCCACAGCCCCGCCCTGCACAAACCCCGCCCCCAGCACACAGCCCCGCCCCCAGCACACAGCCCCGCCCCAGCACACAGCCCCCCCACAGCCCCGCCCCCAGCAACAGCCCCGCCCCAGCACACAGCCCCGCCCCCAGCACGCAGCCCCGCCCAACACAAAGCCCCGCCCCCCGCACAGCCCCGCCCCCGCAAGCCCCGCCCCCTCACGTGGTGCAGCAGCAGCAGCATCTCCGTCTCCGCCAGGCGCCGGCCCAGGCACTGGCGCGGGCCGAAGCCGAAGTTGAGGTGCGGGAAGCGCGTGCTGGCGCCCCTGTTGTCCAGCCAGCGCTGCGGGTGGTAGCGCTCCGGCCTGGCGAACACGGCGGGGTTCCGCCCCAGGCAGTACAGCTGCACGTAGACCATGGTCTGCGGGGGGCGGGGTGGTCAGGGGCGGGTCGGGGGCGGATCGGGGCGGGTCGGGGGCCGCGTGGGGGCCGCGGCGCCGCGCTCACCCCGGCCGGGATGTGGTAGTTCTGCAGGACCAGGTCCGAGCCCACGTGTCGCTCCACGGTCATTCCCACGGGGTACAGCCTGCGGGTGGGCGCATCCGACAGGGCCCTCAGCCCGCACAGGGCGCCCGCCCCGCCCCTCTGCAGCCTTCCGAGTTCGGGACACACCAACCCGGGGCATTGCCCCCGATTCCGGTCCCTTTGGCGCTGAGCAGCTGCGTTCATGCACCTCCCGAGCTCGGCAGAAGCGCCCCCAGCCTGAGCAGCCCTGGGCCAAGGAGGACGTGGCGCGGCGGGGCCAGCGCCCAGGGGGTGGAGGTGGGATCTGGAGGACGAAGCCCGCCCTCCTTTAGGGAGGGGAAGACGGGGTGCAAGGGGTGCATCCTGGGCAGTGGTGCTTAGAGCCCGGGGTCTCGCGGTGAGCTGCGGAGGGTGCTGTTCCCAGGCCCTGGGCCAGGGCGGCTGGGGCTGTCCCGCGAGCCACGCTTACCTCAGGGTCTCCTTGAGGGCAGCCCGGAGCAGGGGCAGCTCCGAGAGTGCCCTCTGGGGATTTTCAGAGATTGCGACCTTGGCCCGCAGGGTCTCCTGACGGAGGGCCTGCTGCACCTCAGGGTTCCGAGCCAGCTCAAAGAGGGTCATCATCAAGGGGTAGGCCGTCTGCAGGAGCCATGGGCCCGGGGCTCAGACCTTGGCACAGGCCGAGCATCTCAGCCCTCAGGTCACCCCTTCCCAGGAGCGTGGTCTTCCCCTGGGGGCAGGTCATCTCAGACTGCGGTGATGTGCATGCCCAGAGCCGGACAGACCCAGCGAGCGGAGACGTCGAGAGCCTAACACCCCACCTCCTCTACTTTTCCTGAGTCCCTCAGAGAAGGCATCCCTACTCTCGGGGGAGACCCAGGCCTCCTGCTGCCTGGCTCTCTCCCTCCTCTGGGCTCCCGGAGGGGCTCACCCTTGCTGTCTGCTTGGGGTGGGGTCTGGAGCCCCAGATCCATCTGCTCAGTGGGTTATCACCCCTGGGTGTCTGCAGCCAGGCCAGACCCCAACTGGTTCCTCTTCCTGGCTTGTCTCCATGAGCAGGGAGAGGCATCCACCAGTCCAGCCTGAGATCTGGGGGACTGTTCCCTAATCCCATCCCCAAGGCAACGGGCCCCCAGCATCTCCTGACCTACGACAGTGGTCTCCCTGCTGTGCCCTGGGAGCATGAGGGACCCTTAAGGGGCAGAAGTCCGACCCAGATGCTCCCCTCACTGGCATCTGTAGCCTTGAGTCCAAGCCTGGAGCCTGAGGCCCTGCCTTCCAGGGGCCCTGACCTCTTTGGCCTTGTGTGTCCTCCACTCAGCCTCACTGCCTTCCCTTGCTGTCTGCTGTGTACCCTGCCCTGGGCTGCTGCCCTCCCTGCCTCCTCTCTGTGGCCTGTCGAACTTCTGTGTGGTTCTTCCACATTCAGCTGGAAGTCCCCCGCCTCCAGGAAGCCTGCCCAGAGCTGCCTGCCGAGGCACATGTCCCCCCCATCCCTGGCTCTCTTACCCCATGGCAACCTCTTGGGCTCTGCTCAGCAAGCCTCTCCCCCACGGGTCTGTGCATGAGCCTAGCACCCCAGGAGCCAGACCCAGCACAGCCCTCAGAGATGCTGGCAGGTCTGGGCTCGGAGGCAGGAAGCCCGTGCTGCATGCTGCACCCTGGGGCCCGCCCCGCCTGCCGTACTGTGTTGCCATCTGCTCTCTCTCCTGGGTGGAACCCTGTGTTGCCCAGCCTGTCACCACCAGCCTATCACACACATGGGATTTATAAAGGCAAATGTAATCTGTCACCGGACAGGGTCCCCTGTGCAGCCCTCCAGCTGGGAGTTGGACATTCTCCTCGTCCCAAAACCCTGATTGTCCAAATGGGGCCCGCACTGCTGTCCATCGCCAGGCCTGGGCACCCCGTGGTCTGCCTGGAGCCTGGTTTCCCCCACAAGGAACTGCAAACGCTCCCCTTTGAGAGTCGCTCCCGCGTGCCCTCCCCTTAAAGCCCCCCAGCAGGTCCGAAGCCGTGGTCCAAGGCGGGAGGCCTTAGAGGCACAGGCTTGGCACGGGAGGACGCTGCCCGCAGTCAGGCAGGCCCCGCGCTCCACGGGCCGGGCTGACGGCTGGCCTGACCGTGTCCACGCTCCCGGCGGTGAGGTCGATGGAGTTGGCCTTGATGGAATCCAGGCTCATGTCCGCCTGCAGCAGTAGCTCCGCCACGATGCCGCTGTACTGCCGCGGGCGGCCGAGCGCCAGCTCCTGGTAGATTTTCTGGATGGAATTGTTGGCTGTGGGCACGGAGAGACAGCGCCCTGGGCTTGGTGCCGGAGGGCAGTGCCTCCTGTCTCCCTCCTACCCGACTGCGTCTCCTACCCAAGTCTTCTGGTCAGCCCCGCCTGCCAACTCCCTCGGGGACCGAGAGGAACCCACGGCCCTTTGCGTAGCCTCAGCTCACCCCCAGACGCGGGCCGCAGTGTCCCTGCCACACCGCGCTGCCCTCTCCCCAGCCCTCACCATACTGGAAGATGTAGTCCCAGGCCTCGAAGTGCTTTCTCCAGACCTTGGGGCTTGTCCAGCGGGACAGGCTCCTGGGCATGAATATGAGCTGCACCGTGGACTTGAACATGGCCTCCAGGGCCTGGATGAATTTCAGGCTGGCTGGACTCGGGTTGTGGCCCAGGAGGCCCAGGTGCTCTCCAAAGAGGACCAAGTTGCTGGCTGCGGGGAGGCGGGGCCGCTCAGCAGACAGCAGCCAGGGCCCCCCGGCCGCCTGCTGCGGGTCGCGGGCCGGCCCCGGCCCTCGGAGCGCGTACCTTCTATGGTGTAGCGGAAGATGCTGGGCTGGATGTCCAGGGTGAGGCTGCCCCGGGCGTTCTGCAGCACCTTCGCCATCAGGACCGCGGTGAAATCCCTGGCCACCTTGTCCACCATGGGGATGTACTTCTGGACGGCCTGCGGCGACAGCATGTCCGGGTTCAGCCGCAGGCGGTCCCAGCGCCATTCGGGCCCGTTTCTGTAGAGCAGAGAGCGAGCGTCAGGGCGGCCCGAGCCGGGGCTGGCCCCCAGCCCCGTGTTCCTCATCCCCAAAGGGACGCGGGTGAGGCAGGGAGCTGCCTCTGGCTCTAGGGGCCAGGCTGCCCGCCTTCCAGCCAGGCCAGACCACCCTCCTCCAGGGGGGCCTCAGTGTGCTGTGCCCGGCGCCCAGGACTCTCCCACCTGAGGGAAGTTTGCCTCAACTTTAGGACCCGCGCATGCTAGCATGTGCCCCTGGCCAGCGACTCCCCTTCTCCAGGCCTGGGCCCCCTGACCCGTAGGAGGGCAGGAGGCCGACCTTGCAGGCCAAAGGACTGGCCTTGCTCATTCCCCTGGCATGGCCTCGCTCCCCTCCCCAGCCTGGGGCACACGTGACCCCACGGGACGGACGCTCATCTGGAGCTGAGAGGCCCAGGCAGGCTGCCCCCTGCTGCCCTCCTCCTCCAGACCCGCTCTCACAGCAAGAACACGCCGCACTTGTGCCCGCGGAGCTGTCGGTAGGCCAGCCAGGGCTCCAGGACCGTCCGCTGGGGCTGACAGCTGTCCGCCTGCTGGAGCCTCTCCACGTCCTGGGGCAACGTCACATACACAATGTGCTTCCCGCCCACGTCGTACCTGTGGGACAGAGTCGAAGCCCTGCTGCGAGGGCCTGTCCGCCCCGCCCCGGGCCCGACCCCCGGACTGCGGTTCTGACCCCTCAGACCCTCCCGCCGCCTCGCCGGAGCCCGCCCACTCCCGTGTCTGCGCTGCGCCTGGCCTCGCGAGCGCCACTGTCGAGGCCGCAACCCCTCCACCACCGGGCCCGCCTTCCCCAGGGTGCAGGGCACGGGCGCCTGGCGGGGCACAGCAGCCAGGGCATGGGGAGTCGGGCGCCTTCAGCGGGGTGGGCATGCGGGGCATCACCTGAAGATGGGCCCCAGCTCCTGGAAGGTGTGCTGCATCTGCAGGTGGAGGTCCTCAAAGCCCTGCTCCCTCCAGACCTGCAGCGCCCGCACCCACTTGTTGCCTGGGCACCGGGGTATGGCCTCGAAGGGCAGCACTGCCTTGGGGACTGCCGCTGCCGCCGTGGCACCCACCGCGCGGGCCCAGCCCGGGGTCAGCCGGGGCGCTGCCCTCCACACGCCTGCCCTGGCCCGCAGTGCCATGGCTGTGCCCCTCCACCCTTCGGCCCTGGCCTTTTATCTCATGGGGAGGCCTGGCCTGGCCGGCCGATGGCGTCACGGGAGAAAGCGGCCGTCCCTGGACTGTGCCAGGAAGCCCGGGGCAGGGTCAGGGCCAGAGGCCTCCAGCTCGCGGAGGACGCGGGGCTGGCCGGCTGCCTCGTGCGCGGTTGCGCAAGGCCTGCGGTGGCGGGTGTCCAGAGCAGGCGCGGTGGAGGAGAGGGGCTGGGGCGTCCTCTCCGTGTGTGACAGAAGCAGGAGGGGCGAGCCCCTTATCTTATCGAGAGACGACAGGGGCCTTGGATATTTTTATCTCCTCTCTACAAGGACCAGAGCAGGAAGCAGCGGGTGGGCTGTGTGTTCCCCCCGTAACCACACGCACGTTGTGTGGACCCAGGCCTCATGCTGGCAGTGGGGGGCGCAGCCTGGGGCCACCAAAGGTCCCTCTGAGTGAGGAGTGAGGACGTTCAGCCCCCTAGGGGAAGTTAGGAGAATCCAAAGGCATGACTGGGGGTGGCAGCAAGGTGGCCGGGGCCCTGGCTGTCTGGTCCAGCTGGGGGGCAGTGAAGACCCAGGAGATCTGGGAGCTGGTGGGGTGACTGAAAGGTGAGGGGTGCCGCTGGCCTTGGTCCTCGCCTGCCCTGCACGGGGCCCTGCGCTAGGCGGACATGCCCTCCTTGCCTACTCCGCAGCGGGCTCTCAGGGATGCAGTCTCCCGGCTCCGGCCAAGGGCAGGAGTGTGAGTCCTGAGCCGCTGGACTCTCCCAGCAGGCACACCGCTGGGCAGGCCCAGGGAGGGCAGGCTCGTGTTCGGTCCCATTGTCTCACCGACGTCTGGCAGCATCCCCCTGAGACAGGTATCGCCGTCGTGGTCCCCACTTCCAGATGAGAAGACCGGCCCAGGGCCGGGAGCCCTCGCTGGGCGGCCTGACGGGCAGGCTGGGGCGGGTGGGGGGCCGTGGCTCTGACTCTGAAGGTTGGACGCGGGGCAGCGTGCGCCAGGCCCTGGGTGGCGGTCCTCGTTTACTGCGCTTCAGCCCGCTGCCCGCTTCTGCTCTTTCCTCGGGGCCTTTCAGCTGCGGCCATGGGTCAGACCCTGCCATGGTGCCTTCAGCCGGTGGAGACGTGTGATGCGCCTCAGCCCCGAATGTCCTTGGGAAGGGACGCGGCCGGAGCGCAGCCGGCCCTTGACGCACGGGTGCATCAGCTGGGCCTCGCCAGACAGCCCTCGTGCTGCCTGCCACCCCATGCTCTGTTGCCCTCTTCTGGCCTGTTCTTGGGGCTCTTGGGGCTGTAGACACGTGCAGCTTTCCACGACCCAACACAGCGTGCCCCAAGGAAGCTGGGGGTGTGGGTCGCACAAAGCCACCTTCCTGCCCAGAGGAACTGCGGAGACGGCCGTGACCTGGACGCGCCAGCACCCAACGCTCCTGTCCTGGTGCTGAGGTCCTCGTGCCTCCCAGACCCCCAGCCGTGAGCCAGGGGAGGGTCCCGGAAGGACTGTCCTGCAGCGCCGCGGCTCCGACGCAGACAGCGCGGAAGGGTCTTCGCGTCCTGCTCCCCTCGTCACCGCCGTGCCGCTCTGCCTGCCCAGGACGTCCCCTGACACGGAGCTGCAGGCGAGGGCCCAGCCCACCCCGAGCACACAGAGGTGCCTAGGAGGGTGGGCCCCAGTCCTGACCCTCTGCCCTGCTGAGCACGTGCCGGTGGTGTGTGCACAGAGCACAGGTCAGAGGCATGGCGGGACGAGGCCAGGGCAAGGTAACCTGAGTATGGCGGACGTTCCCAAGGTCCGCTGTCACGGAGAGTGACATCAGTTGAGGGGCGTGCCGGGCCTCCTCCCTGTCTCTGCACAGGAGCTGGGATGTGTGGGCTCCTGCGGGCACGGGTCCGGGTCGCCCTTCCTCCCTGCCCACAGCAGGACCGCCCCCCTCTCCAGGTGGTGGGGCACAGAGCCCAGCTGGCTGGTCCATCATGTGGGCAGTGGCCTCTCACGTCCTTGGGCTGCAGACCGGCTGAGGGAAGGGCCCCGGCCCCAGGTCAAGGTCTGTGCGGACGAGGAGGCAGCGCCCCACCGTGCAGGCAGGGGAGATGCAGAGCTCCACAGCGACACGCGGCCCCTGCCCACGCGGGGCTCATGCTGCCTGTCGCGGCCCTCAGCCGACCAGCAAAGCGAACGCCACAGGCGCGCGGGTCAGCAGGTGGCCGCGGCTCTGCGGGAGAGAGGCCACGCGCAGGCTGCGGGCCTGCCGCCGCTGCCCCGCCGGGCGAGAACCGGGCCGCCTCGCGGCCGCAGGTGCCCAGGGCCCGGGGCCGGGAGTCAGGCTTTCCGGGGCCCACGCTTCGCTGAGCGCTGCCCTCCCGCACTCACCCCGCGGCTGCCCAGCACCCCGGGCCGTCCCACCAGGGCCTCTGATGCCGCGGCCCCCGCAGGTGCCTTCCAGGACCCGCGCGCTTCCCGCTCCCTCCCCAGGGTTGGCGCCTGCCTCGGTGACTGCTTCCCTACGTTCTCCCTGTGGTCCGCAAAGCTCACTGCGCGAGCCTGGGTCGCCTCAGGCTGAGAGGGGTGTGCGCGGCCGCGCCCGAGTGTGTGTCCCTGCTTGTCCTCCTCCTCGCCTGAAGGGGGAGAAAGGTCTGACTCAGTCTTGCCCTTAGAAACCGAATTCACACGGTCGAAGCCAGGCAGGCGTTTACCCCTGGCGCTGTCTCTGCTGGGGCTACTTCTGTGCAGACCTCTCCTGCAACGACCTTGACCTCGCCCGATGCAGCTCTGTTCCAGGTGGTCACTTGAGAAGCCACTGGAAGCCGGGGCTTGTGAGATGCGTCCGGCTGTCGCTGTGGCTGCTCTGGCCCCCCATCCCTCTAGGTGGCCTATTGAGCACGCGGCAAGAGGAACCCGCGCTCTCTGACCTAGGGGGCCTTCATCCTGTCCCCCGAAAACGCCCTCCCGTCTCCCTTCCGAAGGTCACGCGTGCGGCTGTCTCCTCTCGGTCGCTCTTTGCCTGGGGTGTGTGTTGCGAATCGTGTGACCATCTCCATACTTGTTACTTTCGATCTGTTAACCTAAAGGCAAAAGGCCAAAGTGGGCCAAGGGGCATTCGTCTGCGATCCCAAGGGAAAGCTATTGGGAAGCACCGATTCAGGCAGAAACCCAAAGAGTGTTCGGATGAGGAGACAGAGGCGAGGGGGGTTTCTGAGAAGGGGTAGGGACAGTGACATCCGCAGAAAGAAGGCATCTCTGTCCCCATCTCTGATGCTACCGTGGCGAGGTGTTTTTGGTCTGCGTGTGAGATGATGGCCAAAGAGGACAAAAGACATCAAACACTAAAAGCACAAAGCACACTGAGTTTGCAGCACTCGAACGACCATCTTCTTTATTCTCTCGTGAAATTAGCCGAGAATGGGCGCCTCGCCAGTGCGGGGCCCTGGGGGTCAGTGTCTCTGGGTCACAAGAGAGCGAAGAAGGGTGAACCTGCTTTGAGGAATGGGGTGGGGGTCGATGACGAGACGCTCCGAAGAGGGCGTCTCATGTCAGCACACTGCTGACCAGGACGGAGACGAAGATCAGCAACAACGTCGACTCCCCGAAGCGCACCGTTCCTTCGATCTCCTCCTCAATCGTCTCCTCGGTTAAGATGTCCCTCTCAAGGGTGGGCCCTCCTTCGTTGCAAGTCATGCTGCTGCAGCAGCGCACCCAATAGAAGCTGTTGGTCGTCACGGCTCTCGGGGCTTCCGGAGGCGTTTGGGCCTTGTACAGGAACGTGCAGTTGCTCGTGCAGTTCTTGTAGATGAGCAATTCCCGATTGTTCAAGCCTCAAAAGAGAGAGGAAGGCCAGCAAGCTCACGCGCTCTGCTTGCAAATCTGCTGAGCACAGTCACCACAACTCCCTCTACGCCCACACTCTCCACCCCCCAACGTCACCGCGTTCCAGGATTCGTGACTGAGAAGGCGCATCCAAGTCCGCCAGCGGCCCGGTCGCTCCCGGAGCAGCGCCCCCAGGAGAGGGCTGCCCACCTGCGCGGCCACCTCGTCTCTGCTCGGCCCTCGCGAAGCGCTACGCAGCACCTCGCCGCGGGGCCAGGCTAAGGAAACGCCCGTTCGTTCTCTGTCACGAGGATTCTGGGCTCCAGAAATAACGCACTCCAGGACCACGTAAAAATGTGGCCATTCTCACTAGAAAACGGGCAGTGACATAAAGAGGTTTGACCGAAGTGGACTCACAGTGGCACGTAAGCACGTCAATAGATTTTCAGCATCTTTACCCACAAGGGAAATTCGAATTAAAACAGCAGTTAGATATCAGGAATCGGAGTGGCCAAATGAAAAGCAGTGACCACCTCAGAAGCTGGCCAGGATGCAAGGAAACCAGATTGTCCAGATGGTGCCGATGACGGGGAAATGGTGCAGCCAGTGTGGAAACACTGGCAGTTTTTTAAAAAAACTGATCACGCACCTACTGTAAGTCCCCAAAATCGCACCTCTGAGGGTTTTTTCCCAGAGAAATTAAACCTTAAGACCACACAAAAACATGCACGTGAATGAGAACAGTCGTTCAACGTCACACGAAAACAGGGGCCCACTGTGGGGACAAAGCACATGTCCTTAGCTCCTAACTGTGTCCCCAACTGGCACTTGGTGGGAGGGAGATATGGCATTCAGAGGGCTGTTTTGCAGGGGACTCTGAACACCGAATGGCACCTGGAGCGGCAAAGAACTCACAAACTCAGGAGAGCAGAGGCTCGAAGACAGGCCCCGAGCAGCCCCTAGACCAGGCTCCCGGTCAGGCCCGATGCTGGCTGCAGCCTCCGGGTTAATTACACACGCACGGGCCTCTGGCCACACATGCTCTTCCAGGTAGGGCCCTGGCAGGAGGAACAATTTTCTCAGGTGACGAGTGTCTCCGTGTAAGTGCCAAAAGCGGCTCTCCCCTGACCCCACACTTGGCCTTGCCATCTGTGTGAGGTAAGAACCGTCTCAAGAAGTCCATGGTGCATCCTCTTCTTGGGCCTGCTTAGCTGGAAGCTCTTCCCAGGCAACCAGAGTCGAGACGCAATAAGAAGTCACCCAGGCTGCACTGCGTGTCTGTGCAGCCACCCAGGGCCCGACGTGGGGTGAGACCTTGAGGGGCAGCAACGCTCCCATCCCCTAGGGACACTGCAGTCTGTCTACCAACAGGCCACCCCATGTCGCAGAGCCTGTGGCTGGACAGTGTGGGGAACACTGTCCTTTCCCAGGCTGAGCCGAGCGTCTGACGACAGACATGCTCTCGGGATGGAGCAGGACAGGCCGAGTGTCACGCGCTGGGTGTAGAGACAAAAGCGGCCTGGCTGGCCCTGCCCCCGAAACTGCTCAGGCAGGTGACTAATCGCCAGCTGCAAAGCAGACAAACAGGCACTTACGAATGGAGACCGTCAGGCAGCGCCGGACTTCGTAGACGCACGTCGTGATTTTCCGACAATTGAAGTCGTTTATGGTCTGGCACTCGTGGCACTTCAGGTTGTAGGTCCCTAAGGAAAAAGCCGCATCGGGTGCCCGCTCAAACAAGTGCCCTCCGCCCTGTGCCCGGCATGCCGCGGCCTTGCCCTGCCCCCACGGGCTCCCCAAGGTCTGCTGAGTCTGGGCAGGACCAGCTCCCCCGGGAAAGGCGAGTCCAGCAGGAGCTCTATCTGCTCCCGGAGGCAGTCTCTAGAGGACGTCTCTAGGGGACATCTCTAGGGCACACGCACACAAGGCGGCCAGGAGGGGGAGCCCTGTGTTCTGCGGACAGGGTCCACCAGGTGAGATGGCCCGATGGTCGTGCGAGGCCAGCACCTGCCCGATCTCCCTGGCCTCAGCTACTCCTGCCCACCCCGGACGGGAAGGGCCACAGCTAGACCCCCGTCAGGTCTGTGGGCCCGCTGCCTGGGGGACAGCCTCCTCCCCGACACTCCGTGTTCAGGGACACTCTCCAAAGCCGCCCTGTGCCCAACACGTGCGCTCAGCTGGCCAGGACGACGGCAGATGCGCCCGTGCCCCTCCCGCGACCCCGAGAAACTCCGGGACCGCTCGGGCCTCGCGGCCGGGGGAACGACACTCACACGCCCGTCCTTGCTCCGCCGTCTCGTTCCCCGCCGAGGTCAGCCCCGCGGCCAGGAGCAAGGCCCAGAGGGGCAGCATGTCCGCAGGGCCGGGCCTGTGGTGGGGGCGGGACGCCGCGAGGGGCCCGCTCAGACGCCCACGGCGCCGCCAGGGGCCCCCCGGGCCGGGGGGGGGGGCGAGGGGCGCACCGGGCGCTGCGGCTTCGCCCCGAGGGACCGCGGACCCAGCCCGGGAGGGGGGGGGGCCTCCCGAGGCCAGAGCGACCCGCCTCTGCTCAAGGTCCGCGGGGAGGGGGCGGGGGAGGGTGGGGGAGGGGACCCGGGGGTGGGGACCCGGGGGTGGGGACCCGGGCGGGGGTCGCAGGGGGCCGGCCGGACAGGCGGGGGGGGGGGCAGAGAACGCCGGCCGATGGGCAAGGCCCGTCCCCGTGTGCCCCGGGGCCGCGCTCGGACGCCGGAGGCCAGGGCGCCGGGGTGGGGGGGCCTCCTGCTTCCCGGCCGCCCCCACCCCTCGCTGCCCCGACCTTCCGGAACCTTCCATCCCCGCCCCTCCCTCCGCCGCGAGCCCAGACCCTGTGGCCCCGCGCGCCACCCCGCGGCGCGGACCTTCTGGAGCCTTCGGCGCCGCCGCCGCCTCCCCGGCGCCCAGATGGTCCCGGACCGCCCGCTGCCGCGCCCCCGCGTGCAGCGCGGACCTTCCAGAACCTTCCGCGCCCGGCGCCCGGCCCCGCAGACCCACGCGGCGTCCCGGCAGCCTCCGCGCGCGGACCCGCCCCGTTTCTGGAACCGTCCACGCCCCGCCCCCGCCGCAGGGCCCAGACCCTCCCCGGGCGCCCGGCCCTTCTGGAACCTTCCTCCTGCCCAGTCCCTCCTCCGGCGCCCGGACTCCCGGGCAGCCCGCCCCGCCCTTCGGTGCCCGGACGTTCGGGAAAAGTCCCCCCCCCCACTCCGGCCTTGGCGCCCAGAGTTCCGGAACCTTCTGGAACCTTCCAGAACCTTCCGGCGCCGTCGTGGCCGCGCACCACGCGGGGAGTCGCCTGAGCCTGTGGCACTTCCCGCCCCGCCTTTCCGCGACCCGCCACGCGCCAGACCTTCCAGAACCTTCAGGCGGCCGCGCCCCGAGGCCGCAGACGCAGGTGCATGGGGAGAGGGGCGCCCTGGATGGAGAGGGAGCGGGGATCTCCGTCGGGCCGCGCACACCTTCCAGAAGGTTCGGCCTCCCCGCCACATGGTCGGGGCCCGGGGCCGCGAGAGGGCCCCACCGCCCCCAGACCCAGGGCCGCCCGCGTCGCCCTCGTAGGGCCCCCAGCGCTGGGCGGCGGGGAGGTGGGGCGCGGCGGGGGCGCCCCCGGGGCCAGGACACCCTGCCGGGGGTCGTGGGGGCTCCCGGGAGGGCAGGTGCCAGGCGGGGCACAGGGCCACCTGTAGTGACAGGGTGCACCCCGGGGCGGGCAGGGGGCTGACCGCGGGCACCTGGCGTGGACGCGCGGGCACAGAGGTGACCGCGGCCCGCTGCTCCCGCCCAGGCCCAGGCGCCCCGGAGATGAGGGTGCTCCTTGCTTTGCTGCTGGTCACGGGCCCGGCGCGGGCGGAGACGAACGTCACTGCGACTGGGAAGCAGGGCGGTGAGTGCGGTCCCCGGGGCGGGGGGGGGTGGGGTGGCGCCTGCAATCAGCCGCGGCCTGGGGCTCTGTGAAGCTGCGGGACCCCAGGGACCCAGGGACGAGGGAGCCAGGCGGCCAGCTGCCCTGGACGCCCGACAGGGTCCTCTCCATCCGAGCAGCCCCACCCGAGGGCAGGCTGCAGAGCCGGACCCCGGGGTGCTCCCCAGCAGGGCTCCCCCGCAGCAGCGCTGCCCTCCTGGGGGATGTCAGGCGGGCGCAAGCCTGGCCGCGTCCTGGCTGGGCCTTGCCCGCTGTCTCTGCGAGCAGGAGAGCGTCCAGGGGTGGGCAGTCCTCCCCCGGGAGCGCCCCCCCCCCGGCCTGGCAGAGGGGAGGTGGCCGTGCAGGAGTGAGGACGAGGGGCCTGGGGGGCCAGCAGGCACAGAGGGCACCCGGGAGGGGACACAGAGGTCTGGAGCCCTCTTCCTAGAGCAGCAGAGAGCGAGGCGCCAGGGCTGTGCGCGCGCGTGTGCGCGTGACCTGAGGCGGTGCGCGCCTGCGTCTCTGCTGTGTATCTGGGTGCGGGTGCTTGAGGGGCGTGGGGCAGAGGGGACCCAACGCTTTGGTGCCCCCTGGAAGGACGGGGAGGGGAGCTGGCAGGGTCCCCCTCGGCGGGACTGGGGACCGCAGCACGCCGCTGTCGTCGTCGTTTCTCCGTCAGGTCGAATACAGTGTCATGTTTGCGAAGAATACAACAGCTTCAATTGCTTCAATCCAGTCACCTGTGATCCAGGGGACACCTACTGTGTCACCGCTGCCGTGCGTGAGTGTAGAGCTGGCCCTCGGACAGCCGCGTGCAGGGCGTGGGGCCACTCAGGCGGGCTTCCGTCCGTGCGGCCGGGCTTGTGCCGGGAAACCCGCATGTGGGGCGACGATCGCTACAGCCGGGGTGTGCATTGCCAGGGGGCTCTGCTCCACCGAGCCCCAAGAGGCTTGAGGGTCGACTCTACCTCAGGTGACACTGGGCCCCAGAGGCAGGGCCACAGGAAACGCTGAAGAAGTGGGTCTGCCTCGGTGTGGGCAGCGAAGCCATTACCGTGCGAGGATCCTTGGTTTTAGCTGGCAGAAGCGACCTGAGAAGCCGGGCGTGGCAGCGGGGGGTGCAGGGGTGCCCGCGGTAAGGACGGTGCCCGCGGTGGCGGCCCACGGCACCCGTTGGTCCAGGTGGAGCGTGGGGGTGTGGGGAGGAAAGGGCAGAGCGTTTTTCTCCAAATGAAAAAGTGCGCTCGGTCAAAGTGCTTCCAGACGTCCCTCCCGCTGAGAGCGGCGCTCGAGGAGGGCGCCGCAGGTCACCAGGGGCGTGTGCTCCAGACGTCTGTCGCGCCCTGCGAGCCCTCTGCAGTTCACGCAAACTCTGGAAGGCCTGAGGGGCTGGGGAACTCGGACTCGGGTCTTCGGCGGTTCCGGGGGCCGGCCACATTCCGGGCAGCGTGGGGTGCTGCGTCGAGGCTGCAGCCTCCTTCTGGCCGCACGTGGACCTTAGAACTTAGTGCAGAGACGCGAGTTGCACCGTGAAACGCGAGGCGAGGTGACGTCGTAAGCACGGCGTGGCAGGCTCGCGGTCACAGCTCTGACACCCCGGCTCTGGGCAGGGCTCCCCGAGGCCAGCTCCACGCCCAGGGCTGTGGCCAGCACAGCGGGGATCTCCATCTCCCCTGTGTCTGCCCGGGACCCCGAGCCCTGAGCGGCCCCGTGTCTGACACGCTGAGGCCTAGGCGGCCTGTTTGCTCCCAGAGGGAGACCCACCTTCCCGCTGCATGCACACCAGGTGCCCCCAGCGCGGCCCGAGGACGTGGGCCGGGCCCTCCTTCTCTGCGGCGTGGCTCCTGGGTGCCCCCCTGTGCCGTGGGCTTCTGGGCGGCGCGGGCCCCGGCGGCGCTGTGCTGGGTTCCCGCGACCCTCCCGCTGTGTGTCTGCGTCCCCCGCCAGGAATCCTCGTGCGTTACATCTACGTCACCCGGCAGTGCACGAAGTCCTGTCCAGTCATTCCTGTCCCCGCGGAGGCGGCCAAGTCGTTCGTGCTCGTGAAGCCCACGCCCTTCCTGTTCGCCATGTGCTGTCGCACGAGCCTCTGCAACATCCACTCGCCGTTCATCAACGACACGGAGCTGGACTACAGGGAAGCCGGCGCCGTGCGCGGCGGCAGCGCCGGGCTGCTGCTGCTGCTGTCCCTCGCGTCCGCGTTGGCGGCGCTCAGACTGTGCTGACCCCCGCGTCACGCAGACGTGGAGACGCACCGCAGACGGCGGGGGCCGTGGCATTAAACTCGTTTTGCAGGATCGACTCGTGGTCTCACTTGCGAGGGAGTGGGAGGTGGGCCCGAACCCCGCGGCTGTGGCCGAAGCTCGCGTTCAGAGGATGTCCCCGCACTCCTGCCAGCGCGTCTGCTCACTGAAGTCAAGTGACTGCTTCTCGTTGCAGTCACTCCCCCGCTGCTCCTTGTCGCCCGCTGGAGCTGCAGGGTACAGGGTGCTGGGGAGTGGAGCGCCACCTGTGAAGGGTAGTGTCCAGGGGCTCCAGGCTTCAGGAGACAGAATGGACTCAGGGTGCAGGGCTCCTCAGCGTGAGGTGGTGGGACGTCCACTGAGGTCACCACTGTTCTGATGGGGACCCAAGGCCGATCTCCCTTCGCCCTTCCTGCCAGAATCCAAAGGACGGAAAAAGAATCCCCTTGACTGCTTCGCCCGCCACGGGCACAGGTGTGGAGTCCCAGATGCTCCCACGTGCGTGTCCCACACTGGGGCCTCGGCCTGGGGCGGCGGCATCGGGCGATGTTTGCCGCCTCGAGTTGAGATGCAGCCGCGCAGAGGCAGACTCAAGGTCACAAACCCGGGGCTTTCTCACCTGTGGTGGGGGCCCGGTGTAGGGGTGCGGGGCAGCCCCGGCCACGGCGCACCTCTCCCCTCTCCGTCCTCACCCCTGGGCCAGCCCCCACCCGGTCTGGTGCACGGAGGCTGCTGGGTGGGGCACCCGGGAACCTTGCGCAAAGTCTCAGAGACCCCAGGAAACAGAAGGGGCTGGCAGAGGGTGGTTTCTGCGTCACTTCTGAGCATGGTGGAGAGCTGCCTGTCACATCTGGTCCCCTGAGCATTCGCCAGCGTCCCCAGGACGGGAGTGACTGCAGCGTCTGTCAGACCTGCTGCGTGCACGGCCGTCCTTAGGCGCAGGCTTCAGGCTTGGGCCTGTCCCCGGGACCGTGTTCCCTCACGCCCTGCCTCACATCCTGTGGCTGGGGTCTGGAGAGCACCGGGGTGGCTCGGCCAGGCCCACGTGGGCACTGCCCCCGGAGCCAGGGCGGCAGGAGGTCAACCACGTGGGAGCGTTCACGACCCCTGGCACCGGGGCCTCCCCCAGAGGACGGTGTACACGGTGCAGGGACCGGAAAGTGAGAGCGAGGAGGTGGGGATCCCAGATCGGGTCTGGGGGGTCTTTGGTGATGTGGCGAGGTCACGCGCAGTGCCTTGGGGATGGGAGACGTCGGAGCACGCGGCGTCCCAGTGAAGGGGGGGGGGGATGAGCGCGGAGGGCTCGGCCCTGTGGCGAGAGCAGAGAACTGCGGGCGGGAACACGGAGATGCTGTCCTCGGCCAAGTGCTCACACAGGAGCCAGACCCTCCCGTTACGAAACACTCGAAACCACTGAGTGAAAAATATTTCAAATTCTGTTCAACTGTACGCCGAGCTGATGCGAACACGTCAGAGGCAAGATAAAAAGGGCGGAGGGGAAAGAAGAAAGCTGAAAAGAGGCTGGACCAAGGTTGAATGAGGTCGGGAGGGTGTCGCCCCAAGTGGAGAGAACTAGGAGTGGGGTGAGGTGGAAGCCAGAGAGCTCCCTCTGTCTGCGCGGGAGGACGCAGGGAGAAGGTGGCCGTCTGCCGGCCAGGAGCAGTCCCCCTCACCAGACCTGGCCTCAGCCACACCTGGGTCCTGGACTGGACTTCTCCAGAATGCGAGGCCTGCGTCGTCGCAGCACCCCGGGCCGGCTGAGAGCTCAGTGACAACAGCTCCTCTTCTGGGGGGTGTTAAAGAAACAAGGTACAGAAGAGGGCCCAGAGGGGGTGAGGAGGCAGGTCGTCCAGGCGGGCGCGTTCTCTGGTTTCTCTACAGTCAACGAGGAGGCGGGGGCAGGTAGAGTTTAGACGTCAGGTCCAAGCCAAGGTAACGGAAAGGGAGCGTTCCCTTCCACGTACACACAGATCAAGGCGCCGACGGAGCGAAGCTGGATACGAGAAACAGAAACACCAAATATCGGTGACGGGAATTCGCCTGCGTGTCCCAGCCACAGCCACAGAGAGAAAGCCGCCAGCTGGAGGACAGGTCATCGGATGCAGTGTTCTGGTCACTCTAGGGAAGAGACACGCAAAGCGTCAGGCCACGGGAACGGTCATCATGAAAGACGGAGAGGAGAGAGGGCACGTCCGTGGTGGGCTTTACGGCAGCTGACGGAGGCGGGGCGCCCTCGACAGCGGAAATGCCTCAGTGCTCACCTCGCCAGGAGGCGGCGTCTTCAAGTCGGGAACTTGACGTGTGGCCCGTGCAAGCATCGCGACCACGAGGAGAGCCCCGGGCCGGAAGCGAGAGCGCTGGGCAGCGCGACTGACCGCGGACCTCGTGGCACGCCCGACAACCTCAGACGGGGCGCTCCTCCCCCAAGCAAGACTCCGGGACGGAACTTTTAAAGCCGCAGAGACCAGACGGTTAACAGAAGTCGGGGAACCGACACGTCCAGGATGGACAGCGCGGGGCGGGGCTGGGGACCGGGCCGCGCAGGCGACGGTCTGACGCGCTGCGTGCGACGTGACCAGCGCCGCCGCCGCCTCCCCAGCTTCGCAGGCCCGCCACCCAAGGCCGGGCTCCGTCCCGTGGACGCGGTGGGCGATGAGACGTGAGCAGACGTGACACAGCCACGCCTGGGCGTGAGCTCGCGTGGTCGGGGTCCCCCCGCCCGCCTCAGCCGTCGTCCGAGCAGATGCTCACTCGTCCACTGTAGCAGGGGGAGGGCGAGGCCCACGTGTAGCAGGACCTTCCCGGCGGAGCCGCCCAGCTGAAGCCAGGCCCCCCACGGGCACGTGGGTGACAGCGAGCAGCGCTTCCCGTCGGGGGCTTTCGGGCAGGCGGCAGTAGCTAACGACGACGTGTGGGTCCACCAAGAGGAAGAGGAAGAAGTGGGGTGGACGCCACGTTTCCAGGTCCGGGTGCTGACGGTTTTCCGAATCCAATTCGCCGCCCACCGATTTGTGGAAGTCTTTAAGGCATGGAAGCAGGGCGACAGGGGGCCTACCGAGGCACGACACAGCCCACTGCCGGACGCCGAGGAGGAAGAGGAAAGAAACCGTCAGAGCAGCCAAACGGTCACGGGACTCACAGGGGCACTACGAAGCCTGGTAACCTCGCCCCGGAGGAGGGAGCGAGACCCGACTCGCTGGAACGACCTGCGCAGACCACCGACTTGAGACGGAGCAAAAATAGCCTTCGCAGGCGACCAGGTTAGAGTCCCCGCCTCCCACTCGGAGCTCAGCGTCACCCAGTGGTCCCCCAGCTAAGAAGCTGCAGAGCCAGGCCACGGCCCCGGGTCCTGTGATGCCCCACGGGGCTCCCCCAGCCCACAGACGCTTCCAGAGACAAGCTGCCCGTGGTGGGGACACGCTGGGCTCAGCTTCCACTGGGGGTCAGCCCGGGGCAGCTCCGAATGCAGTCGTCTGGCTTCCAGGCCACATGCGGATAGAGTCTGGTCAACTCAGGCAGCCTCCCCGGGGGCCTCGGGGCCGGGGCACCCTATGGTCGCTGCTCCTGCCGCCACTTGGTGACGGTCCACGCGCCGAGGGTGGGCAAGCGGAGTCTGAGCTTCTCAGGAGCAGACCCTGAGGTGAGGGTGGGGAGCAAATTCAGGAGGCGGAGGGACACCTCTAGGGGACACGGGAAGGCAAGGCCTTTTCCAGACGGCTACACTGCAGGCCACAAGCCCCGTCTCGTGGGAGTCTCCCGGAGCCCACGGGGAACCCCCGCCACAGGCTGGTCCCACCTAGCCCCGCTGCCACTGGTAGGGCCTCAGGGACCGAGGAGGGGGTGTTTGTTCTCCAGCACCCCTGTCCTGGTAGGGGCTCGGGACGCAGGCCCGAAGTGCACTGCCACGCTGGGAGCCGGGCACGGGCACCACCAGGGCAAGGCCAAGGTCCGGGTGGGCAGTGGCGCCGTCTGCTGGCATCATCACATCGGATCTGCGTAAGCGCCTTCCACGGTGGCCACGAGGGGCCCCCGTCAGAGATGACGGGAGCGAAGCGGGAAGCTTGCCCAAGGCCTCACTGCGGGGGGCGGGGGAGGCACAGCCGGGCATGAGAGCCAAGCGCTCCTGTCCCCTGAGCCTGCAGGACTTCCGAGTAGGTCTCCTCCGCTGCCCGGGTCTGTGGGGACCGGCCGCAGAGCCCGAGGCCAACCGCTGTCTCCCCAGGACTCCCTCCGGTGAAAGCCAGCCAGGGCCGCCGTGGGCCAAAGCGGGGGCGGTGTCCAGCGGGTCGGAGGTGCAGGGAATGGCCGCGGAGTGAGTGGGTGGGTGAACGACTCCGGTGGCCCAGAGCCTGTCTCGCAGGGTGGCCGGGCCCCCGCCGCCCGTCCGGGTCACCCAGCCCGGGGCTGCGGCCTCAGAGCTCCCTGCCCCCCGCGGCTCGAGGGTGCCGCTGGCGAAGCGGTGGGCTCAGGTGCCCGCCCCCCCCACACCCACTTCCAGAGCTCCCCTCCCCCGCGTGTCTGCCTTGCCAGCCGGGGTGCTGGAGGGCGCCGGGCCCCCGAGGGCAGGAGCTGCAGCTGCGGCGCGGCCGTCCCTTGGCACCGCACGAAGCAGGGTGACGGGGTGTGAAATCCCACAGCCGCGATCTGCCCGGGGGCGCCGCAGTCTCGGCGGCATGCTGCTCCAACGGAACTCGGGGTGCCCTTGCCCGAGAGGGCGCCGCGGCCAGGCACGCGTCCCCGGAGACGGCCGCTGCTTGCCCGTCCCGGCGTAGCTCCGGTGCCCTGCTCCGGGGAGCGGGCCGTCGGGCCCGCCAGGTGCACGGACCGGGCGGGCTGTCTCAGGTGCGGCTTACGGGGCGCCGGTGGCTGGGACAGCCCGGTTGATCCAGTTTGCCGCCGCCTCGGTCCTGGAGAGCGCCAGCCGCCCACGCTCTGGGACACGGGCCGCCCCGCGCCTCGCGGTGCAGACGCCGGAACTGGAGCCGCAGGACCCTGGGACGGTGGTCCCTGTCCTCCTCCTCCCCAGCCCTCCCCTTGAGGGGCCGATGGGGACGCGCCGGGCAAGCGGGTCCTTGTGCTGCCGTGTGCACACTCAGAGGCCCCACGCCCGCGGGGGTCCCTCGGCTGCTGCAGAGGCGCTGGTGCTGTCCCCCTGCAGGAATCACGGCAGCGGTGCCGGGCAGGGGCCGGCCCCGGGCCCGAGGGAAGGGAGGGCAGAGCGGGGGCCGGCGTGGGGCTGCGCGGCTCATGGCACAGGGCCCACCCGTCCACCCCTCCGGCTTCCACTGGAGCCGCCCGCGAGCTGCCCTGCGCCCGCAGCAAACTCGCCTTTCGTGGGTCTGAGACTCTAACAGCTCCCTGTGGCCAAGGCTATGACCGGGGCCGGGGCGCAGAGTCCTCTTTAGTGCACGTGGCACAAGAGCACCCCTTTCCAGCCCCTGCCTGACAGCGAGGGGCCCGAGTTTGCATGCTGGCCCCCGCCCCGTCCTCCGCACGGGGGAGAGGGAGGGCGAGGAGCAGGCCAGGGGAGCAGGACTTGGGCCTGGTGCGTGCGGCTCTGGTTCTTGGGGTTCCTAGCTGAGGTCGAGGGCTCTCGCCGGAGGGTGGGACCCGGCCCCTTTGGGCCGGCAGGGTCCATGCCGGAGGCACAGTCCCAGGCCTCTCCGTCGTCTGCTTTCCTCACCTGCCACCTGCCCTGCACACCTGTGGGACAGGGAGCCCTGTGTGTCCTCTCGGCCGCCCTGGGGGTGGAGTCCAGTGCCAGGCTGGGGACCAGGTTAATTGTGGCTTGGGGCGCGAGTCGGGGGTTAATTGGAGAGGCCGGCTTGGAGGACAGTGGGCAGCAGATGCCTGATTAGGTGGTGCCGCCGTACCAGCCCCTGGGCGCCGGGCTCTGCGTTCCTCAGCCATGCCCGCCCCCGCTTCCTGAGGGAGACCCCAGATGCGAGGGCTCCTCTCGGCCCGGCCTTCCAGACACATCGGCGGTCTCGTGGCCCCGGTCTCGGTTCTGTCGTCCCCAACCAAGCACGTGCCCCTCGCTGGGCCGAGGCAGAGCCGAAGGGCGTCTGGGCCTCAGAGGCCAGTCCCTGCCCCGGGACAGCTCCGAGGAGATCCGAGCTTGGGGGGGGGATGGATGCGCAGGGCTCGGTGGACGGGGCGGAGCGGAGTGAGCGGGGTGGCCCGAGCGGACGCTGGGAGCTCGGCCAGCACTCGCCTGTCTCAGCAGGCCAGGTGACGGACAGGGCTCTGGGTCCCGCCACCGTTCACGGTGTCCTGATGAGGGTGGGCCCACCTGGTGGGTCTTCCTTTATCTTTTGGGGGCTGGGGCAAGTGGGGGCCCACGCATCGTATAGACAAACACACGCCAGTTCCAAGAGAAGCTACAAAACCCGGACAGCCTGGTGTGACCTCGGACTCCGGGCTCCCCGTCCCCGTGTGGGAGGCGGCTGCTCAGTGAGCCCGTGCCCAGCCGGAGACCTGACCCACGCTGCATCCCAGGAGCCCCACGTGCAAGCAGGGGGCCCCAGCCCGGCCTCCAGCCCTGCCGCCCACCCCTCCTGCCACGCTTTGCTGGCCCTGGGCCGGCCATCGGCACCCACAGCTCAGCCCCTCTCCTTGGGTCGCAGGGATCTGGGAAGGGCACAGGCCAGGGCAGGGGGTCTAAGTGTGTCCTAGGTAAAGGTGATCTGCCAGGGAGAGGAAGGGGGGACAATGCCCCAGCCGGAGCCGTGTGATCTGGGGTCTGGCCTGGAGGCCGGGTGGTCGGAGACAGGAGGGGAGTGGGGAGTGGGGCGGAGTTAGCAGATAGCAGGTGCCCCGGACTTTCAAAGGACTGTCACAGGTCAGAGGGGTGGCGTGGCCACTGCAGAGGGGGCCATAGGTACCATAGACAGAGGCCTGCGACCCTGGGGGAGGGTCAAGCAGACACACCAGGAGGTGTGAGCGCCCACCCCTCAGCCCTGGCACCCCGGCCAGACCCCGGCGCAGACACTGGGGCAGACACCGGGGCAGCCAGCTGTGAGCAGACCATTTGCCGTGTCCCCCCAGGGCGCCCTTGTCACCCGTGGTCCCCCGAGTCTGGCCTGACAGAGGATTGGGGCACCTCTTTCTGTGTTCAGGGGTCCCACAGACCAGCAGCACTGGTGTCCCTCACTAGAATGCAGAGTCTCAGGTCCCCCAGGGCCTCCGCGCCCGAATCGGCGCCCACCAGAGCCCCGGAGGTCTGCGTGCACACGGGGATCCAGACACCGGGTCCAAAGCCGGCCGCGGTTTCCTCCGTTAAACAGGTCTTGGGCTTCCCTGCTGGCCCTGGCCCAGAGGAGGTGGCGATGCCCACTTGAAAGAGGTCCGGGCAGGCCGTGTCCCCCAGAATGGGCTGGCACCCATAAGCCACTGGCTCTGCGCCTCCTTCTTCCTCCCCAGCCCAACCTGGGGCCTCACGGGACGAGGGACAGGAAGCCACGGCCCAGGACAGAGGGACAGGCAGGGAGGGGGCCTAGGGAAGCTGTGGGGAGCCCCTTGGGGCCCCAGGGGGCCGGGCAAAGGGAAGCCTGGGCACATGAGTCAGGCAGACCCGCTCTCCCAGGCTCGTCTCCAGCCAAATTACCGGGTCCGGCCCTATAAAGGCGCCCGCACGGCCCGGCCGCGGTCCCTGCAGCCGACGCCGCGATGAGGCCGCTCCTGCTGCTCCTGCTGCTGGCCGCTCTCTGCACCGCCCTGGGTAAGGGTCGCCGACTGGGCGGAGGGGACAGGGACGGCAGCTGCCCGGCGGGGCCGGCTCCGGTCTCGGGGTCTGCAGTGTCAGCCTAGATTGGGGGCCGCGTGGCTGCTCCCTGTCCAGCCGGACCTGGACCTTCGTGTGCCTTCAGGCCCAGTTTCTGGGGTCTCTGGCTTTGAGGGGGGCGGCAGCGAAAGCCTCAGGGGAGAGGCGCAGGCTGCAGAGGCCCGGGCTGGGCAGCGGGATCGGGCTTCGAGCCACAGTCCCATCGGCCCCGCTGTCACTGGACGCAGGGGCTTCTGGGAGGAGGGGCTCAGTGCTAAGACCAGGGAAACGGAGCGGTCGCCCCTTCCGGCCCAGCTGAGCCCCGACCCGGTGACCCGGCTGTGCGACCTTGAACCAGAAGAGCACCTGCAGCTTTTGAGGCCACCGGAAATGAGGCCCGGGGAGGGGTGGCACAGCCTGTGATTACCAGCTGAACAGTTATTATCCAGGGTTAATTAGCCCCATCAGCCTGCCCTGGGAGTGGGGTGCTGCCCCAGCAAGCCCTTGGGGTGGAGAGCGAGCGGGGAGGGGACCTGGGGGTGGAAGGAGGCCCCTTGGCCATCTGGAGAGACAGGTGGAGGGGACGTCTGGGCAAGGACACAGGCTGGCCCTGGGGCAGGGAGAGGGAGAGGCGGCAGGTCAGAGGAGAGACTGGCAAAGGTGAGAGGCGGGAGGGGCCGCAGGTGCTTGGAGGGCGGCCCCCAGCCCCTGTGTCCGGGCCACAGCCGTGCGAGGAGGGGCCGGGCGGGGGCCTGGGCCACCCCTCCTCCGGTCCTGGCTTTCCTGGGAGGCCGATGCGGGATGGCACCTGTGGGAAGGGCCACTGCTCCAGGGGCCTGCAGAGATGCCCCATGAAGTCTCGGCGTGGCCCCAGGACACCGGGACGTCCTGGAGGCCCCTGGGGGGACCTAGGAGAGTCTCCCTGCCCCCACCAGCACCCGGGACACAGTTACGGACAGGGGCCACCCCTGACGGGAGGGCCTGTCCTTGGGGTTTCAGAACCCTGACCCGAGAAGCAAGGCCGCTGAGCCGGGGGCACTGAGCTCGACCCATCGCTTGCCTGTGGTTCAGCCCAAAGCATCCCCAGCCGTCCACGCTCTGACACCGATTGGCCCACCGAGGGGACGTCACCCCATTCCGCAGGCGCTGGCTCCGAGGTCAGGGTGGGCGTGCCTAGTCCCACAGGACACCCTCAAAGGCACCCCTTGCAAGGAGCCCCTCTGGGGTCCCCGCAGGACTCCCGGCCTTGGCACAGAGGCACCCCCACCTGCCACCTGCCCCGTCACAGCTCCTGGGTCCTCCCAGCCTGGTCGCAGCTGGCCTGGCCTCCGCCGTGCGCACCTTCTGCCTGAGGGTCCCTTCCCCCGGTGACAAATAGAAGTCCGTGCACCTGTGCACATCCAGCTCCAGGGCCATCCACTCCAGGGACCCTTCCCAGACGGCCCTGCCCTCCATCGAGACCACCCACCCTCCTGGCCAGGTGGCCCGCAGCATCACTGCACCCTCCATGCCCCCGCCCCCCACTCAGCATCACACCCTGCACCTCGGCCACCCCTGGGCGGCCTGTAGGGGTCTCCAGGCCAGTTGCCTGTCATGGTCTCCCTGTCACTGGGACCTGGGGCTGGTCGCAGGGACTGGTCAGGACCACAGCCTTTGGCCGCAGACTCCCCACTGATGGGCCGGGGGCAAGGTCGCCGGCAGCCCCAGGCAACGAAGGGCAGGCGGGTCTTTCCTATGAACCAAGCAGCCCGGGCGCAGCCCGTGTGCAAAGTCATCAGAGCCACAGCCGTCCTCGGTCCCGGCAGCCGTCCCAGCCCAGGGCCTCGCGAGGGGGGTGGGGCAGGGGCCCAGGCCACGCCGGCCGCAGGGGGTTCCGTCTTCCAAGTGAGAACACGGCGGCTCTGAGAGGGAGGGGACGATGACACGTAGGACCCAGGCCCCCTCGGAAGCTGACACGCTGCCCCACGTCCTCTCCCCTGAGGACACCTGCAGACACGCACGCCCCACCCTCACCCCCACGCCCGCTGTCAGGCTAGTGCCCACACACACAGGGCCGGCCACCGCCACCGTGTCCCCAGCTCCCCCTCTCCCAGGGGACCAGGAGCATCTCTGGAGGGAGGGAGGGAGGAGGGAGGGACAAAGAGGAGGCTCAGGGAGAGCCAGCCAGGTGGCGGCCATGTGCAGGCCGCGGGCGTCCGAGCGTCCACGCAGCCCCAGGCCCCCCCGCCCCCCTGACGGCCTGCACTTCCCTCCCCCAGCCCGGGCCCTGCACTGCCACGTGTGCTGCGGCCACGAGAACTGCGAGTCGCTGGCGGAGTGCGCCCCGACGGACAAGTACTGTGTGATCACGCGGGCCAGTGAGTAGCCCCCACACCCGCCCGGCCGCCCCCAGAAGCCACCTGCGTCCCGCCCCACCCCTGGCCAGGCCCCTGGGGACAGCGTCTCTTTCCGGCAGGAATCCAGTGGAGTGGCCCGCCCGGGGCTGCCGGTGGCGGGGGTGAACGCGGCCACCCCAACAGTCCCTACCAGGCCCTACCAGTCCCGAGTCGATGCGGGGTTGGCACCCCACCAGCTCCTCAGACCCGAAAAGCAGGCTGTGCAGTTCCAGCGAGTCCGTGCTGAGCAGGACCTGAGGGTGGCAGTGACGGGCAAGGGCAAGGTGCAGGCTGGGCCACAGGAGGTCACGTCGTAGGCGTCTGAGCCCAGTCAGGACACGACCCTGGGGAGTTCAAACCCTTGTGGGTGGCCAGGAAGGAATAGCGGGGGTAGGTGGGACCCTGAAATGAAGGGGCCCCAAAAGCTGCTGCAGGGTTGCCCTGCCCCCGGGGGAGAAGGGCGCGTGATGTGGGCTGCTGCGTGCGGTCGGGCGCCCGGGCAGGTGGCAGGGGTCGTTTCTGAGGCAGCGAGGAGCCCCGGCGGCGTCCCCAGCCCCCCGCACAAAGCAGGGGCTCTGCCGGGGGCAGGGCGGCCCACTGGGGTCCCAGGCCACCCTCCGAGCCAGGGATCCTGATGCCGACACTGGCCGTTCCAGTGGGACTCAGGGCCCCTCTCCCTTACGGGGAGGCAAAGCGTCTGGCCCGGGACCCCCTGAGTGCAGTGCCAGGACCCACGCCAGGGTCTGCCTCCCCACCCCCCACCGACCCTCGCCCTCCTCAGCCCCAGGACGCTGCGAGGGAGAGCTGTGCCCCCTCGAATGCCTCCCGGGCCGGGTGCAGAACCTGTCCGAGAGCCGGCCTGTCACTTTCTCAGGGGCTGGGGACAGCCGCCCGCCTCTGGCCGAGCCCCGGGTACAGAGGCCACAGGCAGACCCGCTCTTCCCTTCAGCCGCCTGGCGATGAGCCTGGCCCCCTGTGCGCTGCCAGCCTGGCCATGGCACAAAGCAGGGACCGCAGGGTTCTTGGGCTCCAGGGCCCAGGGGCTGGCGGGGAGGTGGCCCCAAAACGATAAACCTCAGAGTGAGAGGGGCAGACGGGACGGCACGGCTGCCCCTGGTGGCCCCCCTGGTGGCCCCGGCAGCCCTGACACCTCAGTTCCCACACCCAAGGCATGACTGGACTCCCCGAGGGCCCCGAGTTTCAAGCCTCAGACTCCGTGGCCTGCTGACCCGCCCTCACCCCACCTCCCGCCTGCCCCTCCCTGGCCACCTGCAGTGTCTGGCTGGCCGTCCCCTGTCCCGCCAGGCGGCACTCCCTGAGCGTCTTCTGGGCGTGGGGCCAGGCCTGCCCTCCAGGGCCGGCGGACGTGGGGACAGCCGGACCACCCGACCGCGTGACGACAGGGGCCAGGCTGACCGCTGGGAGCTGTGCTCCTCAGGAGGGGTGGTGAGCGGGGACCCCACCCAAGTGCGGAGGGTGTCAGCTGTGGGGACACGGGGCCCGGGGCCTGGGCCTCCGTGGACCCGTTTTCCGGGGACACCTCCCCCCGCAGGCCGCCTGGTGAAGAGCTGAGCAGCTCCGGCCCGGGGCGAAGATGGAGGGCAGAGTCGGCTGCTGCGCCCCGCGGAGCGCCAGGCCTGGGCATCGGTCCATGCCCTGGCCGGACCCCCCGGGCGTCCCGGCTTACTGTCCCGTTGCTCAGGCCGGGGACCCGGCCCTCAGAGCCCGCCCGGCGGGGCGGTGGCTGTGCGTGCACGTCAGCAGGTGCCGGGGTGACACGCGGGGGCATGCCTGCCCCTGCCTGCCCGGCAGCGACTCGGAGCGGCCGAGTAACGCAGTAAACACTGCTCCTGTCACGTTCCAGCAAAACACAGTGACTCACCGTGGCGTTCAGTGGGAGGTTCGTTACCGAGGGGGCCTGCGAAGGAACGCCACGTCCTGGCGTCCTGCCCGCGCTGCCCCGGCTCGGGGAGGAGGGCCTGTCCCCGAGGTGGCTTTGTCAGGGCGTGGGAGCTGCTGCCCACCTGGCCAATCGGCCTTTGCCGAGGACCCTCAAGGGGGTCCCCTGGCCTGCGACGTCCCGTGCAGCCTCGATCTGTCGGAGCTGGCGGCTCTGTCCCTCTGCTTTGTGGCAGCGGAAGGGCTCTGTCCCGCACTGCTAGGCCACACGGCTGCAAGGCTGCCCTTGCCCAGCGCCGCGGGGGCGGCTCTCGCGGTCCGCAGGGCGAGCGGGCGCCTCGAGACAGAGCCCCCGCCCGTCCTGGTTTCTGGGCCACCTGCCGAAGGGAGTGCCCTGGGGCGCGGGCCACGGCGTCCAGCAGCCCCGGTGTCCCGCCACCTCAGGACCCTGTTCAGCTGTCCCCACGGCACCGGGGTCTGGGGCAGATGGCGGCGATTGCTCGGGGCTGCTCTCCCTGGGGGCTCTGCCACCCAGGACTGTGAGAGCCGCGAGCCCGCTGCCGTCCTTACGCCCCTTGCCCCCCTTTTCCCGAGGCGTTCCCGTCCCAGAAAGGGACCGGGGCGAGTGTGGGGCCTGGCGTTCCCCCTGGACCCTGAAGCCCAGAGCAGAGAGGCCCCCAGGTGTCCGTCAGCGGGAAGGGGCAGAGAGCGGGGCGAGGGGATCCCGCGTCGCTCCCTGGCCCCCTGTCACGATGGAGCCCGGTCTGAGGGGGAGACGGGCCTCCCTTGGCCCACGGTCCAAGGACTGAGGTCCCCACCCACAGTGCAAGGCTCTGAGGCCCCGCGGGCTGCTCCCAGGGGCCCGGGACGCAGCTGCGGCCCCTCCCAGGGACGGAGCGCGCCACCCACGGCCCTCGGCCCTCTCTCCGCAGCCAACCCCGGCGGCATCCTGGTGATGAAGTCCTGCGCCCCCACCTGCCCCAACAGCACCGTGTCCGCGGACGGCCGCGCGCTCTCCGTGTCCTGCTGCCAGGGCAGCCAGTGCAACCGCAGCGCTGCGCCGGGCCTGGCCGGGGGCCGCGCCGCCCCGTGGGCCGGCGCCGCGGCCGCTCTGCTCTGCGCGCTGCTCTGGGTGGCCTGGTGAGCCTGCCCGCCCGCCGCCTCCCCTGGCCCCCTGGCGGGAGTCGCCCCCTCCCTCCTGTCCCTCCTGTCACGCCCCTCTGCTTCCCCAGGCCCCGTCCAGCCCCCTCTCCCAGCCCCCTCGGGCTCCCAGCCCAGGGAGGGAGGTTCTCCCCCTGGGAGCCCACCAACCGGGGCGCACCTGCTCAGCCCCACGCTTCTGGGGGACCCTCAGCCCTCTGCCAGGGTCCTGGGGTCCCCTGGCTGTCAGACGCGGGAAGAGCACCTCGATTCTCAGCATCATGAACCCCGTTTCAGGGGCTTCTGCTGGGGGTCCTCCCTCTCAGACCTCTCAGACCTCAGCCCAAACGACCCTCTCGTGCCAGGGAGGCAGGTCGGGGGTGTGGGTGTTGGATCTCTCCGGGTCCCTCTCTGCTCCTGTGATCATTCATTCACTCATTCATTCACTCATCCATCCATCCGTTCACCCCCCCCCCACGTTCTCTCTCATTCGCTCACGTTTCAGCTGGTGCATTCACTCCTCACAAACCCCGGGGCTTCCTCGGGGCCAGCGGCCCTGGGGACAGCCAGCTGGGGGCCTGCCTGCGGGGCTCGGCTGCTGACTGGGGTCCCGCTGCCCCACCGGCCACACGAGGGCAGGCCTTGCCCGGGACCCCTGCTGCCCGCCGTGGGGCTGGGCCAGTCCTCCGGGGGGATCGGTGTCGGATGTAGGGACCCACCCTCACTGGGCCTGGGGGGACCTCCCTGCCCGCCCAGGGTCTCATGGGAGGAGAATAAAGCTGCAGATCCTGCTCTGTCCTCATTCTCCGAGATGTCACATTCGTGGGGGGTTTCTTGTCTTGGTCCTGGGGGGCAGTCGCCTGCACCTCAGAGCTGGGCAGGGGACACTTTACGAGGGGTGGGTAGAATTTGCAACGCACGAGCTCGGCGGGGATGCGGCTCACGTCCCCACCTGAAAAGCCAGCGTCCACGCCCTCCCCGGGACCAGGGCAGCAGAAGCACACTTTCAGCAAATCCCAAGCTGCGGGCCTCACGTGGCTTCTCTGGGAGACCTCTGAGCCTCAGAGTCCCCCAGGGCTGTCCTGTACTTCTGGTCAAGGCACAGTCAGGTGCCAAGGGCCCCGAGTCTCTTCCCAGACCAGAGGCCCCCGACTCCCCGCTGCCCCTGCACCTCTGCCCAGGGCCCTTGCTCAGGGGCCCACCCAGGCCCTGGCACCTCCCTCGGACGTCCCTGCCTCCCTGCCTCCTCCACAGGGGCCCAAGTCCTTCCTGTCCCCCTGCTTCCTCGTCCCTCGCATTCCTGCCCAGACGACAAGTTTCCGGGCCAGGTGAGTGGGGTGCGCCTCCCACCTGCCTGGCAGAGCCAGGACAGCCCAGGTGCCAGGAAAGGGGCATCATGGCCTTTGAGAGTCTCCCTAGTCAGGCCTGCACCTCAGTTCTGGGCACTGAACACACCCGGCCTGCCCCCTCCCCTCAGCCCCCATCCCTCCCAAAGCCCGGCCTCCTGGCGGCAGCGCCCCCGATGTCCCCACGAAGACCTGCCTGTTCCCAGCAGCCACCTCTCTGGGCTCGCAGGGCTGCTGTCCGCCGGTCCCCCGTGCCTGTGACGGTGCTGGGGCAGCCGTTCTGTCCGGAAGCACAGCGCCCCTGAGGCCGCAGGCAGCAGAGGGCTCGGGCCAGCAGGAGGGCCTGACTTCAGCCCCGTCCTGCCTGGGAGAAGAGGTGTGCTTTGGGGGGCCCAGCCACGTTGGGGTGACCTGCCGTGGAACATGGTGCTGCAGTTCCCTCGGGGCCCCTCCGGGCCTTCGGCACAGTCTGCCTGCATGGCTGCGCTGGCGGGCTCTGGGAGGCCAGGGGGAGGTGGCGTGGGGCCGTGCGGGGCGCCTGTCCCTGCGGGGCGCCTGGGGCTCGGAGGCTCGGGGCGCTCTTCCCAAGGAGGCCCCGCCCTCTGTCCAGTGGAAAACCTCGTGGGTGCCACACGACAGCCCTCCTCAGGAGCCTCTGTGCTCAGGAGCCGGGGTGGGGCCGGGACACTGTGTATGAGACGGCAACGTCCCCTCACTGGGGTGGGGACGCCGGGCCACCTAAAGCTGTCTGGGTTTGCTGCTGGGCGGCCGGGCGGTCGGAGCTGAAGTCTGAGTTTCTCCCTGCCCCCCCCAATGGCTTCACCACCGTCATCAACCAACAACACTCAGCGCGCCCGCTGCCTACCAGGGCTGTGTGGGCGCTGGGGCGCCTGTGCCGGAACAGACTCGGGGCCACAGCCAACAACCAACAAAAACATGCGGCCCACAACCCCGACGGGGCTGCGGGGAGGGTGGGGTGATGGAGGGGATGCCGGCCTCAAGGGGGAGTCCGTGGCCGCCGGCCGACCGTGGGGCGCAGCCGGACAGCAGGTGCAAAGGCCCGGCGGCCGGAGGGGCTGGAGGGGCTGCAGGGAGCGGCTGTCGCGGGAGCAGAGGGTGCGCAGAGGCACGCGGCCCAGCAGGGCCCTCGGGCTGTCGGCAGGGTGGCTGGCTTCGACCCCGAGGGGCTCCGTGCTGCGGCTGCCCGTTCAGGGAGATTCTGGGGAGGCGCGGGAACGGGGCTGTCGCTGAGGGCTCTGGCTGCGACCTGCTATTCCAGGCCTGGCGGCTGGAGATGCCGCGACAGCCGGCAGGGAGGCCTTCCCCGGGCCTTTCGCACCGGCCCAGCTCTGCGTCACCCGGGCTGGAGGTCAGGCTGGCTCTCCTGTGCTGGGCCTGGCGCAGGGATCCCCAGGCTTCCACGTGTCACCCTCCCCGCCCGGCATTCCCTGCCCCGCCAGGAGCCGCCCATGTTCCTTCTTGCAAAACATCCCCTGTTGAGATGACACAAACCCTTCCCCTGGGATTATAGTCAGGAGCTTCCTTGCAGGAGCAGCTTGGGACCCACCTTCCCCGGGGGGCCTGTCCCCACACCCAGAGCACGTTGCAACAACACGCAAACCCCCTGGTCCAGGAACGGGTGCCAGGGCCGGTCCCTGAGGCTGCCAGGCACCCCATGGAGGCTGTTTGTCGTTCCAGACTCAAGGCTCGCTGCTGCCTGAGCCCGGGGAGCCCGGCTGATGCAGGCGGCCCCGCTGGCCGCCTCGTCCTGCCCCAGACGAGCGTCGCAACCTCGTCCGTGAGACGTAGGCTTTGGGTAGGAGCCGGCCACATCTGAAATCTAGGTGTCGCTCACACTAGGGAGGGCAACGGTCCCATCCCAGCTGCGTCCAAAAAACTTAAAAAAATTCCCGGGTGTCCTGGCAGGGTTTTGATGAGGCTTAAAGGGTCACAGCGCCCAAGAGGGGCCGTTTCCTATTCCCAAGGGACAGGGCACGAAGTGATAAGGCCGTGGGGTTGTCAAGGAAGGAGCCCACGGTGCTGCTGTAAGAGGTGCTGGTGCCAAAGAGAAACAGACGGCGCGGCAGGGCGCGTGGCACCCGCGAGGCGTCCTTTTCCCTTTGGGGTTGGAACCCATGGCGCCTCTCAGGCCCCCTCCTCCCGGCGATCGTATGATTTTGAGAGAAAAGGGTGGGTCCTCGTGTTGGGCGTCGCAAGGCCCAGAGCGGCCGCCATCCACCGCAGACCTATGGCTCTGCGAGGCCTGGCGGAGTGTCACCCCACGGTGCTCGGGAACAGCAGCAGGGCCAGGTGTGCATGCGTGACTGACAGAGGGAAGCGGAGACGGAGACGTCACTGTAACTCACTCCCAGAGGACACGCCGGTGGTGTGAGTGGACGGGCAGGTGGGTAAACTGATGGAGGGAGGGAGGGAGGATGGGCGGGCGGATGGGAAATGATGACTGTGCGGGTAAGCGGACGGATGATGGCTAGACGGGTGGACGGATGGTGGATGGAGGGAGGGAGGGATGGGTGCATGGATGATGGACAGGACAGTGAGAACCGCCCGTGTTCGCTGCCCTGCGACCCACACCCGCACCATCGTGGCGCTCGGGTCCAGAGCCGCAGCTGCTGCTGCAGCGGGGGCTGAGCCGTGGCACAGCAGAGGGAGAGCCGGGGCGGGCGCGGACACACGCCCTCCCTCCCGAGAACGCTGGGGGGGCTCGTGGGGAGGTGCCCCCCTCCCGGCCACCTGACCCTCGGGGCCTCGGGGTCCCGCCTCTTGCGGCCGGTACTTCTGAGAGCCCACGAGTGGGGCCTCGAGCTCCTCAGGGTCCCCGTGGCTCTGAGTGTCCTTCCGCCAGCTCTCCCTCCCCCTGACGTCACGGAAGGACGCAGCACGGGCCCTGAGGGTTTCTTCCCCACCCCCAGCCCGCTGAGTCCCCGCGCGCCCCAGGGACACAGGCAGGGAAGCCGACGGCCAGGCGCATGCCGGGCGGGCGCTGCGGAGGGTGCTCTGGTCCTGGCCCGGGCTCGGGCGTGGGCAGGGGTCCCGTCGCGGCGTGCTCAGGGCATTGCCTGCCGGGCTCCGGGACTGGTGCGTCCCAGGACCCTGGGCCTCCAGCCCAGCCATTCCCGGGAACAGGCGGGGCCCCGAGGCAGGGAGGGCCGTGTTCTCTGGCAGAGCAGGTGGCAGAGCTGGCCTTGAAGCCCAGCCTAAGCACGTTAACTGTGTCCAGGGCAGCCCCCAGCAGGGAGGGGGCTGTTTCTGGAGAACAGGGTGTGCCCCCGGCAGGCCCAGGAAGCAAGGCGGGGGGTGCCCCGCCTAGGCCCTCGGCCTTGAGGTGACTCTTCCAGGAGGGAGGGGTGGGCGGGCCTAGGTGTGGGGCAGAGCCCCAGGCGGGGGCAGGCCCGGCTCGCACTGGGGGTTCGGGCGGCCCGGGGCCAGGCCCTGCCCTGTCTGTGCGGTCCAGGGCAGGCCTCGCCTGCGTGTGCAGGAGTGTGACGGGAGGGACAGAGCAGGTTTGGAGGAGACACTGCGTCACTCTGCTACCTGACTCATGGGGGGCAGTCACCTTGCCCCTGCTGGGAAAGAGGAGAGGAGACAGCTAAGGAGCGCCAGGCGCCCGGCCACGCGGGGCCTCTGCCCCGACGCCCTTCCCCGCTCCTCCTCGCTTCAAGAGCTCCCCGCAGGCCGCCACGCCCGTGCGGGGTACGCCGTGGAGCACCGCTGCTCCATCCCTCTGTGTCCCCAGATCCCGTGCAAGCCCCGAGGGCCGGAGCCTGTCGCTTCTCTCTGTCTCTGCCGCACCCGCAGTGGCTGGCGTACGCCGGGCCCTTCCAAAGCGTGGAGTGAGCGAGCGAGTGGAGCCCCAGCCTCCGAGGTTTGGGGGTGCCTCCGGCCGGCTGACGTACCCACCCTCAGCCCAGGGCTGCAATTTCCTGAAGGCCTGGGTGGCCGCTATGCCACGCTGAGCCAGGAGCTTCCCCCCTCGACGCTGAGACCCCAGGGCCCCGTCACCGGGAGGTCTGGGCCTCGAGTCCTGCCCCTCCCCAACTCCTAGGCCAAGACCAGAAGGGAGGGCAGGAAGGCCGGAGGCAGGGACAGGAGCGAGGAAGAACCTTCACTGCCCGCAGGTCTGGTGGCCCCACACGTCCCCTCGAGCCTCTGCGGGTGCCATCCCTTGTGCCAACATCCTGCTAGTACCGTCAGGTCCAGGGGCAGGGCTGTCCCCAGAGAATGCCGAGAGGGAACCGGCTGCTTTCTCCAGTGGGTGAAGGAGGGGGAGGGAGGAGGGGCCAGTGGCGACGGGAAGAAGTGTCAGCTTCTGCACCCCTTCCCGGCGACCTGGCGCCCGCAGCCAAAGGGTGTTGGAAGGGGGCCAGAGGCCGCGCAGGCTCCTCTCCCCGCACATCCCTACGCCTGCCTCAGGACCACGGCCAGGTCACGGGAAGCCGTCCCCGGCGGCACGGTCCCTGGTTCCCTCGCCGTCGCAGCCACCCACTTTCTCCCCCAGGAGAATTCTGTCTGGGGCTGAACTTGGCACTTCTGCTGGGAAGACCCCAGGACAGGCAGTGACCTCCCCGTGGGCAGCCCTGCCAGGGGCCGAGGCCTTCCCCCGTGGAACCAGAGCCCAGCGGCCACCTCTGCTCTGCTGCCTGGCCGCGGCCCGGTGGCCTCACAGCCAGACCTCTACTCGGCCCCGACATCCCTGGGCCCCACAGCTCCGCCGGGACCGACAGGAACTCCAATCCCCAAACTCGTTTTTCCAGCACATCCCCTGCTCCTTGGCCCGAGTGAGTCACCCCTCCCCCGCTGCCTCCCCAACTCCAGGCCTGTGGGCATCCTCCCTCCCACCCACCTGGGAATGGCTGTGCCTGATGAGTGGGGCGAGGCCTCCAACTTGGGATGAGTTTCCCTGTCTGGGTGAGGACATGGGGACCCCCACACGACTTGCCTGGTCAAGTGAGACCCTCGCTGCCCTAGAGGAGCCCCTGGGAGCCTGGACCAGCAGCACGGGCAGCCTCCCAGCCTCGGGGGCTCCCGCCTGCACCCCCTGCACCCCGGGGTCTCGAGGCCACCGCCACACCACGCCTGAACCTTTGGGCAGGTCCCACCCCCTGTAACCTCTTCAGGGACAGCAGCCCAGAGCGTCACGGCCGCACCCTCGGGCCCCGCTCTGTGGTGCGGCCCTGACTTTACTCCGCAGGGCTGGGGAGCTGGCGCTCGGGGGCGAGCGGGAGGAAGGGGAGGCCCGGGGCCCCGCAGTCCTCCGTGGTGCACATCCCTCGGCGAGGAGGGCGCTGGAGCAGGCCCAGAGCTGGTCCCTCTCTGCGCCCTGGCCCCACTCACCGCCAGTGTGCCCGCCGGGGCAGGGTCTAAGGGAGGCCTCTGTGGGCCCACGGGCACCAGCAGCAAGGCCACCAGCCAGCCTCGCACCAGTGGGGTCCCAGGCCTTCAGGCGAAGGGGAAACCCAGGGAGAGGCAGGGAGAGGGACGGGGGCGGGGGACGTGTGTGGGGGGGGAAGTGGGCACTGTGTGCAGAGGCCCCAGCTCCTCCTGGGAGCGGGAGGCTGGCCCTGCACCAGGTCCCAGAGCCCCAGTCTGAGACCTCTGGGGACCAGAGCCCTAGCCCTGAAGCAGACCCCATGAAGGGATGCATGGGGGCGTCCCTGGCGGGAGGCAAGGCTGTGAAGACAGAAGGGTCCGAGGCTCCCCCTACAAGGAGGGGCCGAGGTCGCACCACGCCCTTTCCCCACACCACGTCTTCACACCACATGCCTGGCCCAAGTTCCTCTCTGGGCAGGGGCAGCACATCCTGCAGCCACATCTGTCCCCACCCTTCCCCTCCTGACCCCAAGCCTTAATGTCTCAGCAGGACGCTTGGCTTCCAGAGGTTCCTCTTCTAGGACTCTGCTGGGTGGACCCAGTGGCCCCAGCCCACAGCCCAGGAAGGCAGAACCAGTGTCTGCTCCTGCCTCCAGGTCCCTGAACACAGCCCTGGGCACCCACGGGCATCTGCACAGATCCTCTCTGTGACCCTATCTGAGGGGGTGGGGAACACAGGGGAGAGAGGGAGTGATGGGGGTGCTGCAGAGAGGGAACCCCGGGAGGCGGAAGACAGACCCCCGCCCTGGGGGCGGCAGCGGGGCAGTGCGTGCCAGCCCGTTGGGTGTGAGCCAGAGAGGATGGGGTGGGTCCCGCTGGGACGCCGCTGCCTGGCTGGCTGCTCTCCCTGCCCCTCCCACCAGCATCTATCCCAGCTATAAGGCCTCCAGAGAGAAGGGGGCCCCCACTGCTCCCAGAGACAGCCCAAGATGAAGGCTGCCCTGCTGCTCCTTGTCATCCTGGCTGGGGCCACTGGGCCAGGTAAGGGTGGGAGCTGGGGTGGGCAGCTTTGCTGGTGGGCCAGACCCTGGAAGCCTGGAGTTGTGGATCCTGAGACTCAGAGAACCCAAAAGTCGTGGGGTGCGAGACTCAGAACTAAGGGAGTGGAATCAGACGTACAATGTTTCAGAATCAGAGGATCGTAGATCGAGCCAGGGGACGGGCACTCTGAGAGGTGGGTCGTCCGCAGCCGTCTCAGGACGCCTCCCCTGGGAAAAGACAGATGCGTGGGTCCTCCGGTCCCTGCCCTTCCCGTCCCCAGGTCCCACCAAGACAGTTGCTCCTCCCACAGGCTCAGCTTGGCCAAGGATAAAGTCCCTGGGGCCCTGAGCCCCTCGGCTCCCATGCCAGGACAGCCCCTGGGGTGGGGGACTTAGCGGGTTCCAGAGCCCTCCGATGCCTGTGGGAAGGGGTCTCAAGTGCACCCCCCACGGCTGCCTCCTCGCCATCCCTTAGACATGCTCAGACTAAGACACTTCCTTCGGGTGTGGTCCCAGGGCCCGGGGGACAGGGACGTCCCCTCCCACCCGCTGAGGCCATATGTAGGACAGGAGCCCTGACAGGGCCCAGAGGGCCTCAGAGGGGACTGGCCTAAGGCACGGGTGGCTCTGTCCAGGAGAGGTCTTTTTGAGCCGTGAACTCGGGCTTCCCTGTGTCCCTGAGGGGCCTCCCCGGTGCTGGCTGAGACCCCTGACACTCTCCCCCTGCAGCCCAGGCTCTTCGCTGTCACGTATGCTCCAGTGCCACCAACTGTAAGAAGCCTCAGAACTGCTTGGCCAGCTCGCGCTTCTGCAGGACCGTAACCAAGGGTGAGTGATCTGGCGGCCAAGGAAGGGGACCCTGCAGCTCAGCCTGCAGCTCTGTCCAGGTTCCCCCAAGGGTTGGGGACCATCCCTGGGGATGCAGGGGGGAACGATGTCGGTGACATTGGGTCATGGTGGCGGCAGAGGCCGGCAGCTGGGACTTGGGGTGCTGTGGCTGCTGATAGGGCGGGTGTGGGGCTCAGAGGTGGCTGCCCGGCGTCACCGCATCTGTCGCCCCAGTGGAGCCTCTGTCGGGGAACCTGGTGGAGAAGGACTGCGCGGACTCGTGCACGCCCACCTTCAGCGCGCCCAGCCAGGTCAGCAGCGGCACGTCGGCCACCACGTGCTGCCAGAGCGACCTGTGCAACGCGGAGCTGATGAGCAGCGCCCCTGCCCGCACCCTGCTCGCCAGCACCGCCCTGGGCCTGGCGCTGGCCCTGGGGCTCCTCGCCCTCATGCTGGCCCCCGGCCTGTGACCTGGCCCCCGAGAGCAAGGCCTCCCCTCCTTTCCAGGGGATTTCCATGTCCCTGTTCCTTCCTCCTCCTGCCCTGGGGAGTGCCATGGCCACTCTGCAGCCATGACCGGGGTTCCGAGGCCCTGGGCTGGAAGCTTCTCCGGAGGCCCTGGGGGCAGGTCCTGCCGGCTCGGAGAGCCCACCCTCCCCCAAGACGAAGGCGCAGCTCCCTGGCAGCAGGGGTGGGGGTGTGGGGGCAGGGACAGGGCATGCTGACCCCTCTGATTTCGTCTTCATTCTGCCTCGTTTCCGTTTATTTTTCTACTCAGAACTCCGCACAGGAATAAAAAATTGAAAACCAGCGTGAACGATTGTGTCTGTGTCGGTCCCGGAGTGGAGGGGGTGGGGTGGAGGCCACCCAGCCACACAGGATCCCAAGTCCTAGGGCACGGTCCCCCGGGGCCAGTCATGGCGGCACGTGGCTGCCCGAAATGCCACCATCATTCCACACCCTTGGAGGGGACAGGACCTTCCCCAGCCCCTCCTCTGACGCCCCGGAAGGACAGGTTCCTGCAGGAGGCGGGATCAGAAGGGAGCACAGGGCAGAGGGCCTCGGGAGCCAGGGCCTCAGGCTCCGCCCACTGAAGACCAGGCCCCGCCCACCTGGGCCAGGGCCCTCCCACCTGGGGCCAGGGCCCCACCCACCAAAGGCCAAAACCTCCCACCTGGGGCCAGGCCCCCCCACCAGATGCCAGGCCCCGCCCACCAGAGACCAGGCCCCGCCCACCAGAGGCCAAAACCTCCCATCAGAGGCCAGGCCCCCCCACCAGATGCCAGGCCCCCCCCACCAGATGCCAGGCCCCCCCACCGGAGGCCAGGCCCCTCCTACCCATAGTGGGAGGAGGAAATTCTGGTCAGACCCGGTCCAAAAGCCTCCAGAGAGGCCGGCTTGGGCCACCCCCTGCTCAGCCGCACCTTGGGGCTGTACAGACACTGCCTGCCCCGTCGTGGCCAAGGTGAGTCCAGCTACCTTGAGCCCAGGGGTCCCCTTGGCACCCTCGCCCAGGTGGAGGGGGCTGGGTCTGTGCGTGAGAGAGATCATTTGGGAGCCTGGTTCTGTGCCCGCTGCCCGGGGTCTGGGCCCGCTGCCCCCGGTCTGGACCCTGAGTGACCTGCACCCTGGTATCCCTGTGAGCACCCAGCAGCCACAGACGGCCGAGCACGGAGGAGGAGTGGAGTGGACAGCTCGGGGCCCACTTCCTGGGCTAGCTCCCACACTCTCGGGCCTCACTGAGGTCCATGCAGAGCCCTGCACCCCCCAGGGCTGGCACCCTTGCAGACCCGTGGGGCGCCCCACCCCAGCAGACAGGGGAGGGGTGGCAGCTGGCGAGGAGGAGCTGGTGGCATTTCTGACCCTGGGCCAGGCACTCACTCACCTCTTAATGCCCCTACTTGGGAGATGAGTCGCTCCCCCAGTCCCTGTGGGGGGCCCTGGGGACCTGGATGTCTGTGAGTAGGGCCGTGATGGCGAGGCCTTCTCTCTTCACCGCCAGGCCCTCTGCCTCCGGAACAACCCCTGTGGGGTTGCCCTCCCTGCCCCCTACATCCCAGTCCCACCTGCCCAGGGTTGCCCAGGCCCCACCTTGTTACCAATGACCTTGAGAAAGGCACTGCACTCCCAGGGCCTCAGGGCCCTATATTTGTCCTTGGCACCCACCCGCCTGGAAGCCAGCGCCCCTCTGTCATCTGTGGCACGGGTTGGTGGCCCTGCCTAGCACCCTCTGCCAGGTTCCCTGGGGCTTTGAAATCCTGCCGGGTGCTCCCAGGGCAATTCCTTGGGCAGCACGCCCATTGGCGGCCACTGCAGAGGGGGGCATTGAGAGGAGCCTGCCAAGGGGGAATCCTCCTCTCACAAAGAGCCCCCTCCGTGCCCGCCCCCAAAGGTGGCTGTGAGAGACCCCAGGGCACAAAGGCCACAGACCATCCGTGTTTCCTAGAGTGGCAGCTGTCCCACAGCAGGCTGGACGTGGGGCTGGGCGCTGAATCAATGGGGGGGGGTGCTAATCAAGGTGAGGAATGGACGACCCCGACCCCCCCCGACCAGGCAGAGAGGCTGGCCAGGGGTCAGCACCCGTGTCCGTGAGGGGTGCTGGTCCGCAGTTTGCTTTTCCTGAGCTGTCCGTCTGGTCTGGGTATCGGGGTGAGGCTCGCCTCCTGGTTTTCTGGGTGGGGTTGTGTGAAATCGGTGTTATTCTTTCTTGAAGTGCTTTGTAGAATCCCCTGGAGCTTTCAAATTCTTCAAAAAGCCAGATAGCTCGGTTGTACGTTTCTTCTCGAAGGGCACTGCTAGCCTGTGCCTTTGGCACCTGCCCCTTTCCGCTGTTACAGGATTTACTGGCATAATGTCCAGGTTTATCCTTTTAACGTCGTGTCCTGATGTCATCTCCCTCTTTCCCGATACTGGCGATTTCTCAGAACGATCCCTCGCAATTTCCTCCTTTTTCTGTATAAAATACCGTTTACGGTTCCTCTCTTGCTGGACTTGCTGATGGCTTTTGCTATAGCTTGTGTGTCCCGGGTTGCTGTTCTTTGTTTTTCCCAAATAAACCCATTTTTGCTGGTAGGATATAACTGACCGTTTTCTTTTGCAGGTCAGCAAGAAAATGCCTTTCGAATGCAGGCCTCAGCGCTAGCTGCTCCCGCCGACGGCGTGTTGTCTTCATTCTCGTTCGGCTGGAGATACGTTCTGATTTCCTTCTACGTTTCTCCTCCGACCCAGCAGGTATGTAGAAATGCATCGTTGTTTCTCGGCATTCGGAGGTCTCGTGGGTATTTTTCCGTTCCTGGTCCCCTGTTCGGTTTCACTGTAGTTCCAGAAAACAATTGATTTGCACGGCTCGGATGCTGGGACGTTCGCTGAGCTTTGTTCTGCGGCCCAGAGTGCAGTCCGCCGGGGCCCGCGTGTGCGCGAGAAGAACGCGTCCTGTGGGGTGAGGCCTTCTCTACAGGTGACGCCCGGACAGTGCGGGGTGAGCCCCCCTGGAGGCAGCAAGGGGGCCCTTCGCGTGCAGACTCGGGCGGCCCCACGCCCAGCCGCATCTGCGGCCCGCGGTCGGGCGTCCCCGGTGCGGAGGGCGACTCAGGGCAGACTCAGGTTCCCCGCACGCGGCCGGCCCCGCAGCCCCGCCTCGTCCTCGGGCCGGCGGCACTTGCCTCCCCAGCTCCCTGGAGCTCCGTGCTCCTTGCCGTCTTGTGCGGTCGTGTCTGACGCTTTCCCGTCGGGTCCCCTCATCTGCTGTGGGTGCCACCGGCGTGGTCTCTGTCACAGGCCTACCCTTCATCTTCGGAAGTTCCGTTTCGACCTCCCCCGGCCCATTCGCCACCTTCCCGCATGTTCGGCGTGTACTTGCAGCGTCTATCTGAACGTCCTTGCCAACTGCCGCTGGCATCCGCCCGCTCGGGGCTGGCTCGTGGGTTCCCGCCGTCTCTTCCTCCCGCTCGCATTTTCCTGCTGCTTTGCGTGCCTGGTAGCCTTTCCGGCGGGCTGGCAGACAGTTACTTGGGTGAATTTTACATCGTTGGGTGCTGAACTATTTTCTCGTTTAAACATCTTTGTGTTTGCTCTTTGGATGCAATTCAGTTCCTCAGGGGTGACCGGACCCCGGGGTGGGCTGGCGGAGGGAGGCAGCGTCCTTCTGCACACCTGTCCTAGGTTTCGCTTCGCCTCTCACCCAGGTGAGCTCCTGCCGGCCCTGTGCGAAGTCTGGGAACTGTCTCGCTTCCTCGTGCACCTGTCTGGTAGGTTCCTCAATGCCCGATGAGCACCAGCTGCAGACTCGGGACCCCATGCTGAACGCTCGGTGCAGGCGGCTCTCCCGTCTCTGTGCTCTGCCCTGTGAATTCCCACTCCCCTCTGTCCCCTCAGTCGGGAGGCTGTGGCTCTGTCCGGGTCTCCATCCTGCGCTGTGGCCTGTAGCTGCTTAGCTTCCCTTCACGCCAGGGTCATTGCCTGAGCTGCCTGGGTGGGATGCAATGTCTGAAGAACGTTGCTTGGGGAATTTTGCCCCTTTCTTTAGCTGTTTAAGGCAGGGCGGTAAGTCCAGTCCCCACTAACTTGTCCCGGTCTGAGGTGGAAGCCCATGGCATGCTCTGGGTTTGACCTGTGTGGGGTTTTTTACGCCCATTAGAGTGTGAGCTTATATAAAGGGGAGAATTTTTAGAAACGTTCATCAGTTTTATTCCCTCCTGTGGTAACTCTGGGCGCATGGGACATCTCCGTGACTATGGGCACACAAGGGTGACCAACCATCCCTGTCTCTGTGGACGGATTGCCTGCTGGGAGCTGGAGGCTCAGTACCTACCGCCCCCGAATGGTCATCTCTTTTAGGGAAAAAAACAAACAAAAAACCCTTTAAGGTTTGTATTTCTCACATTAAAAAAAGTAAACATTTTAGGGCCCACGCAAGTCTTAACACAAAAGCTGCCTGTCCGCAAAGTTGTATCAAAACGACCATCTGATATTGGCACCGCGGTGGGAAGGGGCCGTGGAAAAGGGGGACTTTCCGAGGCTCGCTTCACGCCGTGAGCGGGGACGGGCGCGGGGTACCTGGGGGTCAGGGCTGAAGGCGCGTCGCGGGGCAGGACCGGGAGGGACGGGAGGGAGCCGGCCGGGACGAGCACCCGAGGGTCGCGTGGGTGTCCGCCCGCGGCCCGTGTGGGCGGCGCCGCCGCGTCCTGACGCCGGGGCTGGGGGCCCGGGCCCCGCGGGGTCTGGGCGGGGCCGGGGCGGGCCTGGGGGCGGGGCCTGGCCTCTCCGCATCGCGGCGGGTGCGGGACGGGTGCGGGGTGGGTGCGGGGTGGGTGCGGGGCGGGCCAGAGGCGGGGCCGGGCCTCTCCGCATCGCGGCGGGTGCGGGACGGGTGCGGGGTGGGTGCAGGGCGGGCCGGAGGCGGGGCCGGGCCTCTCCGCATCGGGGCGGGTGCGGGACGGGTGCGGGGTGGGTGCAGGGCGGGCCGGAGGCGGGGCCGGGCCTCTCCGCAGCGCGGCGGGTGCGGGACGGGCCGCGGCGCCGGCGAGCGGCCGCGGTGAGTGCGGGCGGCGGGGCCGCAGCCTCGGGGCGGGGCTTCCCGGGAGGGGCGGGCGGCCCTGGCCTTGGGCCCCGAGGCCGACGCTCGGACGCGGGCCGTGGGGGCCGCCTTCTCGGGAGCGGGGTCTGACCCGGTCCCCGGGGGTGGGGGGGCCCGAGCGGCACATCCCCGCGGGAGGACGGGGTCGTGGTCCAGGCCGCCCACTCCCAGGGAGGGGCATCCCCACCCCGAACGCCAGATCCAGGCTGCGCCCGGTCCCCCTGCTCCGGCCGAGCGCCCCCGGGTGCCCTCCGCAGGCCGGTGTCCCCGCGAGCGCCGGCCGCCAGGCAGGCCCCGGGCGCCTTCCCGGGAGGGCCCCTGGGGGCGCTGGAAGCGGGCGCTGGCGCAGGGAGCCCCCCGGAGCGAGGGGCAGTGGGGGCTCCCACCCCGGGGCCCCGCCGCCCTGGCCAGGGCCCCGAGCCCGGGCCCCTGCACGACCCGCGCCCCGGCGCTGCGCACCCCTCCCCTGCGCTGCCCCCTCCGGCGGCCGCCGGCCTGGGCTCTGGTCACACGCCCCGCCCCCGCCCCCCGGAAACCTGAGCCGCACCCAGGGCGTCTGCGAGGCCGAATCAGCGGCTCCTCCGCCCTGGGCCCCCGGCCTGGGCCGCTCGGCGATCACCCGCCTTCGTCCCCCACCCGGCAGGCTGCAGTGACCCCAGTGGACCGGGAGCTCCGAGACCTGGGGGTGGTCCAGCCCGCTCTGTGCCCTGCCGCAGCCCCCGCCGGAGGCGAATCCAGGACCAGCTGCTGTTCCCCTCCACCCCTGCTCTGCCCTCTGGCCCTGCCATGGCACCGCTGCTCACCCTGCTCCTGATGGCCCTGCCTCTGAGTGAGATGGATGGAGGGACAGACCCGTGGGGCGGGGGGGCTGGACGTGGGGCGGGAGGCCACAATTCCCGATGACCAGAGGTTCTGCCCTGGGGAAAGTGATGGGACCGGCGGCCTCTCCTCATGTGTGACCCCGTCCTCCTCCTACCCCGTCCTCCTACCCCGTCCCTGGCCCCCAGCCCAGGCCCTGGACTGCCACGTGTGCGCCTACAATGGGGAGAACTGCTTCAACCCCATGCGCTGCCCGGCCATGGTCACCTACTGCATGACCACACGTACTTGTGAGTCGGCGGGGTGTCCCCACAGCCCTTCCTGGGGAGACTGAGGGATGAGGCTCCCGTGGGCCACAGGACCCTTTCTGGGAGCCCCCCGGATGTGTGGGGACCTGCGCTAATGGCCCTGCGTGCCGGGGTTGGGGCGCCCGGCGTCCCGGCCCTTCTCAGGGTCCCTGCCGGCCTCCCGTCCTCCACAGACTACACCCCAACCAGGATGAAGGTGAGCAAGTCCTGCGTGCCCAGCTGCTTCGAGACCGTGTACGACGGCTACTCCAAGCACGCGTCCACCACCTCCTGCTGCCAGTACGACCTCTGCAACGGCGCCGGCCTTGCCGCTCCGGGGACCCTGGCCCTCGCCCCCATGCTCCTGGCCACCCTCTGGGGTCTGCTCTGAAGCCCTGCCAGCTCCCCTTCCCCCCAGGACCCACCCAAAGACAAAGCTCTGAGAGGCACAAACCCCACCCACCCCCACCCTACACGCCCCGTCCCCCTCTGGCCTCCCCAGCCCCCTCAGGACGCTGGCCAGAGGACTCTTGGCCTCCCCACCCACGTGGCCTGGCTCGTGGTCCATTTCAAAAAGCTGCTTTGGCACTGGGCCTCCCAAAGGTGGCTGGCCTCGGTGCAGGAGCTGCCTCCTCTGTCCAGGATGGGCCCCCAGCAGCGTGCTGTTCATAGGTCATTCAGCCAAGGGATCCCCGATGCTGTGAGCCCCAGCTCCCTGGCAGCCCCAGGGCCGAGCGAGGAGGAAGGCCTTTGTTCCCAGCCATCCTGGGGAAGAGCTCCGGGCAGCCTTGGTGTTAGACAGGTCCCGAGGTCTGGGTGGCTTTTACTAAATGCTGCTCCTGCGAAATGCCGGCCCTAGCTCAGTGTTTACAGACGCAGCCCTAGGGATGAGCTGGAGCAGCAAGCCGCCGAGTTTAGCCGCCTGCACTGAGGACGCTGGCCCGGTAAGGAATCTGTGTGTAAGCAGGGGGGCTAAGCCTCGCTCCCCAGAGCCGCCGCCTTTACTTGCTGCCGGTAAATAAAACTACCCCAGGACGGCCAGTCTCCTCGAGTGGGCCCCTCGAGTCCCCTGACCCTGGCAGAGAAGGGGGTGGCCTCACCGGAGGAAGCCCCTGGGGCTGTGTCCTGGTCGTGGGGGGAGTCTGCGGTGGCTCAGTCACACCCTTGACCTTCCCCCGCTCCCCGCAGAGGCAGTTGGCTGGGGCGGCAGGTGGGGCAGGGCGCCCGGCCGTAGGGCTATATTTGGTCGGGCCTGAGAGCTAACCCCAGCCGGGGCTATTTTGGGCAGGGAGGAAGGGAGCGGGGCTGTGGGCCCCCCCCAGTCTGGCGTTTAGGCCGGCAGAGCCCAAGGAGGGTGCCCTTCAGCACGGCGGGGGGGGGACTGCGCACAACCTGGCCTTGGAGGGGCTGTGTCCCCCACTTCACTGCAGACGGCCCGGGGTGGGGGCTGTGGGAGGGGCGAATGAGGCTGCCAAGAAGGGGGCGGTCCCTGAGGGTGGCTCCGCCCCCGGCGTGGACCCTGGGCGGCGGGGCAGCCCGGAGGGGGAAGGGGGGGCGGGAGCTGTGGGCCCCCCCCGAGTCTTCCGTGCGGTGAAGCAGGGCGAGGCCTTCAGGTGGCCCGAACCCAACTGGGTGCTGCCCCCACCCCCCAGGACCCAAGAATCTGCATTTTTTAAAGCTCCCCCCAGGCGAGCCCCATCCCCCGCCAGGCTCAGGAGGCACAGGTCTGCCCTGCACTGGGCATCCCGGACGCACTGGGCATCCCGGACACGGTGGCCCCGGGAGCTAGGGCCGCCCCCCGACCCGTGACGCCGTGGCGCCCAGGGCCTCAGACCTCCTCACCTGCCCAGCGCCCCCGCCCCAGCGGCGGTGCCCCCGTGGTGGGGTTCTCTGTGGGTCCCAAACGGGCCCTTGTCGGGGGAGACTGTGCTGGAAATTCCATCTCCAGAGCTTCACTGCGAGACTGTGGGGCTTCAGGGGCCCGGAACTCCCTGGGGTGGGGCTGGGTTGGACTTCCCAGGGGGGCTTCAGGGACCAGCCTCACTCTGGGCCAGGAGACAGGAAAGAGCTGAACCCCTGGGCTGGATGAGTGCCCAGCCCAGGCTGCAGGCCAGGACCCCACTGTCTCCTCCTCCTGCCCCAAGGCACAGTGAGGTGTGAGCCCCTTCCTGGGGAGGCTGGGTAGGAGCCAGACCCCACCCCAGGAGCTGGTGGCCTCAGGGAAGTGACCAAGCTCTGTCCCTCTTCCCACCACCCCACGCTGGCTGCCTGGCCAGCGCAGGCCTCGGGATGCTGGCCGGGAGGGAGGGCAGAGGTGGGCAGAGGTGGACAGACACGGGCCTCCAGCCCCAGTAGCCCCTGATCTGACCCAGCTGGAGAGGCCTGGGACGCCATAACTGCCTTGCTAGTGTGAGTCCTTTGTCCTGGGTCAGTGGCATCCTTGGCCAGGGCTGGGAGGAGCCCGGGGCCCAGGCCCTCCCTCTCTCCTGTCCCAGTAGGTGATGGACCGGAGCTCTGCCTGGCCACTGGTGGGCTCTGGGGCCACTGAGAGCAGGAGTCCAGTGGGAGCTGGGGGTGCTGCAGTCCGGGGAGCGCCTTATACCCGCCTCCTGCGTCTGTCTCTCTCCCACCCCAACATCAACGACGCTGGCGGCCAAGCTGCCGTCCCCCACCACGGATGGGGCTCTGGAACCCAGCACGGAGCACTCAGAAGGCGGGCAACGCGTGCCAGGCCCGGCCCCCCGGCGGGAAGCGCGCGGCCCTGCGTGGTAACGGGACCCGTGGAAGCGAGTCAGCGCGCGGCCGCACGCGCATCTGCCCGTTTCCCCGTGGTGGTGGCTCGAAGCCCCGCGAGCACGCTGCAGGGCAGGAGCCACTGTGTCGTCCCTTCCACCAGAGACGGCTGAGGCAGGGGTGAAGCGGTCGCTCGCTCGCAGGCCGGCGCCCCAGGCCCGGGGAGGGGAGGCGGGGGAGGCGGGTGTATAAACGTGAGACCTGGCGAGTGAGTAAGCGCGGGAGCTCAGGGTCAGGAGAGCTTGGAAGCAGAGGGTTGGGACCAGAGGTTCGGGAAGCCGTGAGGGCCACGGTCAGGCGTCCAGGTCTGGGGGCCGGGCCGCGGGGCGCAGTGGCAGGAGGAGGAAGGCAGGGGGTGCCAGGCAGCCATGGCTCGCCCCACGCGTGTCAGGACCGAGGGTCCAGGGCTGCCAGGCGGGCGGTGGGCCTTCCTCCTTTGGGGACCTCTCCAGCAGGAATGAGACACCCCCCCCCGTGTGGACGGATGGATGCCCGGGCTCTGCCCTGCAGCTCCGTGTGGGGCCTCTAGGCTGGCAGCAGCCGTGGCATTGCCCCAGGACGTGCCGGGAGACACCGCCTCAGCATGCGGCTGGGGCGGGGCCGGGCCCGCAGGCTCGACCTGCAGCGGGTCGGGCCGCGTCGGGCAGAAGCAGGCGCGTCAGCCAGGGCTGCCCCGGCTCCCCCGGCTGGCGTCCGACTTGCTGCGGTGATGAACGCGTGTTCGATTCCTCATCCCGAAAGGCTGAGAAGGGTAAAGAGAAATCGAGAGGCCCGACCTGCGCGTTGCCCCCGCGGCGGGTTCTGTCGGCTCCTACCACTCCGGGTGGTCCGGGCTCAGGGGAGCCTCGCTGTCTCACTGACAGAAGAAATGACAGCCCCGCTGAGCTGCGGCCTCGTGAGAATTAACGAGGCTGTGGGTGCAAGCGTCCAGCCTCGGGGCTGGCACACAGGGGAGCCCTGATGGGTAAACGGACGGACCAGTAGATGGAGGGCGCCCCTCCCCTTCCACCCGGGCACTTCCCAGGGCCATGCCCCTGCCTCTGGCTAAGGCTGAGCCCAAGCCCTGACCCAACTCTGACCCGACCAGTATGGCCTCTGCCTTTAGGCCGCAGTCCCCTCCCTGATTCACGCTGTGCCCCTCCCAGGTCCCAGGTCCCCTCAGCATCTCACCGAGCGAGTGAGTGAATGGAAGAATACTCGGGTCCGCCCTCTCTCTGCCGCCGCCAGCCAACTCAGCCTGGGCTCCGCCTCACCGTTCTGGGCTGCTTTGGCTGGTCCTGCTGGCTCTTTGGTCCTAGACTCCTGTCCACCCTGGCTTATCCAGTCTTGACCTTGGAGCGAGTCTGGAGGGGACGACCCCCTGGGAGGGGAGTGAGTGGGATAAACGGGGTTCCCGAGGCCCCGCCTCACGCCTCACGCCTTACTGGGGTTTCTGAGAGAGAGAGAGAGAGAGAGAGAGAGAGAGAGGCGGAGAGGCGGGACCCTAGGAACCCACCCGCCCCAGCTTTCTTGCCCCCGACCCCGTTCCACCTAGGAGCAGCCCCCAGCCCTAAAGAGCCCACCGAGTAGAGGGTGGACAAAAGCCACTGGGCAGCCAGAGCAGACACTCAGGGCGCCCAGGGCCGGCTGGGCCAACACCTGTGGTACCCACATCCCCTGCGCACAGTTGTCTTGGGAGTGACTTACGTTTTCCACGGAGACAAGCCACTGCCTCTTCTGAAGCTCCAGTCCTCCTGGAAGGAGGCGTCCCCACCTGGGGGAGCCTCCCTCTAGAGGGTCAACTGGTACAGCAAAGCCGGGGTTCCCGCTGCGCTCACCATCCTCGGTCTCTGTGGCCCGCGGAGCGAACCTGCAGCATCGGCAAAGGCCTCGGCCAGAGACGTCGCCGTCCTTCTAGCTCTCAGATACCCCCTGGGCCTCTGAACGTCTCACCCTTCGGGAGAATGACGGGGCGCCCCGAAGCCGGCTTCTCGCTGTTCGGAGAGTATTTCAAAGGTCTAACTTCACCCCTACAAACAGCCGCACTTCAGGAGAGCGGTCTCCTCGCCGTGCGCAGACCTGGGCGCTCTGCCACCTGCAGATCCTGCTCATTGGAAAAGACACCGCAAAAGCACTCTCCCCGACCTCGAAGGAAGGGTCCCCCTCAGTGCTCGTAGCGACCCCTGCATCCCTGGCTCTGAGGAAGAGACGCTCGGATTCAGGCTCACAGCTGAAGAAGGCCCCGGCCCCGAACCGGCCTGCTCCCCAGCCGGCCGTCCAGACGCGAGATTTGGGCCTTGCAGCGCCCGACATCGAAGGCACAGCGTTCTGGGGTGACCGGGGCCAGCCTGAGAGCCCCGTTCCCCCCCTTGTTCGCACCTGCCTTCTCTTTCCCGGAAGCATGGCCAGCCCCTCCCTGGTCGCTGGGCCCCCACACTCCCTGCCACCAGTCGGCTGCCGCTGATCTCACGCGGGGTCCCCTGGATGTCACCCTTAGAGTATGGCGCCTGCACACGAAGTCGCCCACACCCGGCGACGACAGCAGTCTCCCACCGGATGAGGGGAACTCGCACCCTCCCCGGGGAAGCTCTGCCCGGGGTGCACCGTGAGCCCCGCCCCACCCCACGAACGGGACCTGCCACAGCGGTCCTTTGAAATCCGAGGCCCCCCTAGACCGTGGCGGGAGGTCGCTGACCCCTGGCCTTTTGGGCGGTTCAGCTGGTCGCCCTCGGGTTCGGGCTCCTGGCTCAGGGCCAGCGTGCAAACTGGACCTACTGTTCTGCTCTTCGTCTTGCTCTGAACGATGGCCTCAAAACTCTCTAGCGGGTGCCTGCTGAACCTCCGCAGAGACGATGCCCGCGCAGGACGATGCCGGCCCAGCCCTTCCAGGTGACGTCAGTGCTTATGACCTGGACGAGGCAGGAGCCCCGAGCGGGATCAGACCCCTCTTCCACCTTCCCCGTTATTCAGATGGGGCCTTCGGCGGGGTCCAGTCGCCACACGCGTTCCCTCTGACAGGACATGACAGCCAGGGAATGTCCTTCCGGGCATCCAGGGACAAAACCAGTAAATACGGAAAACCCCGAGGCGACCTCTTGGTCAAGGTGGAATGAGCTCAGTGCGGGCTCGTGGGCCAGTGGGGGCTGGGGGGGGCGTCCCTGGGACTGGTGGCAGCAAGCAGCCCTCACCTGCGGCCGACCAGCGGCTCTCGCGTTCCTCCGCTGGACCCTTCTCAAAACAAACTTTATCCTGCTGGAAGTCTCCTGAAGGGTGGAGCGGGGGTGATGGAGACGGGGCCTTGCGAGCCCTTCCCACCGCGTGAGCGCCCTCTTCACAGCTAGAAGCGGTGGCTTAAGATCCATCGGTCTGCTCTGCTGGGTGCCCCACAGAGGGGGCAGCGAGCGGGAGCCCAGGTGGGGACAGCCTCGCCTACCTGGGGCTCTGCAGAGGCTGCCTGAAGGACACCGCCCCACAGCAGGCTGGGGAGGAGGCCATTCCAGGCCGATGGGGCAATGGCTGAGCCCTGACAGCGACCACACGCTGGGCCCCGGCCCCGGTCACACGTTGGGCCCCGGCCCCGGTCACACGCTGGGGCCCGACCCCGGTCACACGCTGGGCCCCGGCCCTGGTCACACGGTGGGGCCCGACCCTGGTCACATGCTGCGCCCCGAACCTGGTCACATGCTGGGCCCCGACCCTGGAGGTCCCTGGAGGAACGGAGACGGGGCCAGAGCCAGCCCAGACCCGGCGGGCCACGTGCCCCCACCCGCAGCTACGGCTTTGCGGAGGGTTCCGCCTGGGTGTCCCTGGCGGGGCTCGGGCAGAAGCTCTGGGAGGAGCGAGTGCTGGGGTGCCAGGTGGGTGCTCTGCAAGGGAAGCACAGGCAGGGTCCCCGGGCCCAAGGACAGGAAGGAGTTGGGCTGGGCCACAGCGAAGGGATGGGCCAGGAGGAGCCTGGGCGTGTGTGGTGTGTGTCTAATCCAGTTAGCTCACCTCCATCAGCCCCTGACCCCCGCGAGGCCGCGAGGCCAAGTGTGAAATCCAGTGGCAGCCACTGCCTGGGCTCAGCCGGCCCCGGGCGACCCTGCAGCCAGCCAGCTGCTGGGAAGCTCCGGTCCCACATCCACGGCACGGTCCCCAGGGCCGGTACCTCCAGGGCTGCGGCGAGGAGCATAAGGGCCCCAGGAGAGTGTGAGACATATGCAGGGTCTGAGGGGAACCCAGGTGGCCCATCCGCCCGGGACCCGCCTGGTGCCCACGGGACACAGGCCTTCCCATCCCAGCACAGACCAGACCCCAAGTGAACCAGTCTCTGATCTCTCGGGAGAGCAGGGGAGGGGTCCCGACAAGGGAAGGGCAGCTCGCAGGAGGGGGCGCTGGGGTGCAGGTTTGGGGCTGGGTGGGGTGCACGGAGTGCCCAGTGGGTCTGGGTGCGGCCCAGCAGGACCCTGGCCTTGACCCCCTGTGAGCGGCCGCAGGGCACCGTCTCAGCCCCACCCTAGGGATTGCTCTGGCAGCTGTGGGGCTTGGAGGGGGTTGGGGGTGACGGGGTCACAGGCAGGCACACCCTGAGGAGGCTGGAGTGCAGGCACCCTGCCCTGGGCGTATGTGTGGCTAGAGCTGAGTGAATTCAACTCAGTTCACTTGAGTTGAATCACCCAACTCAAGTGTCCCTCTTTCCCAGCTCGGCCTGAGCCAGGGACCCTCCCATTGACTTCCCGCCTGCCGTGGGGCGAGGGGAGCTGCCTCGGGGTGGCCCCACTGGCCCCATTAGAGATCAAGGTGGACTTTGGGGTCGGCGTCCGCAGGGTGAACCTGCCCGTGCCCACCTCCCTCCTTTCACCAAGGCGTCCTTAAGCCTCTGACGGACCGTGGCTGCTTGTCCAGGCAGCAGTCTGCCCCGTTCCTACAACACGCTCCACCTGCCACGACCTCGAGGCTGCAGGGAGTGGGGCTCCGCACCCTGGGAGACCTCGAACCCAGAGCCACCGAACCAGATAGGAGGGACCCAGGGCGGGAAGGTACTGATGGAGGCGGGGGTCGGGGAGCTGCCAGGTGGAGGGGAGGCCGGAGGCGAAGCGCCACGGTGGCGGTTACAGAGGGCGTGAGGACCCCGAACCCTCAGGGGGAGGCCACGAGGACAGGGAGGGGCCCCCACCTGCAGCCGGGGAGGAATGAGGAAGGGGCAGGGGTGGAGAAACAGCCAGGAGAAGTGGGGCGTCCAGGTGGAAGCGGGAGGGGCTGGGGGCGGGCCCCGGCACCCCGGCCGCCCAGGGAAAACCGATCCCTCTAATCTGCTGGGCTGACTGGTTGGGCGGCTGCGCTGTGTCCCGTTGTCCCTGGCAGGCCAGAGGCAAGCGCGGAGTGGCCTTGCGGGGACTGGACCATGCTGGGCGCACGGCTGGCGCTGCTGGTGCTGGTGCTGGCTTCCTGCAGCAAGCTGGGTGAGGGCGTGAGGGGCCGGGACGGGAGTGGGGGACAGCGCCCGGTGTGGGACGGGGAGAGGACAGCAGGGGACGGGGGCGGCAGGGCTGTGAGGAGAGTGGGTGAGATAGGACGGAGGCTGCCGCCGGGCAGACAGGGCACCCTGGCCTGAGCCAGGGTGAGGAGGGCTGTGGCATGAAGGGGCTGCCCCAGGCTGGTGTGTCTGGCAAAGGCCCGGGGTGCTAGCGGGGAACTGTCCCTCCCTGGGGGCTGCACGCGCCAGGAAGGGGCTTTCAGCCCAGAGCAAGAACCCTGCTCCTGTCTGGGGCCATGGTGCAGGACAGGGCGGGGAGCGGGTCTCAGGAGGTGCCTTGGGTACACCGGGGAGGTGCTGGGGTTGGGGCGGCGGGGGGTGGGCAAGGGCTCAGCGAACGCAGACACGTGGAGGGGGCGCGGGTCTGATCAAACAATCGGAGGAGACGTTGGGGCCCCCTTGGGACCCCGACCCGACCAGGGGAGGAGCCGGGTCGAGATGGCTCTGTCCCTTTCCCAGGGAGAGAAACTGCGGTCAGCCCCAGACACAGTGACACCCAGTGGGGCTAGAGGAGCCTGTGGCCTCACTGTGTGCGTGGGCTTCTTGGGCCAGTTGGAGCCAGCAGGGCCCACTTGGGCCCCTGTGCAGGGGCGGCGCCCTGTGGCTGGGAAGAGGGACAGCCGGGGCCACCCTGCCAGCCTGCACCCGGACCCGCCTGGGTCCCGCTAGACAGGGTGTCCTCTCCCTGCCTGCGGGCACACTAGGCCCGGCCCGGCCCGCATGCCACAGTCCTCCTTGCCTGACCTAGAGCCCCCCGTGTGGTCCTGCATTTTGCCAACAAGGACACCGAGGGTGCGACCTGCCACGCCGAGGCCCCCTGCCCCTGCAGAGACTCCAGTGCCTGTCCCTGCTTTGAGAGTCCATCTCCCCAGGGGCACCTCTGCTTCGGGACCTCCAGTTTGGGCCAGTGGGCAACGGCCGGGCCCTGGGTGGCATGGTCCCTCACACCGAGGCCCCCGAGACAGAGGGCGTGGGAGGGGCAGGGCCTGCCTGACTCAGCCCTCGCCACCTCTCACCCAGCGGTGGCCCTGCAATGCTTCACCTGTCGCGAGCCCACCGGGGTGGCCAACTGTGTCACCATCACCACCTGCAGTGTCAATGAGACCATGTGCAAGACCACGCTCTACTCCCTGGAGACAGGTCAGTGGGTGCCGGGCGGGCGGGCTGTGGTCCCAGGGGCCGCTCCAGCCCAGCCCCCACTGGTCAGTCCAGACCCCGGCGAGGAATGCCGGCGCAGGTCACCGTGTGGCCCTGGCGCGTAGTGGGCACTCAGCCACGCTGGCGGAAGGAACGGGGGGCTGGGTCTCGGGGGGACCGAGAGCAGGTGGCGACCCCAGAGCTGGCCCTGCACGGGGGTGGGGTGGAGGTGGGCCGCCCAGCCAGCCTCATGCCGGCGCTCCGTGCTCGCAGTGTACCCTTTCCTGGGGGACTCGACGGTGACCAAGTCCTGCGCCAGCAAGTGCGAGCCCTCGGACGTGGACGGCATCGGCCTGACGCGGCCCGTGTCCTGCTGCAATGCCGAGCTCTGCAACGTGGACGGGGCGCCCGCCCTGGGCGGCCCCCGCAGCCTGGCCCTCGCCCTCCCGCTCGTGTCCCTCCTGAGCCTCCTATGCTAGAGCCCCCCGTGCACCCCTCGTGAATCCCCCAGCCCCGTGCAGCCCCCGCCCCGAATGCCCTCGAAGAAGCTCGCCCACCTTCACCAGGCGTCCGGTCTTCTTTCTGGGCTCGGGCCTGCCTCCTGGGCGGGGAGGACCCCCACCCGCGTCTCTGCTGCCTTCACCCTAGGCTGGCGTCCCCCTCGGCCCCTTTCTCAGCCGCTCCGTCTCCCCGCCCACCTCTGCCCAGCCACCGGGTCTCCGCAGCCATCTCTCCTCACCCACGTCATGTCCCCATCTGGCACCCTGCGGTCCGTGAAGACAGCCGCTAGGCCTGGGACGCCCATACAGACCAGACGGGGCTCTGCTCACCGGGCCCTCCGGGGCCGTGGAGGCCTGGCTGGGCACCCCACTGGGGCCAGCCCAGGGGCCCTTCCGGAGGAGGGGGCACTAGGGCAGGCGTGGGTGACGGGGACACAGACTGGGTGGTGGGGGACATGTGGGTCAGGTGGAAGGTAGGTCCTGGCTGGCTGAGTGGGCCGGGCGGCTCTGTGAAGCACCCCGCTGGCCGCACAACATGCTCACCCCACGTCATGTAGCAGAAGGTGCTGAGAGGAGCTGGCAGGGAGTCCCCGAGTGTCCACCACCCGCCTCTCCAGGCCCACCCTGGACAGTCCCCCCCAGGCCCTGCACCCTGTGCCCGGGGAGACTGAGCTCCAGTGCAGGGGGGACTGTCGCTCCACCTTGGACTTGGGCCAGCACTAACCCTCCAGGCCGTTTCCTCAGTCACCTGCCCTCATCCCCAGAGGGCTGCCTGGGCCCGTCTGGGTGGAAACTTGGGTGGAAACTCCCGCGTGTGCACACAGCCCTACACGGGCCCTCGGCCCGGGGCCACCTGGGTGGGGAGGAGGAGGTAGAAGGAGGCAGGGAGTCACCTGGCAGGGCCCTAGTTCACTCCGGGACGGCCTGCCCCTGCTCTGGGCCCCGCGAGCTGACCGGGGTGGGGCACGCAGCAGCCAGACCAGGCAGGCCGCGGGGAGGTCAGGCTGTCTCGGATGCCCCGATCTGGGGCGGTGACCCTGAGCTTTGACTTGGGGTGGACGCTGTCCTCAGTCACCCATCACGCTTCTCGCCTGGTGGGGCCACTTGGTCTTTAAGCCTCAAAAGACGCCGGGAGGCCGTGTGCGCCCTCCTGCGTGCCTGCCCCGCCTGCCGCCTGCTGGGGCCCCGCTGGTGGCACACGGCGTTGCCCGTCCTTGCGCCCAGGGAGGCCTGCTTCTGGGCACGGCCACCATGCCACACCCGCCTCCACGGTGACCACCCGCTGGGTCTCGCGGCGGCCCCAGCTGGACGGTCCTCTGCCTGGTCTACAGACGGGAGGGGGTCGGCGTGGCCCGTGCGCAGTCGCACGGGAGGCCGGGCAGGCCCAGGGCGGCCCGGTTGCCCAGGCTCCTGACCAGCCCTGGGCATGACAGGGGCCGAGCCCCGGGTGGGGCTTCGCCCGCCGCTGCGCCCACAGAGCCACAGGTGGTCCGGGCTGTTTGCGGAAACCGCGGCCTCTCCCTTGGCAAACAACGTGCTCGGTTTCCCTGCCGCCCTCCCGCGGGGCGTGCAGCGTCTGCCCTCAGGCTGCGGGGCGGTGGGGGGCCAGGGCGTCCCGTCCTGGCTGCAGACCACTGACCTGCCACGTCGCCTGGCCAGACCCCGTAACCCGCCACACGCCTGTCGCAAGCCCAACTGCTTCCAGCCGCCCCCTTTCCCAGGCCGGGCACCCCAGAGCTCGGGGCCCCGCCGCTCACCACTTTAGGATCTGGGGGGTGCCCGCCTCCTCGCCCTCCTCCGGGGGCCTGCAGTGCAGCCCTTATACTTGTCCTGGCTCCTCCAAACCCACCAGGAGCCTGGGGTGTGACCCCCCAAATCCCCTGGAGGATCAAGGGGTCTGACCCAAGGAACGAACCTGAAAGCTGGGCTGGGCATCGCGGACAGGACGGCGAGGCTCAGGACTAGGGGGGAGGGCCAGGAGCCGGCAGGGGGTTGGGGAAACGCCTTTCTGGCCTCGGTCCCATTGTCTGCGGAATGGGGACCAGGGCTACCCTGCCAGCCTGGTCCCTAGGTTCGCGGGAGCCCAACCAGCCCGGACAGAGCCTCGCGCGAGAACGCGCCCCAGCGAGTGTCTGCTGCTTCCCTGGGGAGCCAGGGCTCGGACAGAGGACGTCCCGTTGCACTTGGTTTAAGATCCTTTAATCTGGGGCCTTAAATAAAATACACGTGGCAGCTTTCCGCGGTGGCCCTGAGGCAGAGGACAGCGTGGGGGCAGAATCAGGCTTTGGTGCGGTCCTGGCTGGAGGTGGGACAGGGGCGGGCGGGGCACAGGCAGCGGCCGCAAACCCAGGGAGCTGAGGCCACCGGGCAGGGCTGGGGTTCTCTTGCTCTGTGCTCTCAGGGGCTCAGGGCCAGGCCCGGCCTCTCTGCAGGCCCCTCCCTTTTTCCGGCTGAAAGGTGAGGGGTCAAGCCTGAGCGGGCAACATTAGGGAACCCCGAGAGCAACTGCCAGGGCGAGCCACTGGAGCAAGGCCAAGAAGGCCCCAGCCCAGCCCTGGCCCACCCAGGCAGGCACCCCCAGGAGTAGGAAGGGAAAACTCGGCAGCAGGACAGGATGCCAGGCGAGGACAGCCCGGCGGGGGCCAGTCTAGGGGGCGGGTCGCCAGAGGTCCAGGGAGGCCCACCTGCGGCCACACAGCACAGCCCCGAGGGCACTGGTGGGTGCAGACAGGTGAGGGCGAGTGCAGGGAGCACCAGGCACAATCCCTCCCCCTGCTGTCCCCTCCTTGGCAGCAGGTCCTGACTAGGTTGCCCCCGGCCATGGGAAGCTCACCACCTCCACAGCAGGCCCTGCCCCCACCCCGGGCAGTCCCGGTGGCGAGACCTCCCTCCTAAGAGCTCTCTGGTCAGTCTGCCTGGCCTGACTTGCTGACCACCTGGGCCTCCTCCCTCACCTGTGGGCAGGGGCACCTGCCTAGAGATGCTGTGCCCTCAGGACTGCTCTGGCGTCACCCCTGCCACCCCCACGAGCTCCGCCTGCCGGCTCTGGCGCTCAGGGTGGTCCCTCGCTGGTCCCTGCGCTCCAAGCACCCTCTGGACTCGGGCCCACAGAAGCCTGGGTCCCTCAGTCGTCTCTACCCTGTGGCAGAGATGGGTCGGGGCAGCTAGGTCATCCCATGCTCAGCACAGGGAAGGTCACAGAGGGGCACGGGGAAGGGGAAGGGAGGCCGAGCGGGTGACGGGGGCTGTGTCGGTCACGAGGCCACCCCAGCCCCAGAGACCAGCCCCGTTCTGGCGGGTGGGGACGGCGGGCAGCAGCTCCCAGGCCAAGGCTGGCGGGCGGGGCGTGGCGGTCACTGGTCCTTGGCTGCTTCGCCGAGCCCACTCTCAGCCCGCAGCAGCCGGCTGCTGGCCTCGTTGTAGGCGATCCAGTGCCGCAGGTCTTCTGGCAGCTCGGGGGACTCCACCTGCAGGGGAGAGGAGGGTGACCCCATGCCGCCACGGGGGCGGGCAGGGAGATGGGCAGGGGCCGCCGCAGCGCTGGGCCTCTGCTGGTGCGGCTCCCGGCTCCCTCCACCGTGCCAGGTGCCCTCCCCTCCCCCGCCCTGCGCTCCCTTCCCCCTCCAGGGCCCTCAGTGTTCACAAGCTCCGTCTGAGCTCCTTTGTCAGGCCTGTCTCCCCCACAGAGCCGTGCCTGAGCCCCCGTGGCCCCAAAACTCCACGGCCAGCCGCTCAGCCGGGACAGCGCCGGACCGGGCCTGGCCAGGCGCCCCTCTTCCTGGACTTGCCCCAGGGCAGCCCTGGGCTGAACACGGTGTCCGCATGCCCGCCCGCTCAGCCACGCCGGCCGCCTGCGTGCGTGCTCGGCCACCGTTCTGTGACGAGGTGGCGGCAGGTGAGGCGCGGTGCCAGGCCTGAGGGGTCAGAAGCCTTGCAGATGGGCTTTGGGAGTTCCCGGAGGTGAGGGGAGCCCCAGGGACGTTGCCACCCACCTCAGGGCATCAAGAGGGCCGGGCAGGGGCGCTCTGAGCTAGAGCCCCGGGCTTCTCTGCAGACGGGGCCAGTCTGGGCCGGGCCCTGCTCCAGGCCCCACTCGGAGCCCCTCCCCCAGAGGCCGCGCCGCCCACGCCAGGCTCCCAGCCTGCAGGACCCGTGGACTCGGCCTGGCCCTCACCAAACCCGAGGCTCCATCTGGGACCGCCGACCCGGGCGCTCAGGCTGGATACCCGGGCAACTCCTGGCCATGCCCTTGGCCCCCCGGTCTCTGGTTGGATGTCCTCGGGGCGTCCCTGCGCTGCCCTGTGGTCAACCCCTCATCTCTCACAGGATCTTGCCCCTCAGCCCTCCCTTGCAGCAAAACTACCCCGGCTCCCCTGGTCCCAGCTTGCAGCCCGTCAATTTAAAGCCTCGATGGCCAGCCACTGCCCGTGCTGGCCATGCCCTCTTGGCCTCCTGACACACGAAGGGACATGCGGAGCATCTCTGACTCTGTGGGGGCGGGGGGAGAGCCGGACCTTTTGGGGGTGTTGCTGGCTCAGCAGAGACAGAAGACCAGGGAGTGGAGCCTGTGGCCCTCTGTGCAGCCTCAAGCCGCTTGCGTCGCCTCCTGAGCCTCCGTTTCCCCACCTGACATGGGGAAAGGCTGGCCTCTCACGACGGAGGTGAGGCTGTGGCCCTGCTCTGCTCAGGAAGTGCCTGTCCACAGTCAGAGAGGGCAGGGCCCTGCCTGAGGCCACCCGGGAGTGGGCACGGCCGGGTTGGGCATGGAAGCTCCAGGCACGTTTTCGGGAAGCCGCCTGCAGCAGGCCCGACCGAGCCTGCCCCCGGCAACCATCCCGCAGAGGTGCCCTTGCCGTCCCCAGGGCCCAGTTGCCAGGCTGCAGTAGCCGGCTGGGCTGTGCCGGGAGCAGCGGGCCCTTGGGAGGCGGCGCTGGGGCCACTTCTCTTCACCGGGAAAAAGCAAGCCCCGGTGGCGGTGACCCAGCCCGTCCACTCTCCAGTGGTGTGTGTGTGGGGGGGGGTCTCAGGCTGAGGACTCCCAGCAACCAACCTCCTTTCAGCCCCCCCCCCCACCATGCACAACACGTTCAGAACCAAGGCCCAGGGAGGGTGGCTTAACAGAGCCAAGACACACAGCACCTGCACTCCTGGAAGAGGCCTCGTCTGGGCTTCCATGTTCTGGAAACCACAGCGGGGCCCAGAGCCCTGACGGGGAGAGGAGGGAGGGAGCACGCAGAGCCCAGGGGCGGCGAGGTGACCTGGGGACAGCATCCGGGAACAGCATCAGTGAAGGGGGCCCCCGGACCTGAAGTGAAGGGATGGAACAGGGGGCGCGGCCCCCGGGGAGCGGAGCAGGACGGGGGGGGGAGGGGTGCGCGGGGCCCCGCGGGGCGGACCAGGGCGGGGGGGGGGGTGCGCGGGGCCCCGCGGAGGGGACCAGGACGGTGGGGGGCGGCGCGCAGGGCCCGCGGGGCGGGCCAGGACGGGGGGGGGTGCGCGGGGCCCCGCGGGGCGGGCCAGGACGGGGGGGGCGCGGGGGCGCTCACCGGGCGCTGGCACAGCTGCTGCACGACGCGCGCGGGCGAGGCGCCCAGCACGTGCTGGCGCGCGCGCAGCAGCGCGCACACGAAGCCGTCGCGCCGGCTGACGAAGCGCGCCTCGGTGTAGAAGGCGCGGGCGTCCCAGCCCAGCAGGCGGGTGCGCACCTCGAAGGGCTCGAGCAGGCGCAGCGAGCGGCGGTAGCGCGCGCACGACGCGGCCAGCACGGCGCGCGCCCCGAGCGCGCGCAGCGCCCCGAGCAGGCCGCAGCGCGCCAGGTGCGCGGCGTGCGCCACGTCGGCCTCGCGCAGGTAGCGCGCGTTGTTCATGTGCAGCATGAGGTCCAGGTCGGAGGGCAGCACGCGGCCCGCGTGGCGCTGCTCGGCCAGCAGGGCGGGGGCGCGCGGCCGCCGCAGGCGCGCGCGCAGCACGGCGCACGGCACGCGCAGCAGGTACCAGCCGTCCAGCAGCGCGAAGTAGGCGAGCGCGGCGGCCAGCGCGGCGGCCAGCAGCATCGCGGCGCGGGCGGGGACGCGGCGGGGACGCGGCGGGCACCGGCTGCCGGCGCCGGCGGGACGCAGCGCGCCCGGCCGGGCCGCACCACCGCGCGGCGCCGGCGCAGGGGCGCCCGCGCGCGGCCTCGCCCCGGAGCCCCGCCCCGGCCCCCCCGCCCCCGCGCGCAGTGGTCCGCCCCGCGCCGCAGCGGCCCCTGCTGGCCGCGCCCCGCCTCGCAGGCCCGCAGGGCGCCGCCGCCCCGACCGCGAGCGCGAGCCCCGGCGCGCGGCCCCGGGCCCTGCGGGACGGCTACTGGCCGCGGGCTGCGGCCCCCGGTCTGCGCAGGGTCCGAGGCTCCAGACCCGCCCGGCCCGGCCTCTCTGCCCCGGGCCGCCCGGGCTCCCCGCTCCACACGCGGCAGCCCGACGCAGACTGGTGGCTTCAGGGCACATCGCAGTCAGCCTGTCCCCAAAGCACCTTTTGGCCGCAGCCTGTCCTCCATCCCCCGCATCCGCCTCTGCCCCCCGAATATCCTCATCGCCTCAAGCTCATCCCCAAGTTTCCCATCCTTTGCCCTTTTGGAAACTGGGGTGGCGGAGGGGACGCGGTGACTGTAAATGGCTCAGCAGTACATTCAGAGGTGTCTTGCACTTGGGACTCGGCCCTGTGTCCTGTCCCCCTTCTCCGCTAGGCTGGGGAGGGCGAACCCGGAGAAGGCCAGGCCAGCTCCTCCAGCTGGCGACCCGGGCACTCGAATGACAGCACTTGCCAGTGGCCCAGGAGGCCACCTCCTTAGGTCAGTGCTGGAGTCTGGGAGTGGGGCAGTGGGGAAGGGGCTCCTGGCACTTGCTGCGCTGTCTGGGTGTCCCCAGAAGGTATCCAGAGGCAGCTGGCCTTTAGTCCATTCTCCACAGGGCCTGAGCTCAGGCTGCAGGGGTTTGGCCCCCCCTCAGAGGAGGGCCTTTCGGGGGTATCTCCGCCCCACGGTCCGGGCTGGGGCCGGGCAGCTGCTAGGCTGTGCTCAGAGGGACTTCTCAGGCATGGAAGGCGGTGTGGCATGTCTTCCCAGAGCCCCCCGATTCCATGTGCGTGGGGTGGTGGTACCAGTGCACAGTCACCCCAGGCGGAGTGCCAGGGCGGAGGCTGGCCAGTCACTGGGGACCCTTTTGTTCCTTTTGAATAGTTTGAATTTCTTCCCGGAGGTGTGGAGAACTTACACTAACCAAATCACAAACGGAAGATACAGGCGGAGGGGCTGTCCTCGAGCTTCAGGGAGATGCACGCTTCCTCGTCGGAAGCTTCTCCACCCCACAAGTCTCTGGGCCAGTCCTCGCAGTGGAGAAGGCTCAAGGGTGGGCACCCGAGGCTCAAGGAGGTTGAGCAACTTGCTCAAGGACACATGGCAAGAGCTGGGAGTCCCCAGGGACACTGCCCTGCCTTCTGCACCCTGATGGGTGTTCCTGCCCATTTGTTCCTGCCCAGGCTGGAGTTCCACCCCATGTGGTCAAGGGCATGTTCACAGCCACTGAGGTGGGTCCAGGTGACAACCCAGTATAGCCCTGGACCCCAACCCTTACCTGGACCTGAGGGCGCACACAAAGACAGAGGTTCTCTGAAACTAGCCAATGGGCCTTTATTAAGGGCCTACTGTGTGCTGGGGTTGCTGTGCCTGATGGAAGCCGGCCCTGCCTCTAGGCCACACCTATCGGGGCTCCTGGGACCTCTTACCTGTGCCCCCATTTCTACTCTGTACATTTTATCTGAGCCTCTGCAGAGCCCCTCCTGAGCGCCTGCATCGTGCTATGTGCAGCAGACACCATAGGCAGGACCTGGCTCAGCTTGTAGAGGGGGCAGGCAGGGTAGGCTTCCTGGAGGAAGAGGTGCCTGGGTGAGGGTTCAGGGGTGGGTCGGAATACGGGGCAGCGGAGCCCAGGGTCTGAACAGGTCATCTGCAGGCTGGAGCCCAGCCCGCTGGGCAGTGGGGACAGGCAAGAGTGGAAAGGACAGAGGGCCTCGACCAGGCTGGGTGTGTGTAAGGAATGCCCCGGCACGGGACACAGCGGGGTCCCCCTGGAGCCTACAGCCGGCTGGGACCCCAGAGCATCAGGCCGCAGGCAGCGGCGAGCAGCAGCAGGGGGCTGAGAGCCGGCCGCAGGGCCCCGCTGGCATTGCACAGGTCGGTGGAGCAACACGTGACGTTCTTCGTGCCCACGTAGTAGTCATGTGTGTCGTCCTCACAGCTCGAGCTACAGCCCTTGCTGAGGAAGGTCAGGAAGCCAACCGCACCTGGGGGCATGGAGACCGCTGGGCTAGGGCTGGTCCCGGACACTCACCCGCCTGGCCTTGCCCCGGCTCCCGTCCCCTCCCGCCGCTCCTGCCCCCACGCTAACTAAAACCAGGTCACCCTGGGTCAGTCTCAAGGCTACGAGCAGTGAGGGCCCAGCCATGTCCACACGCCCAAGGCAGCCAGACCTGCTGGGCTCGAGAAATGTGTCATGAACGCGCGAGCGCGGGAGTGGATGGGTGAGGGATGGACGGATGGACGGGGGATGGAAGCACCGATGGGGAGCTGAGTGAGTAGCGGGTTGATGCGTTACGGGTGGGGGTGGCGAATGGATGGCTGGACGGATGGGTGAGCAACGGATGGGGAGACGAGTGGACGAATGCGTGGACGATGAGCGGGTGGACGATGGATGGGGGATGGCTGGACGGAAGAGCAACGAAGGCGGGGGCGGAGGGATGGGAAGCTGAGCACGACACCTGTGTGTGGGCAGATGCGTGAGTGGGCGGGGGGCAGGTGGGCAGAGGACGCGCAGTTCAGTTCCGCGGTGGAGGCCTGAACCCGGGAGCTTCGAGTCCCTGCTGACGGCACCTGCCAGTGGCCCCGGAGGCCGCCTCCTCAGGTCAGCGCCGGACTCGAAGGGGGCACGGGGCGGGCGGGACCACGCCCGGCCTGGGGGGCTCTGGGCGGGCCCTGGGCAGGACCTGGGGGCAGCAGGGCCACTCACGGATGCGCTCGGTCCAGCAGTGGGTCTCGGCGCGGCTGCAGTTCTGCACGTGCTGGCAGGCGTCGTCGCTCATCTGGGCCCTGCAGGAGTAGCACTGCAGGGCGGCGCCTGCGGGCGGCGGGGCTCAGAGGCCGGCCTGGGGCGCGGGGAGCACGGGGAGCGCCCTCCGGCTCCTCCCAGGCTGCTGGAAACCGAAGGAGCACGGAAGCCCAGCGCGCGCCTCGCTTGGCCTCTGGCGCACGTCTGCCCGCTGCGACCTCTCTGCCCGCTCCCCGTCTCAGCACCGGGAACCCACCTTCGGTGCCCAGCCCAGCCCTCAGGACTTTAGAGCCAATGCCCATGCTCCTCGGAGGGGAGGGGCCGGCAAGCCCCACGTGGGTCCCGGCCGACCCCGCCTGGCGGCGCGGCCACGGGACTCTGAGCAGGTGAGGGCGAGGTGATCCGGGCCCTTCCGGAACGGCGCGTGCATCGAGGCCCCCATCCTCGTCCCCCCCAGCCCGTGCAAGCCCAGCCTGGCCTCCCAGGCCCTCTCCGGCCTCCCCGGGGCAGCGAGACCCGGCGCTGTGGGCCCCACCGGGTCCGGCTCTGTCCCTTGAAGCAGCGGCTCCAGCTGTCGTGATGACTAAGGCTCGTCTGGTTAAAGCGATGGTGAAGCTGGGATCCAAGGCACCTCAGTGCCCCGGCCCTGTGCTCAGCCACCACTCATCCCGGCCGAACGCCAGAGGCCTTGGAGGCCATTGTCCTGGTCCCCACTCTCCAGAAGAGAAGCTGAGGCCCTGAGCAGTGTGGTGACCGCCCAGGGACCCTGGGCCAGGAGAGACTGAGCCAGGCCTGGAGGCCAGAGCGGAGCAGCACAGGCCTGCACCCTCCCCGCAGGACCCGCCGCCCACAGCAGAGGCCCGGGCTGGGCCTGGGGAGCGGGACCGGGGCCTCTCCCGACAGTCCCCCCCCCGCCCCGTCTCATTTCCTGAGTGAGTAATGGATCGATGAGCGATGGACGGGGTGGCGCTTCTTAGCTTGAGGCTTTGTGCCCCTGTGCCTCCCACCCGCCCTGCAGGCTGTCTATCTGTCTGCCCGTCTGTCTGCCCGTCCGTCTGCCCGTCCGGGAGCCAGGCCTGGCCGCGGGGCGTGACAGGTTGAAGCCCGGGCTGTCTGGCCTCTGCCAGTGCGGGCCAACCCCCGGGCGAGCGGTCTCCGCATCGGGTGGCAGTGAGGGCTGCCCCAGAGGGGACATGGTCCGCGTGAGAGCCCCTCCTTCCGGCCACTGCCTCCTCCCTTCCACCTGCCCTCCCTCTGCCCTGTCCTCCTCCTGCTCCTCTCTCTGCACCTCTGGGCTGGGGCCTCTCTCTGGGCGCCCCCTGGCCTCCCTCCATCGCCCCTGCCTCCAGTCCTGCTCCCTCGGCCCTGCCCTGTGGCCGGCCCAGGTCTCACCTGGTTGCAGGGCCAAAGTGGCCAGCAGGACAAGGAGGATAGCTTTCATGGTCACAGGCAGGCAGTGATGGCGGGCACCCCGGGGCGGCTTTATATCACTTTGGCCTGCAAGGGGGGGGCTCCGCTGCCCACTGTCAACACAGTCAGGGATCCGGGGCCAGGGAGGCACGCACGTGGGGTAGGTCCCAATCTCCGGCTGCCCTGCCAGGCCGTACCCTCCCATCCCCTTTGTCCTTTCTGCTTCCGGAAAGCAGGGCCTGCCCAGGGCGGGGCCGCTCTCCCCAGTCGGGGCCGGGTGACCCACGACGCCGGCCCGTGGGCCTCACAGCACCTTGAGGCCTCCCCTGCCAAGCCGCCTGCCCCTGGTCAGGTTGGGCCTTTTCCGGTGGGGCCTGCCCCTTTCGGCAGGCGAGGAGTCTGGGGCTCAGAGAGGGCTGGGAACTTGCTCAAGGTCACACGGAGGTGAGGGGTCCCTCCCCCAGGGCGCCTTTCTTGCCCACTGTGCCCGCTGGAACTTTCTCTCTGAACACCCCGCTCCAGGCCACAGGCCCATGAGCTCAGGCGCCTCACGTGGTGAGTAAAATGTGACTTCACCGTTTCCCTGTGCGGCTGCCCCCTCTGCCCAACTCACAGGGCTGCCGGGGCCCTGGCTGGAGCTTCTTATCTGTCCAGCTCCTAGCACCAGCCTGGAACATTCCTTCCCCAAATATTGACATGTGCACAAATGTTCCTTGGTCCGATGTGATATGAAGTGATTGTGCTAGGACGGTTGTTCTCAAACAGGGGTGCGTCTTCACCCCGGAGCCATCTGACAATGCTTGGAAACATGTCCCCCATGGGGGTGCGACCAGCTTCCAGGAGGCTGCTCCACGTCCTGCTGCGTGCAGGACCCCGACAACAGCATCGTCGGGCCCCAGCGTCGGGCACCCCACCCGGAGCTGTCCCAGTGGGTCGGAGGGAGCGGAGCGGGAAACCAAACAGGACTCCTGTGGAGCCTGAGACGCTAGTGAACCCTGCCTGCTGGGCTGGGGACTTGCTTGGGACCCTCCACCCTTTCCTTTCCTTTCCTCCCTCCCCTGGTCTCCTTTCCGGAGTGGGGACGCCTCCCCACACCGTCCCACCTCTGCGTTTGGAAGCATGTAACCAGCCTGGTTTCGCAGGTTCTCAGCCTCAGGAAGAACCGGACCCTAGGTCTCGCCCACACCTGGTGTATTTAGATTGGCTTCAGTGGGACTCACCTTTAGCTGCCTTCCTGCCCCCTGCTCTGAGGTCACCTCTGGGGACTCCAGAATTTCCTGTTCTCTCTTGGCCTTCCACCTACCCTCCCAAACACTGTGGGCCCAGACCAGTCAGGTTCCCTGGAGATCTGGCCATGCCCAGGGCCCTGGCTCCTGGCCCTTGCCAGGACGTGAAGTGAGACCGGTAGGACCAGCAGCTGAAAGCAGACCCCACCCTACCAACAGACCACAAGGTGCCACACTTGAACGGGGTCCCCCTCTCTGCCAGGAGGGTGCGAGCTTCACAAGCTCCCTCAGTCCGGAGCCCCCTCTTTGCTGTGAAAGACTCGTCACCCCAAGACCCGCCCCACAGGGGCTGGCTGGTGATGTGTTCCCACGGGAGGCCTCCAGGCCCCGGGGGAGGGGCTCGCGGGGCCCAGCGCCAGCTCTGGGCGTAGGGCTGCGGGCAGAGGAACAACAGCGCCAGGCCCGAGGACCCAGTGGACCCTCTTGCTTCTCCACCTCTCTTTCTGACCCCTCCCTCTCTGCCAGAGTGGACTCAAACCTTGAGGTGAAGCCCAAGGGTCCCAGAGGGATGGTGGCAGGTCAGTGCATGTGACCCCATGTCCACAAGGTGGCAGCAGACTGTCACACAAAGGGACGGAGCCGGCCTTCCTGGGGGCCACCTCCTGTCCCAGGAGACCCTGCTCACAGAGGGTCCTGGGTTCCAGTCCCCCCTTTGCATGTCGTGCTCCTGCCCCAGTTTCCTGTCTGTCAAGTGCGTCTGAGGCTAGCACGCCCCAATTCCCCGCACGGGGAACCGCGTGCAACCAAGCGGCCGCGGCTCCAAGCCGCGAAATGTTGGGGTGCGCTGTCATGCAGCAGCGGATGGCTGATCTGGGAGCTCGAGGGCAGAAGTGGAGACCAGGGAGGAGGCGGCTGCGAGGCCACAGCGGCTTGGACGAGGGAGAGCACCGCCGGGAGCGAGCTCGGCCCGGCTGTGGACGGCAGCGCCGAGCGGAGCTCCCCGTCAACTGGGAGTGGGGTGTGAGGGACACTGCGTGTCAAGGGTGACTGAGTTTCTTGGCCTGAGTGGATGGGAAGTCACCACTCACTGAGATGGAGCGAGGCTGGGCAGGAGGCTCGAGAGGTTAATGATGCTGTTTGAGGTGCCTGTTAGGTGCGGGCAGGACCTAGGAGCCTAGATTTTGCGGGCGGGGTCCCTGCAGGGGACGTGAATGACAGAGTCGCCAGCCTCTGCCAGTGTGTCAAGCCACAAGAACGAAGATGGCAGGGAGCAGGTGCAGAGAGGGAGACGAGCCCAGGGTGAGCCTGGCCAGGTAGGGGTCAGCAGGGGCGGTCGAGGGAGGAGGGCGGGGCGGCAGGGTCCTGGGAGCCAAGGAAGGAAAGTGAACGGAGGAGGAGGGAGCTCCCTGTTGCTGCTGCAACAAATGACCACAGCCTTGGTGGGTCACAACAGGTTACTCAGACATTCGTTCTGGGCTCGGAAGGCTGACGGAGCCCGACGGAGCCGAGCCCGGGCGGCGGCGGCGGGGCTGCTCCTTCCGGAGGCTCCGAGGGAGGATGCCCCGGCTCCTGCCAGCTCCTGGGGGCCCCTCCTCCGCCGACAGAGCACGCGCCCCGCCGTGCCTGTTGCCGTCCCCCCCCCCGCCCCCCGCTTCCACGGCACACCGTGCCCTCTGACCCGACCCTCTGTCCCCGCTGCAATCGCTGCAACGACACCGACTGTCGGGGTGCGCCCCTCGCCTCCAGACTCTTGACGCGATTGCACCTGCGGAGTCCCGGCTGCCGCGTGGGGCGACGTGCTCCGGGGGCCGGGGCGCCACCCGCGCCGGCACAGGCCCCTCCGGGGCCCACACAGCATCTGTGCCCCATGCGGAAGGTCTGCCCGTCCCAGGGCCCGAGTCCCGTCGTGGGGGTGGAGGTCAAAGGCCGCCCTGGACTGCCGCGCCCACCGCACGGCCGGGCGAGCGGACGCGCCGAGGCCGGGGACGCCCCCGCCGCCTGCCCGGCTCCCCCCGCCCGGCTCCCCCCGCCCCCGCCCCCGGCGAGGCCACCGAGACGCGAGTCCTCCGGGCCGCCCAGAGCGTCCCGGAAGCGGCGGGGACGACGCGCGGAGGGGGAAGGAGCGCGGCGCTTCCGGTCGTGGCGGCGGCGCTTCCGGACGTGGCGGCGGCTCCGGGCCCGCAGGTGAGTGGGGGTCGGGCCCGGGCGGCGGGCGATCGGGTCCTCTCGGCCGCCGCCCTCGGCTCGGGGTTCGCGCCCCTCGGCCTCCCGCCGCACGGGCCCCGGGCCGAGCCGCCAGCGGCCCTCGCAGCTCCCGCCGCCGCCCGCTGCCCCGCTCCCCGCCCGGCCGCGGCGCCGCGGCCCGACCCCGGGGCTCCCCCTGCGGGAGGCGCTGGCGCCGAGGGGCCCTCCCTCCGGGAGCCGCCGGAGACTTGACCCTTGGCCTTCCCTTTCGGTTTGCTGTTGCCCCAAACGGAGCTTCTGCCCCCAAACACGGCCCCGGACTAGGAAGGCCTCCCCGAGCAGCTTCTGCGGCCCCCGCCGGGCGTCCCGGGGAGCCCCGCTCGCTCCCAGGCGCCCTCTGTGCAGGATGCGCCCCCGAAGTCTCTGCCCCTTGCTTAAGGACCCCCAACCTTCTTGCCCCGAAGACGTCTCCACCTCCTCCTCGGTCTCCAGAGCCCTCGTTTTTAGCGTATTTCTCCCGAGACCCCTGACCCCCACACCACCGCTCCTCTCTTAAGCGCTCGGGGACGCCTCAGAGGTCGGGGAGGGCCTGCCTGCCTGTGGATGCAACAAGGCCCTGGTCTCTTCTCTCCCTCCCCCATTTTCTTGTCTGTCCCTTGGGCACCAGAGGTTAACATGTTCATTGTCTCGGGGTCCAAGCGGCCTTGGCACCAGTGCTTCCTTCGAAGTGGCTGGGAGCCCTGTGATCCCTCTTGCTGTGTCATGGTACCTGTGGGTTTAAGGAATTATTTTGGAAATAATGTCTGAATTCCATTTTTAAAGGAGGGTTTTTGTCTCTCGAGCCGGATCATGATGTCTTCAGCTGTCTCGTAGCACCCTGCACACACCTGCACGTCAAGCGTGAGGATGCGTGTGTCAGGAGCGAATTTCTGGCACTGAACCTCCAGGACCCTTTCCAGCCGTCCTGGCTCTTTCTCCTCCTCTGGTGCTTCGAGTCGGGCCCTCACAAAGGACTGCGGTCCCATTTCTTCCTGGTTTCATAAGAAACATCTCCCGAAAGGTGGACGTGGCCTTTACCTCCCTCTGCTTCCCACAGGCCCAACAGTACACCATCACACCGTCACACCCAGAAAATAGGATGAGCACGTTTTCACTTTGCATCCCGGGAGACTGACTTGGGAGGGTGCAAGGATGGCCCAGCCCTGGTTGGTGACAGGCCCAGATTTGTCCCTGGGGCTCTTGCTGCATCTGAGCAAACTGCGTTTCTCCTGAGTGGCAGTCTCAAAGGGCCGCGTTTTTATGCTCTACGTGTGAGTCGTCCTGTGGCCTCACCATCTGCTTGCAGTTAGAGGCGGCGGGGGTGGGGGTCATGGCCAGAAGCACATCTGTCAGTACTGCACGTCTGTCACTGGGATGTGGCGGCGGGTGGCAGTAAGCTCTTGTAGCTGCTTCCTGGGTAATCTGCAGTCCCGCACGAGAGGGCTGAGAGGGGACAGCTGACTCAGAAGACGGGATTGTCAGCCACCACAGTGCTCTCAGCAGAACAGCCAGGCAGTCAGTGTGGGGACCACAACTCTTCAGTCCTCGGGCTGGAGGTGTCATCCCCTCGCTAGGCCAGGTGTGGCGGGCTGCGATTCTCACAGGCTGTCTGGGCCAGCAAGGATGTACCTACCCATCATGCCTTGCAAGTCTGCTTGGTAGTGCAGGAAGGGGTGCAGGACGTTCTGGAGAATGGTTATAAAAGAAAGGACTTGGGCAGCTGGAGGTAGCCATGACTCAAGTTGCTTGGTGGCAGCTGGAAAGAGCCAGCGTGTCTTGCACTTCAGGGCCTGGGGAGAGCTAGGCAGCCCCCAGACCCCATTCTGTCACTGGCCAGCTCGCGCAGGGTCGTCTCTACATCACTTGTCTAAGCCGCAGTTCCTGGTTCGTCTCCAGTGGCAAGGACACGTGTGCAGGCAGCCTGTGCCCACATTCTGTGACATTTTCTTCTCCCTTCTGTTTTCCAGTTCCTAAAGCACTGTGCATGTGACACAGCGCCACGAGCCCCGGAGAGAGGCACCCCCGGCTTGACGGCCCGACCTTGGCTGGCTGGAAGCCAGCTGCCGAGGCCCCTCTCCTCCCTGGTCTGTGGTTGAAGGGAGAAGTTGCCACTGTCCCCACAGAGAAGGCCAGAGGTTTCAACGGCGTGGGGCACGTCTCGGAGCCGGCCACGTTGCTAGGGGCCTAGAGGATGAGGGACAACTGAGGCAAGAGGCTGCTGGAACTGGAGGGAGGAACTGTGGCTTGCGGGGCGCAGGACCTGCAGAACGGGGCGGCCAGAGTGGGGGGACGAACGGGCGGGTGAGGGGAGCGGGAGGAAGGGGACAGGGAGGCAGGAAGGCCTTCGGGCCGCCCCTGGACAAGCTGTCCTCCCCATGGCCGCCAAGCAGGCTGCCGGGAGGGGCGCGGGGGAGAAGCGCAAGCGGGTGGTGCTGACGCTGAAGGAGAAGATGGACGTGTGCGCGCGCCTGGAGAAGGGCGAGAGCCGCAAGGCGCTCATGCAGGAGTACAACGTGGGCATGTCCACGCTCTACGACATCCGCGCCCACAAGGCCCAGCTGCTGCGCTTCTTCGCCAGCTCCGACTGCAGCAAGGCCCTGGAGCGCCGGCGCACGCTGCACACGCCCAAGCTGGAGCAGCTGGACCGCGTGCTGTACGAGTGGTTCCTGGGCCAGCGCGCCGCGGGCGTGCCGGTGTCGGGCCCCATGCTCATCGAGAAGGCCAGGGGCTTGTACGAGCAGATGCGGCTGACCGAGCCCTGCGTGTTTTCCGGCGGCTGGCTGTGGCGCTTCAAGGCCCGACACGGCATCAGGAAGCTGGACGCGGCGGCCGAGAGGCCGCTGGCCGACCACCAGGCGGCCGAGCGCTTCTGCGGCTTCTTCCGGAGCTTGGCCTCGGAGCACGGCCTGACCCGGGAGCAGGTTTACGACGCGGGCGAGACCGGCCTCCTCTGGCGGTGCTGGCCGGGGCCGGCGCCCGAGGGGGCCGCGGGGCCCGGCGGCCGGCAGGCCCGGGACAGGCTGACCGTCCTCACGTGCGCCAACGCCACGGGCTCCCACAGGATCAAGCCCTTGGTGCTGGGGCGCGGCGGCGGCGGCGGCGCCGTCCTCGCGGGCTGGTTCCACCAGGTGTTCGCGCCCGCCGTGCGCGAGCGCCTGCGCGCGCGGGGCCTGCCGGCCGACAGCGCGGCCCTGCTGCTGCTGGGCCGCTGCGCCGCGCCGCCGCCCGCGGCCGCGCTCGCGTCCGGCCGCATCTTCGCCGTCCCGCTGCCGCCCGGCGTCGCCGCGCTCGTGCAGCCGCTGGGCCAGGGCGTGCGCCGCGACTTCCTGCGGCAGCTGGTGGCCGGGGCCCCGCGCCGGGGCGCGGACGACGCGGCGCGCAGCGCGGCCCGGGCCTGGGACGCCGTGCCCGGCGGCGTGTTCAGCCGCGCCTGGCGGAGGCTGTGGCCCGAGGGCGCGGCGCCCGCCGAGGAGCCCGAGCCGGCCCCGGGGGCGGGGCCCCCGCCGCAGGCCGGGGAGGAGGACGGGGCGGGGGATGGTGACGAGGGGCTCGGCCAGGGCGGCGGGGACGGGGCGGCGGACGAGGAGGGGGAGGAGGAGGACTGCGGCGGGGCCGGGGAGGACGGCGGGGCGGGGGCGGGGCCCGGGGAAGAGGACAACGACGAGGCCTGGGCGCGGGCGGCCGCCGCCCTGGCCGCCGTGGGCCGGTTCGCGCGCGCGCAGCGCTGCTTCTCGGCGCGGGAGCGGGCGCAGCTGCGCGCGCTGCGGGCCGCGTTCGCGCGGCGCTGGCGGGGCCGGCGGCGCCAGGCCCTGGGGGCCCCGCGGCCCTGCGTGTCCCCGGCCCTGTCCGCGTCTGAGGCTGCAGCCGGCGGGGCGGGCGGGGACTGAGCGCGGGGCCGGGGAGCCGCCCCGCCCCGCGCGTCCCCGGTGTCACCCCCGTCTCACCCGTCCTGCCGGGGGCACGCGCGGGAGGTGCTGGAGGGGCCGCCAAGCCCAGACGGTCCGGCGCATTCCGGGGCCAGGACCGGGCGGGCCTTGCTGGGGCCCAGGGGAGGGTGTCCAGGAGGAGGAGAGCTGGCTCTCCGGCCGGCGGTGGCCGAACCTGCTGCCGCTCGACGGGCTGGCACGTCTCAGGGCCACCGCTGCCCCTCAGGCCTTGGCCTGGCGACCATGCCAGTGCTAGGCCCCAGGGACAGGTCCCCCGTGGCTGGCACTTGGCCTATGACATCGTGGCGTCAGCGGAGCCCTCTGCGGCGGCTTTGCAGCCAGCCTGCCATTATCCTGGTCACGTCCCCACTTCTGGTGTGAGTCTTTCCTGAAAGTTCCTTCACGTCGCCAGCAGACCCCATGCTGCTCTTGGACCCCAGGGTGTGGGCCACACGCGGACACCCCGTGGTTGAACTGCTTCCCATAGAGCAGGTGGGGACTTTGGGCTGGGCCCGCCCCGCACCCGACAGAGGACCCCAGGGCCTAAGCTGTGTGTCGTGTCTTGGCCCAGAGCCTAGTATACAGTCCACTGTCCCTCGCTCCCCGGAATCCCCACTCATGGCCTTGACTGGACCGTCAGAAAGTCAGGTTTGCACGTAACAAACGGAGGAAGCTGCTCGGATTCCGGCAGGTGGTGGACTCGTCCGCAGCGGGTCACAGCTGAGCGAGACTCGCGGGGCTGGCGGCCGTTTGGCCGACTTGGTAAGGCGGGACATGGACGCCAGGCGATCCTTCCCTGTCGTGGCCGACCTCTGCCGGACGTGGACTCACGCGGCCCCAGGTTGGCAGTGCCTGCCAAGACGGGTACTTTTTTGTGTTCTTTTCACTGCTTTGCCCTTGAATTCCACCCCTTCCTGAGGCCACGTTACGGCAGGTGAGTGCCGCAGAGTTTTCATCCGTTCGCTGTTCGTCCCACTGGGGGACTCGGTTCCCGTGAGGGCCGAGGACACGTGCATGTTTGGTTTGTACTCGGTTTCCCTTCTCTTCCTACAGCTTTCCCACACCAGGGCGACGGCCACTGCTGACGTGGCGCTGCGCGTGTGAAGATTAGGAAACAAGCATGGGTCATTTCAGATTTTCCTTGCTGATTCTTTGGGCCAGGTTCCTCCATGCTATGCTCCTGTGACATTTGTTTCCTTCACATACCTGGGCAATACCTCTGCTCCTGTGTACTTTTGTGTCATTTTGTGTCGCTTTGGGACTCGTGTGCATCCCTGTGCCATTGAATTGGGGCTGTTTGAGGTGCGACAGGAAGTTCAGATGTGGAGTCACGTAAAGCTGCCGTTGGCGTTGGCGGTGGCCACGTGGAGATGGAAGGACATGCCGAGAGCAGCTCCCTGCTGTCAGCTGAGGCCAAGCCCAGTGCTTGAGCAGCAGGACTTTGGCGGTGGGCGGTGCGGCGTCCCCATCAGCTAGACCCCAGGCTGTGGGCCCTCCGCATGCCTCGAGACCTGCTCCTGTCCTGGTTTGTCCTGGCCAGTCAATAAACACTTGTTAGGGGACTGGCTGAGCGGTGTCTGTCCTCGGGGCCACCTCCCAGAACTGGTGCAGAGTGTGGCTCCTGCTTGCACCCTGCTGCCGCTTGGTGCTTCAGGGAGCAGGACCAGGCCTCGCTTGCCTCCCTTCACGAGTGAGCTCCCCTTCCTCCCCACGGGGGCTCAGCCTCTGGAGGTCTTGGGCCGAACGAGGATTCTCAGGGTACAAGTACTGGTTCAGCCCGGAGCCCAGCGAGGCCGTCCTGTGAGCTGTGTGGCCAGCCCCGGTGAGCGCCTCTGCCCTGTCTGCTCTGTCCTGCCACCCGGGCTCCTCTCAGAGAGCACTGCCCTCCGTGGCTTGTCTCCAGGGCCTTCGCTCCACTTGCTGTCCTTTCTGAGAGGTTCGAGTGGTCTGAGGATATAGCCTCAGAACCTTTTTCCTAGTCTTAATTGGATCCCAATGGACTAGATGTGAACTGGGAGCCAGTGGGACCACATGACCTCCCGTGGCCGCTGAGGCCCCTCAGGAAGCCTGGGCTGCCCGCCGTCTTCAGCGCCCCTGCCCAACCCTCGCTGGTGGTGGGCTCAGCAGGGGCAGGATCGCTGTGGTCCACAAGGTGGTGACTCCCTCTCTCAGACTCTCCTTTCCCTGGAGGGGGGCTGTCACCAAAAGTGGGTGCAATGCCCTTTTGTGGAGTTGGAGTAAGTTTGGGTGGTGAGTGCATCAGGGGACCCACAGAAACCAGATGTCTCTCGGCCTCCAGGCTGGCTGCAGACCTCCCTCGCCACCCCCAGCCTGGGGTTTGCTGAGTTCTTTCTCCTTCAGTAGGACTCTAAGGGCCAGAGGCTCCAGTGCCTATTGATTGCCCTGCCAGCCTGCAAGTCTTTCCATTGACGGGTGTGTCCTGAGTCAGGCCCGAGGTCCCAGATGGGCAGCTGGACGTTGGAGGGGCGGGCTGGAGCCTGCGGTGGTCTGTGAGCAGGGCCCACCCTGGATTGGGGGCTTCCCAGAGGTGTCGGTCTTGCCTGCCTGTTCCCACCGGACCCCTCCCTCGCCACTGCCCCTCTGGGTCTTGGCCTGAGCCCTGCCAGCCATGCTCTTACTGGGTCATCGCTGCTGGCACTTTCCCTGCTTCCTGCCCACTTCTAGGCCAGAGGTCCCGCTGCCACGGAGGGCAAGGGGTCCTGGGCTTTGGGGGTGACCAAGATGTCAGCCAGATAGCCTTGGGGAGCTCTGACTGGGAGGGGTGCCTGCTGTCCCAGGCATGGCCTGCGGCTGTGGCTGAGCTGGGGGGGGGTGGGGAGAGAATGCCTGGCTGGTGGGAGGCCCTGACCCAGGCAGGTGGCAGGTGGGACAGGTGTGGGAGGAGGTGGGTCCTTGGGCCACCCTCCGCTCACCCACCCGCTGTACCACCTGCCGGGCGCCAGCCCACCATAGCACGCTCCATCTCCCCGTTCTGAGTCATTTTGCCCGTTTTGGGGGGGCAGTAAGTATTTATAAAAGGCTTTTGCCTGGCAAGCCCAGGCCGTGGGGCTCGCTGTGAGCTCAGAACACGCTCAGGCTGGGCGCGCTCACGCTCACGGGGCCACCCTTCATCTCTGTCTTATCTGGGGCTCCAAACGTGAGGCCACCGCTCGCATTGCACCTGTTACTTGGCTAAGGAGCCATTATCAAAACAGCAGGGAGGGGCCGGGGAGGCCAGGGCCCATCCCCTGCAATCGGGGGGGTGGGGTGAGCTGGCCTTCCTGAGGGCCTCATCTCACCTCATCCCTAAAAAGGGAGACACCCCACACCCCTCCCATGCCCCAGACTCCCCACAGCATGCTCGCAGATGTGCTGCCTGCCCGTGGGGGCCGCCAGCCCCACCACCAGGCCCCCCTCACAGAGGATCCTGCCAGCCTGCGGTCACCAAGGACGCTGGCCGCCAAGAGAGCAGCATCTCCCACTTTCAAAGGACAGAAATTTGAAGGAAAAAACCCCAACATTTTACTGTAGCTAAAACAATTAAGTCAATAAAAACAGCCTTTCTGTTTGTTGAACTCAGTCCAGGTGTTCAATTCCCGAACTTCTCCAGCTCACCGTCTGCCGAGCAGCAGCTGCGCCATGGGCCTCTGTCTCATTAGTCTTCCCTGTGTGACCTGCCATCCTGCAGCCTGGGGTGGCTCCCTGACTCAGCTGGGGGGAGGGGAACCCACAAGCGCTGAGTCGGGGTTCTGTGCTGCAGTTTTGGGGACAGGTGTATGACCTGGGGTCGTGGAGGCCTGGCGGGACTGCCAGGGCCAGTCCCCGAGGGCTGGGAGTTGCCCTTCGATGGCACAGAGCTGCTGTCTGCCGGGAAGGAAGGTTCTGAGTTGACAACGGCGATGGCCACATGACACTGAGGGCGATGAGCGCCACTGAGCTGTCCCTGCAAAATGGCAGATGTGAATTTTATGCTGTTTTTACTGCAAAGTAAAAAAAAAAAAATAGTGAAACCCAAGAGCTGGAGGAGTGGGACCTGGTGACCCTGGGAGCTGCACAGAAGAGGCCAGGCCGCCGAGGTCAGCTCCAACAGGAAGGCGCTGGAGGGGAAGGGGAGCGACATCACCGGAGCCTGGGGCAGGGGTCTAGGGCAGCTTGTCCCGGCCTGTCCCTCTCCTCTCACTCCCTGTGTCCCTTCAGCAGCCGAGCCAGGACCTGCCGACCCTGCCTGGGAAATTCAGGAGGACGGCCAGGCCGGTGGGGCGGGGAGGGCTGGGTGCAGGGTGGGGAGCAGGAGAGGGGGGCGTTGGCTTAGCCTGGCTGAGCACCTGCCATGGGCCAGGCATTGCCAAACTCCCTTGTCCCGTCCACAGGGTGGCTTCGTGCAGAGCAGTGAGGGGCCAGGCGCTCAGACCCCGACTGGAACAGGACGAGGCCTTCTGAGGGCCCAGGAGCCTCTGTCCTTGGCCTGGCTCAGTGTGGGGACCTGGAGTGCAGCCCCCAGGCTCAGGGAGGCCTCCGGCTGGGCCTGCCTCCAACCCACCATCCCTCCTTGGCATTTTCTCCACGTTCATTGAGATTCCCTCCTCAGAGGCCTCGCTGGCCACCCCACCGTGTGGGTCCTGGGCGTTTCCCACCCAGGCCGGCCGCCTGTTTACTCCAGTGTGCTCGCAGCAACCTGCCAGTGGCTCCTGGCCCATCCTCCAGGCCCAGGGACTGCGGGTGGCCCACCAGAGATCAGGCCGGGCAGAGGGGGACCTTGTTCATCCTCGATTTGAAAAATCAATTGCGAAGAACTTTTCGTTACTTGGGAAAGACTAAGCATGGTTGGGCCTTAGGTTCCATCAGGGACTTTGTGCAAACTGCACCAGTGACGAGGGTGTTTGGTTATGTCCCCAAAGACTTTGTGCCACAGAGGAATACTAGTGTTTGCGGGGAATAGGATGCAGGCTGTGGGGCTTGCTCTAAGGTGCTCCCGGAGGAAGGGGGCCGTTGGAGACCCCTGGGCCCTTTCCCATGTCCCCGCTCGTGCGTGTTCGCGGTGAGATGCTTTTCGAAAATGCTGGGAGAGGGGCTTCAGCACCCCCCAGAGCCCCGGGCCACCCTCCCGGCCTCCGCTGGGCCGAGCCCCCAGGGCCCCGCCGCACTGTGCCGCGCCCTCCGCGCACACCCGGGCATCCCACTGTTGGCAGGTGCGTCAAGGGCTCCGAGGCGCTGGGCCAGTGACGCGCTTCGCTGAGACACAAAGTCCTCTTTCCCCTGAGAGAGGCCCCGCGGGTACCTGGGAGGTGAGTCAGCGCTGCCGCTGGGTGGGGATTAACGGTAATTGCTCTGCAGTCGCTCTCCACAGCCTGTCACTCTTGACAGCCATAATGGGGGGGGGGTGCGGGGGGACGGGAGCAGCTGGTTCAGGCTCTGGGAGAGTCAGGCCTGAGGCTGGGCCTCCAGGACCAACCCAGGCCCGAGCCCCTGGGCCGCACTGGGGGCTCTGTGCCGGGCGAAGGCTGCCGTTTGGGTGACTGGTGTGTGGCAGGGGGTGGGGGGGCATTACGCCTGCAGAGCCGACTCTCCTACTAGGACCAAGGAGAAACCTCGGTGTCCCTGGAAGCTCGTGGGAGGGGCACGCCGGGCCTTGAGTGGGCGGGTGCTGGCGGCCCCGCTATCCTGCGAGGTGGGCCCACCCAGGGGGTGTAAGTGACCTCAGCACTGAGGCTCGGGCCAGGCGTCCCGGGCCCCCAGAGGGGTGCATCTGTGCACGAGGCTGTCAGAGCAGCCGAGGAGGCAGCTGCTGCTGTGCCCAACCAAGGCGGGCGCCTGGCCCCACGCGGCCTGGGAGGGACTGTGGTGGCTGTGACTCAGCCCTCAGCAGGGAGCCAGGCTGAGGAACCGAGGGCCGACGGCGGCCTCCTGGCACGACAGGTGCCCAGGGTGCCTGTGGGGACATCTCTTAGTGTCCTGTACCAGGGGACTTGGAGCGGCCTTTGGAAGATAAGAAGTGGGTAGGGGGCTCAGGACAGGCCTGGTCCACAGTGCCCCCACCCCCTGGCCAGCCTGCCGCTGCCACGTGCAGGCCTCGGGCCGTGGGCTTTTCTCCATGGAGCCCGACCCGGGGCGGGGGCGGTGAGGGCCGCCACAGCGGCCGGTGGGGAACATCTAGCCCCACCACCTCCTGTCCACCCCACCCCACGGTGGCACCCGCTCTAGCTCAGCTCGACACACCCATGCCCACTGTGAGCCGAGGCGCAGGACCCTCCGCAGGCTCCCGGATGCACCCCTCTAAGGGCTGGCTCCCCGCCGAGATGCCTCCGCCTCCTCCAGTAAGGCCCCTCTCCCCATCCTCTGGGTGCTCCCCACGCTCCGCCCTGAATCCCTCTGGCTGTGCCCAGGCCCCCGTGTGTCCCCCGCAGGTGGGGCTTCGTGTCTCCCTCAGACCTAGGACACCCCATGATAAGGTCTGGGCAGGGCCTGTGGGTCTGGGGAGCCTCAAGGTGGAGGGCAGACCCTGGCCAGAGGGTCCCCCCAGCCCACCTCCCAGAGCTGGGGGGCAGCATTGACCCCCCAAGGACTGCTGGCTTTGCCTGTTCCTCTCCCTGGGCCTGACCCAGCCTGAGCCCCCAGCCCGCCTGCCCACACCCTTCCCTTGGAGGCCCCCTCTGCTAGGCTGCCCTGCCCCTGGGGCCTGGTCCCCAGTCCACCTGGCCTGGCGTGTTGAAGAGAATCCATGGAGTGGGGGACCCCCGACAGCCATCGTGGTGTGCGCCGTGCCCCAAACTCCTCTGCCACCTCAGGCAATTCCTGGCCCTGGGAGTGTCGGGGCCCCCCACGTGGCCCAGTGGCCGACGGCGCACGAGAAGCTCGGCTGAGGAAGGAAGGAAGAGGACGAGGCCGGGCCAGGCCCAGGCTTGGCGGGAAAAGCCCACTGGTCTGGGCCTTCCCACCCCCCAGGCCCCACAGTCTACGCTGGCTCGTGGGGAGCGGACGGGTGTCCCCAAAGCAGGAGGAGGCTCGGTGCCGGCCTGCAGTAGAGCAGGCCGATGCCAGAGCCATTCCTCACCTCTGCGCTCGCCCAGGCCCCCACCCCAAGGGGCCGCTGTCACTCCCCACGCGTCCCTGGAGGGGCGCCTGCCCCAGACGGGACGTGGTCTGGGCATAAGGCCAGTCACGTGTCCCGCCAGTGCAGGCTGCCCTGGCGCTGGTCACCCGTGCTCAGCCTCCGATGGCGACCCACCCATCGGCTGAAGAAGCCGAGGCTCAGAGGGGATCGGGAGCGGCCGGGGCTCCGGGCTTTGGCAGTGGCAGACGGCAGGGGACAGTAGGACCGGGACCAGCTCGGGGCCAGGAGTCTGGACTCAAAATGCAGCTCGGCCACTCGCTCGCCGGCCGGTTCCCTGGGAGAGGGGACAGGTGGTCTGCCATCACGGCCGGGTGGACGCTGGGCCCCCGGAGGCCCGCAGCAGACAGGGAGGTGCCCACACGAAGCAGGGGCAGTGGGGCGCGTCGCTGGACTGGGCGGCCGGGTGTCTGCAGCTGGGCGGGGCGTCCGGGCAGCGGCTGCAGGGTCTTCAGGTCGGGAGCCCGGGAGAGAGGCCTCGGCCGGACCAGGGGGCCCACAGGGATGTACATGACGGCTGGGGGCGGAGGCAGCTGGGAAGGCAGGGTGCTCGGGCCCAGCCTCGAGGGAGGGGAGGGAGTGGCCAGCAGAGGAGCAGGTGGCCAGGCTGAGGCCTGGAGGGGCTGCGGGGGGGACGGAGGGAAGGGGCCATCCTCTGGCCCAGTGCCATGTCCCTCTCAGCGCCCCCGTGTGAGCCCCTAGGGATCAGTGTCCTTCCTCTTTCCCTCCCTCGGACAATGGTGCCCAGGGACGGTCCAGGTGATGGAGGCTGTGCCAGTCCCTGGCACCCGGCAGGTGCCGGGTGAGCCACCACCGTCCCTGGTCTGTCGGCCCCACGTTGCACCCAGGCTCCCTTGGCCTGGGCAAGGGCCCCTGGGGGTTTGCCGGAGGCCAGGCTGCCACCGGGCAGGGCTTTCCCAGCTCTGGGGGGACTGGCCCCAGCGGGGAGCGAAAGCCGGGGCGATAACGGGGTCCAGGGCAGGTGGCACTGGGCCAAAGTCGCCCCGCAGGCCAGGGGCAGGGGCGCAGGACCCAGGCCTCCGGCCGAGCCGCGGGCGCCACTTCCGGCGGGCGGGGTGCGGCGGGGCGCTCCGGGCGGCCCCTCCCGGGCGCGGAGCCGCGTGCGTGGGGAGCTCCTGGCGCGTCACACGGAGCTATTCTCGGCCTCTCTCCTTTCATGGCTCCGGAAGCCGTGCTGAGCTGGGTAGATTTAGGAGAGATTTCCCCGGAGAACAGCAGGGAGGGGTGGTGGACGCCGCCCCCTCCCTGGCACGGGCCGGCCTGAAGCCCCAGTTCTGGGGGCGTCTGGTCAGCGCCAGCTGGCAGCAAGGCCCCCGTCCTGGGTGGGGAGCCGGCCCTGCGTGGGCTTCCGGCAGCACGATCCGGGGCCCCTGGGCGTCCAGGGAGGCGGTGGGGGCCGGCGCACGGCCTGGCGGGCGGCCCAGTGGGGCAGGGCGGAGGGGGCCGCGCCTGGCTCCCAGCCACCAGGCCGCTGCCGGGGGTTCCCGGCGAGTCCCCACCTCACACCTGACCGCCAGGGCCTCCGAGCCGAGTGGACCTGGCCCCTGGCTCCCCCTGCTTCCCCCACCCCTAAGCAGCCCTCAGATCGGCCCTTTTCGCACCCCTGGAGCCTGCTCTCCGGCTGGAACCGGTCCCCGTACACCTGTCCCTGTGGCCCGCTGGCCTCACTCCGGGCCACAGAGCCAGTGCGGAGGCCAAAGCATCCTGGCCTCCCGGCCCCCGTCCCCGCAGGCTCTGCCCCTGGGCACAAATGGAACCCAGCCGCCCGCCCCTCACCCCTGCCCTGCCGGACGCCCCGCACCCAACCTCCAACTGCTCACCCCGCAGCTGGCTCGGCCCATCGGCCCCGGCCGCAGCACACCTGGGGGCCGGGGCACCTCGGGGCAAGCAGAGCACACCTCGGCCGGGCCTTTCAGGAAGGTGCCCGTGCGTAGTCACCGCTCACAGGCTCACAGGCACACGCACACGCACACGCACACGCTCACACGCACGGGCACAGGCACAGGCACGGGCACACTCACGAACGGGCGCGCAGCCCGCTCCGTGGCTGTGAGGCGGGCACATGAGGACGAGGCTGACAGGGCACGCGGGGAACACCGCCCTGGGAGACCGGGGAGGCTTCTCGGAGGTGGCGACCCCGGGCTCAGATTTAGACGTGTGAAGCCACGCTGGGGGTTCAGGCTTAGGCTTTCAAGCCGGGTAGGCCCTTGTCGGGTGAACGCGGGTGGCGGGGCGTGGGTGGATGGTGCGTGGTCCCCACGCGCACAGACGCCGCCGGCCCCCAGTCCCCCAGGCTGAGAGGGACCCTGGCCCCCGTTTAGTCCAGTCTGCCCCCTGCATGAGGATGAGCGGGCCACAGGGGTTAAGCGGTTTGCAGGTCACACAGCACCTCCGTGTGATGTGGGTGCAAAGGCAGGCGCCCAGTTCCTGCCCAGGGGCCCGTGGACACTCAGACCCAGGGAGGCACCGTACAGCTGAGGGCGCACCTTGGACCCGGGTGCCCTGTGGGTTCCTGCATGGCACCCCCGCAGTCGCCCACAGCAGGCTGCAGGGGCCTCTCTTCCCTGCGTCCCGTCTTGGGCTTGGGTCTGAGGGGCCCAGCCTGATCCCTGGAGGCCGGGGGTGGCCCCTTGAAGAGCTTGAGGCTCCGGGCAGAGGCCCGTGCCCACGCGTGAAGCGGGGCCACATGAAGTCTGGTGTTCCCCAGGCCCTGTGCGGGGTCGCGGGGATGCTCCTGCTCCATAGGGCATCTGCACCTCCCCGCTCAGTCCTTGCCGGATGGGGCTCGGGAGCTGTTTGTTGACTGAATGACTGATGCACATCACGGCTGAGCACGGCAGAGAAGGCCACGTGTGCCTTATAGGAGAGGAGACGGAGGCCGGGGAGGGCCGCGTTGCCAACGCCGCGGGAGCCAGCAGGCCTTCCCTGCCCACACCCTGCCCCGGCACCCCCTCCCCCGTCTGGCTCTGGCCTACTGGGCCTTGGTCTTCCCTTCTGTGGTGGTTGGGGGTGGGGAGAGCCGGCGAGGTCCTCTGAGGCTGGCTCTCCACCACCCGGGCCCCAGGCTCCTGGGCTCGGCCTCCTGGCCCGGGAGGAACGCCCGCAGGGTGCCGGGAGCAGCCGGCTCGGGCACCGCAGTGCCAGGATCATCGGAAAAATACCAACTTCCCTGGGAGGCTGGATGGGAGGCGCTGAGGCAGGAAGGAGGCAGGAGGGAGCAGGAGGGAGCAGGAGGGAGGAGGGTCTGGTGTGTGGGGGCCCGGAACTAACAGGCTGCCTGTTCTGGAGACAGGACACAGCACACGGTCCCTGCCAAACCGGAGGGAAGGAAGCAGGGAGCTGGGGGGTGGGGACCAGAGAGAGAATGTTCCCGAGCTCCGCACGCCGGCCGGGCTGAGCCCTGCGCCCGTCATCGGGCGTGTGCCCTGCACTGATGGTCCCCTGAGCCCCCCGCCCCGGCCTGCCCTGGGCCCCTGGGCCTCTCTCTCAGGCGGCTCTGCTGGGCGGGCACACCGGGCAGCTGCGGAGGGCGCCGCCTGTCACCTGGCGGCTCCGTGGCCTGAGGCGGGCCCCCCCACCTCTCAGAACCTCTGTGGAAAGGGAGTGAGGCCCTCCCTTTCCGCGTCCGCGTCCCCGTCTCCCTTTCTCGGCTTCTCTCTCCGCCCCTCCGTTTCCGCCACCTCAGTCCTTTCCTCCTTGGTCTTCAGTGTCCCCCAGGACTGATCCACGGTGTCTGGTGCCCTGTGCCCTGCCGCATCCCCGCCTCTGCCTCTGCAGGCGTCCCCAGGGTCCTGGGTGCCCTTGGGGGGGCGGGGATGGTGGCTGGGGCCGACGCAGGAGGCAGTGGGCAGGGCCCGTGGGAGGGCCCAGGTGTCCCCACAGCTGACCGGGCTCAGACTGCAGGCCCTTCCACCAGCAGCGGCTCGCCCACGTCCCCAGGGCCTGTGCAGCCACCCGGGCAGATGTCCAGGCCCCTGTGCGGGAAGCGGAGGAGGAGATGGAGCAGGAAGGCAGCAGAGCAGAGGGGCCGCAGGCAGGGGTCCCTGAAGTGACACCATTAGAAGGCCTGAAGCAGGACGAGCTGGGGAGACTCCTCGGGCCTGGGCCGGGACCCGTGAACCCGCCCTGAGGCCGGGAGGGTGGGAGTCTGTCCACCAGCAAATGCTGCGGCCCGGCCCCTCTCTCCCAGCTCCCTCAGGCGTGGTAGCAATGGAACGAGGCCATGTGACCCGGGGTGGCCCCGCAGGGCGGCAGGGCGGGCAGTGGCAGGATGGGCAGTGGTACAGGCGGGCAGGGGCAGGTGAGAGGGAGAGGCAGACCCCCGCCCTGGCCTTCCTCTGCAAGGACCAGGCCACGAAGCCAGCCCAGAGGGCCCTGGCACAGGTGCTGGGATCAGCTGGAGTGTGTGCCAGGTGGCCTGTGAGCTCCGCCACCAAAGATGCTGGTGCTCACACCGGGGCTGAGCGGTGCTCACTGCTGACACAGATCAGCCCTGAGGGAGCCCCAGGAGGGGAGCAGGGAGGGGGGACTGGGGCACAGGCAGTCCATCCAGCCTGGTTGAGCAGTACCCCCGGCTCATCTGGGGGTCCAGCCTGTGGAAACCGGGAGCTGGCACTAAGGGGTCCCCAAGGCAGACGTGAGCCCTGTGGGGAAAGCATGCGGCCGCGGGGCAGCCGTGGGAGCCCGGCTCCGGCTGCAGGCGGCGGGGGTCTGAGGGCCAGGGCGGGGCTCCCAGAGCCATGGACGTGGGAGGGAGACCCAGCATGAGATGGGCATCTCAGCATCATTTAGTCCAAACCTGGGGTCTGGAGCCTGGGGCCTGAGGGGCAGAGGCCATGACCCCAGAGGAACTCGAATGGGGCTGCCTGGATCCGAGAGCAGGGCAGACCCCCTCTGTGGCCCCCTGCCCCTCCACCCCGCAAGACGCCTCCTTCTAGGGCAGGCCAGGCCCCTGGAGCTGGCTGGCCCAGGAGCAGCAGACCAGCTGGGCCCTGGGAGTGGGGGTTCCCCCAGGCTCTCCCTCCTCCCCCCCTCCCAACCTGCAGAAAAGTCCCTCTGGGTGAGGCTTTGGGGTGGAGGCAGGCTCTCTGACCTTCATCCCTGCTCGTGGGGGCGGGCGGGGGCAGACCCCCCTCCCAGGCAGGAAGCAGCCCGGAGGCCTGTTTTCGGAGGCAGAAGAATGGTGCCCCAGGCTCCAGTGCGGGGGTTTGCTGAGGGCTTCTGGGGCGATAATTGGGCAACGATTAAGTGTTCCCTGAGCAAGCAGCGGCTGCCGCCTGTCACCTGTCACTGCCACTGCGGGCCCTGTGGGCACCGCCTCCGTGCTGGTCCCGCCTGGCTCCACATGACCGGCCCCAGCATCTCCCTCGGGGCGGGACTGGCCATGGAAGGGGGACACCAGGGGTCTGTGTCGAGCCCGGCCCTGCCTGGTAGGCCACCTCGAGATTCCCTCTTGGGCCAGGTGCCCCCACAAAGGTGGTGGTTACCCGGCTCCAGTCTCCCGCCTTTGTTCACCCTCCCCCAGCCCCTCTCGTGCCCCACCGCACCTGCTGCCCTCTGCCCGGTCAACCCGCTGGTCCCTGGCTGGGCTCCCCGTCCTCCAGGAGGCCCTGCCACACGGCTGCTGCCTTGGATGGGGTGGGTGGGGGCCAGAGGCCACTGTGGGCCCAAGGCCCGCAGAGCCCTGGCCTGGCCCGGGCCCCAGGCTGGTCAGGGGACGTGGGCCTGAGTGCCACTCCCAGGGGCCACATGGAATTTGTCCCTGGTCTCTCTGCGGCTGGCTCTGGCACCCCCACTGCACACGCGTGAGCACGGGCACACACGTGTGTGAGGGAGACCCCTGCCCCGCGCGCTCCGCCGGAGCCTTCCCCGACCCGGGCCCCAGCTCACCTCCGACGCCGACCCAGCCCCGGGTCTGCACGCGGCCCACCGGCCGGTTCGGCCTCAGCCGGCTCACAGGCGGGCGGCCGCCTGCTCGGGCTCCGGGCTCCGGACGGGCGGGCCGCCGGGCTGGGCGCTGGGATCCCGCTCGCAGCGCTCCGGCCGCCGCCTCCCCCACCCCGCTCCGTGCGCCCCTCGCCTCCCACCTCTGCCCGCCCACTCGCCCCGGATTAGAAATGCCGGGAGAGCCGTTTGGGGGAGTTTTTGCCAGAAAGACTTTCCCTCTGCCGCAGGGGCGGGAGCCCAGAAAGGAAAGGAGGAGACAGCTTGGCTGGGGTGGGGAGGGGGCGCCGCGGGGGAGGGGACCCCCGCGGGCGCGGCCCCGGAGTGTGTGAACGAGACAGAGTGCGGCTGTCTGTGCGTGTGGGTGTGGGCTGGAGGGGATGAGTGTGTATGTGGGGGACACGTGTGGGGGGCAGTATGACTGCGGGATGAGTGTGCAGTGTGTGTGACAGGGGACAGGAACGGCAGCGGGGCGAAGGTGACTCGACTGGCACTGCCTGCGCCCGTGGGCCTCTGGCCGTGGGCAGTGTCTGTGTTACCTGTGCCCAGGTAACGTCGCAGGGCCTGGGGCCCAGACCCAGCTGCCGTGGGGCAGCCCGGGAGGGAGGTCCCCGTCCCCTGCCTCGTTGCTGGGAGGCAGAAGGGAATCTCGCTTCCGGATCCCCACTCCTTATATGGCGCTCTGCTTTCCTCTGCCGCTGCGACTGCAGGCTGCCAGCACCTTCCTTCCTCCCTCCTTCACTCCCCCCCTTCCCGCCCCTCCCTCCTCTCCCTCCCCCTCCCCCGCCGTCCTCTTAGAAGTCCTGGAGCTTCTGGCCAGGTGCCGGCAGTGGCCTGGGGGATTTAGGGCCCAGTCCCCTGCGGTGGGCTGCTGGACCCCCCCCCCCACCTTCTCCTCCCCACACTCCCCAGGGAGCAGCTTCCAGGTCTCCCTGGGGCCCTAAATGGAGAAGTCTTGAAGTCTCGGGCCTCAGCAGAGACCAGGGAGTGGGGCACCGGGCAGCCCCACCCGGCGTGGCCACAGGGCTGTCACCCATCCACACCTGCGGGGGGTCCTGGGTGCGCGCCCTGCACACACAGCGGGGGGGGGGGCAGTCCAGGGCCTGGCCCTGAGGGCCCGGGCGCAGGGGTGGGCAGGACCTCGCAGTCACACAGGGGACTCCCAGCCGACACTCGGGAGTGCGCTGTGCTCCCTGTGCACGCGGAAGGCCCTGGGGGCGGGAGGGTCTGGACGCGGGCGGGCGCTGACCCACGCCGCACACCCGGCGCCGGCCTGGGGCACTGGGCGGGGTGCGGGCCGGGCCGTGCGGACCCAGGAGCGGAGTCCCGCACTCCCGGGCCCCGGAGGGAGAGAGAGCGAGGCGAAGCCCACCCCGAGTCCCTGGGGGAGGGGCCTCCTGCTTACCCTGGGGTGGGGGCAGCGCTCCCCGGCCGGGGCCTCCCGCGCCGGGCGCACCTGCACCTGCACCTGCTCGCGCGGGCGGGGCGGGGGGCGGGCGCGGCCTCGGCGCGGTCCCGCGGGTCCCGCGGGCTCGGGGACCGGGGCGGGGGGTGGTGGCGGGCGCGGGGATTAGTCACCCCGCCCGCGGCGGGCGCCCGGGGTGCGGGGGGTGCGCGGGGCGGGGCCTCGCTCCGCGCCGGGGCGCGTGGGCGCGGGGAGGGGGGCGCGCGCGCCAATGGGAGCCGCGGCTGGGCGCGGGGCCCGCCCACGGGCGCCGGCGGCATAAAGGGCCGCGGCGCGGCGGCGGGTGCAGAGCTCGGCTGGGTGCAGAGCTCGCTGGGCCCTGCTGTCCCCGCTCCGGCTCCGGGAGCTGCCGCCGCCGCCGCCGCCGCCGCCGCCGCCGCCGCCGCCGGGAGGACCCCGCGCCCCGCGCCGATGGAGCTGGACCACAGGACGAGCGGCGGCCTCCACGCCTACCCCGGGCCCCGGGGCGCGCCGGCCGCCAAGCCCAACGTGATCCTGCAGATCGGCAAGTGCCGGGCCGAGATGCTGGAGCACGTGCGCAGGACCCACCGGCACCTGCTGGCCGAGGTGTCCAAGCAGGTGGAGCGCGAGCTCAAGGGGCTGCACCGGTCGGTGGGCAAGCTGGAGAGCAACCTGGACGGCTACGTGCCCAGCAGCGACTCGCAGCGCTGGCGCAAGTCCATCAAGGCCTGCCTGAGCCGCTGCCAGGAGACCATCGCCAACCTGGAGCGCTGGGTCAAGCGCGAGATGCACGTGTGGCGCGAGGTCTTCTACCGCCTGGAGCGCTGGGCCGACCGCCTGGAGGCCATGGGCGGCAAGTACCCCGTGGGCGGCGGCGAGCCCGCGCGCCACAGCGTCTCCGTGGGCGTGGGCGGCCCCGAGGGCTACTGCCACGAGGCCGACGGCTTCGACTACCCCGTCAGCCCCTACGCCATCACCCCGCCGCCCGCCGCCGGCGAGCTGCCCGACCAGGAGCCCGAGGACGCCCAGCCGTACCCGCCCTGGGTGCCCGGCGAGGACGGGCAGCCCAGCCCCGGGGTGGACACGCAGATCTTCGAGGACCCGCGGGAGTTCCTGAGCCACCTGGAGGAGTACCTGCGGCAGGTGGGCGGCTCCGAGGAGTACTGGCTGTCGCAGATCCAGAACCACATGAACGGGCCGGCCAAGAAGTGGTGGGAGTTCAAGCAGGGCTCGGTGCGGAACTGGGTGGAGTTCAAGAAGGCGTTCCTGCAGTACAGCGAGGGCACGCTGTCCCGCGAGGCCATCCAGCGCGAGCTGGACCTGCCGCAGAAGCAGGGCGAGCCGCTGGACCAGTTCCTGTGGCGCAAGCGGGACCTGTACCAGACGCTGCACGTGGACGCCGAGGAGGAGGAGGTCATCCAGTACGTGGTGGGCACCCTGCAGCCCAAACTCAAGCGCTTCCTGCGCCACCCGCTGCCCAAGACGCTGGAGCAGCTCATCCAGAGGGGCCTGGAGGTGCAGGACGGCCTGGAGCCGGGCCCCGAGCCGGCCAGCCCCAGCCTCGCCACGGAGGACGCTGCCGAGGCTGAGGCCCTGACGCCGGCCCTCACCAACGAGTCGGTGGCCAGCGACCGGACCCAGCCCGAATAGAGGGCAGCCCGGGCCCCTGCCTTTCCGCCACGGCCCACCTGTGGCCTTTGCCAGTCGGGACTTGGGAGCTGGACTGAGTTGTGCAGGGGGCGGCCTCGTCCTCGTCCAGCCCGATTCAGCCAGACTCGTGTCGTCCTGTCGCGGGCAGTGTGCCCCCAAACAGCAAAGGAACCCCTCTCCCCTGCCGGACCCGGCCCTGTCGCCCTCCGTCTGTCTTCCGGGGCTCTGGGTCTGCCTGGGCCACTCAACCCGCCCCCGCCCCCCACACACACACACTCAGGCCACGACCGAGCCCAGCCCCCTCACCCTGCTCAGCGCTTGGCCCTCTGGGCACTCGGAAACCGAGTGTCCTGGTGCCGTGGGCCAGCGGGCACCAAGCTCCGGGGACACCCCAGAGCAGAAGCCAAGGCAGAACCAGTGCCCGGGAACCTCAGCTTCGGGCCGCAGCCTGGCCCCGGCCGTCACCGTGCAGGGAGCTGGCCCGCCCCGGGCAGCGTGACTCCCTGTCCCAGAGGACACCCGAGGCTGAGACGAAGCAGCAGCAGCAGCAGACCTGGCGTCCAGTGCCTCCTGGCCCCTCAGGTGAGCCCCCCATGATGGCATCAGCGATAGGGGTCACTGTAGAGCTCAGTGGTCCCAGGGCCACGTCCGTGTTCCAGGCCGGCTCCGCGAAGCTGGGAGGCACCCCGGCCAGTTAGCACGGGGCCGCGGGCTGGGCTGGTGCGGGGGCGGGGCCGGGGCTGGGGGGGCCGGGGGCTGGCGGGCTGGCTCTCACCGGCCGTGTGTGCTCTTCTCTCGCAGAAGTGTCGGTGACTCATGCCAGCCTGGAGAAGGCTTGAACTCGGCTCGGTGACTCACCAGTGCCAGGTGGAGGGTCCCACGGGGCTGAGTCCTCAAACCGGCTGAGGCAGCAGCCGGTGTCCACGGAGCCAGGAGAGCGACAACAGGTAAAGGAGCCCCATCCCTGCCCCAGAGACCCGACCCGCAGCCGTGCTTGCCCTGGGCCTGGGAGTGCCGCCCCGGCCCGGGCCCCTCCCCCACTGCTCTGGGCAAGCGTGGCTCTGGGCCCGTTTTGTGCCCCCGCGCGCTTCCTGTAGGCAGCCCCGGTCCCCTGCCTGGTCCCTGATTGTCCTGCGTCTTCCCTTTCAGGTCTTGAGGCTCCTACAGAACGCTGCTGCTACCCCCGGCACTGCCCGCCCCCTCCCCCCTGCAGGCTGCCTGCACAGGAGCCCAGGCCAGCCAGGGAGGGGGCCGCGGAGCGGAGAGGAGGGACCGGGCGGAGAGCGGCTGCTGCGAACGCCAGCGTGAGGGCCAGGGCCTGCCGCTATGCCCGCCCCGCTGGCCGCCAGCCTGCCCGCCCCCAGGGCCAGCGTGGCTGGAGTCAGGGTCCGTGACCTCGGGCCCATGGTGCTCCAGCCTGGGCCCCCCGGCCGCTCGCCACCATCCTCTCCTGCCTGAGCTTCCCGAGAGCCCGGGGCTGAGGCCGCCGCCCCTGCCCAGTGGCTGCCCCCAGCCCCCCCCCAGCCCCAGGAGATTGAAGCCTCTGCTCCCGGGGCTCAGCTGGCTCTCTGCCAGGCCCACTGGGCCTGGCCCGGACCCCCACCTCCCTGGTGCCGGTCCGACACGCGTGTCCGCAGCCAGAGCAGGCCCTGTTTGGGATCCCTTTCTTGCCTGGCCACTGGGGATTCCATGATTTGGGGACTGATGTCTACAGGGGATGCTGCCAGCCTTTGCACACTGTGCCCCCACCAGTCCCCCCAAATTTTATTTTTGCACATAAGCCATACCCCAAACTCACGGGCTGGCACAGGCTGCAGGGAGGCCCTGGGTCCCCGGCCCCCCACAGACCCAGCCTCGAGTGTCAGGCCAGGCCGGGCAGCCCCGCCACCTTCCCTGAAGACAGACTCTTTTGTAAGGTTTTGTTAATAAAACACCGAAACGTTCGGAGTGTGTGTGCTGCTGTTTCTTTGCCAGCTCGGAGGCTGGAGTGGGGCCGCAAGAGGGGGCGGCTCAGGGCAGTGGGGCCCTGGGAACCAGGGGAGCTCAGCCCCGCTGCCCCACAGGGCAGCCAGCCAGCCAGGGCCCCAGATCCTCGGGCGAGAAGGCCTGAGGGGCTCCCCCCACGCCCCTGGCAGCCCCCAGCCCGAGGCCTGCCTCCCCCCTTCAGCCTGCCTGGGTGTGCGGTGGAGGGTCCTGGGAACTCTCCTGCCATGGGGGCTCAGCCACGTGTGCTGGCCTGGGGGACCCCTCGGGCGCTGGAGCCCCGGCATCCTGCTGAGGGCGCCCGGGGAGTCCTGGCTACAGAACCCCGAGCTCGATCTCTGAGCCTCAGTTTCCCTGTCTGCAAAACGGGAGACCCACCACAGGTGGGCTCGAGAAGTCAGAAACGAGGGTCCTCCGGTGCCCTGTGGGCGGCCAGCCTCGCCCACCCCTGAGGCCCGGAGCGGGCGCGTGCCCGCCGGCGTTTCAGGAGAGCGGGACGCGCGGGAGATGGGCAGAGGCACGTGGCGCGGGGTTGGCTCGCTCCATCGTGGGGCTGGCGAGGCCACCCCGCCGTCCGGCTGAACTCTGCCACCCCGAGCGAAGGTCCGCTCTGCTGGGAGGGCCTGAACCTTCGGCCGACGGAGCCCGGACCGCTCCGGGGACTCCGCGCGTCAGTCACTCCTACGAACGACCCGGCAGCACCGGGACTAGGGTTCGATTGGCAGCCTGGGCACGAGACCCCAGCCAGGCTGCCACGGAAACCCCATCACAGCCGCCTCCGTCATTGGCAGGCGCTTGTCACCTGCCCAGCGGGTCCTGCCCCTCAGAAGGCGCGGCTCTGCCAGGCGGGTGCTGGGCCAGGTGCCGAGGTGGAGTGAGGTGCTGGGTAGGGCTGACCCCGCTGAGGGCCTGCTGGGACTCGAGGGGACACCGGGGGAGGCAGGAGATGACCTGCCGCCGGGAAGTGTCGCCGCCCTCGCTGCAGAGGCTGTGGCCCTGAGCTCAGCGCTGGGATGGAAGGGCCGCCTCTGCTCTCTGCCTCGCCTCTCCCTCTTTTAAATGGTGGCCGTGCTGGCGGGGACGGGAAGGGAGGGGGCAGGATCAGAGGCTGGGGCGCCACGGGGGTGCCCGGGGGCAGCCGCTTGTCGGGAGTCCTGCCGCCGACATCCAAGGCTGGACGCGGGAGGTGCGTCTTCCCCTTGAAGAGGAGCCACCCCCCGACGGACGACTGAGAACCGGCTCAGGAGCTCTGAGAAGCGGCGCTGAGTCTGTGTCCCCGGGAAAGAGGCCGGCGGGCCGAGCCGGCCGGCCGCTCTGTCTCTGTGCCTGTCTCCCTCTCCATGCTTCCCTCTCTCTCCTCTCACTGTCTGTCTCCCCCTCTCTGCCCCCTCCCCAAGCCGAAAAGCGGGGAAGGGTAGGTGGGGCTCCTGCGGGATTGAGTGCTGAGGGGGTGGAGAGGGCCAGCAGGGGCCGGAGGGCGCGGTCCCCGCAGCACGGGCATGGCCACCGCAGCCCTTCCCCGTGGAGCCCGACTGTGGTCCAGAGCAGGGACCGCACTCCAGAATCCGCTCCAACAGCCCTGCGCCGAGCCCCAGACACCGTGGGACACCCGGACGGGGGAGGCGCGTGGCCCGAGGGCGTGGGGCCCGGACAGGGCTGCAGCGTGGGGGCGGCCTTGCCAGAGCGGGACGCACATCGGCACGGTGGGGTCAGTTCTCACCAAGCCCCCAACCCTGCCGGCCAGTCCCGCCCTCCTCTCTGTGCCCCCCGTGTCCACCTGCAGCTGCGGCCTCCGGCCCAGTCCCGCTGGGAGCCTGGGACAGGCCCGGCCTCCCGCCCCGCCCCGCCGGCCCCGCTCGCCCACTCCCCGGGGCTGGGTTCCCTGCCTCTGTGACCGCCGCGGGCCCCACCGAACGCTGCCGCGTCCTTCCGCAGCCTCGAGCAGTGTCCCTGGGGGGCGGCCTCCCTCCCCGGCCCTCCCAGGAGGCCGCGTCTCCGTTCCACTAACTCGGCGTTCAGCGTTTGGGTGACCATGGCGCGAAAATCCCCGGGGGCAGCGTGGCCTCGAAGGTGCTCTCCTGCCCACACGACGACGTGCGCTTTTTTCCTGGAACTTCCCGGGCTCTGTGCATCGTCCCCCACACTCCTCTCCTGGCCGAGGCCCGTCCCAGCGGGTCTGCTTCCGTCCGGGTCGCGCTGCTTCGTTTCCCAGGGGCCCCCTGCCCGGAATACAAGCACCTTTACGGAGTGAGACTGCTGATGGGGCGGCTCCCGGGCCCAGCTCTCCGCGTCCCCGCTGCCACCCACCCAGCACCCGACGGACCCGGCTCCAAGCTGCTTTCGGGGCGCCGCCCCACTGCAGCGGGGTGGCCAGATGACGGACCTCCGAGGCCCCCTCTGGCACCACACCCCCGCCTCTGGGAGTCCCACGGGGGCCCAGACGCGGCCGTGATGCCCCCAAAGGGAATGGCCAGCGCCTGCCCAACTGCCGCTCGCCCTCCGTGGACGTCTCCCTGCACCCTGCCCTCGGTGTCACCTCTGTGGACCCTCCCGCCCCTCCCCGGCCTGGCGCCCGCCTGGTGCTCCCCGAGGACACAGACCCCTTGCCAGCCCTGCCCCCCCCGTCCCCCGTGTGCGGGAACCTCCCCTCCTCGGCGGCCCTGGGCTCCCCGCTCCTGCTGCCAGCTTGTCTGGCGTCTTCCCTGCCAGGAGTCTGGGTGTGAAGAGGCTATTTTTAGCCTCTGTTATCCCCGTAATTATCGCGTCTCCCGTTTTGCCCCGGTGCTTGGTTCTGCCGGGGACTGTCAGTCTCTCCACACTCAGGGGAGACGGGACGAGGGGGACCCGGAGCCTCCCCTCGGCTCAGTCCCGGGCCTGCCTGCCTGTCTGCTTAGCAGAGGCCACGAGGGCCGCTCAGGAAGTTCCGACGACGCGTCCCCGCGGAGCGGACCGGGCAGGGGCGAGGGCCGGGCTCGGGCTGGGCCCTGTGCGCCCCACGGGGGTCCGGCCGAAGCTGGGTGTGCGACGAGCTCCCCGCTGCGCTCACGCTGCCTCGCAGCGCAGACACGCGGCCTGCCCCGGCGGCCCGGGGGGAGACGGGGGCTCGCGGTTCGCTCCGACACCCGCGGCTCCGGGAGCCCTGCGAGGCACCCCGCTGCGGCTCGCCCCGCGGCCCGGGCCGGGAGCCCGTGGCTGCGCAGGCCCCCGTCAGCGACAGACGGGGTGTGGGCGCCCGCACTGCTGCCCGGGCTCCTCGGTCCCTCCTTGGCTGGGGACAGGCGCCTGCGGAAGGGGGACGAGGAACCGGCTCCCCAGTCAGGGGAGGGCAGAGGACTCGTCTGAGGTTCTGGGGCCCGCGTCCGCCCAGGACTGCAGTTCCTGGGCCCGGTCGCGGCGCCGCATGGGGTTGTCTGCTTCCCCGGCCCCGAGCCTCCTTCGCCTCCTCCTAGCCAGGGCCTCGAGGCCCGTCATCCGCCCCCGCCATCCTGCCCCCAACGGCAGCCGCACACAGGGTTCCCAAACACTTCCCAGTGGCTCTGCTTGGTCACTCCTTCCCCGCTGCAGCCTCTCCCATCGCCTGCAGACAGCATATGGGCTGCCTCCTCCAGGAAGCCCCCGTGATGCTTGCTCCCATCCCAGTGAGCCCTAGCAAGCCGGTCGGCCTGGGCCAGTTGCCCACGTCACAGTCCCGCTCCGATTCCTGCACGTCTCTGCACCCCGGGAACGGGAGAAGGCCCCCCAGGCTGGCCCTTGGGCCCCCGGGACCAGCTAGCACCTCTCGCCCCTCAGGGCACTCCTGGTCACCCCCACGGCAGACTCAGTCGCCCTGAGTGGGCCTGGCTTCTGCGGCCAGCGCTGGCCGGTGTGTGAGGCGCGTGATGGACACGGGAGCCCTCAGCCCGGGGCTGGGCCTTCCCTGCTGGCTGCTTCTCCCGATGCTCATTTTCGCGGTTGTTGTTCTTTATTTAGTGCCTCCTGGCTTTTCCACCCTCTCCTCTCCCCCACCCCCCGGCGTTGCTAGGGGAACCAGCCTGCGGTACCCGCGGCATCCCTGATGGACAGGTTCGGGGCACCTGTGCGCGTGTCTGCGTGCCCTGCTGTGTGCACGCGTGTGTGTCAGGGTGGGCGGGGCCCTGCGGTTCCATGTTCAAGGTCAGGAGGCCCCGGGGGAGGCGGCGAGTGGAAACCACATCCTGAAGGTGGCCCAGCATCGCCACCACGGGCAGAGCCTGTTGCTGCCGCATCCCTCTCCTCACGGTCCCCTCCTGGGCTGTCACCGTCTCGGCCTCGGTTGACATCGGCCTGGCCATTGCTGTCCAGGAGGCCACCACAGCGGCCTCGAACCGGCCCCCGCCGCCCTCACTGCTCTCATTCCCCTTCCTCTCCCGGTGGCCTCTGGGCGGGCTGGGCGGAGGACCCCCCTTCTTCCCTCAGCAGCTTCGGGAGGCCGCCTCTCCACGCTGGGCCTCGGGTTTCCCGGCGTGGTACAGGGTGACCGGAGCTGCAGGCCACGATCAGAGTCGGGACAGACACCCCGGTGACAAGACCTTGCAGTCCCCTTAGCGTCCCTCCTCTCACCTGTCCCCCCATCTCAGCAATGGGAGCACCTGGGCCTTTGTCAAGTCACCGGGGGCCGGGGTGGGGGCCGGGGAGAGGGCTTCCATGGGGGAGGGGAGGGGGCGCAGCGGCTCTGCCTCGGGTGGCGGTGGCAGCACCAGGCTCTGTGCCTGCGGGGCTGATGGCAGCCCCTTCCCCCGCCCTCCTGGAGTCCCGATGAGCTGCGTGGGTGGGAGGGTGGCCGGGGGTGTCGTCCTGAAGCTGCCCCGCTTCCCCCTTCCCTGCCCTCTGCCCTCTCCCCCGGCCGGGGCGCAGGCTCTGGAGAGCCAGGACATAGAGGGGCCTCATCCCAGCCAGGGCCCGGCCCTCTGCAGCCAGAACCCCGGGCCGCGGCTGTGCCTCCCCCTCAGTCAGGGCAGAGAGGCGCCCCCGACACCTCACGACACCGCACGACACCGCACGACACCACACGACGCGCCCTGGGCTGTTTCTCGCGTTTTCTTCCCCAGCTCTGCACGCCGGACAAAGGGCCAGCTTGCCCCCTGCCGGGGGCCGTACGCTTCCCGCACGGCGTAACGTTTTGGGTAAATGAGGCTAAACAGATGGGCGGTTAAAATCAGTTCCATCTCTTCGTTTTTTATTGCGGCCGCTAGAAAATTTTAGTCACGTGTGCGGCTCGTGCGGTTTCTGCTGTCCTGGGCTGCACGCCCTGCCCAGCGAGGGTGGACGCTGCCACCCTGGGCGAGCGTCCTTCCGAGGGTGGGGCCAGGGCAGGGGCAGGGGCCTGTTTGCTGATTCTGACGGCCCAGGGGTCCCTGGAGCGCTGGCTGCCCCCCCCCCCGCCCCGTCAAGCCGGGAGTCTCGGGGGCCCCAGAGGGCTCTGTGCTGGGGGCAGGCTCTGCCCCGTGTCTGGGACGGCCCAGCGGTGGCTTCCTGCGCCCGAGGCCAATTCCAAACTCCTGGTAGGCGGGGCCATGCCCTGCTCAGCCTCCGGGGACACGGGCCAGAGGCTGGGACTTCCTCTTAGAGAGGCGGAGGGCGAGCGGGTCATCCCCAGAGACAGCAGCGACCCCGGGCTGGACGTGTCCGGGGCGTCGAGCACCCGCTCACGGGGGCCAGGAAAACCAGACGGCGCTCACGGAAGCCCTCCTGCCCCACCCGCCGCCTGGGAGGGGACCAGCTTTGCCTGCTGCAGGCCCTGAGCCGCGCCCCGGGCGCCGCGCCTGCCCCCAGGGGCCGTGCACAAGCCAGCTCCGACCTCACTCATTCATTCAACAAACACTTGCTGAGCACCGCGACGCGCCAGAAGAGCGAGACCAGGGCGACACTGGTACGTGAGGCAGGAGCCCGCCCCGGGCAGACACTGCGGCCACGTGGGCAGACAGACCCCTGGGGGCGCCCGGCCTCGCGGCACCGGGGGCGGCGGCTCCAGCCGAGTTCCCAGTCCGTCCTCTGACCCTTCGTTCATTCATCCACTCGTTTGCTCATCCCACGTGCCCGGCCCGTGCTCGCCGCCATCTACACGTCAATCGTCCGACAGACGCAGCACCCGTGGGTGACCCCGGGCCCCGTGACCGCTGCCATCGCCGGCCTCGGTGGGCGGCCTGGGCCGTGGCGGCAGTGACACCGTGAGCCCCCGAGGCAGCTGTTCGCCCGCCCGCTGTGCTCCGGGTGCTCACCCCACACGCTTATTGTGCGTTTGTTCCGGGGGGGGCGGGGGGGACACAGGAGCAGAGCGAGGAGCAAATCCGGGCTCCAGACCGCGCTCAGATCTGGTCGTGTGGGTCCCCTGTGCCGATGCCACACTGGCCCTCCCCTCAGCCTCCCCCGTGGCGCCCCCACAGCTGCGGGCTTGCCCCCTCCTGGCCCGACCCCTGACTCGGCTCCAATCCCTGGGCGTTTGGCGGGGATTCAGGAAGAAAGGGGGCGGGAGGGCGACAGGACACAGGCGGCCCTGCGGGAACTGCCGCCAAGGCCCCCGCCCAGCCTGGCAGGTGGCAGCGGGGTCCTGCAGTCTGAGGGGGCCGTCTGGCTGGCCCCCGGTGACAGGACCGCTCGCGACCTGGGCCGCAACGCACACGGGTTACGAGTGACCACAGAGTGACCGGCCGAGTCAGGCAGACGAAAGCAAGGCTGCCCGAGGCCTCAGCCTGCCCTCGCCACCACCCCCAAAGCAGAGCCCTGCTGGCCACTGTGGTGTCAGGAACCTCGGGGGGGGGGTCCTTCTGCCACAAGGCAAAACCGGAACCCCCAACCCTGCGTTTGACAAGAGGCCGACGCACGTCCCTGCCACGCCGGCCACCGGGGTCCCCCGCAGCGCACCCCGCAAACACCCGCCGCGGCCTGCCCCGACCTGGCTGCTCTTTCCCACGTCCACGCCGTCGTGTGCCCCGCCATTCGGCAAGCTCCCGTCTCAGCTCCGGGCCCCAGCCCCAGCGCCCCCTGCTCCGGCCGGCCGGCCCAACGCTCCCAGGACCAGGCTCACCGCACCGGGCCCCGGCCTTTCTGAGTCGGCGGCCGGCGAGCCTGCCCCTGCCACTGGCTGCCCCCGGGCACAGTCCGCCTCAGTCCCACCTTGTCCTCCTCTCCCCACGCCGCCCTGTGTGCTCAGCGGCCCAATGTGTCAGACGGCGGCAGCCGGTCCCGGGGTCCTGCCGGCCGCGACAGGACTCGGAAGAGCCCGTGCCTTCCCCACCCTGGTCCCCCAAAGACGGGATCCGTCGAAGTGCAAGTTCTGTGTGGGCCTGTGGGCTCTGGGGAGCAAAGCCATCGCGGTCGCCTGCGGCGTCCCAGATGCGGCAGAGGGGCCTTGGGCCGGGCAGCCCCTCCGAGGCGGGTCCCTAGGGGGTGCCAGGGCCCCTTCCCTGGCGCCCCTCTGCGCGGTCCGCCCTGCCCCCACCCGCACCAGGGCCTCGGGGGCCACTGGTGCCGCAGCCGCGTGATGCCTCCCCCTCCCACCAGCCTGCCTTCTCCCAGCCCGGCCCCCTTCACCCCCACTGTTCATACCCTCCCCCCTCACCCTGTGATTCCCGCAGGGTCCAGTCCTGTCACATCATTCCCCCCGCCGCCCACCAAGCACTCCAGGCCCTCCATCCCTCCCCCGCCTCCTCCAGGAAGCCTTCCCGGGCTGTTCCCTGCTCTGTGCCGGCCCCACAGCAAGGGCTGTGCCCGGCCCCCTCAGATCTCCGGCTCGCTTCTCTCTGGTCCCCAAACTGGAGCGCGACGGCCACACCACAGGCCCCTGAGCTCTCTCCTCTCAACTTCATCGGCCCTTTGAGCCCCGGTACCCAGCTGGGACGCAGCCTGTCACGCCCACCTCCGGACCCTCCGGCCTTTGTCTCACAGTGGGCCCCGCCCGGCTCCGCTGGCCCTTGCCTCTCCCGGGGAAGTGAGGGGGCTGCCTGCCCTGCAGCCCTCGTGTTCCCCAGTACCCCGTAGCCAAGGGGGCGGAGGCGTGAACGCAGCCGCGCGCCCCGCTCTCGTTTTCCAGAGAACCTGCACACGTTTGCTCTCACGGAACCCGAAGGACATCCCTGTCGTGAGACAGGCCTCGGCATCTGCCGGCCGTGAGTAGGGGGTGTCACTCGCCGACCGCGCAGTCGCGATCGGGGGCCCCCTCCCAGCCCTGCCCCCTCCCCAGAGGCCTCAACCCCCTCCCGGGTCCCTTCCTTCTCCTGCTCCCCAGGCACACCAGCTGTCCCTCCATACGGCTGCGCCGGGACAGCGCTCATTTCTGTGGCACCAGGACACACGCCCCCGCATCCTTCTGCCCGGCAACACTGCCCCCCCCGGCTGGGCAGGGGGCCCAGGGCAGAGGTGTCACGGGGACAGGACGTGGCCTTCTCCCGGCCCCTCCTCCCACGGTCCCAGCCACGGAAAGGGCCACGTGTCCTCCAGGGTCGCGTTGCCTCATGTGGCCTAGATCACGGGGATCTTGGGGGTGTTGGGGTCTTCAGCAGGTTCTCCTGTGACACCTGCCAGGGCCACTCTGGCCCCTCTTCCCAAGTCCAGGGGGTTTGTGGGGCCTGGGAGAAGTCCTTAGGTGTCTCCCCTGCACCTCAGGGCCTGGGCTGCATCGGGTCATCTGGGGCCCCAGCTCCGCATCAGGGAGAACCCCGCAGGCCGAGGCGGGAGCCCCTCGTCCCTGCACCTTGCTTTCCAACAGTAGAGATAGGCCTGCAGGGCCGCCTCCCAGCCGTCCGGGAGCCCGGGGCACCCCGCCAGGGGCTCTGCCAGCGTGCGGCACTGATGGGGCAGCCGCTTCGGGGACCTCTGTGGCCCTCACCCTCGGGGACAAACCCCTCACAGGCCCCTCGCTGGTGGCTGCAGTGGCTTTGGGGACCCATTTCACATTCTTCTCAGCCCCTTCCTTGCCTGCTGCCCACTCTGCCCAGCACCCCGCCCGAGTCCAGCCGTGTCCTCAGGACGAGGCACCCTCCCGCCTCTCAGCCGGCCGCAGCTCTGAGCCCCACACCGCCGGTCGGCGATGCATCCCCTGGGGGAGCCCTGCGGTGCCCAGATGGCGGGCAGGTACCTCTCAGAGGAGCAAACTCTTAGGAAAGCTCCCCAGACTGCAAGTGGGCAGCGGCTCCTGAGGGGTGTACCCTTCGGCCTGCCCTGAGGGACAGGGAGAGTCGTAAACCCAATGGAGGGGTCGTCGAGGCCCCCTGCGGCCGGTGTGCCCAGGCCAGAGGCGGCTTTGGGTCCCAGAGCGCCTGGCGGACTCACTGCTTCGTCCTCAGACCCACCGTCCGGGGAGGGCGCGGGCTCCCCAGAGGCCCCTCAGCTGAGGTGGCAGTTAGCTTAGCCACGCCCCCGGTTGCCGCTTGTGACTGTGAAGGGAGACTTGCACCAGAACCCCTTGTCCTCAGGGCGTCCACGCCCCCCCCCCATCCCCGGGGGACTCTCGGGCAGTGGCCTGGGCAGCGGGAGTTGCGAGCGGAACAACCAGGGGGCAGAGACGGAGAGCTGCGGTTCTGGAGTGGCCCAGAGAGCCCAAACCCATAGAATGAATTCAGGCGGACGCGGCGCCCACGGTGGCCTTGGGGACACGCGCCCCCAAGGGTCCTCCTGGTGGCAGCCAGGAGCGCCTCAGGAGAGGAGCCCTCAAACCCTGGCGGGGGCCCGAGGGAGGCCCCCGGGGGACAGCAGGGCCTGTCGGTGGGGCACCCCACAGTCACGGCGACAGCCCTGTCCCACGGCAAAGCAGACTCGGGGGCCGTTCGCAGCCCCCAGACTGCCGTCCCTCTGCGGCTCAGACACCCAAACCGCCGGGCAGTTCCAGCGGCCGGAGCGTCAGTTGGGGGTGGAATTCCGAGGCCGGTGGCCGTTGGGGACGGGAGCCCTGGGGACAGTATTGGCTCGCGGAGGGGTCTCTCAGGAGGTACCCGCCCCCGCCCGCCGCCGAGCCCCCGGGAAGGGCGGGGACACCGCGGCCGTCAGTCCAGGTGCCCGGCGCTGCGGTCACCTCCCGCGCCCGCCCGGCCGGCCGCTTCCTCCTCCGTCTCCCGGGGCTCACGGGCCTCGGCCGGCCTCCGGACGACACTGCGCAGAGCCGGGCGCAGTCGGGCCGGCCGGGAGCCAGGCCGCCGGGCTCACCTCGGCCTGGCTTGGCTCCCCACCCTGGGAACTCATCAATGCCCTCGAGACGCCCCGCTGAGGCTGAGCACGGGCGGGCTTTGCAGGGAATAAACTTGCGCCGTCCTGCGTCCGGGGGCCTGCCCGGCTGGCGGGACCCGGGCCGTCCTGAGAAGTGCTGAGTGACCTCAGGGCCAGCGCTGTCTGTCTCCCCGACCCCAGGTGTCGGTCTCAAGGACACCCCTGGAGTTTGCCCGCGGGCCACAGGGGCTGGGGCCTGCTCTTGCCCCTTCTGGCCCGAGGCCCGACCCCTTCCTGTCTGCTCCCCGGGGCCCCAAGGCCACCAGGCCCTGCAACCTCCAAACGGGCAGGCCCCCTGGCCTGGCGCAGCGCCCCCTCCCCAGCCACCCGCGCGCCTTTTCCTCCCCTGGGTTTCAGCTCTTTCTTCTGATGAGGGCCCTTCCCGCTCACGGCAGACGCAGACGGAAAAAAACCTCCCGAATCCCAACACCCGGGGAGCGCTCTTGGTTTAAGTTAGAGCCACGTGACTCTTCCACCGCCCGTGGGATCCTGAGCGATTTCCCACGTCATCGGTCTAAAGGAGCAGCTGCTGCCGCTGCCCAGCTTCCCTCTCGTCGCACCCGTGCGGCTGCTCTAAGCCCGGGAAGAATCCTCGGGTCCCGAGTCTTTCCCGCGCTCACTTCTCCTTTTCCGTGGACTGACGTTCGGAAGTGGGGCTCTGCCTAACCGGCGCCCTCCGGGGCTCTCTGCCCAGCTTCCCGCTCCCTGACCTCCTCAGCAGCCCGCACAGACCAGGACGTTGCTTGTGCAGCCGCCGTCTGGTTAGCCCGGGGCTCCTTTCTGAGTCTCTGACTCGTTCCCAGGCCCCTGACACGACCTAACGAAGGGCGAAGGGCGTCTCCTGTGCTGGGGCTTACAGCCCAGGGGGCCTGTGGCTGGGATAGCAAGGGACCCGGGCAGAGGGGTGGGGAGGGCAGGGAGAGGGCAGCAGCTGGGGGTGAGGGAGTGGAGCGGCGTGAGGGGCAGGGGGTGATGCTCCAGGCGACTGACCGCTTGTCAGATCTGGGGGGCTGGTATTTCCCGAGGTCTTGGGGGAACTGACCAGAAGGCCGTGGCCCTGGGGCGGGGCTGGACGAGGTGGGGGAGGCGGCCGAGGCCGGGCTGCAGGGTCTGCAGGGCTGGGAGACGGGGGCCAGAAGGCTGCGCCACTCCCCTGGTGCTGGGGACAGGTGAAGAAGGTCACCGCAGGCGGGGACTCAGTGTGCTGGAGACAGCGGGCCGTGGCGGGCAGAGGTGCCCATGCTCTGCCCTCCTGTAACTGCCTTCCCTGGGGTTCCCTAAAGTCACCCCCTGGGGCTCACTGGCCCTGCCTCCGACTTTGGATTCCCCAGGGTCTCACCTCACCTCCTCCGGGAAGCCCCCCAGGCTCACGCCCACTGTCAGGTCCAACAGCTTGGCTCCGCCCCAGGCTTGGAATAGATGACAATGACCCTTACCTCCTCCATGAAAAGGGTTTGGGGACCAGTTTGCAGAAGGGGTTCAACCTCCAAAGGAAACTCTCCTTCAAACGTGTCCACAGCCCCCCCAAAGCCAGCAGCCAGAGCGCAGGTCATGAGGGCGTTTGTGCAGGCCAGCACCTTGGCGTGGGTGCTGGGGACACTTCCAGGGGTCGCTGGGTGGGCGACGGGGCCCAGGAAGGAGCCTCGGGTGGCACTGAGGGCAGCTCAGGTAGGGGTGCGGGAGGACGTTAAGTGGTGAGAGGACGAGGATGGACAGCTGTGGGGGGCGGTAACTGGGACTAAGGTTGGGGCCAGAGAGTGGAAAGGGTTAAAGGGATGCGGGGACCATTCCTCAAGGGAGGAGTAGTGGGCTCAGGCCCTGTGGGGTGAGGGGGGTACCTGCAGCTGCTCTCTGGGTCCAGCCCGGAGAGGGACCTGCGGGTGCTCCAGGGGCCGCCGAGCGAAGAGCACGGGCACCGGCCTGCCCACTGGAGCAAAGCCCTGCCACCCCCGCCTGCTGGGGACCTGTGGAAGCGGAGCCGGATGGGCGGCCCAGGGAGGGCCGAGGGCAAGGAGGGCCCAGGCCGCCTCCCGGAGCGCACGGCCTGTGACCCCTCGGCTGGTCCGCGCTGCCTCATGCCGCCCTGCGTGCTGGCCCCTGCCTGAGCCGTGGATACAGGGACAGTAGGAGACCGGCCTGGTCACTGCCACCGGACTCGGGATGCAGACTCGCAGAGCCCCTGGGGTGGGGAGCCTGGCGGGGTGGGCTGGGCCGAGGGGCAGCAGCCCAAGTTCGGAGCCTCCTGGGGCCCACAGAGACCTCGGGGGCCTGGGATGGGGCCCTGGTGTGCCCTGGCCCCGGCTCCGACAGGTGGGAATGACACTGCCCTGGGGCCCCGTCCTAGGAGCCGCACCCAGCGATGGCGGCCGCACCCAGCGACAGCGGCCACCGGCCCCCGCAGAGGTCCAGCCACCTGCTGCTCGGCGAGGAGGACGCGGAAAAGGACCTGGAAGCCGGTGAGCGGGGCCAGCGCGGCCTCCTCGGCCACGTCCGGCCTGGGCCTCGCTCTGGCTGCCTGCCCCGGCCCTGGCTTTGGCCGTCAGCCGGGGCTTCCCGAGCAGAGAGCAGACCGCACCCCTGCACCCTGTCGCCCCTGGCTCCGGCGGGCGGGGCACTGGGGTGCCGGGTGGGCTCCTCCGCGGGGCGGGGGGGGTGGCGTCCCGGAGAGCCTCGTTCCCTTCCGCCCCCTCCGATGGAAGATGGTGGAAGGGGTGTTAATCGGCTCCGTAAAAGTGTCAGACGATTTGCAAACCCCTCGGGGTCATCACAAAGCTCCGGGCTTGGTTCTGTCCCCGCGGGAGGGCCCAGCCTGGAACCCAAACAGCTGCCGCCCACCACGAAGTGTAGGGGCCCAGGGTGACCTTTTTGTCCCAAATGATGAGCAATTCCTTTGGCACCTCATCTTCCCCTTGGGCCCAGTTTTCGGCCCCGGCCTGGCGTGTCCCCTCTCCTGGGCTGGCCAGTCACTGCGCCTCTGGTCGGGGTCTCAGCGTCCAGCGAGGCGTCTGCCCTGAGTCTGCAGAGTTTCCTAGCTACTTTCACACTATTTTTCCTGCAAATGCTTTATAAAAAGAAAAAAAAGCTGCGTGGGCCCGTGTGACGTGGGGCCCAGCCGGGCAGGGAGCTGGGAGGTCCGGGGCTCCCCCTCGGTGCCCCCAGCGCAGGCTGCAGGGGTCCCACACCGCCTCTCTGCTCCTCTGTCCTGCCGACCCCCCAGGCAGGGTGACGGCGGGTGAGCCCCTGAGCAGCAGCCCGCCCTGGGAGAAGGTGCTTGTTGCCAAAATCAGGGCCATGCCAGCCACGGAGAAGAGCGAGCTGTTGGAGGCCATCTGCCACTGCATCCGGGAGCACAGCCAGGTGGGACCCCGGGACGCCCCCGGGCCCGTGGAGGACGGCTCACCCCGCGACCTCCCGGACTCGGAGGGGGCGGGGCCGGCTCCCACCACCCTCTGCAATCTCTGAAGTCGCTGCCCTTCCGGAACGCGCGCGGAGGGGCAGGAGGGGCACACGGGACCCACCCCCTGGTGCTCAGACGCCCGCGCTGGTGCCTGTCAGCCAGGCACAGGCCCGGATGCCACAGGGAGCCCCGCACATGCTGCCCCCCATGGGGCCTCAGGGGCTCCAGAGGACCCCGCGGCGTCGGCTGTACCCTGGGAAGTCCCCGCCCACGGGGCCTCCCGTGACGGCTCTCAAGCCAGGCCCATGTCTTCCCCGACGGCCCACGCGCTCCCGCCCTCTGTCCTGCGAGAAGGTGGTCGGGCTCTTGGTGGGGCGGGGGCTGCCGTGGCCCCTCTCCGCACATTCTGGCTTCAGATCCTCCGGGGCTGACAGGACAGAGGGTCACGTGTGCTTACGGAGGGAGACGGGCTCCGCGCACGTGCACGGAACCTGCCCACGGCCGACCCAGGCACGGGAGACCCAGGCGCAGGGTGGGCAGACGAGCCGTCCAGGCAGAAGGAACAGCCTGTGCCAAGGCCCTGAGGCCAGCGAGCTGGCAGCACCAGCGGGTGGGGGCACTCTCGGACGGTGCCAGCAGGGCCGGGCATCACGGTCGCCTCTGTGCCACAGCAGGGGCTGCCCTGGGGTCGTGCACAGGTGGGCATGGCCAGAATCACCCCTGGCGTGAGCCCTGGCAGGGCCCCGTCTGTCCGTGCACCCCGGGCGCTGACGGCCAGCGTGGAGCAGCCGGCAGGGCGCGAGCGCTGTGCCCTGCCCGCCCACAGCTCGTCAGGGAGGAGGCGGCGTCAGGCGCCGACATCCGGGACCTGCTGGCCACCTTGAACCTGAACCTCGAGCAGCCTGTGGAGCAGGTCAGTCTCTGGGGAAGCCCGGGAGGCTGCGACCACTCGGGTCCTGCCCTGGCCCCGCGTCCCCAAGGGACGAACATGACCTGCCATCTGCGTGTGCGGAAAGTGCCGGAAAGGCATCTCGGCTGTTTCAAGGTGCTCGGACCCTCAGGTGGGCCGGGCCTGGAGGGGAGGGCGGCCTGGGGGCGCCACTTCCGTTCCCTCACTCAGCAGGGTTTGCTGAGCGCTGGCCCCCGGGGTGCAGCAGTGGCCAGCGGGGTCACACGGGAGGGTGGTGTCAGCGTGAGAGTCGGCACGCGGGCACGTTGCAGACGTCCTGCCCAATGTACAAGCCACACATTTTCATCGAGAAAATAATAAAAGGCAGTTCTAGGAGATTCCGAGAGTGGCCTCCTGTGCCCACGGGAGGCGTGCTTGGGCTGCAGAGGGTCAGGGCTCTGCCCTGGGCACCCGAGGGGAGCAGGCTGGGAAGCCCGGTGTGGCCAGAGGGCTCTGGGCAGGGACTCTGGGCAGGGACACTGAGTGGCGTGGGTGTGGCTGCGGCCCACGGGAGCAAGGTGGGGCCTCACCCGGGGGTGGGGGCTGTGGGAGGGCTGAGGCCCAGGATGAGGGGTCGGGGGCTCCGGGACCGCCCTGCAGAAGCCACAGAGCTTGGAGCCCCAGGACCCGCCCAGAGGCCACGCAGGATGGACGGGGCCGCGGTGTCCCCACACGACTCAGCCTCACAGACAGACCGGGGCGGGCACTGCCAGGGGCCTGGGGTGGGGCGGTCCCCGACCTCAGCCCCATCACCCCGGGTGACGCGCCCCCCGGCCCGCGGCTGCCCCGCCCTCCCGCAGAGCTTCCTGTTCTACCTGTACGGGCTGCTGCTCAGAGAGAGCGCCTGCGTGGAGCTGGTGAGGAAGCACCTGGCCGGCCTCCTCGAGCTGTCCCACCAGCTGTCCAGCCAGCGGGAGGTGGGTTGGCGGCCCTGGGACCCCAGGCCCCGCTGGCCTCGCTGCTTCCCTGCGCTCGTCCATAAGCGCGGGGGCCACCGGTGCAGCGCTGACCTGCAGTGACCGCGGGACCGCCCGCATCACGTCCCAGCTCCCTCCTGGCCGGGCACCCCAGGAGCGGGCTCTGCTGCCTGCCCTCGCACGGCCTCGGGAGGGGCGGGCAGGAAAGAGCAGGCCGCGCTGCGTGCCGCTGCTCCGGACCGCTTCACGGGGCCCTCGGCCCGCAGGGCACCGCGCTGGTCGTCGGCGTCACGTCCGCCTCGCACATGGAGGAGGTCTGGGCCACGATGGAGCACCTGGGCCGCACCCGGTTCCTGAGGTCTGGCTTCGTGTCCTCGGACGGCCAGGTAGAGAGGGCGGGTGCGGCGGGCAGCGGGCCACCTGGAGCGTGTCGCTCGCCTGCCCCGAGCCTCGGCTTGCTCGGTGGAAACCAGGGGGTGACCCCTGCCTGGCCCACTCGGACATTCTCTGTCCTTGCTGGGGCCCCGTGGATGTGAGCCTCGTCCACGGGGCTGCAGGCCCGGGTGCTGAGCCTCCATCAGGGCTGACGGTCACGGGCTGTGGGCCCGCCCCATGCACGGGGCCGGGGCCTGATTCCCTGCTGCGCCCCAGTCCCGGGCACCTCTCTGGAAAGAGCAGATGAATGGCAGCCGGAGAGGGGGTGCTGGCCAGGGAGGCGGCGGGCCAGCTGGAGGGGCTGGGGAGCGGAGGGCCCTTCAGGAGGAGGGGCTGGCCCGGGCCTGTGCGCAGGCCGACCCTCGCCCAGCGAGCCCTCTCTCCCGCGGCGGGCCGGGGGGTCTGCAGGCCTGCAGGGCCCCGCCCCCCACCACCCTCCCCGCCTGCAGCAGCCGGACCCCAACCTGCACTGGAAGTGGGTCGGCAGCACCTCCCTGCTCTGCTACGGGCAGATGGCCACGCACGCCGGGGCGCAGGTCCTGCCCTGGGTGGACAACATCGTCTCCAGGATGGTCTACTACTACTCCTGCAGCAGCTACGTGAGCCCCGCGGGGAGCCCGACCGCGTCCCCGGGTGTGCTGGGGCCCCCGGGGGACCGCCGGCTCCCCGACGTGGCCCGTCCGCCCCTCTGTGCGCGCACAGGACAACATCCTGAAGACGAGCTTCCTCTCGGCGGCCATCATGCTCATGAAAGCGCTCAGGTGGGAGGACAGCGCCCGCGGCTACAAGTTCACGCAGATTCCGGAGCTCATCCACTGCCTCCTGGTGAGCGGCCGCCCGCGGGCGTCTGCAGGGCCCGCCAGGGCCGAGGGCGCTGGGCGCGCGGGGCCGGGTGCCACCACCATGCTCTTGCTCTGCCCCCAGGGCACCCTTCAGAAGGAGCCCAACTGCCTGGCCTCCCTCTTCCGGCAGAAGGTCATACTGGTCATCGTGGGACTCAGGTAACCGTCTCCCGGGGTCCAGGAGTGAAGACGGGCCGGGTCCTTGAGTCTGGGTGAAGGTCGGTGTGAGAGGACGAGAGGATGCGACCGAGAGCCAGAGTGGGCGGGGCTGAAACCAGGGGCCGAAGCCGCGCTGGGCCAGCCGAAGCCGGCGGCCACGTGCACCGGGCACAGCCAGACTACTGTGCTTCCTGTCCCGGACAGGGTGTTAGCACTGGGCCACCAGGACCCCGACCCTGGTCACAGACCGACCCCCGACCCTGGTCACAGACCGACCCCCGACCCTGGTCACAGACCGACCCCCGACCCTGGTCACAGACCGACCCCCGACCCTGGTCACAGACCGACCCCCGACCCTGGTCACAGACCGACCCCCGACCCTGGTCACAGACCGACCCCCGACCCTGGTCACAGTCGGATCCCCGACCCTGGTCACAGACCGACCCCCGACCCTGGTCACAGTCGGATCCCCGACCCTGGTCACAGACCGACCCCCAACCCTGGTCACAGACTGACCCCCGACCCTGGTCACAGACCGACCCCCGACCCTGGTCACAGACCGACCCCCGACCCTGGTCACAGACCGACCCCCGACCCTGGTCACAGACCAAACCCTGACCCTGGTCATAGTCGGATCCCCGACCCTGGTCACAGACTGACCCCTGGTCTCATTCACGCAGCTGGCACTGACCCCAGACTAATCCCCGAGCTTTCTCACAAGTAAATGTTGTGACCCCAGGAGGGGAGAGTGACGAGTTGGGGTTCCCCTCGCAGTCCAGACGCGTTCCTGCAGCAGCGCCGACTCCCAGCCCCGAGCCGGCGTCTGGGGGCTGTTTGTCATCCCGACCCGGGCCCACGTCTTACGGGGCACAAACCCCTCCCTGCTGGGAACGCACGTCGGCCAGGCCTTTCGTTCCTCGGGCGGTGGCCCGTGTGACAAAGTCCAGACCCTGCTGTGTTCCTCCCAGCACCCTGCGGCCCAGCCTCAAGCCCATGGTCAAGTCCAGGATCCTGCACATCTGCCTGCAGAGCTTGTACAAGCTCCCACCCCCGGAGACGCTGAAGGCCTGCCCCCCTCCTCTGGAGCTGGCCCTGGACGTCATGGTGACTGCCCGGTTCCGGGGCCTCTCTGTCCCCCGGGGTGGTCAGGTCCGAGTACCACACATGCAAGTGAAGGGGGCAGGGGAGGGAGCGCTCAGCCCCAGGTTTTCTCAGAAAGTCGGCTGGGGTTAGGTTTCACGCTTACGCAGCCGAGGGAGCGGGCCCCGGTGCCGTCACGCGGAGGAGCGGGTTCGTTCCCTGGACCAGCATTTAGCCTCCCGGCTCTGCAGTGCCACGTGATAGGAGCACACTCACTCATTCATTCAGCAGTCACGGAGCCACCCCTAGTGCCAGCGCTGCGCTGGCGTGCCGTCCGCCATCGCCTGAGCACGGGCCGGGGACACACGCCCAAAGACAAAAAATGCTCCTAGGGCGAGCCGGGAGGGCGAGGACGAAGGAGTCTGACCCTTGAGGGACCGAGGTGTTTAAGGCGGACAAAGGACACGAGTGGTGGCAGGGGCTGCTCGTGGAGCGCTGGGAGGACGCTGGGGAGCCGTCGGAGGAGCCCGCCCCCCCGGGGCCCTGCGGGGAGGGGTGCGGAGCTCGCGGGGCCGCCCCAGGCCCCGGTGACCAGGCGCCGCGGCGCCGCAGGTGCTCTACCGGAAGTCCATGCAGGCGCTCGACCTGCTGCTCCGGACCTTCGTCTCCGAGAACAAGAGCATGGACGAGGTCTGCTTCCTGCTGCAGGTGCGCCGGCCTGCGGTGCCGCGGGCTCCGGGCGCTTCCCGGGGAGGGTCCCTGGTGGGCGGGCTCGCCCGGCTCCCCGATCCAAGTGCCCGGGGGCTGTCAGCGCCCGTGGGGGCTGCGGCAGGTGCTTGGGTAGCGTCGAGGAGCCTGCGAGGAGCTTCCTTCTCGGGTCCCCGGGGACGGGAACAGTCTCGGGGACGGCCTGCGGGTTCCCGCACGGCCTGGGGATGCTCTCCTTCAGCCGCCCGGCTTCCCCCTGCTCCACCAGCCCCCACGGCCCTCGCAGCCCCGAGGCTGCTGAGGCAAAGGCCGCACTCGACCCGACGCCGCTTGCGTGTGGAGTGGCCCCGGACCCAGCCTCTCCCGACGGAGCCGGGCTCGGGGCGAGCAGGGAGGGGCAGGAGTCTGGGGGAGCGGGACCGGCTCGGCTTCGGCCACCCTCTCAGCACCCCTGTCCCCGTGGCCGCGCCCTGGGCCGGTCTGGGCCGGGGGTGAGGGTGGGTCCGCGGGGCTGGCCGGGCCCTCAGGCTCCTGCTGTCCCGCTCAGCACATGGAGCCCTGGCTGGAGTCGGACAAGAGCTACGAGCGCAGGCGCGTGGTGCAGTCCGTCTTCCTGCTCCTGAAGTACGTGGTGGACTGCGTGAAGTTCACGGTGAGTCTCCCGGCAGCCCGCGACCCTCGGGGGGTGCGGCAGGGGCGACGCTCTGCCCCTGACGCTCGCAGTCGGGGTTCACCCAGCCCTGGACCGCTAGGCTCAGCGCCGGAGACGAGACGCACGCCCTGCCCGGGGAGCCCCCAGCCCCGACGGGAAGGTCGCGACTCAGATAGGGCCGTCTGGGGCGCTCTGCACGGCGATGCCGCCTTCGAGCAAGACCTGAAGGCAGGGAGGGCGGGCAGCCGGGCGGCTGGCCAGGAGGACCGCGTTCGGCGGAGGCCCCGACGTGAGTGCCGTGCTTGCGGAGGACCCAGGGCAGCCAGTACAGCCTTGGGGAGGAAGCAAGGGAGGGCGCCGCTGCCGGGCTGAGTGGGAGGCTCTCAGCACCCAGACCGCGAGGTGCTGGAGTAAAGACAGACAGACGGACCAGCAGGAAAAGGAGGGGTCGAACACTAGGTCCCCATTTATACAGTCGATCGAGTTTCAACAAAGGCACCAAAGCTCTTGAATGGGGAAAGGAAAGAACTTTCCAGAAAAGTGCCGAAACAAGCAGAGGCCCCAACAAGGGAAAAAGAACCCAAAGAAACCCTAACTCCCAGCTCGCACCCCAAACAAAAATCGTTCAGAACTAAGGCTAAAGTTCCCGGAAGAAAACAGAGTTTCTCTTCCAACTTGGGATGGGCGGAGCCTTCTTGGACAGGATGTAGGAGGCAAGAACTGGAAACAGAAATGTGGATAAAATAGACGTCGTCAAAACTGGAAAGGTCTGTGCCTCACGGGACACCATTGCGGGAATTAAGCCTCAAGTCGCAAATAGGAGGAAACCCGTCCCGCGTGGGTGTCCGACGGAAGGCGCGCACCGGGGGGATCGGCCGAGTTCTGCCGTCGAGAGGGAAACTGCGGTTTCCAAACCGGCAGAAGTTGGACAGGTGCTGCGCGGCGCACAGGACAAGGGACATGCTCAGCACAAGCCGCCACAAAGCCACGACGGGGCAGCGCCGCGCACGCTGGAGGCCAGAGTAGGGAACAGACCGCGCGGAGCGTGGACAGGCACGCGGGGCCCCGGAAGGTCACGCGCTGCGGGTGCACGAGCGGAAGGGCTTTCCGCAGGTCCTGCCAGGCCAGCCTCCGCAGTGACCGGAAAGAAAGAAAAACAGACACGTGAGCAACGCACTCCGTGCGCCCCAACAGAACCCCGACACCCACGTGGCCGAAGAACCCACCGACCCACGGGCTGCCACGCCAGGACCAGTCAGAGGAGGCCGCAGCGCATGCGACTCAGCGGAACGCGCCGGCGCACAGTAGGAGCCGGTGACGGGGCAAGGAAGCAGGAACGCTCGCCCGGGATGCGGAGGAAAACCTTGTCAGCAGCAGACCCAGAAAAGACAGAGACAAAACCGCAAGACACCGTTATAAATTCAGCAACTCAAAGGAAAACATGAACACGGCAGAATCAAGCGTCTGCAGATAAAAAGTGACCACGAAAGAAGCCAAACGGAAATTCCAGAAATGGTAAAACAGAATAACTGAAGCGGAAAACTGACCGTTGGTTTCACGAAAGACCGGGCGCTGCAGGAGAAAGCACCGCTGCCCCCGAAGGAGGGCAGAAGCCATGGAAGCAGACAGAGGAAGAGGAAAGGCCCCAGGGAAAGTGAAGTCTCAGTGGCCTCGGCAACACCAGCAAGCAGGGACAGAACGGTCTCCATCTTCAGACGCGAGGAGCGACGCGAACCCACGGCTGCAAGCGGCGCAGTGGACCTCGAGCGGGACACACACAGGGACGACCGCACCGAGCACGCCGCAGCCCAAACTGCTGGAAGCCGGGGCTAAAGAGCAAAAGCCCCCGGCGCCCAACAGAAATAAACGCGCGCGCGCGCACGGGCGACAACGGGGACCGCCACCAGCTTTCCGTGGGGCTCAGGGCGACGCCGGCCCTTACGGGCGGGCGGCCGAGGACACTGGGCGGGAGAGGCCGCGGGGCTGGGTGGAGCGAGGCGGACGGTCGCGGGACCGTGCACGGGGCAGCAAGGAGCCAGGCCCGGCTCTGCTCACGGCCCCTCCCCAGGAAGAGGCCGCGCCCTCCGTGCTGGGCCACCAGGCGGGGCTGCTGATGCTGCTGTGCCAGGACAAGGACGAGGTCACCAGGAGCTACTCGCGCCAGTGCGTCTACCTCCTCCTGCAGCTCCTCATCCAGCAGAAGGGTGAGGTGCGGGCGGGACGGGGGAGGAGGCCGGGCAGAGGCCGGGGCGCCGACTCCTCCGGGCTTCACCGGCGGTCTGGAGAGGAGGGAGCCACTTCGCAGGCTCCAGCAGCCCCTCCGCCTGGGTGCCCCGCAGCAGGGAGCACGGCAGAGTTCATATATTTGAATAAAATGAAGAATTTTGAAGCAAGGACGCACGCAGAATCGAAGACGTTCTACCATTTGGTGAAGGTGAGGCCTGGCACGCGGGGGTCCGCCAGGGGCCGACGGCTGGCCGGGTGCTGCCCCGGGACCCACAAACCACCCTAGAGCTTGGGGTCTTGGTCCACGCATCTCCCCCGCCCATTTTACAGACGGGGTCGGGCTTTTACGGCCCGAGTCAGCCGGGCGGCCGACCCGGGTGAGGCCGCTTGCGCCCGTTGTCCCCAGAGCGGTCCTCCCGAGAAGGGGCGGCTGTGGGCCTCAAGCGGTCTGACTCCAGCCGCTGGGTGGCCGCCCGTGGCCGACGCAGGCCAGCCGGGCGGGACAGACTGCTGGGGGCAGGGGTCGAGCTGGGCCCTTCCTTGGGCCCCGCAGGCTGTGCACCTGGCGCTCCTCAGTCCCCGGGGAAGGGCAGAGCCCCCGGCCCCGACTCCAAGCGCACGTGCAGGTGGCCCCTCAGCCCGGCCCTCCGGCGCAGGCCTCGAACAGGAACCTGACGGTGGCCCAGCACACGCAGCTCGTCCTCACGCTCTTGCACGGGCTCTGCAGCTGCGACCACCTGCACAGCGACCTCGCCGCCGAGCTCCTGCAGATGATCTTGGAGGGCCAGGGCACCAGGCAGGAGCAGGTGCGCTCCAAGGCCTGGAGGGCACAGCCGCTCTCCGGAGGGCCCGGTGGGGCAGGCGAGGGGCGGTGGGGGCGGTAGGCCCCGAGGGTGCTCCTGGCCACCGGCAGCAAACAGCCCTGCCTCCGGCTGCCGGAAGCGGCGCGCCCCCAAGCGGGGGCAAGGCTGGGCCTCGGCGATGCCCCAGGAGCCCTCCTCCCCCTCAGCGACCCAGGGCCCTGCTTCGTCACAGCCTTATTCAGCAGAGCAGAGGGAAAGCGCCCCCCGCCAGGATTTCATTGCCTTTGGCCTGGCTCGGCCGACCTAGTCCTTCCTCCTTGGGGACGCTAATGTTCCGCAGGGCCTGCCGGGCCTGCTCAAGCCCCTGGCCCCTTGGGGTTGATTCCCATCTTCAGCAGCTGCGAGGCAGGAGGCTGCTCCCACCTGCCGTCCCGTCGGGCCCTGTGCGTGTCCAGGTGCTGCCTGGAGGAGGCGGGCTCTGGCCCCAGCCGGAGGGGCAGCTCTGAGGCCCTGTCCCTCCTGTTCCCCACCCTGTGCAGGTGGCCGAGATCCTGCAGAGCCTGTTCCAGGCACTGCCCTGCATCACCTTCTCGGGCACCCTGTGGACCGTGATGAAGGTGGTGACGGCGCTGGGGGCCCAGCACACCCAGGAGACCGTCGAGGTGATGCTGTCCCTGTGCCATCCCTCCAAGAGGTAGGTCACCTGCGCACATGGCCCACAGGTGGACATGCAGCCACTGTCTGCAGCCCGCCCTCCTAGTCCACCGTCACGGCCTGGACAGAATGCAGAAGCGAGCACGAGCTTCGGCCCGAATCCGGAACCAGAGCCGGGGGCTCCCCGGAGATGGGCCGAGGGGGCTGAGGCGGTGGCTCCAGGAATCCCAGGAGGGGTCTTTCTGCACGGAAGTGTCCCTCAGACTCAGAGAGCCCCAGCTGCCAACCTGCACAGGGGATGGCAGTCAGCTGGGTGACTGCACTGTCGCTCGCTGGCCCTGCGGAGTCAGACGCGCGCCCCAACCAGACCTGAGTGGTGTTTGTGCACCGTCAAGTCAGAGGTGTGGGGGGACTATGGTGCCTCCATCTCTGTCCGGGGCCACCAGGCTGCCCACGGGGCGAGCCCTGCTGGGGTACGAGCCCACTTTCCGAGTGAGGAGGCAGGCTGGGGAAGCTCGGGGGTGTACTTGGGGCTGCAGGGTGAGGGGGTGTGAGCGGGAGCTAGTACCGTGTCAGGGGGCGCCAGCCTGCACTCCGGGCTTCGAGCAGGACCCCTGACGGAGGGGCGCACCGTTCTCGAGGGGCCTGGCTGCCTCCACGTTAACAGCGCAGGCCGTCCTGCAGTCCGAGGGGCACGCCCTGCCCGCCCCGCTGCCCGGCGCGGCCCCCAGCGGGTGGGACTGGACTGCCTGCCTCCTCAGGCAGGTTGCACCCCTGTGGAAGGCCCTGGCCAGCAATAGCCAGCTGGCCCGCAAGGTCGTCACCCTGCTCTACGTGAAGCTGAGGCTGCGGCCACCCAAGATGCTTGTCAGGCTCCCAGAGCAAACGCAGCTCACGTCCCTGCTGGTGAGCAGCATGTCACCTGCCCGCTCCCTGCCCTGCCCTTTGGGATGCCAGGGTGGCCTGGCTGAGGGGCTCTCCATGAGCAGCCACGGGCTCATGCTGCCGGGTCCCAGGGTGGGGCCAGAGCCACTGGGATTCTCCAGGACCAACTGGGCATAGGCAGTGGGGCCTGGGGACCGGGCAGCCCTGTGGCCGCCGCCCCCAGCTCCGTCACCCACCACAGGCCCTGGGCACCATTTACGAAGTGCTCTACATCCAGGAGTACAAAGCCACCGTGCGCTGGGCCTTTGCGGGGATCCTCCTGGGGCTGCTCACGCAGCTCCACTACCTGTTTGAGCTGGACATGGTCGAGGACATCAGCGAGCACCAGGAGGATGTCCTGGACATGAAGCCCCTGGGCCCCTGCAGGTGACCGGCCTCGGCGCCCAGCCCCCTCTTGTGAATCAGTGCTGGGGACCCGCCTGGGGGGTTGTGGTCCAGGGTAAGGAGCCGGGGGCAGAGTGGCCTATAGCCGTCAGGAGTCAGGGTCCGGATGGGGCAGCTCAGAACAGGCCCAACTGGCGAGTGCGAGTTGGGGAGGAGGCGCCAGTGCCACCTTATGCTCCAGGGGAGAACTGAACCCCTTGCCCTGGCTCACCTCCTCGCCCTGCCTCACCTCCTCGCCCTGCCTCACCTCCTCGCCCTGGCTCACCTCCTCTCCACACCCCCTGCTCTAAGGACGTGCCTGGAGGCCCTGAAGGGCCTCTTCTGGACCACCAGCTACTGGGAGGTGTTTGCCTACCTTAAGCTGCTGAGGGGCTGGGAGCTCTTGGAGCACCTGGAAACCTACACAGAGGGGGTGACCCTCTTGGCCAGGTAAGCACCAGCCTGAGAAGGGCCTAGCTCTAGACTGCACCCCTGTCGGGGCTCGCACTTCAGACTCAACCGCCTGGGGGCAGAGGAGAGTCCCCTGGCCACGGATGGAGCCTTCCCGTGTCGCCTCTTCCATCTGGCAGGGCCATGGCCCACTATGGCTGTGAGATCAAGGCCGTCTTGGGGCAGGCAGTCATCTCCCTGAGGAGCTCTGAGGAACGAGAAAATGTCGTGGCCATCCTCATTGTCACAGAGGTCAGCCTCTCCTCTGCCCCTGGCCAGTGCCCTCAGGCCGTACGAAGGCCAGAGAGCCGGACTTCCTCTCTGGCCCTCCACTGCAGGGGCGCCCTCACCTGCACCTTCCCCGCCAGACCTTGCTGTCCGACGCGCTTCCTTAGACCTCGTCGCTCTCTCCTGCCGTGCTGTAGGCTGTGTCCCTGGAGCCATAATGAACCGCAGTCTGACTGTGCCCACCCTACTCAGTTTCTCAACAGTCATGAGCTCACCCAGTACATATCTGAGAAGTCCATGGGCACCATCCTGGGCCTGTGCATGAAGAACCCCAGCCGGCTGGTGCGGGCCATGAGCCTGAAGGGCCTCACCAGTATCCTCATGGACCCGGAGAAGGTGAGAGGAGGGGCCCACCCCCATCCAGGAAGACTTCTGGGTGGAGGAGGCGTTTGAGAAAGCCTCGGTGACAGGCAGAATCGGAAGGAGTGGATGGGGAGGTCAGGCCTGGGGTAGGAGAGGGCTGCAGTGTTTGGGGGGCCCTTGGGCACTGCTCGGGGCTGGGGAGCCTAGGATTTCTGAGTTGGGGGAGCTCTGAGGTCAGCGACTCCCGCCTCCTTTCCAGGTAGGAATCCCGCACCTGCCAGCACACCTGGAACACGGAAGACTCGGCCCTCACTGCATGGGGATCTCCCCCCGCCCCCCGACGCCCCTGACCCCCCCGCCCTCGGGCGCCCCAGCACACGGCCCTACGGGGGGATGGCGCGGGCCGAGGCCTGGGGCGAGGGGAGGGGCGAGGGGGCCAGCGAGGCCGCCTCGGCCCAGGGGCCGCTGCGACTCCCCGCAGGAGGCGCTGCTCCAGACGCAGCTGGCCGGGCTGCTGGACGGCTTCCTGGGGCCCGAGCCCAAGGACCTCGCGGGCCTCATGGCCATCCTGGGGGACATCCTGCACCGCCTGGGCGCGCAGGGCGCCGGCGCCCTGGGGCTCAGGCTCGCCCCGCACCTGCGCCGGCTGTTCGAGCACGTGAGACCCGCGCCGCGCGGCCCCGCCCCGCCCCTCCCGCCCGCCAATCAGAGCAGGCGTGGTCGCCCTGCCCCCGCCCCGCCCCGCCCGCCCGCCAATCAGAGCGGGCGTAGCTGCCCCGCCCCCTCCGCCCGTCCCCTCCGCCGGGGCTCGTGGGTGAAGTCCTTGCGGGGAGGGCCCGGCGGGGACCTGGCCCAGGGAGGGAAGGTTCCGGGGCGGGCTCCGGGCCGCCCCCCTCGTGCCCGCCTCACCCCGAGGACGTGGGCCGGACCGTGGCGGGGTCCGGAGACGCAGGGCGCAGGCGGCAGCTTGTCCTTAGACAGACCCTTGGGGGTGGCCACGTGGGAAAGCGGTGGCCGGCCCGGGCCAGGTCAGGGATTCCGGGCTTCCCAGTCGATGGGGCAGGGGAGGGAGGACAAAGGCACTGTTGTTGGGCCCTTTTTACAAAAGGTGAAACGGAGCCTCATGCTGAGGGGTCCTTGCCCAGGGCCGCAGAGCTAGAAGGTGACAGATCTGGCTCCAGGCTCTGTGCTGCCACCTCCACACTGGCCTGCCCGGAGTGGGAGGTGTGGCTGCTGTCAGCCTCGGGCCTCCAGAGCAATCGCTGAGGAGGGAAGCTGGGGAGAAGAGGCCAACCTGGGAGAAGGCCGCGGCCATCAGAGGCGGGCGGTGAGGGGAAGAGGGGTAGCCAGGAGAGAAGGCAGCCCCGGTCGATGTGACGGGCTGGGGTGTCAGGTGGACAGCAGGGTAAGTGGGCTAGGTGGGTGAGGTCTGCTGGCCCTTGGCTGAAGAGGGGTGGACGTGAGGGCAAATGTTGTCCTCTGCATGGGGAGAGGTGGGCGGTAGCTGGCCGGGCAGGTGGCCAGTGGGGGTGCAGCTGTGCTGGGGCTGAGGGGGGGACCTGTCCACCTCTGGCAGGAACGGGAAGACGTGCGCAGGGGAGCCATCTTCCTGTACGGAGATGTCATCTACAGTGGTGGCAGAAAGTACCAGCAGGCGCTCAAGAATGACGCCTTCCAGTCCCTGGTACCGCTGCTCCTCCACCTGGCCGACTCCTGCCCCGAAGTGGTCACGGTGAGTGGCTGGACAGCATCCTCCAGACAGTCCGGGGGTGGTCTGGGGAGCGGGACAGAGAGGGACCCACCTGCTTCTGGGTCAGTCAGGCAGCTCAGGAGGACTCAGCCTTGGGAAGTGGAGACCAGGCCAGGTGAGGCTGCATGGCCCGACAGGGAGGGCTGGGCCTGGCCTTGCAGGGGAACATGCCAGAGGAGAACGGGGACACATCCAAGGTGGCAGTTCCCTCTGCTTCACCTGCCTCCAGGTCCCCCCCCCCACCCCACCCAGGACCCCGTGAACCTCTGGTTTCAGACACCTCCCCCATCCTCCCCCATCCTCCCCCATATGAAATCAGCCTCAGGAGCCTAGCATTGGGGCTGGGCTGCACACCCTGCCGTGGGGCGCCTGCCCCCAGGAAGAGGTGCAGTGTTTAATTTCCACAAAGATTATGGGGCAGCCTGTTTGCTACCAGCTAGGGCACAGGCCCCCAGGCTTCATGGGTCGCGTGTTCGTGAGGCGCCTCTGGTCTGGCGGAGCACCTCTGTCCAGGCACCCCTCCCGAGGGAAGCCGTCCCAGAGGACAGTGGCGATGGGGAGGGCCACGACCTGTTTCCCTCTTTCTCTCGGCACCGCAGAAGGCAAAGTTCACCTTCCTGCGCTGTGCCATCTTGCTCAAGTGGGAGTTTCGGAAGGAGCTATTTAGCAAATTGGCGTGGGGCCATGGCCTGGGTGCTGAGAACGACATTTTTATCTACATGGTAAGGCGCCGGCAGGGAGGGGGAGTGGGCCGTGTGCAGCCGGGGTCCTGTAGGAATGGGCTCGCCCCTAGCGCCCTCTGAGGGGCACGCAGATGGTGGTGGGGTGTCAGGTGGACAGCAGGGTAAGTGGGCTAGGTGGGTGCCAGGACCCCCTCGGTGACATCTGTCTTGGCCCTGGAACTGCGAGGGACAGACAGGCCAGGCTCAGACAGTACAACGAACTGGTTTATACACCTGGAAAGGGTCAGAGGACACGGCCACAGGGAGGCTGGAGCCTGCCCGGCCCCTCCGCCCCCTCCCACCTCCCTAGCATGGCTCTCCTCTGGGCCCTGGGGGCCCTAGCGGGGCTTGGCTGTCCCGCACACTCCCAGGGGAGAGAGTGAGGCCGGCCGTGGGCAGCCTGACCTGCGTGCTGAGGAGCCCCAGTGACCATCCCTGCGTCCCCGTGGCTCTGAGGGCCCTGGACCCCTGCCGAAGCCGTGGGTGGAATAGGAGCTGGTGCGGGGGTGGGGGCGGAGGGGGCTTCCTGGACGGCACTTGGGATGGCATGAGGGGGTGATGCTACGGCAGGTCCCAGACCCCTTTATGCCAGGCCCCCACCTGACATGGGGGGAAGAAAGGACGGGGCCCTGCAGAGCCCCCCACCCCCTGCCGGGGACCCAGGCCCGGGTCACGGCTGCCCCCTCAGGCCCTGGAGCTGCCGGGCTGGCGTGGGGGCCTCGAGCAGGGCCAGCTCAGAGGCCAGGAGCCGCGGACGCCCCCTCTGCCCGCAGGTGGAGAGCAGCTTCGGCAGCTACCGGCAGTTCCTCCTGCAGGCCCTGGCGTACCTGCGCAGCCCGCACAGGAACCTGCGGCTCGCGGCCATGAAGTTCATCGGTAGGTGCTCCAGCCCGGCGCCCGCCGAGCGCCCGGGCCCTGGGGTCCGCGCCCAGGGTGGGCGCCGTGGCCCCCGTGCCCGCGAGCCCACCCTCCCCGGCCCGCGCCACCGCCACCTCCGTCCGTGCAGGGGCCATCCTGCAGGACTACTTCGCCGACGTCTGCTGCTGCCTGAAGAAGGGCGACGTGGCCGTCCTCAGGAAGCGTGAGCGGGGCCGGGCGGGGCCGGGCTGCCCCTCCCCCGCCTCCCCGGCCCGGCCGTGCGGTCACCCCCGGTCTCGCCGCAGAGTTCGACGCCCTGCAGCAGGAGCAGGACGCGGACTGCCGCAGGTTCTACCGCAGCTACGCGGAGGACGTGGCCGTGCTGTCCCGGTACGTCACGGCGCGCTGAGCCCCCCCCGGGGGCTGGCCGAGTGGTGTCACTCTGCCTCTATTAAATGCCGCCGTGCCCCCGGCCTCCCAGCCTCTCCTGGTCTCTCTCCTTACCCAGCGGCCCCCAGACGGCGCCTTCTCCAGCCAGCGCGAGCCGAAACCCAGACCCTCGCCTGCTGGCGCAGCCGGGGCCTCGGGCTGGGCTCGCTCTTGACGCCCTTCTGTGTCCCTGGCTTCCCTGCCCCTCCCTGGCCTTGCCAGACCCCATGACCCCTGCTCCCATGAGACTCTCCCACGCGCCGCCCTGGTCCAGGCCCTCAGCGCCCCTCCCGGCCCCTCTGCCCTGACCCAGCGCCGTGGGGTGTCAGGCAGGACAGGAGCCCGGGCGTCCTCCCGGGCAGAGCCCCTCCCCCAGCACGGTCAGTCTCCTGCCCTCTAAGCACCGGTGCGGGCCGAGAGAGTGGGACCGGGCGGGGGGCGGGGTGTCTGCAGCGTCAGCAGCTGGCCGGGAGGGGACACAGGCCAGCACGCATTTTGAGGTCCTGGCAAAAGACTTAGACTGAGCAGCCGGAGGGGAGAGGGGAACGGGACGGGTGGGCCGCGAGTGGGGCAGGAGCCAGGACAGAGCCGGCGTCGGAAAGAAGGGGCGGTTGGCTGTGCGTGGCGCTCTGGGATTTGAGCAAAGAAAGCGGAAGGGGCTGGTGTCTTCCTGGAGGGCACTTCGGGGTCAGCAGGTGGGGACACAGGCCCCTGCAGTGTGCAGACCACAGGCTCCGAGATGCCGCCCGCTGAAATGCCGCTCGATCTGGGACAGGCACAGTCAACGGACTTTTCGATCCTTTCTGGCCGGGGGCTTAGATGGCAGGAGAGTGACCACTGCTGGGGGAAGGGCGCCAGGCTTCGGCCTGAGGGGAAAGGCCCTGCAGGAACCCCGGGCTCAGAAACAGGGAAATCTGTAAAACCTGAAAAACAGCAGCAACAGCAAAGCAAAGAACCCAAGACTGAGCTGACACCCAGGATGGTGAGTGGAGAGCAGCGGAAGAACCCGGGGTCCGCCAGGGCGGTGCCGGGGCTGGATGTGGGGCCGGACTGGGGCTGGGGCCGCCGTCGGCCACAGACCTCGCTCCCGAGCCAGGGGGTGCGGGGGGTGGCAAAGCCCGTCCCCCCGGGAGACTGGTTCCAGCCGCCGCTCTCCCCTCCGGAGAGGCTCGTCCTGACCTTCGCTCGCTCCTCAGACCGGGTCCTTTGCTGCTCCCAAACGGACCCACCTCGCTGGAGACAGGCCTCACCGTCTGTGGGTTGGCCGTCAGCGGTGAAATGTGGATTGAGGATAAGGGTTTAAAAATGTAACCACTTAAACCAAGAAAGGATTTAAAAAAGCTACAGTCAAAGCAGGACAAACAGGCCCCGAAGTAGGATGAAGGGAGAAGCCAAAGCCACCACTAACTACGAAAAGGGGAATTAAAAACCGGATCCTCCGGGTGTGTCGCTGTTACAGGAGACACACGCCCCTATACCCGAGACGAGAGCCACGGAGACCCTGCTTCGCGAAGGAGGTCTGGGTCGCCCTCCAGCCAGGTAGCCTGAGTCAGAAGGGGCACACGTCCCGCTCAGAGGCGGCCACTTCGAAAGGCGCGGAGATGCGCTCTGCCAGGAAGGGGTAACAGTTCTAGACTCGTGGTCCCCAGGCAAGGGGCGTGGACACGTCGAAAGCAAAATTCGGTGGCGTTACCACGGGAAAGACACCGCGCCATCCTCGCGGGGAATTTTAACACGATGTTTTTCAGCGATTGAAGGTCAGACAGGTCCTGAGGTACAGAGATCTGAGCAGGGAGAAGGGCTGGCCCGGTCCGACCCCCGCACGCGTGCTCTGCAGCTGGAGGACGCACGCGGAATGTTCTTTCAACTCTGCGGGGCCTGCCGAGGCAGGGCTCCCCCAGACTCACCCCTGAGAGCGTCCTCACTGAGCTGGGAGCCACAGGAGGGAGGGTTTCCAAGCCTCCGTGACGCGGGACTCCTAGAAACCGGAGCACGTGGCGCGGACAGCAGTGGTCGCGACGGAAACTGAAACACCCCGAGCACGACGACGGAAACAACGCACGGGGACACCCAGGCCGGGACGTAACAGGCGCCGTGCTCAGCCTCACGAGCGGCGACGAGCCGAGCGAGAACAAGGAGGCACAGTCGACGGGCGGGGAGACAAAGGGGGCCCGGCTGCAGACGCGGCGGAACCCGGTGTCGGGGGAAACGATGAGCAATTTCATCCCCGCGGGGGGACGCAGCTAGAATAGACGGTTTCCAAAAATACGCGGCGCCCTGGCAGGGACTCGGGCAGAGGGAGGGAGCCTGACAGCCCCTGTGACTCAGCGCGGATGAGGCCGTCTCTAGGGGGCCGCGTGGAAGCCTCTGGAAAGAGGAAAACCCCTCGGGGCGGGGCGGGGGTGCGGCCCTGGACCCGCCCACTGGCCTGCGCAGGGCAGCGGCCGGCAGGTGCCACCGTGTGCGCGGCAGACGCGACCTCCAGGGCACTGAGCTGGGCGCGGGTCCGATGACTCCCGTGGGGCCTGCCTGAGGCTGCGTCTCCGGTTTACACACGGGAACGGCTCCGTGTCTCCCTGACAGTTCTCGGTCCCCACGAACGCAGCGGCCAGCGTGCGGCCGAGGCCCGAGGCCGCCGCTGACTCTCCTCTGGGCCTCTCTGGGCCTCAGAGGGGGGCGCTGGGAGCTGCCCCCGCCCTTTGCCAGTGTCGGGCATCCCAGTGGGCCCTGCGATGGGTCCGGTCCCTCTGGGGCCGCCTGCTCCGGGCGCCTCTGCCAGGAGCCTCGCCCGCCAGCACCGGCTCCGCAGGCTGCCGCGCACAGGGCCGCCGAGACCTACGGGACCGACGAGCCGGGGCTGAGTGCCCGCGGGGCCGCGCCACTGTGCCCTCCTCCGGCAGTGGCCGCGGCCCCGCACTTACCTGAGGCAGGTGCGGGTGGTCTGTGCACCCTCCCGGGCTGTCTGGCAGGCCTGCTCCCCTGGGATCTCTCAGTCCACCCAGCCATCGGGGGGGGGGGTGGCCCCATGCACCTGCCGCGTGGCCCTGCCTGCTGCGAGACGCGGTGGCGCTGGAGAGGTCAGAGCCAGGGGTGCGCGGTGCAGGAGGTCCATCGGCAGGGTTGGGGCCGTGCCTTGGGGGTCCTTCGGGCTGGCTGGGCCGCGGCCCAGACCCCAGCCGTGTGACCCCAGCCACAGCGCCTTCCTGGAGACTTGCCGGTGCCGTGCGATGGGCCGGAGCCCCCTCTGGGGCCCAGGGCGGCCTGGATTCCCCCGGGGGTGGGGCTGAGGGCAGGTCGCCTGCTGCAGGCAACCTGCTGGCACCGTCATCCTCTGCGCCCGCCGAGCGCCACCAGGTAGCCCACCCGGATGCCCCGCTACCCTCCCCACCTGCCTCCAGCCTCCGCCCAGTCCCTCCTCCAGGAAGTCCTGCAGGGGGCACGTCCCCGCTTTTGCTCCCCTGCCACCTCCCAGCGCCCCAGCACGCCTCGGTCTCGTCCTGTCCTGGAAACCCAGCTCCCCATGCGCCTTTGTCTACCCACCCGACAACCCGACAGCTGCTCCCCCTCGGAGGACTGGGGGGCCCGAGCCTGGACAGGGTCTGGGAGGGATCAGGACCCAGGAGAGAGGCAGGACTGGGCCTGCTGGAGAAGAAACCAGGCGGGGACAGGGCCCCTGAGGTCACGGGCGGCCGAGCTGTCCTGGAAGCCATACTCCCCGGCCACCCCCACCCACCATCTGCCGCCCAAGGAAGTCCCGGTGATGGAGGGAGAGGAGGGAGCAGACGGGGCGGGGGGGCTGCCGGCTGCCTCCGGCCCCCTCCCGGGCGCGGTCCATATGGTGTTCCCGGGGAGCCATACCGCACCCAGCAACACCTCCTCCGCCGTCCCGGTGGCCGGGATCCGCCCTCGCCCTGCGGCTGGCCCCGTCCCCAGCTGGGGTCCCTGCTCACTGGGAGGCCGGCCTCGGGGTGCCCACCCTGCCCTCCTGGGGAGGCCCTGCCTTCAAGTCCCTGGCGTTTGGGGTGGGGTCCGAACCTGCCCCGAGACGCCGCACATCACACGAGCTTGGACCGGTAAATCTTAGGTCCCGTGACGTCTAAATCCGAGACCCCGGCACCTGCTGTCCCCAGGTGGGCTCTGGGCGTCCACCGGGCTCTGCTCCAGGCCAGCGGCCCCCAGGGGAGGGCGGGAGCGCACGGCTGGGGCCGACGAGGCAGCGGCTCACGGTCGCCCCCCCCCTCAGGCTATTTTTAGGGCCTGAGACATGAGCGGGGAGCCCGCTGCTCCCCATGTCCGCAGACTGCTGGCCCCGAAGGGCCCCCGGCCACCCGGTCCGGCTCCCACAGGGAAACCGAGGCCCGGGGGTGGCATTGGACCGAGGCGGGCCGTGCCGAGGAGCGGGGTTCAGATGCCCTAAGTCAGGTCTCGCCCGCCTTGGGGCCCGTCTGTGGCTCTGAGCAGACCCTGCCCGGGGCACAGTGATGCCCCAGGGGGCAGCGGTGCACGGGGCAGGGACACGAACGAGGGGGTCTCGCAGGGGCCGGGGCACCCCTGCCATCTCCCACGGGTCTGAAGGGAGGGGATGCGGGACGCCTCCGCTCTGCGGAGTCCTGGCCGTCCCAGGGCCACAGGCGGTAGGTGACGTGTCAGGAACGCAGGTGCGGGTCTGCGTGGCCCCTCCCTCCGAGCAGGGCCGGGGCAGGCGCGGCTCCTCAGGAGAGAGCCTGGGACAGGGCTCTGGCGGGAGTCTGGGGGTGACAGCCAGGGCCCCGGACTTCGCGTCTGCCAGAGGGGTGCCGGGTCCCCACCCAGGCCGTGGGATGGCCAGGGGGAGGTGCGCGGGGGTTTCTGGCCAGCTCCCCTGTCACCTCACGGAGCCACACAGGGCAAGTCCGCACGCCAGAGCCCTCGAGGAGCCCAGGGCGGTGGCCAGGCCCTGTGGTCCCCAGACGCATCCCTGGCGTCGGGAGGAGGTCTCAGCGAGCTGGGGCTGGGTGGAGCACAGCCGGGAAGGGCACGCCCAGCTAGTGGAAGGTTCTGGAACAAGGCCTGGAGCGCCAAGCACACTGTGGATCCGCTCCTTCTGGGGACGAGCCTCCGTGGGAAGCAGGGCCCGGGGAGGTGACGGGAGGCGGGAGGGTCTGCCGGGAGGAGCCAGCGGAGGCTGGGGGTGCCCCGCTGGGTGGTCCCGGAGCAGCTCAGACAGCGGTGGTCCTCGGGGCGGAGGGAGGGCACCAGTAAGAGCCGGGAACGGAGCTGCCGGTGGGGACAGGGACCTCTCGCTCCGCGGCACGAGGTGAGACCTGCCAGCGGGTGCCGGGTGAGGCCGGGGGGCGGGGCGGGAGGGGTGCTGGGGCGGCCCGGCAGGCCCAGGAAGAGCCTCCCCCTGCCCGGGCACGGCCACTCCAGCCAGGCGCAGGGGCGGGGCCCTCCCTGGGCCTCCCTCCGGGCCCTGTTTGCAGTGGCGACAGGAAGAGGGACGAGCAGATGGAAGTCAGGTGAGGAGAAGCTGCCTCCGGAGCCGAGTGTGGGTGCTGATGAGATGCGTGACACATGGCGCTGCCGCTCCTGTCAGCTCCGCCCCCCGTGACTCAGCCGCTCCTGTCATCGTCCCAGGCCTCCTTCCTTCCCCCCAGCCGTCCTTCCGTCCCCCAGATGTTCCCAGGCTGCGGGAGTGGGAGTGGGGGGCAGGATGACCTACTGAGGTCCCCATTTTTCATCCCAGAAGCACCACCGTCAGCAGCGCACAGCATGGCGGCTGCCACTGTGGGCACCAACGTCACTCCCGCCACCCTCGCCACCGCCACTCCAGCTCCAGCACCACCAGCACCACCCTCATCGTCACCCTCGTCGCCGTCACCAGCAGCACAAGCACCACCACGGTCCCTCGCTCCGGCTCCATCCACAAACCCGTCACCACCTCCTTTGGCTGTGCATGTTGCTGCCCACCACGGCGACCCCCGCCTCTCGCCCGGGCACGGGCGACCTGCCAATGGCAGACGAAAGCTGGTCGAGGAGGGGGTCTTAGCGTTGTTGGTCACGGGTTTCCAAGGAAGGTGACACTCGTACAAAGAGCCAAGATGATTGAGGGGACACAGGCCCAGGAGGATCCCTCCGGAAAGGAGTGGCTTCTGGTGGGGGGTGGGGGTGGCAGGGAGAGACGCCACAGCTGCCCTCGGGCACCTGCCCATTAGGGGAGGGTTTAGGAACTGGAGCAGGGAGAACTGGGTTCGGCTCACTCCCTGCGGACCCTGCAGCACCACCTAGCCACCCCGAGTCCATCCCTGCCCCTCGCTGTCTGCTGTCCACTCCCACGGGGTCGCTCCTGGTCACCAGCATCACTCAGTCCCTCCCAGCCGCGCAGTCACCTGCCGTCCATCTGCATCCCCGGTCACGCGTGATCACCCGGGGTCACGGCTGTCACTCACATGGGAGGCAGCACCCGCCAAGCCCCTTCCCGACCCCGTGTGCCCTGGGCGTCGGGGGTGGGGGTCACACGGACACACCCACGAGGGTCCCACGAGCGGAGCCCCGCGCGGGGAGTGACGAGAGATGGGCAAGGCCGCCGTGGGAGCCGCACGCCAGGCAGCCCCCCTTCAGCGTGGCTTCGCGTTTTCATTTTGAGTGACGGGGGGGGCCGTGGCCTCTGGGCACTGGGGCCTCCACGTGGCCCACGCGCGCGGCCCTCCCTGGGCGGGGCCTCTGTCCCCGCCGCCTGAGGCTGGGGCCCTGGGGCGGGAGCCCGGCCGGGACTGGGCCCGCCGGTCCCGGGCTCCACGCGGAGGCTCAGGCTGCCCCCTGCCGGGCGCGCGGGGGACAGGCGGGTCCTGGGCCGCGAGCTGAGCACCGGCCCGAGCCCAGCGGCCGCGGGGGCAGCTCTGGGCACCTTCGTGTTTGTCCCTCACACCCGCCTCCTTCTCAGTGGGACCACCAAGGCCTGGAGGCAGGAGCCTCAGTGACACAGGGTGTCCTGGGCCCCGAGAATGTGGCTCCGCGTCCCGTCTGCTGTGGCTGCGCCCCGGACTGTGGGGGTGGGCGGGTGGGACAGGGCGGTGCGGAGGGGGCAGGGTCCACCCAGGCCGCCCAGAAGGAAGCGGTCCCAGGGTCCCGAGCCTCGCCCCCTCTCCGCCTCCCCCACCCGCATCTCCCTCGTCGTCTCAGCACCTGTGTCCCTCCTGTGGCGACTCAGGGCCCGGGAGGCCAAACGCCGCCCCTGTGGGTCTCGAGGTCCGAGGAGGGCCCCCGGCACGTCAGGCTCCCTCACAGGGCCCCCGGGAGACAGGCCTGGGGGCCACGCGACAGCTGCCTGCGGGTCCCCACACCCAAGCAGGGCGCAGGCAGGGTGGAGCTGAGGCCCTGCGGCCGGACCAAGGCCACTCGGTCCCAGCCGCGTGCTGTGCACGGCAGCGCCACACAGAGAGAACGTGGGTTTTTAGCTCTTTTTATTGAAGAAAAGAAAAGGAGAGAAAAAATAGATTGCCCACTGCTGCTTCGTCCAGAGCGGGCTTCTGGTCCTGGCCTGGCGTGGCGCAGGCGACGGCTGTGCCTGTCGGGAAGGGCCCCGGGCCCTGGACGGGCGTGGGGGGCTGGCTGCTTCCTGGGGGTGGGGTGTCTAAAAAACGGTGCCGGGCCGGCTGGGCCGAGCAGGCTGGTCCTTTGTCGCGGCGGCCTGGGCGGGCTTCCCGGGGCAGCCGGCCGCCCCCCGCCTGGCCATGGTCCACAGCTGCCCGCCCGCCCGCTGGGGCTGGGTCCGAGGAGGGCAGAGTCCGAGGCGCCTCCGGCCTCTGGGAGCCCCATGCCGCCGGGGCCGCGGCCACCTCCTGTCCCTCCGACGGGCGCTGGTCCCAGCTCCGTGGGCCTCTGCCCGGCCGGCCGCCCACCGAGAGCCCTGAGCCGGCGGCCGTGGCCGCCGCCCGAGCGCGCGTGCGCCCACCCTGCGGCCTCCTCCGAGGCCCGGCCGCTCAGACCTCGGTCTGGAGGTCGATGACGTCCTGGGCCACCAGCGGGATGGTGGCGCCCGCCTTCTCCCACTCCACGCTCCTCAGCTCCAGCGGCTCCAGCTCCTTCCTCACCCACGCGGGCGTCCCGTGCGCTTTCCGCAGGCTCTCCCACGGCCGCGGGCCCGGCGTCGGCTGCTTCTCTGGCTGCGGGCGGGCCGGACGGCCCGAGGGAGCACCCAGCAGAGCGGGCGGGGAGGACAGGACAGGGTGCGGTCAGACCAGAGGGAGGGGCAGGCGGTGCGGGCTCTGGGGTGGCCCGCAGGGGGCACCGGGAGGCGCCTGCCTGCTCAGCACCCCTCGTCTGGCCGCGCCCTGCTAGGGAAGGCCACCTGGCCGCCCTGCACCCCGGCTCTCCACCTTCCGTCGCAGACGCAGGTGGGGCCCCGGGAGTGGGAGCAGGCCGCCCCGGAGGCTGAGGGGGTGGGTGGGAGGAGCCCCCACACCTTGCTCTCTGGGCCAGGCGCGTCCTTGTCCTTCTCCGCGTGCTGCAGCTTCCGGTTCAGGTCCTGGAACATGTCCTGGTGCCGCTTCCGCGTGTGCATGATTTTCTGCGGGGCCGGGGGCGAGCGCCGCTCAGCCTGGGGGGCCTCGCCCGACCCCGCCTCCCAGGTCAGGGCCGGCCCAGGCGTTTGGGGGCGGGACGCGGGGACCCACCTCAAAGTCCAGCTCTGCATACCGCGACTTCCGGCGCTGCGGGCGAAGGGGTTCGTGTGCGTTTGTGACCCGTCTCCCCTAAACCTCCCGGACCCCCAACCGCTCTGCTTCTCCTGGGCTGTGGACGGGGTCCCGGGGTCCCCCCACAGACCCCGGGGTCCCCTCACAGCACGCCGGCCCGGGGGACACGCCTCTGGTGGCACCCATGGTTCTCAGTGCCAGGCCCTCTGTGGGCCGCACACCCCAGGGACGCTGGCTGGGGGCGGGGCAGCCCGGGGGCCCTGGGGTGGTGACAGGCTGGGGGGGAGTCCCAAGGGGCCCCTCCTCCCTAGGACAGTCTGAGACTCTCGTGCTACAGTCCAGGCCCGGAGCGAGGCTGCAGCCACCTGCGGTCCCAGCTCCGAGGGCCCAGCCTGCCCTCGGGGCCGTCTCCTCCCTCAGAGCCAGGCCCAGAGCCAGGCAAGGGTGTCCAGCTCAGCCTGCCCGGGACACACACAGGGACCAGGAGCCCCTGGCGCAGGGCCATGGCACAGCTGGGGCCACGGAGAACTGCCGCCTGGGGAGGGCGGGGCTCCCCAGGGTGCGGCCAGGCCGCACCCCACCCCTCTGCTCTGAGCAGGGCCTGGGGTCAGCTCCGGGTTTCGGCTCGGCCTAAGGAGGGCCAGACCCGAGCAGGTCTGAGTCCGGCGCAGTGGGCGCCGGCTCGGGGCCCTCGAGCCCCCCCCAGTGGGTGAACCTCCACTCTGGGGATCACCTGGCGAGAGACGGGCCCCTGCTGTGGGGTCCAGGGGGGCTGGGGCGTGTGGCTGCAGAAGACGGATGCTGCCCCCCCCCCGGGCAGAGCGAGGGCACCTGGGTCCTGGGCCAGGCGGCACCCCCCGCCCGCCCAGGCCCCACTCCCTTCTGCCGTGGGCGTGGGCGGTGTGCGGGCCGCGGCGCCCCGCCCTCACCTCCAGGGAGCTCACGGACAGCGTGGACACGTTCTCGTTCTTGGTCCCGGGCGCCGCGCTGGGCCCCGGGTGGGCGGCCGGCTCCCCGGGCTCCCCCAGGCTGGCCGGCCCGGGGTCCAGGCTGGGCGGCGGGGGCAGGGGCTGCTGGGGGGGAGGGGGCGGCGGAGGCGGGGGTGGCGGGGGCTGGGCGGGGGGCGCCTCGGGGGGCTGGCGGGAGGGCGGGCTGCGGGCGGGGAGGCTGGCGTCGGGCGCCATGTTCAGGTGGATGAGGCGCGTCTGGGGCATCTGGTCGATGTGGATGCTGTACTTGGGCTCCTCCTGGGGCTTCGGCCGCAGGGTGGCCGTGGCCGTGGGCAGGATGACGTAGCTCGTGTCCAGGGCCTTCTCCTGGGCCCGGCTCAGCTCCGTGTCCAGCTTCTTGAAGATGTCCCCGTCGCCCACGAAGGACGACTTGGGGGCCCGGTCCTTCTTGAGCGTCAGCGAGTGGTTGGGGAAGTCGGGCAGGGGCCCGCCGGGGCAGCGGGGCGAGCCGTGCAGGTGCAGCTTGGACACGTTGGCCGGCAGGCTGTTGAAGCTGCTGGGCGCGGCCTTGGCGTGGGCCGGCTTCGGCCGCTCCTCCTCGGGCAGCGACGGCCGCTTGAGCGTGCCCGTGATGGTGGCCGTGCGGCAGGCTGCGATGTCCTTGTTCAGCACTGGGGGGACAGGCGAGGGCTCAGGGCGGCCGCGGGGGGCCCGGCGAGGTCCCACCCGCTCCCGTGTCGGGTGCCAGAGCAGCCGGAGCTCCGGGCTGGGACGCGGGGTGTCCCGTCCACACCACGAGGAGACAGTAACCCCCACCCCCCGTCCTCCCAGCTGCCGGGAGGCGGCCGGTGCTGCCAGGACACCTCGAGGTGGCCGGTGCTGCCAGGACATGCGGGGACACAACTCTGTGGTGCGGGGCTCCTGGGGGCCCGGCCGCCCCTCTGCTCGGCTGCCTGGTGACCAGACCGCCTGGGCTCCAGCTTGCCCTCGGTGGCCCTCAGAGAGCCAGCTGCCAGGCCCGGCTGCCCACCCGGCCCCACTCAGGGTGCTTGGACGCCTGCTCCGACCCCACGGCCCTCGCCTGCTGGCTGGGCGGCCCAGCTGGGCTACGCTGGGCCATCTCCCCGATGAGGAAGGAATCAGAGGCTCGGAGAAGCTGACAGCACCCGGGCAGGGCTGGGCCAAGCTCCCGAACGCCCCCAGGTCTGGAGACCACCTCCCAGAGAGCCGGCAGGGGAGACTCCGTGAGACGGAGGGTGGCTCTAGCTCCGGTTTGGCCTGACCCAGAGGTCACTTCCTCCGGGAATCCCTCCTGGGTCCACCTGGCAGCAGCCACCACTCCCTACCTGGGCCTGTCCCAGCGCTCCCCCGAGCCGTCCCTGGAGAAGGGGCTCCTCAAACCTCTAACAGCCCAGGAGTGCGGCCAGTCCGCAGTGCGACCGTCACTGCCCCAGGCCCCTGGCTCACAGGACAGTGACGTTCGGGCGCTTCCTTCTGTTGGGCAATTGATTCCCTTCTCGCCTTTGCTCCCAGGGAGCTCAGTGCTAGCCACGGGGTCCACAGTGGGTCCTCCTTCCTGCTTTCCTCTGACTCCCACGGATGTCCCCCGCCCCAGTCTGAAAATCTGACCGCCCCTCCCTCCTCGGTCGGATCGACAGTGAAGAGATGAAGGCAGCACAGGACGTGGGAGGGCGGGGTGGGGACAGGGAGGCCACTCTCCAGGGCTAAGAGCTGCACCCGCACAGACGTCCCCGCACCTGCGGAGTCTGAGCCTCAGGACTGTTCCAGAGGCTTCTTCGGCTCAGGCCCCACAGACCCCGCTGCAGCCTCGGGGGAGTGGGCCGGGGTGGGGGAGGCGCGGGGGCGGCGGGTGCAAAGCGGAAGCCCCTGCTCTGCCCAGGCCCGGCTCAGACTGGGGGTCCCGGTGTGGGCCGCACGAGGGAGGGTGGGATGAGGACAGACAGATGCACAGACGGACGCACGACAGAAAGTATAAGGAGCAAGTGGGCCCCGCAGAGGGCCACCTGTCGCTCTCACCTGTCAGGCGCTCACCTGATCTACAGGCCAGATCCACGTCCTTCTCGAAGTCAGTCTGCAAGACAGAGACGGGCGGGTGAGGGCCCTGGGCCAGGGGGCGGTGCCGGGCTGCCGCCCGGGGCCAGGCCCACGAGCCTGCGGGGTGGTGGGCAAGGGCGGCCCGGAGCGGCAGCCATGGCTCGGGGGTGCCCCGTGCCGACGCGTTCGCCCACACGTGGCCTCCTGGGCGACGACCACGCCCTGCAGCTCTCGCCGGCGTGCATGGCACACGCGTGTGGGCACGGGCATGCAGGCGTACGCGTCCCACGCGTGTGCACGCTCCGCGAGCACGGCCCCTTCCAGCTCACTCCCGCTGTCGCGCCCTGGCCTCAGGGTCCCGGCCCGGTACGGGAACCCCTCTGCTGTCACCCCCGTGGGCAGAGCCACAGCCCCGGGGACGGGGTGACGGAGGCCGGCCGGCGGGGAGGGGCGGGGCAGGGGTGCGGGTGTTCGGCACGGCCCTCTCAGCAGGGGCTGTGGCCCTGCCACAGCGCCTGTCCCCAGGCTAGGAGTTGGAGACCCTGGCTCGGGCCACCCCAGGAGGGGCTGTGGCCTCCTCTAGGGGCACTGGGACCCCCGGGGACGGCCGAGACCCCAACCTCAAACCTGGAGCTTCCTTCCCTGAGGTCAGGCTGGCGAGAAGAGCACAGAGGCTGGCTGGGGTCAGAGGTCAGGCCAGGAGCAGCACCACGGGTCCAGGACCCGGCCTCCTCCACCTCTGGCCTCTGCCTCTGGCCTCACCCCCCAAGGAGGCCAGCAGCCTCGCCCGGGCTGGCCACCGGCATCCGCTGAGGCCTGCCTGTGACCCTAACAGGCATGTGGGTGGCCAGGCACCCGAAGACTGACTGCCCACCTCTGCCTGCCAGGGGCACCCCAGGGGGCGGCTGCCACAGAACCACAGCGTGAGGATTCGCCCAGGGCACCCGAATGAGGCGCCTGATGGGGGTCAGGGAGGCTCCCTGGGGCCCTCTCGGGGGGGGTTGGTGCCTGCAGGGTAGGCCCGGGAGGGCGGGGGCGCAGGGGGCAGCACAGGACGGTGCCTGTGGTGCTGGAGGACCAGGGAGCTGGGCCCTGAGGGGGCCTGGCGGAGGACGGGTGAGTGGCCGGGCCAGGCCGGCCCCCCAGAGAGGAGCCGCGCAGCCGCCTTCTGCTCCCGGCTGAGCTTTGGGGGACGCGGGAGCCGAGCGAGAGCCGGGACACCCGCAGGGCAGCGTCTGGCCGCAGGGACTGGGCCGGTGTGGGCACCGAGGGGCCGCCAGCCCCGCCCGGTCTCGCCAGCTCGGCACTGCCCATCCCCCGACCCTGCGCCGGGAGCGCGCCCTGGGAACCTCGGTTTCCCCAACCGCACACTGGGCTCCGGGTCCCTCCCGACGGGCTGGGGGGCCTGGAGCAGCTCGGGTGCGGCCGCGTCCCCGGCGCCGAGCCCTACCATGAGCTGCGCGTGGCCGTTCTGGAAGGAGCCGCCCGAGTCCCCGTTGCCCTCCTCCTGACGGTCCACCACGCGGCACTTCACGGCGTCCTGGACCTGGGGGGGAGGGGCGGTCAGCGCGGACCCTGCCCCCTGAAGCCCGCAGACCGGCCAGGCCAGGCTGCGGGTCCTCGAGGCGGCGTCTGTGCAGGGCGCCCACCCCGGGTCCCCTCTCGTCTCTGCTGTCCTCTCCGCGGCCTTCGTGGGGCGAAGTCAGAAGCGTGGGCCCCCCTGGTTGGCGTCAGCGAGCACGCGCCATCGGGCTGAGGGTCACTTGGTGTCCGGACCCGTCCTGTGTCACCACGGCCTCTGCCTCCCTGACTGTCCCCACAGCCGAGGGCCTGGCCCTCACTCCCTCGTAGACGCCCCGCCTGAGCGCTCCCAAGGGCCTGGGTGGGACCACGCGTCGGCGGGGGAGCCGTACACTCCCCCAAGGGCTCGTTGCCACTGGCCGGGGGCTCCTCGGAAGGGGACAGTGACGACAGCCCCGTGGCTCAGGCGGCCTTCCCGCGTTCACCTACTTGCGTCCCAGCGTCCCCCTCCGTGCCGGGCGGGCCACGGCCCCGCCCCTCAGCTCCTTGGTCCTGCTCTCGGGCCTTTCGCTACGTGCCCTTCCCATTCTCGACCTTTCTCCGTCGCCCACTGTTCCTGTTTCACAGAAGCCAGGCCGCCGGGGGCCAGAGGCGTGGCCCCGGGGCCCGGTCAGCGTGTGACCACTGGGGCTCCCACCCGCCCGAGGTGGCGGCTCCGTGCGGGGCTGCGGCCGCCCCCTCTGCAGAGGGGCTGTCGGGGGCCGAGGCCCGGCGCACGGGGGCGCGGGGGCAGTGGGCGCAGGGCCTGTGACATGTCTTCCCTCGGGGCCGTCTCCGTGGCCACGGGGTGGGTCTGTGCTCCCCCGTCATGCGCTCTTCCAGCTTCTCGGGATTTGGGTGGCCCCTCGGGACCAACAGGGCCGCTTTGGTGGCAGAAGCTTCGGGTCTTCACCACCCTCTTTCCCGGGGTCAGAGCCCCTGGAGCTGGCGCTGACATCTCCCAGGGGTGCGAGCCGGGGCCTGAAGCCGCCCCACTCCTGGCCTTCCCTCGGGGCCCCCCCCGGAAGCTCCCCGGGCACCAGCGGCTGGAGCGGCCACTCCAGGGCCCTTTGCCAGCCGCGGGCTCAGCTCTGCACCCGAGACACCTCGTCGCTGCCTCTCCTGTTCCTTTGTCCTGTCAAACCTGCGTGCCTCACAAACGCCCTCGGTTTTCTAGAAAGTTCCAGGGGAGGCAGAGCTAATCCCACTCCCGCCCCTGATAGCGTCCTGGCGCTGGGACCCCGTGCCCTGCCCGTCGCGGCCACCTGCACGCGCCCTCACTGCTCTCCGCGTGACCCCGGAGGCGGCGCCAGGTCCGCTGACTCGGTGGCCGAGACGCGCGCGTTCCCACATCCCAAGCCCTCTGAGGTCGGGGCACGCCACCTCGACCGCTGCCGCCAGCCACGGGGCAGCCGGGACGCGGTCCGGTAAGAACCTCCTCCAGCGACCTTCCGGAGAGGCCCGGACACGCCGGAGCAGGCGTCCCGGTGGCCACGAAGGCCGCCCGCATCTCCGGCGGCTCCCACGGCCCACGGGGACCCGGCGCCCCGAGGCCACCCACCTCTCTCCGCAGGATGCAGTGCACCATGACGATGACGAAGCCCTCCAGCGAGTCGAAGACGGCAAAGAGGATCTGGAAGAGGGCGGAGCGGCGGTCGGTGACGGCGAGCACGGCCGACATCCAGGTCACGGCCAGCAGCGGCAGCACCACGCAGGAGCTCCACAGCGAGGCCCTGCGGACGGCGCGGCGTCAGGGCTGCCGCCCTCCGTGTCCACGTCCCACCCGGCAGGGGACACCGGGGCAGCCCAGTCAGCCCCTGCCGGCCCCCGCCCTGACCGGCCTCTCTGCTGGCAGCAGCCCGGTCCCCCACCCCGGGGCCCAAGCCCGAGGGCTTCCGGGGGAGCTGGGGGCTCTCGGGGACGCCCAGGGTCCTGAGCGCCCAGGAGGCCACAGGCATGCGGGGAGGTCCCCGCCGGTTCCAGCTCCCGGGGCCGGAACAGTAAGATGGCCACAGGGACGGGTGCTTGGCTGGGACTCAGCACTGGACAGAGACGGGAGGGACAGAGGGATGGGAGAGACCCCGAGCGCTCAGGGCGGAGGCAGAGCATCCACGGAGGGAGGCGGCGGGGACGGACGAGGCCAGACGGGTGGGGACCCGGGCGGGAAAGACTGGCCGGCTCCCTCCTCCGGTCCCTGGGCTGCCCGTCCCGGGGGAGGGGGCTGTGCCTGCCCCACGGCCCTTGGCCCTCTCCGGGGGGTCCTTCGGGAGCACCCCTGGCAGACACCACCCTCCACAGCCCAGGCCCCTGCCTGCACCACCACGGCCTGCGTGGGGCCGCTCTGGGCCTGACTCCTGACCGCACAGTGGGTCAGGAGACCCCTGCGCCGCCGCAGGGTCACGGTGCCCGGTGCGCAGCAGGGTTTAGGCCGCTGGCCCGTCCCGGCCACCATGGTGCCTCTCAGGGCCGCCGGGGCCTGAGGACCCAGCCAGGGTGAGCGCTGCCCCACAGGTGGGCGGATGCCCGCAGGGACTCCAGGGGGCGGGGGCTGGCGTCCGGACAACTTGCTCCCTCCTCCCGCACAGGACGAGCAGAGCGAGGCGGGCAAGAGGTCAGACCTCGGCCCCGTCCTGGCTGGGCCTCGGTTTCCCCAGGAGCCACTCTCCTCCTTCCCAGAGCAGACCTGGTCCAGCCAGGACCCGGACGAGCCTCGCCCCCGCTCCCAGCAGGCGGGGCAGAGCCCGCAGCCCCTCTTCCGTGAGTCATCCTCTCGCGGGCCCGAGGCCTGACACCCACAGCCGGAGGCGCCTGCGCTGGCAGACGGCCAGGCCCGGGGACCTAGAAACCACTCGGTCCCGAATCCCGGCCTCCGCAGAGGCCTCACGGAGGAAGCCGTGGGGGTCGCACGTGACCAGGGGCCGGGGGCAGGGGGAACGGGCTGTGGGCCGAAGTGCCATCTGCCCCTGGGCGGGGCGGGGGGCTCTGAGCGTGGCCCGGGGCTGGGCATGTCCCCGGCCCCAGCTCCAGGCAAGGTGCTGCCCTCCACCCCCGAGGACTGGCCTGAACCCGAAGGGAGCTGGGACCCCCAGGCGTGCCCCAGGGTGGTCAGCCGGCGGGGGCTGGCACGAAGCCGCAGCCCTGCCCCCGAGCCCCCCGCCCCGACCACCCAGGCTCGACCGGCCCCAGCCCTGCCTGGCACCGGCGTCCACCGGGGCTCGCTGGCCTCCCGCTGCCCGGAGCGTCCCGGCGGCCTGTGTCTGGAGACGGGACCGCCCAGGGCCGTCCGGGCAGACGGGCCACGCTCCCTCCAGACTCAGCCCGCGGCTGCGACCCCGGCGCACCCCGTCCACCCCGCTCGCACCCTCCGGTGGCGCCCAGGGTCCGCGGAGCAGCCGGCTGGCCCCGAGTCCGCCCACGCGCGTCCACGGCCGTGGCCGCCGGCAACACCCGCCCTCGCGGCCACACTCACACTGCTCACCGACACGCAGGGGCACACGCGAACGCCCCGCACCCGCTCGGTGACACTCCCACGCCCTGGGCCCACGCTCACACGCAGCACGCGCTGGGGGCGCGGGCCCAGCGCCCCAGGGCCGCCTGCCCGCAGGCTCTCCCCGGCACCGAGGGCCTGGGGGAGGGAGCAGGGGGCGAGCGCAGGGCACAGCGTGGCCAGAGCAGGAGCGGACAGGGGCTGCCCAGGAGCCCCACGGGACAGCAGAGGTGACAGAAAGGACAGAGGAGCCTGAACGAGCAGACGGGGCGCAGAGGAGCGCGGGGCCCGGCGGGCGCAGAGGCTCTAACGTGGCGCTGGGGGCTGCGGCGGCCGCGGCGGGGGCTCCACACTCGGCACGCGGGAGGGCACGCCCAGGGGCCCGGCCGCCAACCACCAGCGGGGGGTGGGCTGAGAGCAAAACCACACAGCAGTCCCGGGGACAGGCGGGTGGGGTCCTCGGGCCGGTCCTCGGGGCCCCCTCCACCTGACGCACCCAGAGCCTGGGAGCAGGAGGGCAGGGCCGTTCACCCACCCGCCCAGGTGTGCACAGCGGGGCCCCGGCCACCCCGCGCCGGTCCCCACGTCTGGTCTGACCGCACGCTGCCCCGACCTGCCCAGTGGGGCCGTGGGACAGCTCCCGGGGGGAGCCGAGTGCGTGAGCGCGCGCAGCCCCGTGTGCAGGCCGCCTCCCTGGGTGGGGTGCGCGTCGGGGCGCCCAGCTGGGAGGGCCCCGCTCTGCCACTCGCCTGCCTGGGGCTCAGTCCGCTCAGCCGTGGGACAGGACGTGGCAGAGCGTGCCTCGAGGGGGACCGCGCAGGCCTGCCCCGCGGTGCGCGTGCGGGCGGTGCCCGGCCCTGCGCTGGCCTCGCTGTGTGCCGCCGCCCAAGGGTCCGAGGAGCCCGACGTCCAGGGACAGGTGCCCGTCCCCACGTGCCGACCGCAGAGCACGAGGCCAGCCGGGCTCCCAGCCGCCGCGGGCGCTCGGGGGTCACACGCCTCCCCCGAGGCAGGCTTCTCACCAGGACCGGAACCCACCAGAGACCCACGGGGACAGCTTCGGGAGCTCTCGTCCACGGAGGAAAGCAAGACGAGCCGAGACGGAGAGGGAGAGACGGGACGGACGGGCCGAGCGACACGGGCACGGAGGGGGCCACACAGACAGGGCCGGGACACGGGGGTCAGAGCAGCAGCCGCGGGCAGCGAGCAGGGCGGGCGCGGGGGGCCGGGGCGGGACGGGGGGGCTGCCTGGGCTGGCGGTCGGCCGGCCACGGCCTGGGGCTCCCGGGCACGGCCCCGCCACCCAGCAGGGCCACCGGCAGCGCTGTGCGCCCTCTGGCCAGGCCCTGTCCCCGCCGGGCTCAGCTCTGCCGGCGGAGGACACCGGGCCGCCCTCTGCGCCTCGTCACACGCCGAAGGCCGCGGTCCTCGCCCGGGGAGCGCCTAAGCCTGGCAGGGCGGGCGGGGTCCTACCCTGCCCGCTCCTTAAGCTTCTTGTCCGCGATGCCGTCCTTGGACACGAGCCTGTTGAACACCAGGATCCCGATGGCCATGTTCACCTGCCGGGCACAGGGCGGGCTGTGGGCGCCTGCGGCCGCTGCCCCCACCCCGCTCACGGGCAGGCTCCGGGCGCGCGGCGGAGCCCCCGAGCGGGCCCCAGGGCCGAGCCCACAGTTGTGCCACCTTCACCCTCCTGTCAGGTGACGTGCTCCGTGCCACCCAGGCCCTTCCCACCCCGACAGGGCCGGGCACGGCAGCTCCAGCCTCACACGTGACCCTCCCACCTGGGGGTCTGGGGGCCCTGCCGGGCGGGTGGACACGAAGGGGCCAGGCGGACCCGGCTGGTTCTCCGAGGGCGACAGGGGCTCTTCCCCCAGGCTGGACGGGGTGGGAACCCGGGCCGGGTGCCGGGGTGCGCTGACCTGGCTGGCCCAGCACCCCCGCCCGCTGCAGCCAGCAGCAGCCTGTGACGCCCTCTGTCCAGAGGTCAGAGGTCAGGCTGGGGTTGGGACGAGCCTGTCCCTACCGAGTGGGGTTGACCGGGAAGCGCGCTCAGACTCGGAAGGGACCTCCTGTGACCCCCAGTCGAGCTGGCCCTCGCCCCGTGCTCCCCGCCGCTTAGCGTCCGGGACCTCGCCTCCCCCAGGCCTCTGTCCCGGCTCCGCCTGGGCCACCCCGCCCTGGGACGTGCTCCTTGGTGCTGAGAAGACCCTCGTGCCCACCACCACCTGAGACAGAGAAGGTGCCCGGGCACCCCCTCAGCGGTCCGCACGGCCCCGGAGACCCTCTGGCCTCCCCAGGTGGGGGCCCAGCTCACACCCGCACCCCCTGGACGCCCTGCCCTGTGCTCCCACCCTGCAGAGGGCTGCCCGACCCCTGGGTCCCTGGACCCGGGCCCTGGTCCCAGAGGTCTGGGAGGTGGGGACAGCACCACACGCAGCGCTGCCCAGGCCCTGCCCCCACCGTCCTGGGAGCACGGCTCCCAGACAAGGTGCCAGCGCTTGGTGGCCAGGCGGACCCCTGTCCTGGTGGGGCCAGGATGGACACAGGCCACCTGCCACCCCGCCTGCAGCGGCTGTGCCCAGCCTTCACCTGCGTGTCTCCCCAGGGACGGTCCCACAGTGGGTCAGGACTAGCCCCAGCCCTCCGCCTGTCCCTGTCCCCGCCCACCCGGTCACTCGCTCCGCCAGCACGCACGGGGGTCCCAGCTGGTGCCCCAGAGAGGCCAGCCAGTCTAGGAAACGAGCCGGTACCCCCACCCAGCCTCTGCCCCTGCCCCGAGGGCAGGTTGGGGACTGTGGGTGCCGCCCACCCCCCAGCGGGCAGCGGAAGAGCCCAAGGCCCCGGCCCGGGACCGCGGGGTGGGGTCCGTACCAGCACGACGGCGGCGGCTGGTCCCACGAAGGCGTAGAGCAGTCCGCCCTCCAGGGAGAGCCAGCAGCTGGCGGGGAGAGGGCAGGTCAGCGCTCAGGCAAGGGCCCTGCCCAGCACAGGGCGGGCCCCGCGTGGCCCGTGAGGACGGGCAGGGGGCAGGATGCCCGCTGGGCGCCTCCTGCAGGGGGACCCTCACGCTCACCCTCCAGCTCCGGAGCCCGCGGGGCCCCGGGAGGCTCGGTCACCCCAGCCACAGGCGAGGAGCGGCCGGGGGAAGGGCGCGCCTGCTCGGAGCGTCCAGCTGAGGGCCCGGGCCCTGCCGACGCCCGATCCGACGGGCCCCTCCCCGGGCCCGCCCGCCCTCCGCCTGCTCCCTCGTCGCCCACGCAGACCCTCCCTGCGGGCACCATCCCCCGGGGCCGGTCCCTGGCCCGGCCCTGCGCCCGCCCACTCTGCCCGGCCCCTGCCTCACGCCTGGCCGGGTCCTTCCTCACCCCACGCCTCCCGAATCCCCAGGACGGACCCGCAGTGCCCCCAGGAGCCTGAAGCTGCAGGCGCGGTGTCCTCCGCCCTGGCGTCCCTCTCCACGCTGTCCAACGCCCCTTCAGCCCTCCGAGCCCCACGGCAACCCCCGCCGCCTCCCGATCCGCCCTGGTCCCGCGGGCCGGGCGCCCCTCCCCGCAGCGCTGACCCCGCTGGAGCGCTCGGCAGCTCGGCCCTCACTCACGCCCGCTGCCCCCACCGCCCAGCCGGGGCTGCTCCCCCAGGACCCCACCGCGAGCCAAGCCCGAGGGGCCGGCATCGGTCCCTCCCCCTGCCTCACCCCCCACCCCGTGCCCGTGGCCCCTGCGGGCTCGGCTCCTGCACTGCAGGGCGTCGCGTGGCCTCCGGGATAACCCGGCTCCCCTGGCCTGGCACTCAAGGGCCCTGGCCCGGCCTGGCTGACACTTCAGAGCCTCCGTGGCCACGTGCGACACGGCCCCGACTGCCTGCCCTGCCCTCCCCCGGGCTGTCTCGCAGTCGCACTGGTGCAGGGGTCAGTGCCGCGGACTCAGAGACCGCGCGGACCTGTCCAGCGAGGAGCTGGGAGAATCCCAGAGCCCGAGGCCGTTGCTCCGGGTCCCGCCGCCGGGCAGGAGCCGGCGAAGGCAGCAGGGCGGCCGCCTCAGGGGCCCGACTCCAGCTCCTGGGCCCCCCTTCCCTAGCCGTGGCGTTGTCATCTGGGAGGTGGCGGCCCAGCCAGCCGGCACTCCCAGGGCGGGGGGGTGTCTGGGGGCGCCACGTGGCCTCCCCCCATCCCCACCCCGACTCACTAGTTCATGGTGCTGTACCCTTTAGCCTTGGTAAATCCCACGGAAATGGCCACGACCAGTGCGGGGAGCCCTAGGGAAGGACCAGAAAGAGGGAGTCGGTGCCCCCTCCATCCAAGGCCGTCTGCCCTCCGCCTCCTTCCAGCCCTGCCGGCAGGGGTGGGGGCCAGAAACGTGACTTTGAAGACCCCGAAACAGAGGAGACCTGAGCGTGTGAGAGAGGGAACAGGAGTGGGCGGGGATGGGGACCCGCGGAACTGGGGGGGGCGGGGGCAGGGCTGACCCCCAGTTGCGTTTGAATTTCAGATAAACGAGGGAACAGCTTCTTGGTATAAACACGCCCCAAACACTGACGGGACGTACTTAGACTAAAAAGTTAGCCCCGATCTGAAGCTCGAACCGACCTTGGCTTTAGCCACCTGCGTGGGAATCCTGCGGCAGGATGGACGCCCACCCGGGGAGCCCTCGGGGGCAGAGGGAGGGGCAGCCGGGCTGGGACAAGGCCCGGGCCGGGAGGTGGCCACTCACCCCAGCCCAGGCAGAGGAAGCGCTTGCGGATGAGGCGGTTCCGGAGGCGGCCCGTCACGGCCATGTAGGACTGCCAGGCCTCGGTGAGCACCCAGCAGAAGGACGACAGGAAGAAGAAGTGCAGGAAGGCGGCCACCAGCGTGCACACCACCTGGCGGGCGGGCGGGCGGGGAGGCTGGGCAGGCGCTCGCTCCCCGGGCCCACGCCAGCCCGAGTGGCCCGGTGAGGCTGCGAGAGGCCCGCGCCCGGTGACCGCAGCAGTGACCAGGTCCAGTCCCCGGCAAGAAGCCACGGGGGGCGGCCCGGTCCCCGGCTCCGAGACGGGCTGTGGAACGCCCTGGTGGCTGCCGCGTGGCCCTGCCCGCAAGCGCCAGAGACAGAGGCCCCTCCCGCCCCGCCCTCCGCACCCACCGTTCTGGGACACCCCGGATGCCAGCCGGGAACCCCCACGGGAGCCCCAGTCCAAGGCCGCTTGTGCAGCAGGGGGTGACCCTGAGGCCCAAGGTGAGCGAGTCGCCCCAGGGCCACAGGGCGAGGCACAGACAGGCTCAGACAGGACCTGGCGCCGTCGTGGACCGGGGACAGGGGCGGGAGCCGGCTCCTCCCGAACTGCCAGCCCCCACGTCCCCGTGCCCACCCTGGCCACGTGACGGCCCCCTCGGGCCCGAGCCACGTGGCTGGCCGCGGCCAGGGGAAGGGCTGGGAGGGCTACAGGTGGCTCCAGTCCCCTCCTCCCTAAGCTTCCTGAGGATCCCAGGGTCCAGGCCCCTGCCGCGGCCACCACCGTCACCCACCCCACCCGGGACACCGGAACGAGCGCGGCAGGGCCAAGGCCACCTACCTTGTTGCGGGTCTGGGTCTGCCCGATGAGGATGAGGGCGTTGGAGGAGATGATGGACAAGCAGAAGTTGATGAGGATGACGGACCGCTCCGAGCGGATGTACCTGCGGGAGAGGGGGGACCCGTGCTCAGCGCCCAGCGGCGCCTCGCCTCGTAAGCCATGGGGTCCGGGGGCCGCGCCAACCCAGGGCGCCCCTTCCTCCCTACAGACACGCGACCCTATCACCAGCGCCACCATCCCCACTCCCACACCCCCACGTGCCCAACTCCAGCAGCACCCAGGGCCGGGAGCCTGGGGAGTCACCGAGGACGGCAGGCCCCTCCCGCCGGGGACGGCTCCTCCTCAAAAACGCTCTCCCCGGCACGCGAGACCCTCTCCCTGTCCCTCCAGCCCTCGGACGCAGGTCCCGCTCGGGCCCGCGGTCCGCCTGCTCCCAGCCTGGTCACGCCTGGGGCGTGTGAGGCGTTCCCGGGGGGAGGGGGGCTTCGGGCAAGTGGCCCGATGCCTTCGAGCCCCGGCCTCGCCCTCTGGGGGGAGGAGGGGCAGTAACGGCGCCTGCTCGAGTGGCTGTGGCGGGACGAAAGAGCTGGGACACAGGACGCGTCCGTCGCCACCACGCCTGGCCCCGCCTGCCAGCACAGCGCCGCGCAGAGCGGGGCCGCGGGGGCCACGACGCGGCCAGGCGTGCCCGCGAGCCTGGGCGCGTCACGTCGCCTCACCAGGTCTCCGTGACGGGGACCACAGGGTGACGGCGCTTCGAGGACCGTGGGCGAAGCCTCAGGCCGCCGTTGGCGGTGCCGCGGGGGCGGCCCCACGCCCCGCGCTCAGGGGGCTCGGCCCAGCGCCGGGGCATTTGGGCACTGGACGCTGGCTGTCCCGGCGCCGTCACGCTCGGCCAGGACGGGGCCGGCTGTCACGGCGCCAGCAAGCGATGCGGCCCCCGCGCCGGCCGCATCGACCTGCCCGGCGGCCCCGGGGTGCAGTGTCAGGTCGATTATCGGCCGACATCGCGGCGCCCGCGCAGCCGGGCGCACGGCGGGGCCTGGCCGGGCCCGGAGGCGGCTGCTGGGCAGGCGGCGACCTTGGCTTCACCTTCTCCGACCTAAACCTCTGCCCAGGGGGCTCAGCGCAGGGCCCTGGGGTGGGGATGGCGCCCGTCTGCACTCACGCACCATGTGGCCACCTGGACCCGCGCCTGGCACACGTGTCCCTCTCCCCAGGCTGGTGACCAGCTCAGACAAGGGGCGTCAGGGCACGCCCTGCCTCCACAGTGCCCTGCGCCCCACGGGCCAAAGCCAGACGGGTGGCACCCAGAGCCTGGGGTGGGGGCAGGGAGTGCAAGGCAGGGGGGTGCACGGGGTTCCCACCCTGCGCCAACCCTGGGCTCTGGGAAGGGCGTGCCCTGCGCATCGGGGCGTGTGGGGGTCCCAGTGGTCGAGGGGCAGGGTGCTCCACTGGGGAGCAGGCTCGCCGGCACCCACAGCGAGGGCTCAGACGGCAGGAGCGGGGGCCCAGCATGAGGCAGGGGCAGAAGGGGCCGGCCCGGTGCTCCCGTCCGCGACACGCCCCATCGGTGTCCCTGGACCAGCAGGCAGGGACCAGGGACGGGCAGCGGGTGGGGTACGTGGGATGGATGGAGGGGTGAGGGCGGCACCGGCAGGGGTGGGGTGCGTCTACCAGTGATGGCAGTGGGCAAGGGAGGGCCGGGGAGGAGGTGACGGGTGCTGCTGGCTGGGGGCAGAGAGGGTGAGGGGCTCTGGGTCACCCGCTACAGCCACCCTTGGAGAAGGCACGAGACGTGACCCTGGCCGTCCCCTTCCTGGGAACCACAGGCCACGGGGCCCAGCGCCCTGCCCGCCCCCCAGGAACTGCACCTCCACACGGAGACGTAGATGATGATGAGCATGAGCAGGGTCAGCGACGACACGCCGCAGCCCACGATGAGCGTCACCGACGGCACCACCACCTTCTCCATGTTCTGGCAGAGTCCGGGAGAGAAGGCAGTGAGGGGCGGGGCCGGGCAGACCCTGGGGAGGGCCTCCGCCCTCCGCCCCAGCCCCAGCCCCAGCCCCTTGAGCTCCCCTCCTAGCGGCACCGGAGGTCCCCTCCTTGGCCCTCCACGTCCCAAGCCCGGGCCTGCCTGTCCCCCCCTCAGGCTTCTGCAGCCGCCGCTCCCTCCGCCTGGGACATCCTCCCCCCCCGGCCCCCACGTCGTGCCCTACGCGCCGAGTGCCCGCGGCAGGACAGAGGGGCCCCGGAGCTGAGTGAGATGGGGCCTGCCGCGCCTGGAACCCAGAACGCCCGGGGCTCCGACGAGCTCTGTGTCACCCTAGGGTCACCCTAGGGACACAGACCAGGGTGCGGCTCCAACGCAAACGTCTGCGCTTCCGCACGGAGCTGCCGGGCCCCAGGAAGACGGCTCAGGACCCCGGCCCGCGCCCGGCTCTGGGCCCTGCTGGGCCTGGGCTGGTGGGGTGACCTCGGAGCCCCGCCCTTTGGGCCCCCACGGGCTGTGCTAGCTGCCGCCTCCCCAGGCAGGAAGCACGAGGACCACACCCTGACGGCACTCGGGTCGCCTGTCCAGGGCGCCACCACGTCCCCTCTACCCCGGCCCACGGTGTCCTGGGCTCTGGCCCCCCCCGTGAGGCCTGGCCACCCGCTGGCCTCTTATCTGCTCCCCCCTAGCAGCGGCCTAGGGCCCTGGCTACCCCGGACCAGACAGGTGTGGCCGCTGAGCCGCCACCAGCATGGAGGGGGCGCCGCAGCCCCCCCCAGTGAGCCCCGGCGCGCTCGGTCTCGCCGGGACTGCCTGTGCCCCACGGCGCTGCCGCCCCCGCCCCTCTCCTCTCCCAGGTCGAGGCGAGGCGTGAGGCCGCTCACCTGGAGGCCCCGACAGCAGTGCCGCATGCGGGCTCACGCGCCTGGCGCACACGCGACACGCCTCGCCCTGGAGCCCCCCTTGCTCGCGGGCACACTCGCCCCCACTGTCCCCTCAGAAGGCCACTGCCGTGGGAGGCACCGCTCACCCACTGGGCTCAGCCACGGTCCCCGACAGGGGCCCCGACGGAGCACAGTCCCGTCACCCCAACATTGGAGACCTCGAGGCCCAGGGCTGTGAGCAGGCCAGAGGGGTGGGGACGGCGGGGGGCGGGCTGACCCCGGCAAACGCTTCTAGGACACCGGGCGGGCCCACAGCCGGCTACGCGGGTCACGGGCGGCCGAGCAAGTGGCTCACGCCTGCTCCATGGCTGGCTCCGGCCCTGCCCTCCGTGGCCATCTGCCTCCGCCTGCCCTCATTAGGCTTGGTGGCCACGTGCCCGCCGGCTCGCCCACCTGCCCACCCCGCTCCTCTCCACCTGGCTCGTTTGTCACTCCTGACAGCCCTGGCCTGGCGGGCTCTGGACGATGCAAAGGGGACAGGATGGGCGGGCAGGGGCATCGGAAACCCCAGGCGCGGTGGGGAGGGCCGCCCCGGAGCGGGTGAGACGGGCCCCGCTGACTGGGCAGGCGGCAGCAGGCGGCCTCCCGCAGGGGACCAGCTCCCGAGCCAGCCTCGGTGCCGCCCGGGGCCTCCGCACACGCTGGCCCCGCCCCGTGCTCTCCCCGGACGGCCACCCAGCTGGCGCTCCCCAGCTGAGAGGTCAGCACCGCGCAAGCGCCCTCCTTCAGCCTGCGGTTGAGCAGCCCCTGGTCCCGCTCCCGGCGCCTTGCCCTGGCCTCCCCAGGGTCCCCACCCCCCCACCCAGAGCTCCTCTCGTTTGTGGTTCACGTGGTCACGTCAGCTCTGCCCGGGAACCCTCTAGTTCCCACCGATCCCCAACTCGCTACGCGCCCGTGGTCCCTGACGCCGATTCCTCCCCGGGGCACCATCTCCGCCTGTCACTGCTCCGAAGCCAGCCGTGGCTCACAGCCACCAGCACAGGTGCCCGACCACAACACACGCTGGGCCCTGACCCTGGTCACACTAGTAACAGTTCGGGCGCGTCAGACGCGACGCCGGCATCACCTGTGCTCGCAGACTTGACGCCACGCCAGGCTGCCGGGTGCTGCGAACACCTCGCCTCGTTCAGTCCCTCTCCGGCTCCGGGGCAGGTGGCACTGTCCCCCTCACAGGTGTGACTCAGAGCAGGCCTGGGGCAGGTGGCACTGTCCCCCTCACAGGAGTGACTCAGCCGCCGGCAGCGGCTCGGCGGGAGCTGACGATCCGTCGCCTCCGTCTTGTCTCCCTTCGCCTCCCGCCCCCGCCCGGGACCGCATCCCTCTCCGGCTCCCGGGGTGTGACGGCAGCGCCCCGTCTCCACCACCTTCCCCGGGGCCCTCGTTCTGGACTGCAGCCCCGCGCGGCCACTCTACAACCTAGGCCGTCCGCAGCCTCCGCCCGCTCAGACCCGAATCCCTGTACCTAAAGCCCCTGCCCACCCTGGTGGCGAAGGCGGGCGCACCCCACCCCTCCCACACCCAGCCCAGCTCACCCTGCCGCCATGCTGCTGCCGCAGGGCCACTGACCCTCGTTCCTGCTGAGATCGCTCCGGGACCCCAGCCCACGTCCTCTCTCACTTGCCCACCTAGCTCCCCACTGCCCTAGGGGTGCCAGTCAAGCTCCTCCGGGCGCTGGCCTAGCCCCTGAGCCTGTACCCCTGCCCAGCCCCCCGCCCCCACCGGCTTCCTCTCTCACTCTCCCTGGGCGACCATCACCCCTGCCCACTGAGCCCCGAACTGAACCCCAGCTCGCCCCTCCCAGCCCCACGTGGGCATGCAGAGGGCTCAGCACAGAGCGTGGGCTGCGTGACAGCCCTCTCGCCTCGGCTCTCGGTCTCTTCCCACCTGGCATCTCCGGGGTCACCTCTCACTGGGGCCAGACCCGGCAAGAAAACTAGAAGCAGCAGTGATGGGCCGGACGGCAGGTGAGCACCAGGCGGGAGGCCGAGCCCACCTGGCTCCTTCACACTCTTGCTCTGAGCTCGTGCCCTTGAGAGAGTCACAGAACCAGGCTGAGCTGCCAGTCACAGAACCAGTCAGCCCACAAACGAGGAAACTGGGGCCCGGCCCGGCCTGCAGCCTGCCTTCGGCCCCCCAGCCAGGGGGTAGCTCTGTGGCCTCTGTGGACTCCTGGGCCCTCGGCCTCCTCTCGCGGGGTACGGAGACGTCCGGCCACCGCCTGTGTCCGCCTCTGCGTGTACCGACGCGGCAGGTCAGGCTGACGCCCCAAGTCTGCCCCCAGCCCACTGTCCCCGCCAGCCCACTGTGCCTGCCCCTCACACGGCCAGGGAGCAGGGCGTGGTGCTGTCCCCCCTCCGCGTGCAGTGGGCCCTGTTGCTCGCCCTGGCAGGCACCTGGCCCAGGGCGGCTTTCCTAGAAGGCCCCGCTGGCCTCGAGCCCCACTGCTCCCGGCCTCACTGGTACCTGCGCCCACCCACACACACGCACTGCGCCCTGCCTGGTCCCAAGCTCGGCCCCCCCGGTCAGGAGCCAGGTGTCACCTGCAGGATGCCTAGAGCTGCCCTGTAGCGGGTTTCCTCCTCACTGCCACCCTGAGCGGCTCGGGATCACCCCCACTCTATGGGTGCAGAAACGGGGGCTCAGGGACCAAGGCCCACCCAGGGTCACCGTGTGTCAGGGACAAGCCTGAATTTCGACTGAACCAACACCAGGCTCTGGGCAGGGGCCTGGGCCGGGGGAGGGGGATGTGGGGCGCGCACCCCACTGCAGAGCCTCCCCGGACCTGTCTGTTGCTCCCCTTTGCAGCTGCTTTGGCACCGACGACCACCTGTGCACCAAGCTGCCTGCTTCAGGGAGCCCCAGCTGCCACGAGGGTCCTGCCCTTAGAGCCAACGAGACCGGCAGGGGCAGCTGGCCACAGGGACAGCCTGATGGGGGCCAAGACCACAGAGCCGTCCATGCAGACCCGCCTTATGACCTTGGGCACGGCCCCTCCCCAAGCCTCAGTTTCCCCGCCTGTCAACAGAGAAGCTCACTGTCAGCGACCTCGAGGGCCCTGTCCAGCTCTGACCCTGTCGGGGACCCTGGCTGACAACACTGCTCTCCCTACACGCATCCCCGAGAAGACAGTGGGCAGGACGTTCTCAGAAAGGCCTGGAGCCAGCTTCCACGTTGAACCTGGGGTCCCCTGAGCAGAATGTTGTGCCGCCTCAGCCAATGAGGGCCAGCCACCCCGAATGCCCAGGAACGCTGCGTCCCCCTCCCAGTCTGTCCCTCATATCCGCTGCCCACGCCAGGCCTGGGCAGAGGGCCTCAGTGCGCGAAGACCCCGGCCCCTTCCATCCTCTGCGGACGGGGCCTTCCCGGGAGCCTGGAGTGGGAGAGAGCACCCAGCAGTCCCAGTGGCCGGGCGCAGCACCCAGGGCTCCAGCCAGGGAGCTGGCCCCAGATGCCGTTGTCATAGAAACTGGCAGCCCCCACAGGAACCAGGGAACAGAAAGGAGGCCCCTGCGATCGTGGAGCCTTCCTGGGGAGGCCGAGCCCCTCCGCCACCCCGCACCCCCTACCTGGGACGCAGGCGCCTCCTCAGACCGCGGCCCACGGGGTGCGCGCAGAGGGGCGCGCAGAAAGGTGCGGGGACCCTGCCGGCAGGGTGGCCGGGCCCTCCCCGCAGACCGAGGCCACGGCCCAGTGCAGGCGCCCGCCCGGCCCTGCCCTCCCCGCCCGCCCCCGCCGGCCGGGCCCGGCCCCCCCCCCCCCCCGGGACGCGCTCCCGCCCGGCCCCAGGCCCCAGGCGAGCGGGGGCGACCCGCCCGGCGGCCCCTCCCGGCCGGCCCCGCGCTGCCCCCCCCCCGCGCTCCGCCCACCCGAGCCCGGGCCGGACCCTCCCCGGCGCCCCGCCCCCCGCCCCCCGCCCCGGGCTCGGGCGACCGCGCGTCCGCCGCGTCCCCCGCCCCGCGCCCCCCGCCCCGCTCACCGCGTCGGCGCCGAGCTGGGCTAAGATGGCGAAGGTGGACAGCCGGTCACACAGGCAGCGCGTCCGGAGGGCGTCGAGGGGCACCGTGCGGCAGCCGCGCCACGACCAGGGCCCGAGCGGCGGGGGCGCGGGGGACGCGGGTCTGGGGGGGACAGGGCAGCGTGAGCGGCGGCCCCCCCGCCCCCCCCCGGCCTGCCCGGCCCGCACCTGCGCCCGCACCTGCGCCCGCACCTGCGCCCGCGGCCCCCCGAGCCCCGCGCCCCATGGCGGCCGCCGCGGAGCCGCGGGAGAGCGACGCGCGGGAGCGCGGCCGAGAGCCGGGGAGACGCGCCCCGCCCGCCGCGCGCGCCCGAGCCGAGCGGGAGCCGAGGGGGCGGCCCGGCGGGCGGGGAGGGTGCGGGGCGCGGGGCGCAGGCCGCCCCCGCAGCCGGGCGCTCGCTCCGGTGACCTTGGGGCCGCGCCCTCCCCCACGCCCCGGCCTCTCGCCCCAGATGCAACGCCAGCCCCTGCGGCCGGCCCGGGGCTCCTGCTGCGGACGGGCCTGCCAGGGCTCTGGCCCCCCCAAACAGGGACCCGGGCCCCCAGCGCCCCGGCCCAGCCGATCCCAGTCCCCACCCCACCCCACCGCTCCGAGGCCAGCTGGCTTGTCCCCAGCCTGGCCTCAGACGGGGCCCATGGGTGCCCACCGCAGGGCTCGGGGCCTGCAGCCTGTGGGGGCTCCGGGCCGTGGGAAGAAACTGCCCGGGCTCAGCCGAGAGCGTCCGGTTCTGAGGCCGCCCCTGCCCCGGGCTCAGGGGAGCTGCAGGACTGTGCAGCGGGGTCTCCCCTGGCCCGCCCCACCGCCCTGGTGCCGGTTTCCGTTCCCAGCCAAGTACCCCGGGCTGCAAGGTGCCCTCGGTGCGCTCCGTGGGCTGGGGGCCGGGCCGCTGCCCACCAGGGAGACCGGGCGCGGGCACACACACAGCACTGCCCCTGCTCAAGGCCTGGCGTTGCCAACGGCCAGTCTTGGCCGCCTCCTTGCTGTGTCACCTCAGGAACTTAGGAACCCCTTTCCCCAGCTCCAGAATCCTCATCTCTGAGGTGGGGAGGGGGCGCACGCCCACTGAGCGCTCAGCACAGGGCCTGCCAGGAGGCGGCAGCATCTGCGGGGAGGTCTGGTGCCGGGAGGTTACACAACCTCCTCTCTGAGCTCAGGCCCCGGGGGAGGAGGAATAGCTCAGCCCGGCAGCCGCCCTCACATCTGCTTTCTCCCTTCATCCTCCCCCAGGGGGAAGGCCCTGCTCTGCCGCACAGAGCAGGAGAACTGAGGCCCAAGGGGGACGAAACGTGCCCCAGGTGACGGCAAGGCAGAGCTTCCCTGGGAGCCAGGCGTTGGCCAGGCTCAGGGGAGCTCAGGGGGGCTCCGGGGGACTCAGCAGGGCTCAGGGGGGTTCAGCGGGGCTGTGTGGCCCCGAAGCGCACCCCCTCCCGCCTGTCTGCTCATCTCCGAGGTGCAGTGAGGACGGGACAGCCCTCTCATGGCACTGTGCCCTGAGCCCGGAGGGCCAGGGTTTGGGGGGCCCGAAGCTTATCCATTTCCGGGGCCCTCCATGGAAAGAACGCAGAGGTCAGCGTTGGGCACGGAGGGCCTCGGAGCTTCCGCCACAGGCCTCCTCCCGCTGCACCTCTGCTGGCCCGGGAGGAGCCGGGGCGTCCCCAGCCACACAGCACAGCGGAGCCGGGCAGGGCAGGGACTGCCTGTGCGGCCCCAGCTCCCGATCTGCCACCCTCAGGGCGCATGTCCCCAGCTCAGAGCAGAGCAAAGGCCAGAACCTCTTAGCGCCGCTGGCAGAGCCCCCTCCCTCCCGTCCTCCCCTCCTCCCTCCCCTTCTCAGGAGGAAGGAGAACCCCGCCAACCACAGAGCCAGGAACCAGACCCGGGAAAGGGGCACGGGGCCTGGGCGGTCCCGGAGCGCTGGCCCGGTCATCGGGGCCTCATCCGCTGCCCCAGGTGCGCCCCTCGCCGCCCCTCCCCCACCAAGTGCCCTGTCCTCACGCCCCGGGCGTCCACCTGCCGCCCTGCAGGAGCGGGCCACTGACCAGACGCCGAGACGGCCACGCAGCCCGGGCCAGAGACTCGGAAGCAGCGCGCTCCGAGGAAGGTCCTTCGGGCGGTTTCCGTCTGCAGACAGAGTCCCTCTCCCAAGCCGAGCAGCCTGCCCACGACACTGGCCGTGCGGCTGCTCCTCGGAGCAGGCCTCTGTGGCCGACCAGTCCTGGGTTCAAATCCCAGCTCTGCTCGTGCTCCCGGACCGACACGCCTCCGCCCTCCGTCTCCGAGTGGAGAGCCCCGGTGTCCCGCCTGCCCGGGAGGGCACGGCACCCCGAGGCCGGGGTGAGGGGAGCAGGCTGGCCGGGCCCAGCAGCCTGGCAGGTCCCCAGCCAGTGCTGGCGGGTCTGCGGGGCGCCAGGCAGACAGCTGCCGGCCACCTCCTGGGAGAATGCCAGCCCAGGCCGGTGGCTGGCCCCCGGGGCTTCTGCTGTGGGCGCTGATTAATTACCAGCCTCCCAGGGGAGGGGAGAGCGGAGGGTGGCTGCCCGCTGAGCTCAGAGGTCCGGCTAGGCCCTGCCACTGCAGCCTCGAGCCGTGGCGGGCATGAGGGGGCGCCTGCCTCTGGCCCGGCTGGCAGCCCAGGAGGTGGGCAGCTGCTGGTCACTCTGACGGCTGCCTGGACCCAGGGGCTGGGGCCGGGGCTCGCCCAGACCCTGTGGGACTGCACTGCAGGCTCCCAGCCTCGGCCTCTCCCCGCAACGTCCCCCCGGCGATCTGCATCAGGGCGGCGTGCCCAGGCCCCCGGTGACCCGCAGCACAGGCCCAGGGCCCCTCTCCTTGTCCCCTCTCCGACCTCGACATCAGCGGCTCTCTGTGCGTTTATCACTCGACCTTTTCAGTAACCCTCAGCCCGGTGGTGCAGATACAGAAACGGAGGCTCAGAGAGGCGGCACCGACACGCAAGGCCCCACGGCGACACGGTAGGCGGCCGGGGTTCCCGTTCTCGCGGGTCCCCTGCCCCTGGCCTCCGGCATCTGAACCGCCGACTCTGAGGAGCAGACCTGAGAGCGACCCTCAGGGTAAACTGGGACCAGTCTGGATGGAGGGGCGACCTGCCCGAGGCCTCACCCTAAGCCCGGCAGGTGCAGGTGTCCCGTGGGGCCACTGAGCCTTTGGCCAGGGACTGGCCTAGAGCACGATGAGGGGTGGGCGGCCCCTGACCTGAGGACCCTGTCCGGAGGCCCAGGCACAACCTGACCCAGGAAGAGCCGGGGACCTCAGCCCCCCGTCCCACAAGACCCCCAGGCCGCGTCCTCTCCACCCACGACACCCGGCATCTCTGCCACGTGTAAGCACGTTCCTCCTGCTGCGGGGACCCGTGCCCACCTCTGCACCACGGGCAGGCCGTCCCCTCCGCCCGCGCCCGCCGACCGCGCCGCACGTGGGAGACCGTTTGCCACCTCTTGTCCGAGCTTCACACACTTGGAGTATCTGGGTCACAGAGCCAGCCGCCCCCCACGCCGGGCCCAGGCCCGAGGAATCTGGGTCAGTGACACCTGCGTCTCCCTCACTCGGCCCAGGGTGAGAGCAGGCGCTGGGCCAGGGGCCCCTCCCAGGACCAGAGGCCCGGGCCGAGGGTCAGAGAAGGGCCCGGCCGCCTCAGAGCGGGACTTCCAGAGAGGGCCGCAGGCCACCGTCAGCTCCCCGGTTCCTGCCCGGTTCTCCTGCGACAGTCCTGCTCCGTGTCCTCCCCTGGGGGGCAGGACTGGGCCTGGCTTGCTGCCCCTGCTGCCGACACACCAGTGGGGGGCAGGTGCCCGGGCCAGACTGGGCAGCAGTGTCCTCTGCCCTCTCAGCTCCCCCTGGGCCCCGCTCCCACCCTCCCTCCCCCCCACACCTACGGCTGACCCATCGGCGAAGGCGACCGGCCCCTTCCACACCGCGCCGAGTCCAACTGCGCCGCGCTCGCGCCGGCACGTCCGGGCCACTGAGGCCGCTGGCCCGTGGGCGCCCACGCGCCCTCCACACGGGCTGGCGCTGCCGTCCGGAGGAGGCCAGGCCGCTTCGTCCCCTGCTCAGCACCCTCGCACGGCGCCCTCCCCCTCAGAGCAAGCACCCTGCTGCCCTCCGGGACCCGAGGGCCCCTGGGGACCGGCCCAGCCTCCCTGACCCAGCCCCTCCAGCCTCCCCCTAAGTGCGCCCCTGTGGTCACATTCAGGCTGTGAACCCGAGTCCCTGCAGCACCGCCCCCCCCAGCAGGTCTCATCCCAGTGCCGACCACCACCTCATTTCGCCCTTGTCACCCACCACGGGGCCACAGCCATGTCCCTGCGTCCCAGGCGAGGGTGGAGGAGGCCGCCCAGCCCCCAGCACCAGGAGGGTAGAGGGGTGCGGGCCTGGGCCCCCTCCAGCTCAGGCGGCCCCCCGAGGCGCCTGTCTGGGACCGCAGGGTGGGAGCCAAGGGGTGTCGGAAGCCCGGGGAGGAGGCTCAGGCCTTCAGCACCCGCTCTCCTGCCCCCGGCCAGTGTCTGGGGGGCGCTCGTCCAGCCCACCCCAAGACAGGGGCGTTGGGCAGCCCAGGCCTGTGCCTGGCCTTGGGCAAATCCCTCCCATCGCTCAGAGTTGAGTTGCCCCCCGCACCCCCCGTGCTGTTCAGGGAGCGCACAGGGGCACAGTGGCCGTGGCAGGGCCCGGCACACTCGCGGGACATCAGGGGACAGGGACACGCGGGGCCCACCGAGAGCCCTGCCCACCCCGAGCCACGCCTTCGCGGCATTCACGATGCCAGCCCACGGAGCAGGTGCTATTATGGGACCGTACCCATCAGAGTCCCCTGGGGTTTGACGGGCTAATTCACACCGGAGTGTGAGTGACTCATAGGCGTCCTCCCACGCAGCAGAAAGCAGCGGGAGTGGGCACAGCACACCCCAGTGGGGGAACGAGGAGTGGGCAAGGTGTCTGTGCAGGCAGGGCCTTCTGGAAGTCCCGCGACATCTCACAGCCCGGCCTTCCAGATCCTCAGGGGGCGGCCTCCACCGGCGCCCCGAAACCCGCCACCCCTGGCCCCGGCCCGCGAAATCATCAGGAGGGCCCGCCCCCCACCTCCGCCTCAAGGCTGGGGCTGGGCCTGCTCCTCCTGCCCCTGCGACCCGAGTCCCTGCACGTGGCATCCGACCCCGCTGTCAGGCCCGGCCTGCTGCCGCCCGAGGCCCCTCCCTGGGCCCTACCTCGCCCAGCCCCCCACTGGCCCTGGTGGCCCGGCCGCGCAGTCAGGTCCAGACAGACCCCGGTGGCCCAGAACAGGTGCCGCTCCTGCCTCCAGGCCTTGATCTTGGCTGGCCCCTCTGACCACGTGTCTCCTGGCCGCACGCTGACCCAGCCGCGTCCTTCAGGGGTCCTCAGAGGAGCTGCACCTCCAAGAAGCCTCCTCAGCCTCCGCCCGCACGCCCAGCCCCATCTGGCCGCCGGCGACCGAGACCGCCCAGGGCAGTCCGCGGCAGCTCGGTCCCGCCCCGGGTCAGGGCCCGGGAGCAACGCCAGTGACCGGGGCGGGGGCCTGGGGGCTGGACTCCTGCCTGACCCGGGTCCTGCTGGGAGAGCTGCCAGGTGAGCCCCGCGCCCCCTCAGGCCGAGTCCCTTCCAGTGTCGACAGGGTCTGCGCCTCGCTCAGCACCCCGCGTCTGTGACCAGGGCTCCAGGGCTTCTCACGTCCCCACAATCCAAGATGCCAATCTCCCTGCTCCTCGCTGCCGGCGCCGGCCACAGCCTGAGTCAGGGCTCCGAGCGGCAGGCCGGCCCTGGGCCGGAAACCTGGCCCTCCCCAGGGCCCCGCTCTCCCGTCTCACCCCACCCGGCCAGACAGGGACACAGAGGCGCAGCGCAGCCCGCCAGGCAGACGCGGGCTCCCGAGAGGCTCGGGCCCCGGGCTCCCAGCCCGCGAGGAAGGCATCGGGCTGGGCGGGCTGGGGTCCTGCCGAGGCCACTACGAGTCCAGCACCCAGGGGTCCCACCTGGGCCCTCTGCCCCTCGCTCACAGCCTCACCTCTGGCCCAGCTCTGCCCGGCCCGTCCCGCACTCCTGCCGGCACCCACACCCCTCCCCGCCTCAGCCACCGGTCAGGGTCAGCTGCGGCTCGCGCGGGCGCGCTGCTCACTCGTCCAGCTCCCTGGCCCGCCTGGGCCTGCCCCTGTGCGGGCGCGGGGCACCCTGCGGGCACTCCCCCGACGCCGGCAGACGCCCCGCCTCACCGCCCATCCCGGCCCGTCTCCTCCACGACGCCCTCGAGACCGCCCGGCCGCACGAGCTCGCCCCTCTGCTGTCTGGTTCTCACCCTGAGCGCTGAGCCCACCGCTGACACCACCCTAACTGTCACCACAGCCTCCACCCTCACAGCTGTCACTGAAACTGCCACCAGCAATAACAACAGCCCCATCGACACCACCAACACGGTCACTGTCACCGCCGCCACCGCCACCGCCACCACCGGCAGCGACACCACGATCGGCCCTCACTGTCCCGTCATCACGGCGTCTGGGCCTCCACGACCACGAGCATCACCTCCACCACCACGTCACCGCGACCGCCGCCCCTCCTCAGAGCCCGCGCCGTGACCGTCACCGACATGCAGTGAGCCCGCCACATCCGGGACACTGAGCGGGCACGGCGTGTCCCGCAGGAAGCCTCACCACGATGGCTGCAGCGCGGCAGCCACTCCGCCACCCACCCGGGGCCACCGCGTCCCGGAGCACCACCCACCCTCCAGGCGCTTCCCCGTCTCCCCAGGGGACCTCATGGCCCGTCCGCCACGGCCTGCTTTCAGGCGCCTCTGCACCGAGGCCACAAACGGGGACTACGTGCCGCGGTCGCGCTGCCCTTCCTGCCGACCCCCAAGTCCTTCCCGTGTCCACCCCGCATCCCGCCCCCCAATGCCACGCTGGCTCCCTGCAGAGCTGACAGCTTGTCACTGTCCTCCCAATACCGTCGCGAAGCGCAACCCGCTGCGCCGCCTGGGGACTGGGGGGGAGTTTTCTATCGTGGGAAACAAGTCGTGGCACACCCGGCGGAGGGAAGCAAGGCCGCGAGTGAGGGGGCCACCCGCCTGCCCTCCAGCCTCGTCCCTGTGACGCGGACCCCTGTAGCCAGCCCCGGCCCCGTGCCTCTTCTAGGCCACCGGGGCCACCTGTGTGAAGGAGCCGGTGGGCACAGCAGAGTCGTCTGCCCTGGGGTCAGGACCCATGCGCCTGCTGTGCGCCCCGGCAGAGACAGACACAGGTCTGGGCGGGAGGCGGCCCCCGCCACCGACCCCTCCCGGGACGACCAAGCGGGGCCAAAGTGCCAGGCGCAGCTGAGCACGCGACGTGGCGCATCAGAAGTGGAGAGACGGAGGGACGGAGGGACGGAGGGACAGGACCCTTGCCAGGAGCACTCCACTCCGCGGCACCTCTGCGTGCTGGCCCGGCCCAGGCCCTTTCCACGCGCCCCTGCTCTGTCCCCACAGCATCCCCGAAGCAGGCACTGGCTGAGCCCTACCCCCACGATTTCCTGGCACTGCCTGGCGAGGCCAGACAGGCCCACCCACCCACGGGGCACCCAGACATAGGACCTGCCGCGGCAGGAAGGCCCAGGGACCAGACACAGCGGGGTGCGTCCCAGCGGGGGGCTCATGTGCCTCGGCCCTGCATGCGCGAGGACCCCCCACACCTAGACGACCCCCCCGCTACACAGTCCGCCTGGACGTCCTGGCACAGGACCCTGCTCCCTCCTTCCCTGCTGAAGCCCCTCCCCAGACGGGGTTCCCTGGGGCCGTCACTGCGAAGGCAGCCGCCTTTCCTAGCAGACACGGAGAGGGGTGCCGGGGGCGGGCAGGGGCGGCTGGGGGCCCTGGGCCTGCCCTGACAGCCTCAGCCGCTGCGTCGCCCAGAGTCACCCGGCGGGGCCAGGTGGGGTGGAGGGCTGGGCGGCACCTTCCTGCCCTAGGGGTTGGGGTACTCATCTCGTCCCATCACACGGGAAAGGAACTGAGGCCCGGGATCCCTCACCAGCGTGGGCAGAGTCAGGACCCCGCCCCGAGGGCCTCTGCCAGGCCCTGCGGCCCCCGGCACAAAACGGGGACGTAGCGGAGGGAGGGTCACTGGGGAAGGGCAGAGGCGACCTCACCTAGGGCGCACGTCACCCCCACCTGCCCAGCGAGCCTCCCCCATGCTGGCTGAGGGGCGTCGGTGCCGGCCCAGCCCCCTCCCGGGCCCTGCGCTGTCAGGAACCGGGCGGCGTGGGAGAAACGGGCTGGAACCAGGCCACCGACTGCGACCCGGGACTCTGCCAAGTCCCCCTTCCGCTTGCCCCCCGCCCCCCGGCCCCCTCACTGCCCTCTCCAAGGAAACCAAGGACGAGGGCAAGGCTCTTAAAGGGACCAGGACACGCACTGGGGCAAGGGGGACTCCGGGGTGGTCGGCGCCCAGCGTTCACAGGGCACGAGCTGCCACCTCGGGTGTGGGAGTCGAGCCCGTGCACGCGCGCGTGTGACCAGAGGAGAGGCAGGTAGGGTCTGCGCCCCGGCTGGGAACCTCTGGCTCGTTCTTTCCAAGATGAGCGTGTCGCAGCCCCGACCGTCACACGTGGCTGGGACAGGAGACGCCCCACCGGCTCATGCACCAGTACGTGCGAAGCTGCACAAGCCATCCTAGACGAGGGGTCAGGGCTCACGCGGGACCAGGTCGGTGCGCAGCCTGGGACGAGGGTCAGGGCTCACGCGGGACCAGGGTCAGGGCTCACGCGGGACCAGGGACAGGGCTCACGCGGGACCAGGTCGGTGCGCAGCCTGGGACGAGGGTCAGGGCTCACGCGGGACCAGGGTCAGGGCTCACGCGGGACCAGGGACAGGGCTCGGCGTGGGACCAAGAGGTCTCGGCTTTATCTATGACGATCAGGGTTCAGTCATCAGTCCCTCTCGAGAGGCTGGTGGTCACCACCGGCTCTGGGTGGCCACGCACGTGGTCCTGCGCAGCCCGCCAGGTGAGAGCGGTCCTCCTCTGAGCACGCACTGACACGGGCCCACCCGACACAGGCCGCCCGGGCGCACTGGTGGAGGCGGTCTGGGTCCGGACTGCGCCCAGTCACCCGGGACAGCCTCGGGGCCTCTGAGCTGTCCCGTCGGCGAGGAGCGGCCCCACCAGCTGTGGAAGGAGCAGCTCTCCCGCTTGCAGCAGATGGGAAGAGGGCGGTGGGGCGTGGGAGCCCCTTCCCCTCCCCCATTCCCACCAGCCCCCCTCCCCTGAGGGCTCCGGGGTGCCCAGCTCTGGACTAGAGGCCTCGACCCCCAGCCCTGAGCGTCCAGCTGGACCATGGGCCTCTGGGAGCCTCAGGGACGGGGCAGGCCTGGCCCCAGGGCCGTGCCCAGGGCCAAGCAGGGAGCTTGAGTGCCAAATGCTGCCCTGGGCACACCTCCAACACGCACGGCCGGTGGCACCTTCCTGCTGTCCGCGGCCCCCGGGCCCCCGGTGCAGAGCCCTTGACAGCCCAGAGGTGAGCAGGGGCGGGCAGGACCCCGCAGCTGAGGGAGGGGGGCAGGCGGAGGCCATGGCGGCAGGGCCAGCCCCCGGACCCTGCTGAGTCCTCGCTGACCTGCCCCTCCGCCTCCCCCTCCCCACAGGCAGGCCGCCTGGCAGGGGCCAGAGAGCTGAGGCCCCTGAAGTGGGATCCGCCCCAGGCCTCGCAGACAAATGGCCACAGCCGAGGGCCAAGCCCAGCGTCCTGGACACTCGCGGGGTGGCCTGGCCTCTCACCGCCTGCTGCCCCTGGAGGGCGAAGGGGAAGGGTCCCATCTTTCTGGAAAACCATTTATTCCGGACTTAAAACCGCCTGGGGACGGGGCGTGCAGGAAGCCACGGCCACCACGGGGCAGAGCTGTCTGTGGAGGGCACTGAAGCCCCCGGGGGCTCCTCGGTGCGGGCCGGGCCGGTTGACCTGGGGCCCCTGAGGCCTAGCAGCCTGGAACGGCCCCAGCGAGGGCTCCTAGGCTGCTGGGAGGGGCTTGTGCCATAGGACGGGCCTGAACCCCGAGGAAAGGCACAACTCTCAGACACCCCCGGCGGCCCGGGCGCCGCCAGCCTGTGGCCTTTCCCGCCTTTCCTTCTCTCCCCCTTTGATGACGCCCCGTCTTGTACAAAGAGCTTGTGCCACTTGCAAGCCCCCCCCAGGAAGCAGTGACAGCAGCCAAAGTGAGGGGGGCGGCTTCCCAGGGCCACGGGGCCCCCTCGCTCTCCCCAAGCCCGGCCCCAGCCTCCGCCCAGAGCTGGCGAGGCCGCCGCACGCCCCTGTGTGGCCCTGCACACGCCAGCCACCGGGCCCGCGCGCCGCCCGCTCTTTCTGCCAAAATGCTTGTCCCTAGATGCCCACGGGCACGCTGCTGTGTCACCGCCCCTCCGAGAGGCTCCTGCGACTGGCCCCAGGGCCGGGCGTGGAGTGACCGGCCTTCTCAGGGACCCTCTGCGTGGTCCTGTGTGACATCCCCTGTGCTGGGGTCAGGGAGGCTGAGGCCAGGACCTCCTAAGCACTGAGGGACGGACCGGTGGGTGCGAGATGATCCCATCCCCGGACGACTCCCGCAGTTCCCGACGTGCGGCCCCCACAAACCGGCCCTACGCCCCTCCCCAGCGCCCCTCCTCTGCTAGGTGAACCCGTCCTCCTCCAGTGGCGCCCACGCCGAGGGCCCGCCCGGGCCTCCCAGGACGCGCCTTCGCCACTGCACCGCCCAGAGCGTGAGGGCACTTGCTGCACCTACCACCAGGCCCGGGGCCCGGGCTGGGCACACCCACCCTCCCAGCGGCCCGGGGAAGGGGTGCAGGGAGGCCGGGGGGCTGGCGCTGGGGCGAGGCGGGCAGGCGGTGACAACGACGGGCTTCCCACTGACCGCACCCTCCCCCGTTCACTCCGAACCCCTTGCGGGGAGGCCCCAGGCCCACCCGGCCCACCCGGCCCACGAGGATGGAGCTGCCCAGCTCCCCCGTCGCATCTGCCGAAACCCCGAGCCTGCTCTTCTCCGGGAGCCGCTCCGCTTCAGGGCCCCGCACACTCCTCCGTGGGACCCACGAGGCGCCCAGTGTCCCTCCGCCTCGCCGTGTTGGGGGCCACCGTGCCCTGGGGTGCCCTCGCAGGGGCCTGCGATCCCACATCGCAGCCCAGCCAGCCCAGTGCCCCGCCCTGCCAGACGCGGCAGACACCCAGCACGTGACGAGGGCGGCACCGGTCACCACTGGACAGGGACCCGGCACGTGACCCCGGGGGGCCCTGCCGCTGCTCCCCACCTGATGGCCCTGGGCCTCCCACCCCACTCGAGCGGTCCCGGCTGCATGGTGCCCCCCGAGCTCCTGCCAGCCTGAACCGCAGGGCTCCGCCCGCTCCGGTGCGGGGGGCAGGCCTGGGACCTGGCCCAGGGCTGGACCTCCGAGCCCCTCTCCTCCTTGACTATGCGCTTTCCTGGGAGGGGGGAGGCGGGCTGGGTGGGCGCCTCAAAGCCAGACCCGGGCAGGGAGACCGTGCGAGACACAGACAGGTGGGGACACGGGCAGCGCCAGGCAGCTGCACCCCTGCCCCGCTGGGTGAGCCCCCCGCAAGCCCAGCCCGAGGCCCCAGGCTCCAAGCCAGATGGACTTACACGTCCGTCTCGTCCCACAGGATGCAGGTCTGGTTGGTGGTGCCCTGGAGGGAGCGGGGAGGAGTCAGGGCCACCGGCGGGGCCCGCCCACAGGCAAGCCCCCCCGCCCGTGCTCGGCCCACTCTGCTCCCCCCCCCCCCAGACGCGGTGTTTCAGGAGCAGGAAACCGGGCCCAGACCAGGCAGGGGACTGGCCCAGCCCCTCCCCCGCCATGTGGCCTCGCGCAGCCCCGGCCCCTTCTCTGCGCGGGAACGGGCGGCGGTGACCAAAACACACCTCTGGGTGCCCAGGCGGCCGGTGCAGCTTAATGCAAGATGGGGTGAGAGGGCACCCCCCCCGGGAGTCCAGAGGGGCACACGGGCTGGGGTCGGGGGCAGAGGGCGGCCTCAGCACAGCCCCGTCCTGCGGGCCACGGCGCACCAGCGCTGGGTGACAGGACTGGTGGGTGACACAGGTTCCCCGGCCCTCACCGGTGGGGGTGACCTTGCCCTCGCCCACCCTGTCATTCGTGCTTGATGGCACGGGGGCCAGGGCTGCCGTGGCGGGGGCCAGGCGGGGGCACCAGACGAGGCGCCACACACCACTGTACCGTGTGACCCTGGGCAAGTCGCCGCACCGCTCGGAGCCTCAGTTTCCCCACCTGTCCCCCGGGGATGAGAGCGGCTGTCTTGCAAGGCTGAGGTGCGACCCGGCAGTGTGAGCACGCGCGGGGCCAGACAGGAGCCACGCACACGCGGCCCGCACGCGCGGAGCCACTCACGTTGTGCATGTGGGCGAACTCGATCTCCAAGGGCGTGAGCAGGGAGCGCGGGGGCGGCTTCACCGTCACGGAGATGACCTTGGAGTTCAGGACCGTGGTGTTCCTGGGGGGCGCCGGCAGCCGCGTCAGCGTGTACCCCGCACCCCACGCCCCCGCCCCAGTCCGGCCTCGCCCCAGCCCCCTCCCCCGGGCCCGCGGCGCCCACCTCTGCAGGGCCAGGAAGCTGCCCAGGTTCCGGTAGAGCACGGTGCCCACCACGAACACGGACGAGTCGTCGGCCTCTGGAAGAGGATGCCAGTCACCCTCCTCCCCGCCCCCGCGCCCCAACCTGGACCCTGCTCCAGCGTGCGACCCCCAGGGAGGGCACAGACAGAGCGCTGCAGTCGGGGGGCGCGGGCGACTGCCCAGGTGCCCCCACGTGACCCCCGAGAGCTGGGAGCAAGCAGGGCAGGGAACCAGGGTCACCGCGTGAGACTCCAGGTGCGACCCCGTCCCTCCCTGTGAGGAAGAGGTCGTCTCCTGGGACCTGCCCAGCACCGAGGGCGGGGAGGGCTTCCCAGAGGAAGGGGCGACCTTGGGAGCACTCAGACCAACGTGGACGGCCCCCTGGTCCTCGAGGCAGCAGGCCAGGCTCCAGGAGGACCTCCTCAGGGGTTGGCCCTCAGACGCTGGGGCCCGGGTCTCCAGTGAGGGCCGCTCACCTGCCAGGCCCGTGGAGAAGACGCTCTTGGACACGGTGACCCTGTCCTCCGGCACCTTGGCCCAGTCGCCCGTGGCCCGCCAGCCCTTCATGGGGAAGCTGATGTCCGTGGCTCCGCTAGCCGGGAGCTTGTGGATGCTGAGGACTGCGGTGGGGGCAGGGGCGGGAGGCGGCAGGGGAGGACAGGGACGGGGAGACAGAGAGCGGTTACGTGACGAGGAGCCTTGGCCCTGGGACGACGCAGAGGGGCCTAGGGGTCCAGGACCGTGACACGGTGCTCGCGGCTCAGAGGGGACCCGGAGCGCATGGGGCCAGCGGCCAGGGCCCTGCCCTGGCGCCACCTCCCTGTGAGGCTCAGGGCCTGGGCACCTCTCTGGCCGCTCCCCGAGTCCCTGGCTCCCAGCTACTGACCACCTGCTCTCCCCGTGTGCACAGCCCCGTATGTGCCACTCGCGTTCTCCGGAGGCGAGCACCGTCACGGTCTCGGGCCACGTACTCGGTCAAAGTCGGGAGCTGGATGGGACCAGTCCCCTCTGACAAGACGCTCCTGGGAGTGGCTGGCAGAGAGGGGGTGGCCGCGCGGTGCTGCCTTCAGGGAGGGCACCGGGGCGACAGGTGCAGGCGGGCCCCCGGCCCCAGGAAGCTGCCTCCAAGGGGCTGGCTGTGGACCCCAGGATTCAAGGTCTCCGGGACCGTGTCTGGGTCTGACGCCCACGCTGACCCCTCCCAGGGGAGCCGAGGGCTGTGCACCGGGACGAACTGACCGACCTCGGAGGCTGGCCCGTGGGGGGGTCTGGCCGCTGCCCGTGCACACGGTGCGCACAGATGAGCAAGGAAGGCCCGGGCCAGGGCCGCAGAGCCGGGGTGTGGCGGGGGGCGGGTGGCCAGTGGGGCATGGGGCGGGCTTACCCAGGTTGTCTGTCACCTGGTACGCGTCCCGCAAGTCCTTCATTCGGAAGCCGATGACGTCCACGAAGTCTTCCACCAGCCGGAAGAGCTCCCTGGCATTGGGGCCCATCTGGGGGGGTGGGGGCGGGGTCAGGGGGCCGTGAAGCCGGTGGGGAGCCGCCCGCCCAGGACGCCAAGCCCCGGGGCTAAAGGGGGTGTCACTGAAGGACCCCGCGCCCCAGCCCGGGTCACCTCCACGTTTCTCTGCTTCCTCCCGCCTCCCCTCATCTGCCCCATTTCTGGGTCTGGCCGGTCGGCCCTGAGCACTGGGGCCTCTGGACCGGACTTGGTCCGCTGCCACCGTGGACGAGGACACTGAGCTCCGAGGGGCCGCTCCGCCTGTGGCCAGGGGCCCGGGCGAGGGAGGGGAACAGGGGTCTCCACGCTGGGTACTGCCCTGGTGACAGGAGCAATGGGCTCCAGGTCAGCCTGGGAGGGAGACGGGGACCCCCATTTCCAGATGAGAAAGAAGCTCCGTGTCCGGCCGCCCCGACGTAACCGGGCAGCCGACACGCTTTCCCACGCCTGGCCCCGCCCCCCACTGAGCTCCTGTCCCTCGGATGGGAAACTGAGGCTCGGAAGGGCGGCTCCTCGGGCTCGCGTGACCAGTGGAAGCTGGAATTCGAGTCCGGGCCCCCACCGCCCGGCCAGCCTGGACGTCGGGGGGTGCCGTGGCCGCGGTGCCCGTCCGGACTGGCGTCCTCACCAGCTGGGCCTCCTCCCACTTGTCGCGGTTCTCCTCCGCCAGCAGGTTGCTGATGATCTGGACAAAGTTCTGGAGAGGAGAGGGGGACGGCCAGTGAGCAGAGAGCAGGGCGCCGCGGCCGGGGCTCGGCCTGTGACACGGGCGGGGGTCGGCGAGTGACCGCGGCGGGGCTGTGTGAGACGAGGCGGCGGACGCTGGCGCCTTCGGGGCTCCACCTGCGCTTGGGGCCTGGTCCGGGCTCAGAGTGAGGCCGGGATCCAGGCCCCCCTGGCCCCTCCCCGGGCGGCCCTGCCGGGCCCCACCTGCACGTCCCCGGGGGTGGGGCTGTAGTACGCCCTTCGGAAGATCTCGGTCATGTTCCTCAGGACGTCGATGGTGGACAGCAGGTCCCCGCTGTAGCTGGTGCCGTCCTGGGAGATCTCCACCAGCGTCTGGATGACCTCCGACACCCCCTCCCCCGGCAGCCCACGCTGAGCCTTCGCCAGGTGCTCGCGGGTCTGGGGAGACAGGGCGTTTGGGTGCCGAGACCCTGCAGGGGCCAAGGACCTCCCACACCCGAGCGCCCTCCGCACGCCCCAGCGGGGCCGTAACTGACTCCAGGGTTACGTCAGGGACACAGGGGTGCGTCCGCGGACACGGCCCGTGGGGCCGGGAGGGCGGGGCGGGAGGCCGGGGCCGGCGCCCACCATCATCTGGATGTTCCGGTAGTCGATGGAGACGCAGCGGATGTAGGTGGGGGGCTCCCAGTAGGCGACGCCGTCCTCGTCCAGCTCGCAGCGTCTCAGGACGAGGCCTGGGGAGGCAGCGGCTCAGCGCGGGCTCCACTCCTCGGCTGGGCACCCAGCGCCACGCAGGAACCCGCCACGACTCGCAGCCCCGAGCCCCCCGGACGCGACCCTCAGCCCCAGCACAGCGCCACCCGTGGGTGCACACCGCGCAGCCGCGGGGCTGCCTGGCACCAGGCGGTGGACGGCCTCACACACGGGCGTGCCTGTGACCCAGCGCCCACTGACAGGACACGGTCAGGGCACCGGGCACCGCCGGGGACCCCAGGACTGCCACAACCCTGTCACCCAGCAGGGGCCACGGCCAGGGAGGGACGCACCTCCTGCTCCGACGGCCCCGGGGGCTGGCCTGGAGGGGCATCTCACAGCCCCACACGTAGCTCTGTGGGGACAGGACCCCCCCACACCAGCTGCCCGCAAGCCCTCACCCGTGGCGTTTCGGGGACACCGGACTGCAGCCACCTCTCCGGCCGGGGTCTCCTTCCAGATCACAGTGCCGAAGCTGTCCTCGTCACAGATCTCGTGCGGCTCTGCCGGGGCCCGGACACAGTGAGCAGGGCCAGGGCTCCGGAAGGGCCGCCGAGAGCCGGCAGCGGGGGCCCCGTCCCCTTCCTCCCTCCGGGACGTCCGCCGTCACCAGGAGAGGTCAGCCACCCGCAAGCCCGGCCGCGAGCCCACCCGGCCCCCCAGCTGCGCCCTGAGGGACACGCTCACCGGGACACCGCTGGGCGCTGCACTGGCGGAACTCCTCCTGCGAGCCCTGGCAGGCGGCTCCCCCAAAGAAGGGCCCCGAGCAGACACGCTCCCGTCGCTGAGAGCCGCCCCCACACGTGACACTGCAGCCGCCCCAGGACGCCCAGGCCTGCCACTTCCCGTCCACTGCAGGGCACGCCGGGCGGAGGCACAGGGACGGGGACACGGGGAGGCAGAGCCGTGGGGAGAAGAGAAATCGAGACCGTGGGGGGAGAAAGCAGAGCTCAGCGTGGCCCTCGCATGCCTCAGGGGCACGGACCCCCAGGACCGCCCCACACCCCACCATCTCCTCCAAGGTCACCCCCACACCCCAGCGTCCCCCAGGCCTCCCCGCAGGGGCCCGGCGCTGACCTGGGCACTGCTGCAGGAAGCAGTCTCTGGTCTCCACCCAGTGGCCCTGGCACTCGGCGCCGCCGTACGAGGGCCCGTTGCACTCGCGCGTGCGCTGCTGCCGGCCCTGGGAGCAGCTGGCCGAGCACGCGCTCCAGCTGGACCACTCGTTCCAGTTTCCGTCCACTGCCCGGCCCAGGGGAGGAAGGGGACGGGGCCAGCGTGAGCACCGGGGCCGCCGGGGCGCTCGCACCGGGACGCAGCGGGAGACACTGGGGACCGCCACCCCGCCGTGCAGCCCGGCACGAGTGTGAGCACCCCCGAGGGCCCGCACCCGACGCGACGAGCACCCCTAGGGTCTCCCCTCCCCTGCCTGACCACAGCCTGGGGTTCCAGCTCTGCACGCCCAGCGGGTGGCCCCTCCCCACCCCGGCCCGCCGCGGTCCTCCCTCTCACCTACCAGGGCACAGGGCTATGTTGCAGAACTTGGTTTGCTTCTCCGGGCCCTCGCAGGGGTTGCCCCCGAACTGGGGGGGCCTGCAGGTGCGCGTGCGGTCCCGGAAGCCGCGGCCGCAGGTGCTGGAGCACAGGCTCCAGGGCGACCACTCGTCCCAGGCGCCGTGCACTGCGGGGGGCCCGGGGCGCCGCTGAGCTCTGCGACCCGGGCCGGGTGCCCCGCTCGGGCCCCGCCCAGGCCCCGCCCCGAGCCCCGCATCCCCCCGCGCACCTGGACACACGGCCGAGTTGTTGCACAGACGCTGCTCGCGCAGGGGCCCGCTGCACTGCGTGCTGTAGGACGAGGACACGCAGAAGCGCGTGCGGGTCTGCCAGCCCTCGCCGCACGTGCTCGAGCACACGCTCCACGGGGACCACTCCTCGGCCGCGGGGTCACCTGCGGGCCCAGACGCACGCGTCGCCGGCCAGGCCCCGAGGAGGGCGCCCGCCCCCGCCCCGGGGCTGGAACCCGGGCCGGCCTCTTCCCCCGAAGGCTGTGGGCCGGGGCGGGTGCCATCCCCCCGTCTCTGGGGTCCGGCCCCACGTCACCCGAAGCCACTGAGCCTGGAGACGAGGGCCTGGCACCCTAGAGAGTGGTCTGGGTGTGGTGAGTCATTAAAGTCGCCTCATAGCAGCGGCCGTCCTGGTCCCGGGAAGCCCGCCGTCCCACTTCCCACGGCTTTCCTCCTCACCCGCCGGCCTCGCCCGCACCTGCAGCTCACCTGTCTGCTGCGACGGGAACCCGAAGTGCTGCAGCTCGTCCCCCAGCTCCTCGCGCCGCCGGGCGTCGGTGGACCTCAGGGACTGGCTCCGGGAGCTGGTGCGCCCGGCCGCTGCAGGGCGGACGCAGGTCAGCGTCCGGGCCGTGGCGCTCGCGAGCCTCGCTCGGGGCCCGGGCGCCCTTCGTCCCTGGCCAGCGTGGCCGGGCTCGGCAGCACCACTGGACAGCGGGGACTCGTGGGACCAGGGCCCCCTGGTCCGGCGCCAGCCCCCGTCTGGCCGCATTCCTGTGGGTCCCACCTTCCCTTCCCCGTGCCCCTTCCCCTCTCCTCTGGGCCCGCGGGGGTCACCTGCACGTCTGCGTGGCTGCCGCCCTGCCCTGCTGGGCGTCCCGTTGCCTGGACGCCCCCCGCCCCCCGCACCGAGACTTTGCGATGAGCTCCCCTCCCCGAGAAAGTTCGTCACGGAAAACCCAGCCCGAAGAGTGACAGCCCCATTATGGCCTGATTAGCTGGCCGGCGCGGCTGAAATGTGCACGAGGGCATGAGGGCCTCGGGAGCACGCGGCCGGGGGCGGGGGGCCGGGGAGACGGGCCCCAACGTTCCGGTCCAGGCAGTCCCGCCTGTCTCCCGGTCCCACCCCCTCCCAGGCCGTCACCTCTGGCGCTGGCCGCCCCGCGGGGACCAGGCTCGCCCCCCCCCGGCCCGGCCCCCCAGGCCGCCGCCTCACTCACGGCCGCAGGCCTTGCGGTTGCACAGCCGGCCCTCCTCCAGCACCCCCTCGCAGCCGCCGCCCTCCACGCCGGCCGCGGGCAGGCAGGTGCGCGTCCGCGTCTGCAGGCCGCCCCCGCAGTCCCGCGTGCACTCGCCCCACAGGGACCACAGCTTCCAGCCGCCTGGTGGGACCAGAGGGCAGGGGTCAGAGGCCGGGGCAGCGGTGTCCAGACAGGGCGTCGTTCTGAGAGTGACCTCTGGGGCTCTCCCAGGCAGGGGTGGGGCCCAGCGGCCCAGGGGCGAGGCCTGCACGTGAGAGCCGCCTGGGACCCAGCAGGACACTGGGGGGTCAGCTAGGAGGTCAGCGTGAGGCAGAGGGGCAGGGAAGGGCAGGCCCGGGGAGGGCCTCGGGGGCGCGGTGTCCGCCCCACTGCCGCCGCGCCATCTGGGGTCACATGCTCTCCACGTGTGTCCACAGGCACCTGTGCCAGGGTCCCTCCTGGCTCTGAGTCCACGTCCCCACTGCACAAAGCCGGAGCCCCAGAGGGGCCACCGCGGCCGCTGCGCTACAGGGTCCTGGTGTCGGGGAGGGCAGAGGCCCCTTCGGTGAGGCTCGCGTCCCTGGACACGCATCCTCCGGCCCCGCCGGACCCCCGCCCGTGGTCCTCAGTCCTGTTCCCTGAGCCCCAGGGTCCTCACCATCCCCGCCCGGTGCAGGAACACAAGGCGAGGAAGGTCCCACACCGGGTGGCCCAGGGGGCCTCGTACCCAGGACTCAGCCAAGCTGAGCCTCCCCTGGACCTGGCCGCTGGCTGCCGCGGGCGCCTGGGGACAAGGGCCTCCACCTCGGCCCCTCCGGCCGCCCTTGCCCTGACCCCACCGCTCCCTCGCAGCCCCTCACGGATCTTCGTCCATCCTGGTTCTGTCCCCCACAGTCCAGACCTCAGCCTCGTGCCTGCGGGTCTGAGCCCCCTGGGACACCTGGTTCACCAGGGACACGGAGCAGGACGGCCTCACAGGCCTGGGGAGCCACCGAGGGACGAGGAGCGGGGCCTCACTCCCGCCCTGGGCCGCACCGAAGGGCAGGGCAGGGGAGGGCGGCTTGTCCAGGCCTTCTGTCCACGCGGAAGGCCACCCAGTGGCCCCCACGCGAGGAACCTGGCTGCTGCCATCCTGGGTGTCCTCGGGGCCGCCTGGGCCCCTGCACGGCCAGCGAAGCGGGCCGGCGTGGACCCAGTCACGGAGCGCAGCGTCTCCACGCCCGTGGAGGGCCGGGCCCGGGCCGGCTCCTGCCCCAGCACCCAGCGCCACCCGCTGCTGAGGCGGCAGGAGACAGCGGGTGACATGGCCAAAGTCCAGCAGCAGGACCCACCCCGGAGCCGGGCCACTGCCCACGAGGCTGGAGCAGGGCAGCCGGGCCGGCCAAGGGCGGTCACACGGGGCGCCGCGGAAGCGTGTGACCGCGAGGACTTCGGGAGGTCCCAGGGGGGCCCAAGGACGGAGCCGAAGTCCAAGCTCACGTGGCGGCCCCGCAACCCGCCAGCCTGGGATGGCCAGGCCCAGGCCACCCTGGCCTTGCGCCTCCCGTCTGAGGACAACGGGGTGCTGCTTCCCGAGACGGGTGCCAGGAGGTCAGCGGGACGGCCGTGGGCGTTGTCACTGTGGCCGGAGTTGACCCCGGACAACCCACGTTGATCCGCCACAGATTCGGGGTCTACGTGACTGTGGGGTCCAGGTCTGTTCCGTGGGGGCGACGCCAAGGGGCCAGGGCCCCCCTCATCGCCGCACTCCGGGGCTGGGGACCTGCCAGGAGGCGGCGCCAGGGGCAAAGGAATGGGAGGCTGAACAGGGCACCTCTTCCGAGGGGACACTGAGTGGGGAGGGGCCTTCCTCACAGGACCGGGCGGGAGGGGCTGGCTCAGACCTTAGTGACTCCCCCTAGGGCGGGCGTGGGCCCCACTTCGTCCCCCACTCACACGCGTCACGAGCGGCTCCCAGGGGTGCCGCGAGGCGGGGGGAAGGACTCGCCAGGACCCCAGGACGCGGGCGGGGCTGCCGTTGGCGCGGACCCTCGCTCGGAGGGCGCGGGACCTGGTTCCGAGGCCCCTCCCGGGTCTGGGCACGAGGCCCTCACGCGTCAGTCACCGTGTTCCCACGGGGCGGCCTCTCTGCTCCCGGTGTTTAGATGACAAGCCCCAGGCAGCCCAGGGCGGGTGCCCCCATCTGCGCCAGGCACCCAGCACCCACAAGCGAAGTCCCGTCCGTCCCAGGAGGCAGCGTTTCACCCCATTTGTAGCGGAGGAAACAGGCTCAGAGGGGGTGGTCCCGACCGGGTCGCGGGGCTGGAGCGAGGCCACGCCCGGGAGGGGCTGCCCGGGCTGGGCGAGGAGGGGCTCACGTGCTGCGTGGGAGCTGTGGGCGTGGAGGTCACCACGTGGACGCCACCCTGTCCCCCGCAGCTGTCACGGGCGCGCCTGGGCACGGGGCAGACCAGGCCCCGGCACCGCCTCCGTGTGTCCCCTGCCCGGGACGGGCGGGTGGGACGGCCGAGGCTGCCCCGATCGTGGGCCTTTCCTGCTGCCACTTTACATGCGCCCCCCCCGCGATTCGGCCGCGAACCACGGCCACGTGGCGGGTGCAGACAGAGGCCGAGTTACCCGGAAGGAGCGGGGACTGGCACCCGCCGCGGGCCCCGGATGCTGTCCTGTGCCCCCGACGGGGCTGTCCGCCACGACCGCCCACGGGCCCCAGCCCTGCGCTCCCAGCCTCGGCGGGCTCGCCTGCCGAAGCCACCCCGTCGCGTGACAGCGAGACGAAGGATCGGGGTGGACCGGAGTCCCGGGGGGCCGGGTGGGCACTCCTGCCGGCGCCCCTTGCTGCCCAGCCCGGCCCCACGCGGAAGCCTGAGCGACGCGGAAGCTGGCGGTGGGCGGGAGAGAGGGTGTCCAAGCCCGGCTACCGCGAGGATGCCACTCGGTTCCCATGGCAACTGCCGCAGAGCTCCGGCTTCCGGGACAGACTCAGGTTAGGCCTCGGCTGCCAAGACACCCACCATTTCGGGGCCGGTTACCTTGGTGACCCAGGTGGCGGAGATGGGGGAGGGCAGGAGGGGGGCGGCCGCCGAGGACAGACCGGCCCCCAGGCCTGGCCCTGCCCTGGTCGCACGCCGAGCCCTGACCCTCTCGCCGGCCGTCTCCGAGCCAGGCGCGGGGCCCCTGGGCCCCGCCACGCGCCGAGCCCTGGTTCCCGTCACAGACCGGCCCGACCCTGGCCGCGCTGCCACCCCTGACCACCACCCAGGCCACGGCCGCCCGCTGCTGCGTGGCCGGGGCGCCCCCGGCGCGGCGGCCTCGGGGGGCAGCGGGGGCGCGCGCAGGGCCGGGCGGGCTGGCCCTCCAGGCCCAGGAAGAAGCCACCATTCTTCCCGGGCTCAATGCCCCTCTGTCTGGAGGCTCCATTTCCATCTCATTACGGGATGAATGGAACCGATTAACGGGCTCTCGGCCGCCCGGCCACCCCGGGGAGCGGGCGCACGAGGGGCTCCCGCTTCCTTCCACCCGGGTGCCCCAGCCTGGAGGTGTGACCTCCCCGTCCCCGTCCCCCAGGGTGGCCCGGGCGGGGCGGTGGGGAGCCCCCCTCCTGCTCCTCGGGGTGCGGGCCCCCCCTCGGGAGCCGGGGCCTGTGCACTTCCCGCGTCCCCCAGCAGAGGTCGCCCCAGTCCGCCAGGCGGCCCGCGCCCGCCACCGCGCCCGCCACCGCGCCCGCCCCGCGGGGCTCCCGGGGCGCCCACAGCCAGGCCCAGCTCCCGCGACGCCCCCTGCCCCATCCCCCACCGAGTTAGGGCCTGTCCGGGGCACCGAGGACCCTCAGCCCGGCCCGGGCCCTCCCCGGCAGGCCCTGACCCGCTCCCACTGTCAGGGCCGGGGGCCTGCCCTGGCCGCCCTGGCCGGCTTGGTCCTGTCTGCAGGGCGGCTCGCGTCCTTGCGCTCCCTTCCCTCGTCGGGTCCCAAGGATGGTGTCCTATGAGCCCGGAGGCCCAGACTCCGCCTGGGCCACCCGGCAAGTCCCTTCCGGTGACCCGGCTTCACCTGCTCGGCCGACATCCCTGGGGCCCGAACGAGGCCGCTGGCAGCCCGGCGGCGAGGGGCTCTCTGCCTCCCTCTGAGCGTGCATCGTGGTCACGGGCGCACACCTGCTGTCTGGAGAGAGACGGCCTCGTCTCCAGCGGAGACCGAACCTTGCTTTCCAGATTTTTCTACACTGGTCCTTGTGCGAGAAGGTGATCTGCCCAACGCCCTTGGCAGGGACCCTCCTGTCCCTTCTGTGCCACCCCGAGGGCTCGGAGATGTGGCCCTTCAGCCTGGAACCTGCGCTCGCCCTCCAGGCCGGCCTCTGTCCACACCCGCAGACCCCAGAGCCGAGGGCCCCCCTGGGCGTCCTCCCGAGTGGGGTCACCCAGGGGCCGGCCTCACAGCATCACGCCCCTCCAGACCACACACCCAGTGTCGCCCACTACGCTCCAGCTCAGGCCCTCCCCCGAGCCCGCGCAGGTGCACGGGTGCGCACGTGGGGCCACAAGGACACGCAGGCCCACAGAGACGTCACGCACGCAGGGACACACACGGACATACGTGCACACGCGGGGACACGCGGCGACGTGGAGACAGACGCAGGGACGTGCGCCCAGGGTCACGGACACACACACACACGCCTGTTCCCAGCCCCCAGGACGCTGCTTCTGCACGATCTCACGTGTCGCTCCCGCAATAAAATTCTTTAATTAAAACATGAATATTTAAAACCTCCCTCGAGAGAAATGGCCCCAGCTCCCAAAGGCAGAGAAGCGCAGAGACCGTGGGGCAGACAGACGAGAGGCACGGAGACCCGGGGGGCGCGCCGAGGCGGCCGGCGGGTGGCGGGGCGGAGAGGGGCCAGGTGCTCCGGCCCGAGGAGTGCCTGCCGAGTCGGACGCGTGATGGGGCCATGTGGCGTTTGGACAGGCCGGGGGGGGGGCAGGGCCGAAAATGGGCCACAGGCTGGCCTGGGCCGCCTGCTCCGGCCCCGGCTTGGCTCTCACGGCCCTCGCGGGGAGCAGACGGAGGGACGTGCCGGTCCCAGCCTCCCCGGGCGGCGTGAGGGGCCGGAGCTCCCGGCACAGGGCTCAGCGGGCCGACCCGGAGTCCGGCGCCTGGCCAGCCAGGCCGCGCGGCGTCTGAGTGGCCGCAGCGGCTCGTGGTCCACGTGTCCCCCGCACACGGGCACCCACACACGCGTCCACGCGTGCACGTGACCCTCCCCGCCGAGCTCAGCGCAGGAGAAGCTCCGGGCGGGACCAGCAAGTGGCCGAGAGCTGGCTCTGCCGCCGCTGACCCTGGCCGGCCGCATGGCTCTGGCCGCTGCCCTTCGCCTCGTTCCGCTCACGCACCCACGAGCGCCTGCTGCACGCCAGGCTCCGGTCCACGCCCGGGGCCAGCCCGTGAGTGCGCGAGCCCCCGCCCCGGGGCGCTCTCTAGTGGGACGGAGACTCGAATGCGAGGGCTGCTCGAGGGTGCGCACGGGCAGCTGTGGGCGGACAGAGGAGTGGACTGCGGGCGGCCAGCTGGCCTGGGGCTGTTTTCCAGTTTAAAGGCACAGGCTGCGGAGGGCGCCCTGCGGGGCCCGGGCAGGGCCTTCCTGGAGGGGGCGCAGCGGGGGCAGGGCCTGCGGCAGGGGCCGCCTGGGTGGGGGCCAGGCCGCGGCTGCTCCGGGGCAGGGCAGACACCCCACGCCACCGAGGTCACTTCAGTCCCCGGGACCCGGCAGCGTTCTGGGTCCAGGGCCCGGGTGCTGGGGCCGGAGGGGGCCAGGCCTGGCCGACACGTTCCGCCCGCCCTGCCCAGGGCAGACCGGCCCCGGCTCAGGCTGCTTCCCAAGGCCACCGCCCCGCCCCGCGGCCCCGCGCTGTGCTCTGTGGGGGCCTCGAAACCGACGGCCCGATGCGGAGCCAGCCTCGAAGCACGCACGCGCTCGCACACATTCACACGCGTGTGCACCGCGCCCACCACGCACGTGCTCGCACGCGCAGCGACACGCGCACGCATGACGCCCACACACACGTGCTCACACACATTCACACGTGTGTGCACCGCGCTCGCACACATTCACACGCGTGTGCACCATGCCCACCACGCACGTGCTCGCACGCGCAGCGACACGCGCACGCATGACACCCACACACGCACACACGTGTCCGCACACATTCACACGCGTGTGCACCGCGCCCACCACGCACGTGCTCACACGCGAACACTGCTGTGTGCCAGCGCGCACGTGTGTACGTACGGCCCTCGCACACACGCACACACACGCGTGCGCGTGCTCGGGCCCGTGGATGCACGGACTCACACGCACCTGCACACAGCCCCTCCTGAGCACCTGCACCAGCCGTCTCCGCTTTTAGAACCTCCAGGCAACCCCGACTCGGCCCCCCCTGCCCCCACCCCGACTCGGCCCCCCCTGCCCCCTCCGACTCGGCCTCCCCGCCCGCTAGTAGAGGAAGACTCCGGTTCGTCTCGGAAACGCCCGCCTCGCTCCTCCTTGCGCGCGGTAACCGACGGGAGAGGAATTCGCGCTCCTTCCGTTGTAAAGACGAGGGGCCGAGGGACTGGGCCCGGGCCGCAGCCGGTCCAGGTCAGGTTGGGCCTCGAGCCGCACCGGGTCCTGTCCTGGGGCTCACAGGACGTTCCCACGGGGGGGGGGGCCACGCGCCCCTCACACTGAGTCCCGCTCCCGCCTCTGGACCTTCCTCCCCGGCCGGGCCCTGCCTCCCGCGTCCCCACCAGCGCCTCGCCACCGTGGTGGACGGTGGACGTCCTCATTCAGGGCCGCCCGCTCCTCCACGCCCGCACGCTCTGCACCAGCGAGTCCACCAGCTCCACGCCCAGCCCCTGCCTCCCTCTCGGCTCCCTCCGGGGGCCTGCAGGGGCCGCACCCCGCCCTGGACGGCCCCCTGGGCCCGGACACCTCCCGCAGTCACAGCTCCAGCACCCAGCAGTGTCGGCCCCGCCCGTCTGCTCCGAGGCCTCCCGTGACTCTGGTGCGGGTCGGCTCCGGCCGGCGGGGCGGCCCGGGGCCCGTGGTGCCCCGACTCCCGCCTGGGCGGGTGCGGCAGGCGGTGCGTGGGGAGGGGGCCTGCTGGTCATCTGCCCGGGTCACGCCAGCCCCGCCCCCGCCCGTCTCGCCCCGCGTCCCCAGCAGGTCCGAGCAGCACGTGGGGCGCCGGCGCGGGCCGGCCCCAGGGCCCGCATCTCCGGAGGGACCGCACAGTCCCACAGCGCTCGGCGCTCTGCAGACGAAGAAAGGAGGCTCGGGGGCAGGTGACCGCCGGGGAGGGCCACGCGCGATGCCAAACCAGCTCCAGCCGCTTCTCCGCGCCTCGAAAGCCATCCGAGCCGAGGTCACGGCGACCTCCACTTTGCCCAGCCGTGCACAGAGCTGGGTTCCAATCCCCTTCGTGCCCCACGGGCTGACCTCACGCCCTGGGAGACGTCACTCAGAGGAGCAGCCCATCGGCCTCGCTGGCTCCGGGAGGGGTAAGGGCCCTGACGACGTGGCCCAGCCCACAGCCGGCCTGGCCCCTGGACGCCGGCCTGCGTGCCCAGCTGCCTGCCTGGCGTCTCACACTTCAGTCCGGGACAGGCTGTGCCCGGGCACGGCCCCCGTCCCAGCCACTGTCCGAGCCTTTCCGATGCTCCCGGGAAGCCGGCCGTCCTGCAAGGGGGGCTCTGTCCCCTGCCCCAGCTGCCCCCTGAGCCCTGGCCAGCACCCCGTCTGGCTAGTGGCCCGCGCCGGGCCGCCGAGCACGCGCCCACCGCCAGCCTCGCCCTGCCCTCGGCCTGCGGTGCCCTTCCTGTCGCCCACGCTCCTCCACCCTCAGACACGCCCCCGGTCCCAGCGACCTTTCCCCCGTGTCGTCCCCAAGATGCTTTCGTGGTGCCTTCCTCGGTGCTTGCCACCCCCACCCCTGCCCAGGCAGCTCCGTGAGGGCGCGGCTGGGTCGTCGGCTGTCACCGCCGCGCGTCCCCGGCACCTGGACCCCCTCGCAGGAGCTCAGTAACTGACAGCCGGGAAACGACTCGTGCGCACGCACCACACCGCTCCCCAGCGCTCGCCTCCTGCCCGCACCTCCAAACGGCCCGCTCTGCTCACGCTTCCCCACGCGGCCCATGCCCCGGGGCCCCTGCAGACCCCGCCACCAGCCACGCAGCCCGCGGGCCCTCCGCGTCGTCCCGTCTGAGAGAAAGGACGGACCCTCCTCCCGCCCACCCGGAGTTCGAGGCCCCACCTGAGGGAGATGAGGCCGGTTGTTCCTTCCTCCCTCCTTCCTTCCTTCACTGAACACCTCCCGGGTGCCAGGCACCACGCGGGCCCTGGTGGCCAGCGGTCAGCCCCCAGGCCACCGGCCCCCAGGCCGCCCCTGCCGCTCGCTCCCCTGGTGGGCTCAGGGGTGGGGGCCAGCACAGCCCTGCTCAGGAGACCCTGCCCCACCGCCCTCGGCCCGGACAGCCACCCCGGTGCTCTCGCGGCGGCCGGTCACTCACCTGGGGCACCGTCCCCGCCCCGGTCCTGGGTCAGGCTGGTGAGGCAGTTCTCGGGGCCGCCTGCCACTCCGTCCCGCAGGCAGACGTCCCCGCGGGGGGCCAGGGGGCCCGAGGCAGGGTCGCCGGCGTCGCCGCCCAGGCAGGCGCAGGGGGTCTGCATGATGCCGCAGGGGTGCGAGCTGCGGCTGCCGGCCAGGCAGGCGTCCAGCCAGCGGCACAGCATCTGGCAGGCGGCGCGGCTGGGGTTGCGGTTGCCCACGACCAGGTACTCCACGGAGAAGTCGTCGCCGGGGCCCGGGGGCGCGGGCGCGTCGCGCCGCATCTGCAGGAACTGCTTGCCGGCCTGCAGGAAGGCCAGCGGCGCGGCGGGGTCGCAGAGGCGCAGCACCTCGTCGAAGCTCTCCACGCCCAGGTAGGTGCGCGTGGACTCCAGGAAGGAGTCGAACTGGTAGGTGCGCACGCGGCCGGGGCCGCGGCAGGGCGCGGGCGCCTTGGCCACCTTCAGGAACAGCGTGTAGCGCCGCGGGTCGGGGTTGCGCAGGGTCCAGGAGCAGCGGGACGCGTTGGCCGGGAACACGGCGGCCGCCGAGAAGTAGCCGAAGAACTTGCCCTGCACCAGCGTGGCGCACGGCTCCGCCCCGGGCGCCCCGGCGGCCGCGCGCGCCCCACACCCCAGCAGCAGCAGCAGCGGCAGCAGCGGCCCGAGGATCCAGCGAGGGCCCGGGGCGGCGGCCTGGCCCCTCATCCTAGCTCGCGGGGCCGCCGGGGATCCGCGGGCTGGGCAGGCAGGCTCCGGCCAGGCCTGGACATGCCAGGGGCCGGCGCCCCGTGGGCCGGGCCGGGCCGGGCGCTCCGAGTGAGGGCGGCAGGACAGGTCTTCAGATGGCCGAGGGGGCGACGGCGGCTCCTAACGTCCAGGGCCTGGTGGCCGCCGGCCGCGGCTGAAGGAGAAAGAGCAGAAGCGGTCAGTGCGACGCCCGAGGCTCGCTGGGGACAGTGCCCACGCTGGGCTTGGGCGGCCGACACAGGCCCTGGTGCTGTTGCCGGGCCCCTGGTCTGTCCGCCTGTCCATCTGCGACCGTCCAGCGTGTCCACCTGCAGGGGCAGGGGCCTGGCCAGGGGTCAGGCGGCCCCCTCCTCCACCTGGGCCTGGGCAGGGTGTGCTGGGCAGCGTCCGCCAGGGCCGGGTGCCAGGCGGGCCCTGGCTGTGCTCAGCCTGGAGCGGCTCTCCGGGGCTCTGGGCCTGCTGCCCGCCCACTCACCTCCTCATGGCCAGCGTGGCCTCCACCCCCTGCGCCCTGTGGCCGTCTGCCAGCCCCTGGGGGGCACCTGGCCTCCCCCACCTCTACCTACCTCCTCCCCGACCTTTCCTGCCCCCCCAGCCTTCTGTGATGGGGACTCACTGCCCCTTGGGCCCCCCGACTGCGGGGCGGGGTGGGGCTGGGGACATCGAGTCACCTTCAGCCGCCGAGTCCAGTTCAGCCTGCGGGGGCCGGAGCTGTTAACCCCCATTTCACGATGGGGGAGCCGAGGCTCAGAGGGGCTGAGTGACTGGCCCAAGGTCATAGTGCGGGGCTGGGGACCCACATTTGCAGCCCCGGGCTGACCCCCACCGCCTGCCACTCCTGCCGCTCACGCCCTGGGGACAAGGAGGCCACTGCAGGCGGGTGTGAGCAGGGACACGGCGGCAGGACGCCAGGGCTGCCCACCCGGGCCCGCGGCAGCTCAGCCAGTGGGCGGGGGAGGGACGGCTGCCGGCGGCCCCCAGAGCCCGCCTGGCCGCCCGGCGCCAGCGCCTCTGCTCCGCTGACCACGCACCGGCTGGCCGCTTGCCCGCAGGGGCTCGCCGCTTCCTGCTGCCCGGGCCCAGCTGGCCGGCGACACAAGGTCGGTCACCGCTCTGCAGTCCCCTCCTGGCGTCTTTCCTGCGTGGGCCGTGGAGACGGAGCAGGGAGCTGGCGCAGGCGGGGCCCGGGGGCTTGGACTCCGGCTGCCCCCTCAGGCCGTGTGGCCTCGGGCAAGTCCCCCGCCTCCTGCCTCAGTTTCTTCACCACCAAAAGGGGTGAAGCTTCGTGCTCAGCGGGGGCAAGCGCTGGGCGGGGGGTTTACCCAGAGGCGGGTCGGGACCCCAGTGGGGAGCAGGCTGGGGAGGGGTCTGGGTTGCCAGGGGCAGCGTGGCCAGACGCGGCCCTCTGGGGGCCTTGGGTGGCCAAGGTTCAGGTCCCTGAGGAGGGATGTTGCATCTCTGGGCCGAGCTGGGCAGCCCCCGCGGTTGGCCTCCACCTTCAGGAAGCCCTTCTTCGTCCCTCCCACGTCCAGACCACTCAGGGTCAGCCCGGGACGTGTCGCGGCAGAGCCCGTCGGTGTGGGGGTGGCGAGGCCATGGCCAGGGTCCCACAGCCCATCCCAGGCCGAGGCCAGCTGCCCAGCCTCGCTGCCGAGGGGACACTGTGCCCCCACGCTCACGCGAGCTGGCCCGGCTACAGCGTCCCTCCCCTACCGCGGGCTGGGACCCAGCTCCGGGACAGACGCGCCCAATGCCCCAGAGAGGCCCAGGGACTCGGCCCAGCGGAAACTGATCGCAGCCTGAACCGGAACTGGCACCGGAACCGGGCCCCATCCCGCCCGAGGCCCTCGCCGCTCCACTCCGAGCGTGAGGCCCGCCCGCTGCGCCTCACACAGTGGCAAGAGGCGGCAGCGAGGGTCAGAGAAGGACAGCACTGCCACTGCGACCCCGTCAGAGCTGCCCCTAGAAAGGCCACGCTGGCAGCGGGGGGCAGGCCTGGGGGCGGGCGAGGGAGGTGCTGGCGGGCTGGGGTGGCGGTGGGGACGGAGACAGAGGGAGGACGCTCAGGAGACAGGCCCCGGTGGCCAGCTAGGCCACGGGGCAGGCATGGAGGGGACGGCTCTGAGCGGGATGCTGAGGAGGTGGGAGGTGCCCGCGGGAGGGTGGGCAAGCAGCAGGGCAGGGCAGAGCCAGAGCTCTTTCGGGCCGCTGCACCCCAGGACCAAGGCTCTGGGGTGAGCCTTCAATGGACGCCTGGGGCCAGAAGGCAGCCTGGGGTTCTCATACAAGGTCCCTGGCGGCCCTGGCCCCACAGAGGGGACCACAAGGCCTCCCAGAGAGCCTCGGTGGGAGGCGGGCAGCAGGGCTGAGGTCACTTCCTGGCACCCTGGCATCCTCTAGGACATCTCTGGCTCGAGCTACCTCAGGCCCCGGCCAGAGGCCGTCCCTGCTCCGCGTCCGAGCACCGCGTAACTGGCCTGACCCTCCCCTGCTGGCTGGGTCACAGGGAAGACTGGGCAGGAGGCCGAGGCTCTCAGCACGAACAGCCCCGCACCTGCCAGCGGTCACTCTCCCGGCCCTGCCCCCAGCAGACCCACGGCCCTGGCCGGCGGGCTGAGGCCCCTCCGTGCCCGTCACTACTTGCCTGATGCAAGGGGATCAATGGTTCGGAGGCCCCTCGGAGCCTTCCCACCGCCAAGGCAGGCCCAGGAGGGCAGGGGGGCAGGGTCCTCAGGACTGCTGGCGGTGTCTGGGCCCGGGGGTAGTCAGAGGGGGCACAGGGTCACGGACATGACCAGGCCTCCGGCTTGGACGAGCGGGCCCAGGGTGGTGGGAGCCCTCACTGAGGTGGGGGAGCAGGCGTGTGTGCCCGTGTGTGCGCGTGTGGCAAGCTCGTCCAAGGTCACGCGGCAGCAGAAGAGCCGGGCTCAGCGGTACAAGAACGTGCGGGGCAGTGGCGGGGAGACCGAGGCCAGGAGAGGAGGCCCTGCTGGAGGGGACCGTCCACGGAGAGCCTGCTGGCCAGGCCGGAGCCCCGAGGAGCCGAGGCAGGGCCCCGGGGACGAGGGCCAGGTGAGCGGAGGCTGGCTCACACCGGGGTTCCTCCGCGCTGGCCCCCGGGCTGGCTGCCACCCCTCCCTCGGCCACACGCAGCGCCCAGACCTCACCTGGGCACTGAGCCCGCCGGCCGAAGGGGAGGCCCTGGGACAGGCCGCTGGGTGTTGACCCCGGTGCTGGGGGCCGCGCAGTCACTGGCCCTTTCTCTCCTGAGTTCTCAGAGGGTGACTGTCTCCCCCGCCCGGACCACAGGCCGCTGGTCTGGTGACGGGCCCCCCACAGCCCGGCCGGGGTCGCTGCAGCCTTCCTCGGCCACAGCCCCTCTTGGGCTCCCAGGGACAACAGCCAATTAGCCCCCAAGCTCCCTAGGGACCCCGCTCCTCCTGCCACCTCCTCAGGCTGGCTGGGGTGAGGGGTGGGGAGCACTGAGCATGGTGATGGCTGGAGGCCACCGGAGAAAGGGGGGCGGTGACAGTGAAGGTGGAGGATCTGAGTGAGCCAGCCACGCCAGGTGAGGATGAGGAGCTGGAGGTGACATCAAGGAGAAAGGGTGACAATGACCGCCGCTCACGGTGCACGCACTGTCACCAGGGGCAGCAGGTCTGAAGTCTTTCGAGGACCCCCCACTGTTAACCTCACGGGCCCACCATGAGGTCGGAGGGGGTGGGCCCCACACCGAGGCTCTGGGTCACCATCCGCCGAGGGACGCTGTGCCCACCCTGTCCCAGGCGTGTCCACGCGTATGCGACCCGCTGCGCCCCGGCCCACGGCGAGAGGCCCCGGTGCCTCGGTTTCCCCACTGACGAGGGCAGGGCTGGGAGCTGCCCCTTGTGCTCCGGCTTCACCTCAGCGCCTCCTGCCGACCCCCCTCCCCCACCAGGCTGGCCTCCCCATCCCCTCCCCACCCACCCCAGGCTGCCAATGGCGTCCCCAGACGCCAGCCACAAAAGGCGCTCTGTTGTCCTGCCCGGCCCTCTGAACAGTGCCCGCCTGTGTGTCCTGGGAAAAGGCTGTGCGGGGGGAGGGGCGCGGTGGGCACCCGTGGTACCGAGGACGGCCCAGGGGCAGGCGGGCAGGCGGGTGGGGGCTGGGAGAGCAGGCAGGAGGGGCTGCCCGGGGGCCCCCCGCCCCCAGCCTGTGGCAGCCTGGCCGCCCTGCTCAGGTGCCCATGAGCTACACAGATGGCCCCTGGGCCGTGGCAGGCTGGGCAGCCTGATCTCCTGGCCGGTAGAGGCGGCTCTGGCAGGGGCCCCTGACCCAGGCCCAGGACAACCCATCTGGGTGACCTTGGGCTTGGGGCCACGAGGAGAGGTCAGGAGAGCTGGGTGGACCTCGGTCCACGGGCAAAGAGCCAGGGGACCGTGGGGGAGCCACTGACTCTCCCTGTGCGGGCCGGGCCGGGCCCCTAGAGGCCCACCTTGGCCACTACACCTGCCAGGCCTAGCCCTGTGGCGTCTTTTCCCCCTCCCCGTGCCCCGCCCCCCGCCTGGGCACACGGCCTGTGGGAATCTGGCTAGAAGCCAGGCAGAACCACCCAGGAGGGGACCCCCTGGAAGGGGGCACAGACTCTCACCCGCTCCCCCCACAGAGGGCCAGGTGGTCATCACCTCCATTTCGCTAGGGAGGCAGACAGACCCCAGGTAACCGTGGAGTGAGACGCTGTCACCCTTCATCCCACCCACTGCCCCGGACTGCCTGGCCCCGGGGTCGACGGCCGGCTCAGCCCCAGGCCTCGTCGTAGCTCCTCTTGCTCAGGACCCAGGCACCTGCGGGCTCTGAGGACACCTGGGGCACCCCAGCTCCTGGGCCTCTGCTAAGCCCGCCCCCGCCTGGGCTGGCCCCGCCCCCGCCTGGCGCACCCCCCATGCATCCTGCAGGACCCGGGCAGGGCGGCTGCCAGAGCAAGCCTTACCTGGGCCTACGAGGCCTCCCAGGAGTGGAGGTGGCCTCCCCTGTGCCCCTCTGCGTCCTGCACCCCGGCACGCACACGCACCGCACGTGCATGCACGCCCCTGCGTGCACACGCACATCTGCACACGACACGCCTGCGTGCACACACCACACACGTGCACACAGACATGCTCCCCTGGACAAAGCCCCGGAGACAAAGCCCTGGACAAAGCGATGGCGCCTGTCCCGTGGGCTGGGGTCTCCCTACAGCGTGGGGGGAAACGCTCGCGAGAGGCTCCTGGAATTCTGGGCGACACACGGGATTGTCCTGTCCTCTCAGTGTCCCCCTGTGAGGCCTGTGCCCTAAGGCGGGGGATCTGCTTAACTGCTGGCCACCCCCCTCCACGCTCCCCACCATGCCAGGGTCTGAGGTCCCCAGGAGGAGGGGCTCATCCAAGGTCGCATGCCCAAGGTCACGTGTGGAAGGCGTGGAGACACGACTGAGAGGCGGTCGGGAAGGGGTCGGGCTGCGTGGCCAGGCCCTGTGGCCGTGGTCTCAGGGTCATCCCGGCAGGCCTGGCGATGGGGACAGCAAGGTCCTGACAGCACGCGTGGGATGAGGACAGGAAGGCACTTACTTGGCCTGGGGTGTGTCCCGGGACCCAGTCTCCCAGCTCCAGACACCCCCAAGAGCACGCTCGGCTGCGGCAGGACTGACCGTCCCCGGAGGGAGGCAGGGCGGGCGTGCCGTCCAGTGCGGAGGGGAGCCGAGGCCTCCGAGGCCCCAACACCACCCACGGCTGCCAGCTCCCCTCCGTCTGGATGGCTGAGGCAAGGGGGGTCAACAGAGAACGTGGGGCCGGGGCTCGGGGCCACAAGCAGCAGCGCCCTCAGGTCCGGGCGGGGACGGGGAGCCCACCTGCACCCCAGGGCGGCCGGGCGCTGCGGGCCGCGTGCGCGCGTCATGCAGTGCATGGCACATGTGTGTCCCCGACAAGGGTCTGTGTGTGGGGGGCGTGTGTGCAGATGCATATGGGGGGTCAGCGTGCTCGTGAGCAAGTGTGTGTTGTCGAAAGGGAGGCAGGGCCTGTGGCGTGGGGCCCGGGGACGGGTCAGGGCTGGGCGGGGCACAGGGCAGTGCCAAGGGCGCTCTCCCTCCCCTGGCTCCTGCCTCTTTCCACTCTGATTCTGAAGGCGCGTGCCCGGGGGACAGGATGCCCCTCCTGGAGACGAACGGGGTTCTCACTCAGATTGCCCCGCACAGCCCCACCCCTGCCGGGGCACGCTGGTCTCAGGTGGCAGGGCTCCCAACTGCTATCAGAGTCACCGGCCAAAGTCACCTTGCCAGGCGAGAGGGAGGCTCCCGTCTGACTCCCGGGGGGCTCTGGGCTCTGGGAGCGTGAGCCGCTACTGAGGCGGGGGGCACGGACTTCAGGGGGCGGGGCCTGGGCTGCGTGTGCTCCCTCATCGCCCACACGGGTTTGGATCAGTGACATGGCCAGGCCACCTCAGTACTGCCCTGCAGGACTCCAAGTCCCTGCTCCCCAGCCCCCCGGGGTCCCCACCCCCTGCCATTTCCCCACCTCTTCACCGCCTGAGGGACCCTCAGCCCACGTCTCAGCCAAGCACCTGAAAACCGGCCTCCGAGCCCCAAGGAAACTGCCTTGGCTGGAGCCTGACTCTGGCCGCCCGCCCTGGAGGTCTCCCCTGACGTCCGAGGGCGCTGGTGCTAGGACCCTCAGCACCCAGCATGGTCAGCGAGCCGCGGGGACCCCGTCTGCACCCCCTCTGAGCGAGCCCTAGAGGATGCCCGCAGACCTCCGTGGACAGGAGGATGAAGAGGACAGGGAGGCCGAAGGAGTTAGGGAAAGTGCTGGTGGCCGTGAGGTGGGGCAGAGGGCAAAGGTCTGGGGTGGGAGTGGGTACACAGAACACTCCCACCTGTCTAACCTTACAGAACATTCTAGAAGGACAAGGAAACCATTAGCAGGGCTACGCAGGATGGGAGGGCCTGGGGCCTGGAGTAGAAGGGGACCCCTGACAGGCTAGCCCTTTGGCACTGTTCCCACACTTGTCACTTTTTCAATTCGCAGAAATGAGTTAGCATGAGGCAGGAGGAGGGCGGGGGGCACAGAGTGGGACGCAGGAGCCCCCCAGGCTGCTCTGCGCGCTGCCCCGTGCTCTCGTCCGACCTCGCTCCAGACAGCAGGCCCCGTCCCCACCGCACCGCCGAGTCCGGTGCCCGGGACGTCCTGGCCGAGCGGAGATGGGAGCCCGGGGTTTATGCTCAGTGGCGGCCCGGGTGGCCTCCGGCGGGGGAAGGGGCCCGGCCCAGGGTTACAGTTCCAGCTGAGGCTCTGACTCTCTCCGGTGACTGAGTTGGGCGGTGGCAGGAGGAGGGCTCTCCGGTGCCACCCTGATGTCCCCGGGATGCGAACATCGCAGGGGCCCCCGGCCGGGCAGCGGCACACGTGCCTGCGGCGCCTTCCTTTCCTTTACGGGGTACGCGTGCTGCACCGGGCACCTGCTCACGTGCCACACTGGTGGCGGGTGGTCAGGGCTGCGCTGTTGTCCTGAACGCAGTGTGGGCGCAGTCCAGGTGTGTGTGGGGGGTGCATTCTGCCTCCTGCGATCCTGCTGCCCCAGAAGCGGCCCCTCTCTGGCCCGGCCCCCAGGCTGAATCAGCAGCCCTGGGGAGGGCCCTCCCATGGCCCCCAGGACAGAGCCAGAGGCCTGCAGGGCTCCGTGGTCCGGCCTGCTCCCTCTGAAGCCCGGAGCTGCCGGTCACCTCTCCAGCTCCTGTCTGGTCCACGCACCTGCGCTCACAGGCCGCAGGCCTTAAAACGTGGGGACCTCCACAGAGAACTTTCCATCCCTCCACCCCGCGACCCTCCGCCGCACCCCGGAGGGGCCCCGAGTCCCGCGTCTCTTCCTTGCTGCAGCCTCCGGGAGCCCACCTGTGGACAGCTGCAGGCCACTGTCCTCTAGCCCTGGAGCAGGTTCATGGAGCTTGTCAGGGCCTCTCTCCTCCCACAGCGCCACCAGCCCTGAGGGGACGGCACCCTGGGCCCGGCCTGCCGCGCCCCCGTGAGAGTGGCACCTGTGGGCGCCGGCCCATTCAGCACGTGCGTGCGGCCGGGGCCTCTGTCCCCCAGAGACAGCGGCTCTGCCGAGGCCGGAGGGGTCCAGGGGACAGTAGGAGCGGGTTGGCAGGCCGGATGGAGGGGGTTAGGGCTTTACCCCCAGGGGTCCGGCCCTCGCACACAGCACAGCCCGGACTCGGGACCTGCCCGCACCGCGAGGCCTGCCCCGCCGCGCACACCTGCGCCCTCGCGGGCACGAACACGCTCGCGTCGCCCGTGCCCGTGCGCGGGGCCGGGAGGGGCGGGGGCCGGGGACCCGCGGGCCCGGGATGCGGCGGGCGCCGGCGGCCGCGGAGGCGGCGGAAGGGGCGGGCGGGGCGGCGGCGGGCGCGGGCGCCCTCTCCCGGGCCCGCGGGGCAGCGCGGCCCCCGCCCCCCGCGCGCCGCCACCGCAGCCCCGCGCCCGCCGCCGGGCCCGGGCCGGGGGCGCCCCCAGGGGGTGGGCGGGGCCCCGTATCCGCTCGGGCAGGCGGGCCTGGCCGGGGGCGAGGGCGGCCCGCAGCCCAGGCCCTGCCCGGCTCCGCCGGGGCCGCCCCGCTCGCCCGGGCCGCGCGTCCGCAGGCGCTGCCCGCCGGGGCCCGCGCCGGCCCGGACCCCGCAGACCCGCGCGACCCCGGGACGAGGGCCGGAGCCCGAAGCACCTGGGAGCACGGCCCTCGCCCCGTCCCGGACGCGACCGCCGGCGTCCGCGGACGCGGGAGGAGACCGGGAGGCTCGGCGGCTCGGCCGCGTCCCCCCCGCGGCCCGGGTCCGGGGAGCGCGGGGTGACGCTCGGAGCGACGAGGAGGCTCCTCTGCCCCCGCGCGGGCCGCGGCGCGAACACGCGCCCTTCCCCGGGCCGGAGGCGGCGGACGCCCCGCGCGCGGCCCCCGCACCACGCCGGACCCCGCACCCCCGCGCCCCGCGGGGCTCGGCCGCAGCCGCGCGGGCTCCGGGGCCCGGGGCCGGCCCCCGCCGCCCGACCCCGGCGCAACAAGTCTGCACGCGGCGCGAGGGAGCCGCGGGGATCCGGGCGGCGGGGCGCGGGGCCCTGCGCGGGGCGCCCAGGGATCCCCGCACGCGCGCCGCATCTGCCTCTGGGGGACCGGGGAGCCGGGGCGGGTGACCCGCCCCCGCCCCAGAGGCTCGGACCCAGCGCGGGTGGGACGCGCCCCGGAGCCCCTGCACCCCCCTGGTCGGCTTGACCTTGCTCGGGGACTCGGAGCCGGACCCGCGGCGCCGGGCGTCCGGGCGCAGAGTTTCGCCGCCGCCCGCGGTCGGGAGGGGGCGGCGCCCTCCCGCCACTTCCCCCGGCGCCTCCTCTGCTGCGGGGGTCGCACCGGAATGAGAAAGCTTCGGGGCTCTGGAAGACTCCATGGCCGCCTCCCAGACCCCACACGCCGGAGATCACCTCCAAGATGTGGAAAGGACCCCGGCCCCACGCGCCCCCACCCCGCGCGGCCGCTGCGCGGCCCCCGCGGAAGCTCCTGCACGGAGGGGGCGTGTGTCTGTCCGCGGGGACCGGCGCCGTGGTCTCTCAGGTCCCGAGGGTGGGGTGGGAGCTCAGACCTCCCAGCCCCCTCCCTAACACGTTTGTCAAGCGCCTTGTGGGGGGGGGGCGGGGGCGCCCCATGCCCACCCACACGCCGCTGCGCCTCTCCTCTCCACTAGCCGGGACTCGCGGCTGCGGAGCCCTCGCCTCGGAACCGGGTGGGAAGGAGACGCGACGGGGCGCGGGGAGAAGGGGCGCCGAGGGGGTGGGTTAGGGCCCGTCCGGCCCCAGCCTGCGTCCTTGCGGTCCAGGAAACTTGGAAACCCAGAATGAAAGTGAGGAGGGACAGGTGCCCGGGCCCGGGGCCTGGGGGCCGGGTTGGGCGCTCTCTCCGGGCTGCCGGGGAGCTGACCCCGCGGCGGCCGACGCGGCCCAGGAACCCGGGCTCCGAACCGCAGCTGCGGACACGCGATTTTGGGCTTCGCCGCCCTCTCCCGGGCGGAGCACAGGCCCGCTCCGCGCTGCCCGGGGCGCCCGGCCGCGCCGGTTCCTTGAGGCCGCTTGGCGCGTGGAGCGGGCGCAGTGGCCGCGGAGGGCCGGCGGCCTCTGCCCGCGGCTGGGGACCGAGAGGCGCCCGGCGCCGGGCCCCGCCGCTGTGCGCGGAGAGGGCGCGGGGCTGACCCAAAGTTCCAAGCGGCTTATCCGCGCGGCCTGCCCGACCGAGTGGAAAAGAAGATGAGAAGGAAACAGCCAAGGCGTTTGTGTGTGCGTGTGAGTGTGTGCGTGTGGGGGGCGCTAGGGTGGCCCTTCCTCCGATTTGGGGGGAAAAGAGCCTCCGAGGAGCCTTCGGCTGCCAATGCCGGGTCTAAGGTGCGGAATGCCAGGCGGCCGGGGGCCTCTCGTGCCCACCCCGGGGCTCTATGCCTGGCGGAAGGACATTTCTGGCCCCAAAATGTCTGGGGGAGCTCTGGGCGTGATTGGGTGAAAAGGGACACACTGGGTGTCCTCCTCAGCCTACCTGGGTCCAAATGTGGCTGTGGGGGGTGTCACATCTTGGGCTGTCAGAGACCCCCGCCGGCGTCCGTGAGTCGGGGACACCGCGGGAGCACCTTCCCCAGCCTGCCCTGCCCGGGTCTGCGCACGTGATGGGAGGGGGCGCCTTGGCCAGCCGGGCTCCGCCGGGCTGCGTGCGTGTCTGTTTGGGGGAGGCGAGCCGCGCGAGGGGCCTCTCCGCGGGCAGGGCGCCCCCTCCTCAGCCTGCGCGGCGCGGGCGCGCGGGGACCTGCGATTTCGCCGCCGCCGCCGCCGAGGACGCGGGGGGCGAGGGGTCCGAACTCCCGAGCTCCGAGCGCAAACCTCGGAGCCGCGGAGCCCGGAACGGCGAAGTTCGGAAGTCCGGGCGCCGCGGCTCCCCCGGCCCCCGCCCCCGCCGCGCCCCCCCGCCGCCGCCCCAGCCCCCCGCCCCCCGCCCCCAGCCCGAGCCTTCCTTACCTTCCCGGCAGCGGCGGCCCCGCCGGTGGAGACCGGATCCGGCGACTTGCGAATCCCCAGCAGCGCCCCGCGTCGCCGGCGTCCGAGCCGCGCGCCCGCCCGGCGTGGGGGGGGCCGCCTCCCGCCCGCGCCGCCCCCGGCGCGCTCCGGGCCCAGCCGGACGCCCCGCGCGGGGCCCTCCCCTCCCCCCGCCTGCCGGAGCCCCCCGCGCCCGGGCAGGTCCGGAGGCCCGGGCCGCGGCGATGCGGGGCGCGCGGGCCCGGCCCCGGCCCCGGCTGCGCGCTCGCTCCGCGGGGCCGCCAACGCCGCCCGCGCCCGCCGCCGCCGCTCGCTCCGGCCGCCGCCGCCGCGCCTCGCGCCCGCCCGGCTCTGCTCGGCTTTTTCCCCTTCCTGGGGGGCGGGGGGCGAGCCGAGCCGGGGGCGGGGCGGCGCGCAGGAGGAGGAGGAGGAGGAGGAGGAGGAGGAGGAGGAGGAGGAGGCCGGGGACCGCGAGCAGGAGCGCAGAGGCGGCCGCTTCCCCCGCCGCGCTGCCGGCGCTCCCCGATCCCCAGCTCCTCGCTCTCTGAAACCGGATCCCGATCCGGGAGCCAGAGACCGCATTACGGATTACATCAGGCTTTATACCGCTTCCAGATCACACATTAGAGGGGAGCGCGAGCGGGGGACGGGCGTGGGGGAGGGGAGCGAGATAACGGGGGGGGGGGGCGGGTACCGTGCTCACACGCGAGCAGCGAGGAGAGCCGGGCTCCTGCCCCGGGAATCGGGGGAGCCGGGGCTCGGGGCTCTGCTCGCTGCCTCTCCCGGGAGCCGCGGGGAGGCTGCCTGCTTGCTGGCTGGATGATGGGTGGACGGCCGGCCGGACGGACGGAGGGGTGGGTGGATGGACAGACAGCAGAGGAAGGAGGGAAGTTGGGGGGGGGTGTATGGACCGCATAGGCGCATGGGGGGATGGGATGAGGTCAGTGGGTAAGGCGGAGGAGGTGTGCTGGAGGATGGATGGACGGACAGGTGCCCGGAGAGAGTGGTGGGGTGTTGGATGGAGGGTAGGGGGTGGGAGGGTGGGTGGGGGTAAAGAGGCAGTGAGGATGGACAGGGCAGATAAATGGTTGGAGGGCTGAAGACGCGGGTGGGCTGGGCAGATGGAAGGGTGGCGCGCGGATAGGTGGGTGAGCGGGTGGGCAGATTGGACAGAAGCTGGATGGGTGATGGGCAGATGAATCAGAGGCGCATGCTGCCAGCCCCACCCGAGGGCCAGAGGTTGGTGGGGGCGGGGAGGGCCAACCCCAGCTGCCCATGCTGGCTTTGTCCAGTCTCTCCTCAGGAAGACTCCTGGGAGATGCTGAGGAGGGGGCTTGGAGAGGAGCCAGCAGGAGGGGCTTGGAAGTGAGGCCTGCTCTCGCCCGTCTCGTCCTCCTGCTCATCCTCCACCTGTCCTCTTTGACTTGGTGACCGTGGGGACACTCCAGTTCCATATTTGGATTTCGTCCTCCATTAGCTGGTAGATGGCCCCTTTAGCCGCTTCTTCTCCCGTCTTAAAGCACCCATAGTCCCTCTTCTCCTGAGACTTTTGGCCAGATAGCTACAGGGGGCCTCTCCAGAATGAAATCCAGGATCTTGGAGGAACGGCCTCGGGGCAATTACTTCAGGGTCCTCCTCTGCTGGGATGCATCTGCCTCCCATCCCTTTGCTACTGTTTTGTAACTTGTGGTCCACTCTGAATGGAAGATCCTCTTTGCTTCTGCTCGAACACCCGGTTCTTTACACACTTATCTTAGCGGGCCACTGGTGCCTTTGCCGCCCCAGTCCAACATCTGGTCCCGCTGCAGCCATTCTCCTCAGCCTCAGCAGGAGGCTGCATCACGGTATCACTGCTGCCACCATCAAACAGCAATTCACGATCATGTCACCATTCCCAACACGAATGTCAGCACCCAGCCCCCACTGTTCCCCCGTGACCATCACTGTAACCAACCGGAGCTGCTGCTCCGCCACGGTCATGGGGTCGCAGTCAGCGCTCGACCCCCAGCATCAACCGCCCCCTGGGGGGAGGGCAACTGGAGTCAACCTAGTCCCCAGGTGTCGGGGTCATTTTATCGGGTGGAGCTCGGTCGGGACCAGACTCCCTTGAAAGCCAGCTTAGGGCCTAAACCTCCAGGGGGCTCCTGAGGGCCGGTCAGGAGGGCCACACAGACCATGAGGCAGCTGGAGCGGGGGCAGGGGAGACCCCCTTCCTAATCCGCCCTCCCGGGCAGCCCTCAGGGCCTTCCCCACGGCGGTGGCGCCCGGGGCCGCCTGTGAGGCCCGGGCCTGCGCCCACCCCGCGCCCACCCCGCGCCCACCCCGCGCCCAGGTCCGCCCTGCAGCTGCCCTTGCGGCCGCCTCTCCGCGCTGCACCTGCAGCCCGCGGCCGCCAGGGGGCCCCTGGCGCCAGGCCGGGTGCGGGCCGCTCGGAGTCAGGGTTTCGCGGCGCCTCCGGCCCCCCCGCCGCGGGGGAGGGGAGCGGCAGCCCCGCCCCCTGGGCCTGGGACCCGGCCGGGCTGGGGCCCCTGTACGCAGGCCACCAGGGCAACCCGGCGTCCCCACACCCGGAATCTCGGCGGGGCCATGCCGCCCTCCCTCCCCACGGGGTCCCCTCGCGTCCCGCGGGACCTGCCACCTTTAGAAAAGTGTCCCCTGGCCCCAGTTCCCGAACCAGAACGCCCTCAAAAAGGGAAACAGAGGACACCCCCCTCATTGCTCTCCCTTGGGAGAGAGAAGAGCCAGCGGGGCTCCTGATGGGCTGTAGGGAATCCGGTTCCATGACCGTCCCCCCGCCCCCCGCTGAAGTCCTGGGAACAGAGGGTGATGCTCACGTGCTGCAGCCTCGGTTTCCCTGCTGGGACACGAGTGTGTCGGCCGAAAGGTTAGGGGGGCTCCTTACAGCCCAGACGCTGCAGGAGTCTAGGCCCCCAACCCACGGCCCCTCTCCCCGAGGCTGGCTGGCTGCTCGCGCCCGCCGCCCACGCTTGTGTCGAAGCCCTGGCCGTCACCGCCTGTCACTTCCCACCCAGACGTGGCTCAACACGAGAAGTGGACACTGTCGGTGCCCTGCCGGGCCTACCCCGTCCGGCTGGACACCCGGCCCTAGGACCTCCTCACTCGGCCCCAGAGGGAGCACGGACACTTCCAAAGTACTATTTCCTGTCCTCACAGCATCCTGACTGCGCCCTGGTCCTGGCCACACGCTGGCCCACATCCCTGATCACGGACTGAGTCCTGATCCTCGTCTCACACCCGGGCATCAACTGCACACATTCGACCGGTTTCCATCAGTGCCTTTTATGGGCCCGGCCCGCCGCCCACACTAGGCCACGACGCCCACCCCCACCGCCCTGGTTCTTAAAGCAGAGGCTGTGTGGACGTCAGGGCCCGTGCAAACAGCTGCCCAGTGTCCCCGCAAGGCCCTCCCTCTGGGCTTAGCAGGATGCCAAGCAAGCTCTGGGAGCTTTCAGAGGAGGGAGATTAAGCATTTAATAAACAGCACAGTGAAAATCAATACAGACAATCGGAGCGATCAGGGAGCTACCGGGAGCGGAGGTTCAAGGTGGCCTCGCGGTCCTGCCACACTCCTCAAAGTGGCTCCAGGTGGCACAGATGCTTAGGTGGCCCCCTTGCCCTCCCAGGCACAGGCCGGGCTCTCCCCACTCACCAGTGCCCTGCCCGGGGCCCCACTAAGACAGGCGTGTTCCCACACAGTCGCCGTCCTCCACACCGGGGTTTCTCAAAGGGTGGTCTTCGGTCCCCGGATGTCTGTAGGGGTGACATTCTAGGGGTGGGCCCCAGGGGTCCTCACAGCCCTGCGGTCTGAGATGCAGCTGAGGGAGAACAGGGCCTGGGCGGGAAGAGTGGCCCCACGCCACGCCCCGGGCCATCCCTGCCGTCCTCGTGGCCACCAGCCGAGGTGGCCCCGGGCCATTGGTGGAGACTGAACCCGGGGCCTGCAAGGATCCTCAGGGAGAGCTGGGGTAAGGGGGGACGGGAGGAGAAGAGAGAGGGAGGAGTGATGGGACGTGGCGCGGACAGATGCCGACATTTGAGACCACGAAGGGGAGCTTGCAGCTTTGTAAAGACGTGGTGATGTTTTGTGCCGCAGAGACACGGCGAGAAGGTCGAGCCGTTGAGTTCTCAGTCAAGGCTGGTGTGTCCACGCCTTTTCCTCCCTCCCCTGACCCCCACAGCCCTGCCCCTCCGCTGCCCAGAGGCAGGGCGGCCCACCCAGCGCCAGGCCAGGCCAGGGTCTCCCGAAAGAAGGGGGAAATTGCATGTCCTCTGCATGCTGTTTGCTTTCCAGGGTGTTTCCTGGAACTGCAGCCCCCCAAGAACTGGCAAATACGGGGTTGCCGAGAGGGGGATTGGACTGGGAGCGGCCTTTACAGGGCGATGATCGTGCATAGCACGTGCTCAGCGCTCGAGCGTTCCCATAACACCATCGAGTATTTCAAATCAGTCCACCCCCAGCAACGCTGAGAGCAGGGAGGTCACGGAGCACCATCCCCTCCGAAAGGTAGAGAACGGAGGCTCAGAGGTGGCCAAGGTGACATGAGGAACGGGTAGCCTGGCAGGGTTCTCGTCCTGCAGCCCCCATCCCGCGCTTCCCAGTCAGCTTGTTTCTCCAGCGTGGCCTAGGCGGCCCTGCCCAGGCCCTAAGGGGAGGAGAGGGTGGTGGTGGTGACGGTGGTGACGGTGGTGACGGTGGTGACGGCGTCAAAGGGAGAGGGTCTGCCTGGCTCCGAGGACTGCGGATCTGAAAACAAGAATGTGTGTGGCTTCTCCCTGTGGCTGCTGATTTAATCTAACGTCCTTCTGGAGTGGTCAGTCGGCCGCCCCCGCTCCGGCCTGGAGCCCTGTCTCTGGTGGACAGATGCGCCCGTCCGCGCGCTCCCGCGTCCCGTTCTCCAGGCGGCCCTGGTCTGGCCGCGCTGTCTGCCTCCCAGCTCTCGGGGGGTGGCCTGGGGCACCCGAATCTCTGCAGCTGCTGCGGCCACTCGCTCAGGGCTGGCGCTGGGACTGCTGTCGTCCGCACCGTCTGGTGAGCGGGAGCCCGAATGTGCCCCCTGTAAGACGCGGGGAGCAGCGCCTTAGACCCCGACGACCCTCCATCTCGCTGCAGCCTCGTCCCCACCCCGTGCCGGGCCAGGCAGGCGTCTGCGCTGCCTCCTCCGCCCTCACTCTAGAGCTGGCTCTGCAGGGCCTTGGGCTCCGCCTGCAAATCCCACAAACACGCGGACACCCCCCCACCCCGCACAAACACACGCACGTATCCTCACTTACCACACGACCCGGCATGCGGGGCCCGGATCACACAGCCGGGCCGAGCGGGGCCAGCCTACGGGGCTGTTCCCCTGAACCCGGGATCCTGCTCACCCTGCGGTGCCCCATGTGGCCTCGAATGCCACCCTCGAGCCTCCCAGGGGCCCCTGGCGGGTGTCCCCTGGCCCCGGTCTGCCCATTCCCTGGCGGGAGCTGTGGCTGCACGAGGCTCCTTTCTGAGAATCCGCCAACCAGAGTCTTCTCTGGGAGCTGGCGGTGGCCGGAGCCACAGGGCGTGGGGAGGCAGGGCCACGCTTCCTGGGCAGCTCGGGGATGGGCTCTCCAAACGCTGAGACGTGGAGACGCTCCATCACGGGCTGGGCCAGGCCCTTACGCCATCTTCTGTGCGTGACCCCAGTCCCCGGCCCGTGAGCAAAGAGTTTGCAGCCGCTCCCAGCGCCGGCGTCCCCGCCGCAGCTGCGCCTCAGGTCACCAGGCGTCAGATTCTCGCAGGAGCGCCGGTCCCTGGTGCCACAAAGGTCGGGGACCGCTGGGTTAGAGGCAACAGCACCCGACAAACGCGGCCTCCCCTGGGCAAGCCCCCCCACAGGGCTGGGCTGGAGCCTTTACTGCCCTGTCCGCCGGGCACCCTTACCCAGGCAGGACAGGTGACAGGCCAGGTGCAGCCCGCACCTGTGACTTCCCAGCCCACCTGTGGAGCCGGAGCCTGGAGCGTGGTGGGCAGGGGAGAGAGCGGAGAAGCAGGCCCAGGTCCTGAGCGAGCAAGGATGGCGGCACGGCCGGGGGCCGTGGTCTCTGCGGAGGTGACGACGACCTCTGAGAGGCGCACCAGGACAGGGCTGCCCGCTGACCGGGCCTGACGAAGGGGCCGGAGGGCTGGAAACACACCCCACGCCGACCGGGAAGGGCCCCACCGCCCTGCCTGTGGCAGGCCCCCCGTCGCAGCCGAGCCTGGAGAGAGGCGGGCGGGTGAGGCTGGAGGCTGCAGTGACCGTCTCTGTCCCAGCGGCCACGGAGTTCCCCGCGGATGCCACGGCAGTGTCCTGTGGCCTTTCCGGGAAAGTGCGCTTCTTGGGGTCAGGGTCCTGCGCACTGTCCTGGGCCTGCGCCCCGGGGTGCACGGCCCCTGAGCCCCTCCCCACGCCCCCGCCGCAGGGTGGGCAGGAGGCCCAAGCGCCTGGTGGCCCAGAAAGTGACTCAGATGGAGACGTGTGCCGGGGAACGGCGGAGCGCTCGCTGCCTGCCGGATTAAATTAGGCGCCTGAAAATTAAAAATACATATTTATTTTAACCGGCCGGGGTGTTTGGAGGGAGATGAAAGGGAGGGGAGATAAAATATTACAAATTGGATAATTAAGGCAGCAGAGAGGAGAGCACGCCGGAATGGGGACGGGGGTGGGTGCGGGGAGCGCATTGTGAATTCCTGCTCCGTGCCAATTTAGAGGGAGAAAAGGAGTTAGGCGCAAAGAGGGAGAAAATAAACAGGCGGCAGAACCCAGCCCCGCCAGCCTCGAAGCTTCCATCAGCGGCACGTGCTCCTGGGCTTCGTAGAGGACACGGCCTGGGGCCCAGGGCGGCGGAGCCTGCGCAGGCCGGGGTGCGGGACCAGGACGAGGGACAGGGCTGGCCGCCCGCGGGCGAGGCCCCAGGGGGTGGGCGCGTGGCTGAGGCCCGCGCCCCTCACCCTGCCGGTGGCCGCTGGGGCGGGCGAGCTGGCTGGAGAGAGCCGCTGCGGCCTGGTGACCTGCGGTGCCGCGCCGTGTGACGTGACGGAGACATCGGGGGTGGTGCTGGGGCTGGGGGGACGTCGTCTGGCTCGGAGGAGGACGACGCGACGTTAGGAAGGTGGTGACTGAGGTGGCTGGCCGTGAGGGAGGGGTGGCGCTGGGGGTCGGGGTGATGCTTGTGCCGGGCAGGTGGTGGGAGACCCCCTCCTGCTAGGCCCCGCAGGCTCAGACCCCAGTCAGATCCCGAAGGTCGCTGGCCTGGGCCAATCCCTTTCGCCTGTGCTCCTGCTCCTCACAGTCGCCCTCCTGCGGTGGGAATACTCCCCCGGGCCTGGGGGTCCGGCCCATGGCCGGTGGGGCTGTGTGGCTGGCGGAGTTTCGGGATGGAGGGCAGCGGAGGTGCCCGAGGGGAAGAGACCCCTTCCTGGGCCGGGCACCGCCGGGCCTCGTGGGAAGGGGCTGGGGGAGGGGACCGGGCACTCTCCCGAGCAGCACCCCGGGGTGTGTGCGAGAGGAGGCGACAGGCTGGCACGCACCCACGCCCACCCACACCCCAGCCTCACACCCCGGCGCGCCCTCCCACGGTGCCCAGGGTGGGAAGGGCCGGCGATGTGGGTCACAAACGGGGCCACCGCTGTGGCGCTCGCTCCCCTGGCCTGACCTCCTTACTGCCCATGGCCGCCGGCTCCCGCGGCCCCAGATTTAGATGGCGTGAAGAACAGCCGCTCCCCAGACCCTGGGAAGGCGGGGGAGGCTGCTTCCCAACAAGTCGAGGGGGAAGGTAGGGCTCGTCCCCCGCCGGTCCCCCTCCTGGGACCGGGGTGGGGGTCACAGGGCAGATGAGGCCCTTGGGGCCCAGAGCTGGTGGGAGGGCGCCACTCGGCCGCAGGTGGCCCCGGAGCGGGCCGTCCCCACCTCCCAGCGCAGCCGGCGAGGCCTGGACCCAGCCTGGCCACAGGCTGGAATGGGGGACTCTGCTCCTCGGGGGCCTGGGGAGGGGCCGCCTGGTCTCCCCCAGAGCTGGGGCCGGGCCAGGGCGCCTTAGGGCGTCAGGGCCACCAGCTCCGGGGACGAGCACACGCCCACCTCTCGCCCCTGGAAGCTTCATCTCAGAAGACGGGGAGGCAGGACGCCGCCCAGCCCTGCGAGGTGGAGAGGGTGGGCGTCTGGGTGCGCGCCTGGGAGCCCGGGACGCAGGCGGGAGGCTGTTGCCCAGGCCAGGAACGGGGCCTGGCGAGCGGGACCGGCCTGAGCTTTGGTGCCGCCTGGGCATGGTGGGGGGGGCCCTGACCGCGCCCCCCCCGCAGCTGCACGGAGCCTGGACAGAGACGCCCGGCTGCGCCACGGCGGGGCCCGGGGGACGGGCAGGGCCTGTGTGTGCAGCCGTGCGAGGGCGTGCGCTGGCGTGCCCGCGTGTGCACGTGCCCATGCTCGCGGGACGCGCATCTCGTGCGCATACACCGAGCGCGGTGCTTCCCGGGCGCGCCCACAGACGGACGTGCTCGTGCACTCGTGCACACCACACGTGCACGCGTGTGCGCCCGCGCGCGGGCGGGGGCGGGGCCGCGTACCAGCGCATCGCACCAGCACGGCTGCGCGTGCAGGCCTCACGGGTGCCCCTGGGCCCGTCGCGCGTGTGCGAGCGCGTGTGCGTGTGAGCCATCGCGTGCGGCTGGGGGAGGGCGCAGCGGCCACGGACAAGCCTCGCGTTGGGAAAGGTCGTGCTGTGCTCTTCGCGGCTCCGGCGAGGTGTGAGGCGCTGCCACCTGAGAATTTTAAATTGGGCCAGATGGAGGCCGGCGAGGCGTCCTGGGCTTGGCACGCGGGGGCTGCCAGGTTGTCCGGCGCATGCGCACCGTGTCCGGGGGCACCAGCCCCTCCCTGGCTGAGCGACTGCCCACGCCGTGCCCAGCCCCCCAAGCCTTCACCCCGCTCCGTGGAGTGTCCCTGCGCACCCCCCGTGTGTCCCAGGCCCCCGCCCACACAGGACGGCTGAGCGTGCCGTCTCCCACAGCACCGAGCCCCCCGTGGCACCTTCGGGGACCGTCTCAGGGGCCCCTCACAGGAAGCCGACCAAGGCCCCAGCCCTCCTCGCGCTGGCCCCCTCCCCAGAGCAGGGTGAAGCCGCACCCCCGGGACCCCTCCCTCGCACCCCGCACCACGGGCCTCCCCCACCCTGCCTAGGGCCTCGCGGTCCCAGGTGACCCCCCTGGGCTCCAGCGGTCACAGCTGCCTTTGACCCGCGGGAGGGAGAGGAGGGGGTCCGCCCGCGCCACAGCACCCCCTGAAGTGGCACTCGACCCGTCCACGCCTCCGTGGGTCTGAGCGTGGGCGGAGCTGAGGCAGGCTGGGCGGCAGGGCCTTTGTCCCGGGGGCTACTCCCCCAGCTAAAGCCCCAGGTTTCTGGACGTTTCTGGTCCGAAGGGACAAGGGGCACCGCTCGAGTCCCACTTGCGGGAAGGGTCGGCGTGGTCTCAGCCCAGGGCCTGCCCCCAAGGCCCGGCGGCCACCAGGCCTCCTTGCCCCGGGCGTCCTGGCCGGGGTGACTCAGACACGGTGCTGCCCTGGGTCACCCGCAAACTGGTGGGGGGACAAGCCTGGGCCCCAGGGCAGGGGTGCTGAGGGGCACCGAGACGGTCAGACAGAGGCCGGGGAAGCAACCCCTCGACAAGCTCTGGGCAGGGAGGAGGCAGGGCAGGTCGGGCCGGGGGCTGACCACGGATGGCCGCGCCGAGCGGCAGCCCGAGGGGGACGGTCCAGATGAGGCGCGGGCTGGCCGGCCACGGAGGGGGAAGCGGCCGAGCGTGCTGGGCGGTGCGGGCCCCCGTACCTGTGCCCCCCGAACCTGTGCCCCCCGCACCCGTGCCCACCCGGCGTCCCCGGCTGCCAGAGGCCTCCCTGCGCCGGCCCCGGTGGCCTGAGCCGCCGCCCACGCTGCCCTCCTTGCCTCGCCCCAGATCCTCAGAGCTGCGGGGGCCGCTCTCACTCTGGCCGTGCGGGGATCCGAAGTGTCATTTAATCAATTAACAAGTCCTTTCCTGCCGCAGGAGGGGGTGTCAGCGCAACCCGGGGCAGAGCTGCCAGGGAGCGGTTGGCAGACCAGCCGAGTCCCGGCCTCCCCCACGCTGGGCGCCCCGGGTGCTGGGGCCCGGGGAGCGCCTGCCCCGTCTCACTCCCGCCCCAGCTCTGGGGGTGCCCCTGGCGGTGGACAGAGCGGGTGCAAGGCTGCCCTGAGGGTAAAGCGGAAAGGGAGGGGGACAGCGGGCTCCAGGAGGCTGGCTGCCCGCTCGGCAGGCCCAGGGTCAAAGGCTGTCGCCACCCGCTGGGCCTCCAGGGCCGCACCTGTCGGGCGGGGCAGACGTCTCCACCTCCAGGGTGTCACGCGCGCAGCACCTGGCAGGGGGAGGCCCCCGGTAGGCGCCCGTTGGGGGAGCCCCCGCCCTCGGAGAGCCGGACGGGGTGGGCTGGGGGTGAGGAGGGACCCAGAGAGGACGGGAGGCGGCACCGGCAAGTGGAGCCGTGTCGTGGGTCACTGGCCGTCGTGCCGTCACGACGAGACCGCCCACGCGTGTGAGGGCCCTGCTGCCCCTGCCCTGCCCGGACCCCACACCGGGGACACCCCCGAAACCCAGCCGTCCCCGACCACCACGACGGGTCCGCACATGCAGTCCCAGGGGTCCTCACAGTTTTGTATTTGTTCAGCCACCCCCGCGTCGGGCACGGTTTCCTCACCCCTAAACCCCCACCCCGTGCCACCCGTGTGCAGTCGCACCCTGCCCACCCCGAACCTGGCCGCCGCTCCGGTGTCCTCCGTGACGACCGCTCTGCCTTCTGGGGGCCGCCGTGTCCATAGGGTCACACAGCACGCCACCTTCGAGGCCCACCGGCGCGGGAGCGTGTGCCAGGCCTGGCCCTTTGGCCGCTGGGCGCCGCAGGCGGGGACGCCCGCAGTCAGCCCCGTCCGCTGGGGACGTCGGGGAGTTTCCGGGGTGGGGCTGCGACAGGGAAGGACGCGTCACGCGCCGCGCGGGGTGCAGCGAGCGTCCCTGCGTTTCACCCGGGTCGGTACCCGCTTCCCGGGGCCGGTGGGTCCCCGTGCCTCCGTGTCTGACGCGACAGGGGCCCGCCGGCCCGTTCTCCCGAGGGGCGGCACCGTGCGCGCTCGCAGCGGCCCCGCCTGCCGCGGCCCCGAGGGTCGCAGAGCAGCCTCTCGTCGTGGTCTAGGTCGGGCCCCCTCCCGACTAGCGACGATGCGCAGTGACTGTCCGCGTGTTCACTGATAACCCGATGCCATCCTCTCCGGGGAGGTGTCTGTCCCTTCGCGTGCAGCCAGCGGTCCCCGGCTCCCTCCGATCCAGGGCATCTGCTTCCCGCCTTCTGGACGTCCCCCCCAGACCACAGTTTTGCTTCCTTCTTGTCGTGGGCGCTTTGAGAACCTCGCTCCGCGTCCCCCCGGCCTCCCGGCTCCCGGCGAGGCGTCGCCGTCGCTCGGAGAGCGTCGCCCTCTCCCACGATGGGTTGCTTTCCTCGTCTGCGGGAACGAGGCCACCCTCGTGTCTAACCTTCGGAGTCCGACTCCGGCGTACCTGAGAGGGAGCCTCTCGGCTGTGCGTTTTGTGAAACTCGGGGAACGTGCGGCTCTCCTCGACACGCTTTTCTGCCTCACGCGCCCTCTCCCCCTCTGGGACCCTGAGAGCACGAGCGTCAGAGCTTCCGGCCTCGCCTGGTCTGGGCTCTCCTCCCTCTCGTTCGTACTCGAAGCGCCCGGTGGTCCGTGCTCGCGTTCGCTGGTCGCGTCTTCTGCCGTCCCCGCTCTGCTGTTGCACCCGCACCTCGGTCGGGGTTTTCCAGTGCCCATGGCTCCCTTTGGTCCCCGCCCCCGGCGGTTTGTGTCTCCGTTTACCGCGGGATGCTGGCCCCCGCTCCCGGAACTCCTCGGCGACAGGTGCTTTGAAGTCTTTGTTGGGTGATGCTCACGTCTGTGTGCTCTCCGCGTGGCTTCTGCTTGTTGTTCTGTTCGGTGCTCGCGCGGCTTGCGATTTCCTTGTTTCCTCGCACGCCAGATCGTCTTGGACCGGGTCCTGGGGATTCTGAAAACGATCATCTGAGGCTCCCTGAAGACCTGGATACGTTTGCTTCCGCAGAGACGCAGCCCGGCTGGGTCCAGGCCGGGCCAGAGTCCAGAGCCGTCCCGTGCTGCTCAGACCCGCCCTGCACGAGCGTCCTTGTGGGGTCGGGCAGCGTCCGTCTGCCGCCGATTTCGTTGTTCTGCTGTCCCGCCCTGGGGCCAGGGCTCGGGCCTCTGCAGTGCACGTGGACCGGGCCCGGGGCGCGGGCTGCCCTGGGAGGCAAGGGAGCTCCTTTCAGCCAGGACCAGGCCCACAGAGGGAGCTGGCGGGGCGTGGGGTGCCCGGTCTGAAGGGGGACCTGGGGGTGTCACAGAAGCCACCACAAGAGCTGTCCGGAAGGGGGGCCCACGAGGCGGCCAAGCACCGCCCGAGCCTTCCCGCGGCCAGGTGCTCGCAGGTGAGGGGGCTGCTCCGGCTGCTCATCCCTCCCGGACGCCGGACCTGAGCTCCCGGTGGAGACAGGTGGGGGCGGTGGTGTGGGGACGAGCCAGGCGCCCCGAAGGACAGGCTGGGAGCCCCGCAGGGCCCCGTCGTCCGCACAGCACGGCCTCGGCGGCTCGCAAAGCACTCGGGACAGGCCGTGACGAGCGGGGCGCCACCGTGGGACATCTTCATGTTCAGACAGGTTCCCAGATGGACCTGAGCGCGGGGCTGCCTGGGAGTCCAGGCTGGGGCCGTCCCACCGGGGACCCCCGGCCGAGCCCACAGCCCTGGACACGGCTGGGAAGTAGGCCTGGGCTACGGGGAGCCTGGAGGGGCAAGCGGGTGTGTGGCGTGGTCGTGCGGGCCTCATCCCTGGACCCGGAGGGTGTCGTCGTGGGGGCCGCACCCCTGAACCCCGCTCTGCGCAGAGCCCGCGCTGCGGAGCGCTCACGGTGACTCAGCGGCTCCTCCTCGCTTTATTTTTGTCCCCGTCAAGCCCCATAAATACAGCAGTGATCACCGGACAGTCCACACGCCCAGCGCCTCGCCACGGTGGCCAGTGGGGGCGCCCCCGCCCCCCGCAAGGCTGGGGACCCAGGGCCGACGTCCCCGGGGCCGGACAGATCCACCTGAGTGAGTTCTTCCTGGACTGAACTTGCGGGACCTCCCCGGCCAGGAGACTCACTGCCCCCCAGGGGATGGTGCCCCCAGAAGAAATGGCACCGGGGCCAATGCCCCCCTCATCCAGAGAGGGAGAGACGTCAGGGACTGCGCCACGGCTCAGGACACAGGGAGTCAGGTCGGCCTGGGCGGACCTCAGGCCTCGACTCCCTCTCCGTGGTCCACACTGAGCTCCCCTCGCTGACCACCGCCTGGGCCTGGCTGGCCCTGGGGGGCAAAGAGGGGCTACCTTGGCACCATGTGGCCCCCGCCCCAAGGGCGCACCACCCAGGCCCTTCCTACTGTCACGGGCTGAGCTGGACCCCACGCGTCCGGTCTTTGTAGGGCACCCGTGGGTCGTGAACCTCCTACTTGGGTGGAAGCCCAGGGGAGACGCTGGGTAGCTGCTGCGTGGTCAGCGCCAGGACGCTCCCCCGTGGCTGGGCCAGAGGTGCTGCCTATGCCGGTCCCAGCGTCTCCCCGTGAGAGGGAATGAGGACGCACGGCCCGTCCTGTCTCCCCGGAGGCCGTCACCGCTGCCGGTCAGGGTTCTCGCCTCTGGGAGACTGCGGCCGTCCCCGGGTGGACGCGGCGGAGCAGAGCGGGGCAGTCACGCTGACCCCTGAGCCCCAGCCCGAGCGCCGGCTCATGAAACCTCCATCGTTTTCTGTCATGGACCAGGGCACCGAGGATGCGGGGGCGGAGGGCGTCGCGAGTGCCGGCGGTGACTGCGTCCAGCTCACCCCGGGCCCTCTCTCCCTCCCTGAGCTGATGTTCCCGGGGAGAGTGGAACGGGGGCGAGGGCTCCGAGGAGCCCGCGGAGGAAGCGTGCTCTTCTCACGGGGGTCGGGGGGGGCAGGTGGGGCTCGGAGCTCTCGTCCCCAGTGAGGCCGGGCGACAGGTGGGGGAATAAGCTCGGGGCCGCAGCTGGCTCTCCCCTCCCTGTGGGGAGGTGTCTGGTCCTTGGGTCAAGCATTTGCAGGGCTTCGGGCCCAGGTACCACGCGCGGGCATCTGTCTGTCCACGTCTGTCCTGCCACCTGGGCCAGACTCTGGTGGTCTGAGGGGCCCGGCCGAGCCTGTCCCGGCTGGAGAGCCAGAGGTCGGTGGCTGCGGGGTGGTCGTGGAGGCGGGGGACGTCAGAGCTCTGCTGGACGGGGGCAGTGGGGTGCCGGCCCCCTCCACCCCGCCGCGCTCTGGCTGCTCTCCCGGGACCCGCACGCGGTCCGCCGAGAGTTCGGGAAGGGCCGCCTTTCCCAGCCGGCGGCGCAGTCGTCTCTGCCCACATGGCAGCAGCTCCGGGGCCTCCTTCCTGGCTCGGCCGCCCTGGCGCCCGCTCAGCCGCGGTGCTAATGAGGAGCCGGATTCCTTACTCGGCGCGACCTGCTTCCGCCCCCGCCCCGCCGCCGCCGAGGTGCTAATGAGCGGGGAGGGCGCTGGGGCGGGCAGGGGGCGGGGAGGCGGCCCTGCGGCTGCCTGGCCCTGGCCGTCTGGGATCCCGGGGACCCTCAGGTGCAGGGGTGGGCGCTCCGGGGTGCGGCTCCGCCCGGGCCCCTGGCTCCCTCCGCCTGTCGCAGCTCTTGCCAAAGCCCAGCTCTGGCGGTCACCACCGCGGCCACGTCTCTGTGCGCCGCCTCGTCCCTCGGCGTTGGCAGCTCCTCGTGGTTCGACCCGACGTGCCTCCCAGCCTCTGGCCCACGTGCTGGGCCTACGTCTTGGCCGCCGAGCCTGGCCCGAGCTCACTGCCCCGTCTGGAATGGCTGGGGGCCGACCCCACCCGGCGACCCCTCCGCCGTTCAGGCCTCTCCTGGTGGCGGCCCCGTGGGAGCCTGGAGCCCGGGGGCGGGATGGGGGGTGAAGGGCCGCAGGAGGCGGTGATGGCTGGGGGGTCGCCCCTGGGAAGCCGGGCTGTCCTGTCCGGGAGGCTGCTGTGCCCAAGCACGCGGGGCCGCGGCTCCCCTCTGGGCTGCCGTGCTCCTCCCGACGCCCCCACAGCCCCCTCCACAGCCCCCACACCCGTCAGGAGTCCGGGGGTCTGCGGGGGAGCGTGACTCCTGGGCGCCCGCGTGGCTCAGGCACAGTCTTCGTGCTCCTCAGCTGCCACCATCCTGGGCGAGGACCCGGCTGGCAGGCGGGCAGCTGGGCGGCGGGCAGGGCCGCGCCCGAAGCCTGGCCCCGTGGCCTTCTGGGGGGAGGTGTGGAGGTGCGGGGCGGGCGGGGCGGGCGAAGGGCGTGCGGGGCTGGCGTCCCGACCGCCCTGCGGTGCTGTCAGCGGCCCCGCGTCACTCCGAGAGGCGCGGGGGCGCCTGGCCGCTGTGTCTGCCGTGGTCCGGGTTGCTACAACAACGCCCCGACGCCCGGCCGGCCGGCCGCTGCCTCTGGCTCCGTGGCGCACACGGCACGCGTGCGTGGGGCCGCGCGTCTGGCCTGGGCCTGCACGGGGAGGGGGCGCACGCCGGAATCCGTGACGCGGGGACGCCACCCCCGGCGAGGCCCTGGGAGGTCAGGGCAGGTGCCCAAGGCCCCCGCGAGGGGGACCCGCCCCCAGCCCCGGTCCCACCGAGGGAGCCGAGCTGAGCCGTCTGCACTGCCGGCCGGCCCTGCCCCGTGGTGCGTCCCGCGCCCCCCTCCGGCCCTGGGCCCGGGGCAGCCGCGCAGCTGAGGACAGAGGCGCAGTCCTGGCGGTCTGCAGCGGGGGTGGCACGGCGACCGCCTGCGGCCGAGCCCGCCCCGGCTCCCTCCCAGGGAACGGCGGTTTCCGAGTCGCCTGGCGCCGGGTCCTGGCTTCTGGGGCGGGTTGGGGGCGGGTTGGGGCGTTGGGGGAGCCTCCAGGTTGTCACCGCGGGGCCCTGCCCGGCCTCCAGCCTGCACGAGGCCCGGCCACCGGGCGTCGGGCTCGCGGGGCCTTGCAGACCAGCCCTTGAGGTGCTGCTTTTAGGGCCGAAGGACATTCCTTCACCTTCTGGAGACGGGTTCTTCAGCGTTTGCGTCGAGATGCGCCGACGACGTGCCTAGCGTCCGTGGGGGACGCGTCCGCTCCTCCCGTCGGCCCGGCGCGGGGTGGTCGGCGTCGGCGAGCTTCCCGCGCCGGGAGAGAAAACAGCGGGGTTTCCGTCGTCTCTCCCTGTCGTGCTTGGTCTTTTCTGTCTGTTCACACCCGAACCTGGTTGCCGTTCTCTCGTGACCTTTCTGGCCCGTGGGCTCCGCTCGGGGCCCCGCCGCGTCGTGAGAGTCGGGAGGCTCCGCGCAGCGTCGGCCTCGGTCGCGGAGCAGCCGGCGCGTTCGGCTCTGGAAGCGCGACGGTCGCCCCGCAAGGCAGCCGGGGGCCGCGGTGGTGATGACCGACCGTCTCCGCCGCGCAGCCCGGTCGGCGCGAGCGTCGTGTCCCCACGAGTCGCCGTCGGCGACCTCCGTTCTCCCCCGACGTCGCCCACTGCGTCTGTTTGGTGATTTGTTTGCTCAGCGGGTCGCACGGTGCTGGGCTGCCGTTCGGTTCGGTGCGTTTCCCCCTTTTAACTCTTTCCGTCGGTCTCTGGGCTTTCCCCCTCCCTCTCTCCCTTGCTGAGGTCCGGGTGGCCGCCGTCGCCGCGTCGGTGCTTTTAGAAAAGGATCCTGATTTGTGACCGGGCCCTCGGTTTCCGTTTCCTGCCTTGTCGACGCCGCTTTCGCTCCGTTCGCTTCCTCGCGGTTCCTTGCGGATCATTTTATTGTTCTTTTCTACTCCCCCGAATTACACTTTCGCTCATCGGTTTTTACCAAAACGCTGTTTCCTTGAAACGTTTTGCTGTGACTTTTCCTCCGATCATTGCCTTAAATGATTTTCATACGTAGCATTTTCAGTTACTTTTTAGAAATTCCTTAGTTTGTATTTTTCCTTTTTTCTCCGAGAGGTTTGATGAGTCGCTTTTAAAACGAGGGCGGCTTCCTGGCTCTGGAAGCCGTTCTGAGTGCGCGTTGCGTCGGGCAGCCCCGGGCCTCCTTCCCCGAGTGCGAGGGCCCCGCGTGCGCCCGTCCGGAGCCCGCGTGTCCCCGTCCCCGAGCCGGCGTGTCCCCGTCCACTCACGTTGTCTGGATTTTTTTAACTAATGGCTTTTCGTTTTCAATATTCAGATCGTGCACCTTTCCTGCATTTCTCTCTAGGGCTCACAAACGTCTCCAGGGCTTTATTTTCAGAACCTTCGGGCAGGATAATTCTCGATTTTTAAAGAAGGCTCCGAGGGACAGGAGGACCTCCTCTGAGTGAGATCGCCGCGGCCCACGGCCCCGCGTTTGCTTTGTCCCCTTCTCTGTGCGGGCGCACGGACACGCTCCACAGCGAGGTGCCGACGCGACGCCCCCGCCCCTCACGTACCCCCAGGACGCTGCCCCGGCCGAGCCGTCCAGCCCGAGGGCCGGTCCGCGCCCCGTCGGCCCCCGTGTCAGCAGAGCGGGCCCGCGTCTGTGCGGGTTCCCGCGCCGGCCCCGCTCGCCTGCCGCGCCCTCGGGGACAGTTGGTTCCTCGGCGTCTCTGGTCCCCGAGACCGACATTTGGGGGGCTGCGGGTCTGTGCTCTCGTGGACCGCGTTTCCGACGTGTGCGCGGTCGCGCGTGCTCGGCAGGGTGGTCGCGGCGGGGCCGCCGTGTCCTCCGCGCCTCGCCCGGAGGCGCGTGCTGCGGCTCGTTCCGTCCCCGCTGATGTTGACTCAGATCACTTGGTTAGGGTGACGTCTGCCAAGTCTCTCCTCTGTGAAGCCGTTATTTCCCCATTTTTAATAAGCGTCTCAGGGAAGGCGCGTTTTCTAGAAATTAGAGCTGTCGGGGTGACGCTGGTTGATGAAACCAAAGAGGTTTCCAGGGTGCACTTCAGCGCCGCGTCACCGTCCGTCGCACCGTGTTCACCGCCCCCCGTTACGTTCCTTCCGTCCCCAAACACTTGACCCCTTTGCCCCCGTCCCCCTGGTCACCACGGGGCCCGTCCGTGTCCTCGAGTCTCCCTCGGGAAGGACACCCTGTGGCCTCACGAACGCCCGTTGCCCCTCAGGCCTCCTCTCCCTGCTGCTGACGAGCGCCGGACGTCCTCGCCCGAGTCGGGGCTCTGGTGGCTCGTTCCGTCTTCCTTTGGCAACGGCCGTTTCTACCCGGAGGGGGAACTTCCCTTCTCCGCGTTTGTCTGTTCCTGACTGTGGACGCGCGGATTGTTATTTTGCGTAACGAATGGACCGGAATCCCCCGTCGGCGTTCAGTGTTTTCACGGTCGGTTGTCCCGGCCGAGGCCGCGGAGCCTCTCCCCTCCCCGCTGGTCCCTGTGCCCTGAGCGCCCCCCGCCCCCCGCCCCCGAGCTTTGGGCGCTTCCCTGCTCTTCTGCTTCTCGATGCTCCAGGCTCGTCCTTCATTCTGCGTCCCCCAGCCCAGCCCAGGCCTGGAATCAGGCGTCCCGAACGGGGCCGTGACTGCGACCCGCGGGCTGGGCGTGCGCGGTGCCTCCTCGGGTCCAGCAGCGCTGCCTGGAGGTGGGGGGGGCCGGGGACCCCCGGAGTGGGGTCAGCTCAGCTGTGCCGCTGGGGTCACTGTTTTGTTCCCCGAAGGACAATAGGGCTGGGGGCCAGAGCTCGCCGCGGGGCTGTGCTCCCAGGGCCCTGTCCTGGCCCTGACGCTGGCCCCGGAGTCCAGGTCATGGGAGCCCGGCCTGGAGCTGGGTCCGGCGCTCCCTCCCTCCCGGGCCCACGGCGTCCTCCTGGCGGGCTGCCCCTCCTCCCGGGCCCGAGGGCTTTGTCCCGGGGGCAGGGCCGTGCCGCGGGGGCATTCCCTGGCACCCTCGCTTCCTCCGGTGCCCTACAAACAGGATGTGGGCAGCGCGGGGACGGACGGCCCCCTCGGGCTGCCGGGGGGTGGTGGCGGGGGAGGGGCTCAGGGCCGGAGGGGGCCGGCAGCCCTGGGGGGGTCACGGAAGCCGCTCGGCAGGAGGTTTCCTTGGGAGCGGACGTCGTCCCGAGAGCTCGGTCTGGCAGCTTGGGCAGCGTGGGGCCGTCCCTGGCACCGCAGCCACCGGCGTCCGCCCAGCCCTCGGCCTGGCCCTGCTGCGGCCCCCGCCCTCTGGGCTGCAGCCGCTGCCCCGGCCCTCGTCCCGCCGCTCCCTCCGCCCTCCTCGCCCGGCTCCGCTGTGGCCCCGGCCTGCGGGGGCAGCGGGGGAAGCAGAGGGCGCGGCCGGGCACAGGGCACGGGGTCCGGGCTGGCCCCGAGTGCCCCATGGCCCCCTGTGGCCTGCCAGCCGGGCACCGCTCGCCTCCTCCCGCCCACAGGGGCGAGGGGACACCGCTCCCTTGGCCAAGGAGCTCTGGTCAGCCGTGTGCGGGTCCCAGTTTTGTCCTCGTCTGTCCACGCGTGTCCCGAGGCGCCTGCTGAGCTGGGGGCGAATGTGCCGGGGACGCCGGCTCGGCGGGAGCCCGCAGTGTGGCGTCGCTCACCTGGGGACCTGGGGGTCGCCCTCTGCGAGCGGCGTGCCCACCGGCGGGGCCGTGAGCCACGTTGGAAAAGCTGCTTGTCCCTCGGACGGCCTGGGCTCTGTCCCTGTGGCCACTTCCTCCTCCGCGGAGGCGCCGCGGCGTCCGGGAGGCCGTTTGGCTCTGACTCGGGTCCAGGGCCCGACGTCTGGAAGGATCTGGGGGGGAGCTGGACCTGCAATTCGGCGGAGCTGCCAGCGGGTGGCGGCGGGGGCCCCGGGTCCCCCCTGGGCGCCGGGCTCCTCGCTCTCTGTCTCTGCGTCTCCCCGGGGGCCACCCAGGAAGGCCAGGCGCTGCGGGCGGAAAAATGGAAGGTGCGGGACTGGACGCCGTCAGGGTCCCTGCAGGCGGTGAGGTCAGCCCAGGGCCGCCTCGCCTGAAAAAATGAAAAAATGAAGTAAAACGCCCACGTTTGTCACGCGTTCTGCCACGAACGACCGTGGCCACGGCGACCTGTGGCGCCTGCCAGCGGCCTGCGGTGTCCTGACGGGTGTGTGAGCGGGTACAGGAGCGTGCGGGAGCGTGCGGGGGCGTGTGCGAGGCCGCAGAGCCCGGACCACGGCTGTCCCCCCGCGACGTGCCGACACCTGCCCCCGGCTCAGCCTCTTTTCCGGAGGGGGAGGGGGCAGAGGTCACGGGGTCGCCCCAGCCGGTGGTGGCCGGGCAGGCTCTTCCTGTCTGGAGGTCAGGGCAGTGCCCGGCCCCGGCTGGGAGCGTTCGGGGGGGGATGGGCACACGCCCCCGGCCACGGCCGTCACCTCGCGGGCCTGCCAGGCACTGGTCCGGCCACCGGAGCGGGACCGACGCCACCTGCCCGCCAGCCCCAGCGGCTGCGTCCGCCGGGTCCTCCTGCCGTGCCCAGCTACCTGACCTCACCTGGGAGGGCCGCTGCTCCCCGCCCCCCTCCGGGGCGGTCGAGTCACCTGGCGCAGGTGCAGAGCCCAGAGCGCAGCAGCTGCTCCGTTGCCATGGCTACCGGCAGGCCCGGGAGGGGGAGGCTGGGGTGCGGAAGGGGCCGGGGGCGCCTCCAGGCTGAGCAGAGCCCGGGCCCAGCGCCCGCAGCCCCCTCCGTGGTTGGTGTCGCGCAGCGGGGGGTGTGGATGCGGCTCACACGCACCTGTAAGCGCCGCGCAGCCGACGCGCGGGGCTGGCTGTTCCGTTCGCTGGAGCCGACATCTTTGCAGGTGGATGGTTGCCAAGGCAGGGCGAGCGCGGCCGTGTGTCCTCTGTCGTTAAACACGAAAGGAACACGCGCGCGCACACACACACGCACACGCACATGCACACCACACACACGCATGCTCACACACGTGCACCTGCTCACACGCACACGCGCACACGCACACGCACACACACATGCACACCACGCACACACGCATGCACACACATGTGCACCTGCTCACACGCACATGCACACACGCACATGCACACCACGCACACACGCACATGCACACACACGCGCACGCACACATGTCCCGTGCGGGGCTGTCAGGCCGCGGTGCCAGTAAAGGAGAGAGAAGACCCCGCGAGAGCTTTCAGCGAGTTCGAGCTCTAGAAGCTTCGGGAAAACATGGCGGCTCTAACCCTTTACCAGGTCGCGGTGCGTCCCCTCCCACCGCCTCTGCTCCCGGCTCCACGCCCGGGCACGGGGCTCCCGGCGCCCGCCGCACCGCAGAGGCCCCGCCCCGGGGCAGCTCTGGGGCGTCCCGGCCCCTCCCCCGGCCCGTGGCCAGCGTGGCCTCGAGCTCACGGCTCGGGACTGAAGACCTGGCCTCTGCCAGGGCGCGACCAGACGGGGACGGGTGACCTGCGTCCCAGCACCCAGCCGCCCGCCCCACGTTCCGGGGCCGGGACCCGCAGGCCCCACCCGCGCCCCCACCTCCCCGGCCACGGCCTCGTTCCCGCAGTCGAGTCCGGCGACTGAGCTGCGGCGGACGGCGTGCGTCACTCACGGTCACACCAGGTTCCCTTCCCAGACGCGCCTCAAACGGGAACGAGCTTCTCCGTGACCTTTGCGGTGGCGGAGCGACCCTCGTGGAAGTCAGGCCGCGTCTGCGGGGCCGGGGTGGCACTGGCGGGGCTTGTGGGCAGCGGCGCGGCGTGGCCCTGTCCCCGCGGGCGTTCCCGCCGGGTGGGCGGGTGGAGCTGAGGTGGACCCGGGCAGCTGGGGACGCAGGAAGCCTCGGGCCGGGCGGGGGAGCCCCGGGGCCTCCCGTCCGGATCGCCGTGTCTCACGCCATTTGCCAGCGTCGCGGGCCCCTCAGTCTTCGTGCCGCGGTGAGGCTGCTGTCCACCCTGCACCCATCTGTCCATCGTCCACCCGCCCTCCCTCCATCTGTCCACCCGCCGCCCGCCCATCCAGCCGTCCACTCGGCCACCTGTTCCCCGTCCGTCCACACCCCCCACACCGCCTTCAGGCTCTGCTGAGCGGCGCCGGGCCCAGTGGGGGGTGCGGACGCCCCGGCCGAGGTCACCCTGAGCGGGCCGGGCGGGGAGCAGGGAAGCGCCTGCCTCAGGGAGAGGTGACGGGGGGACACCACCCCACGGCGGGGTGACGGGGGAAGGGTGTGCGTGGGAAGGTCCCTTTCAAGGCAAAAACAATGCGTTTCGCAGCGGTGGGGGGAGTCGGGCTCGTCCCCGCAGCTGTATGCAAATCACATGCAAATGAGCCCGTGTTCCTCCAGGTTCGGGGGAACGTGCTCCCCCCGCGCCTCGCCTCGTCCTCGCTCGGAGCCAGGACCCCCCTTCAGGAGCCGGCCGAGCGGGGGTGCTCGCTGCGGTGCGCCCAGCAGGTGCCGACGGGCCCTGCCCCGACGCTGGGCTCTGACCCCGACTGCCGGTGACGCGTGTCCGGGGCTGAGGCCAGGCCTCGGCCGCCCTGCGCCCCGTCGCCCTCTCCTGCGTGTCACGCGCCGGCGACGCCTCAGGGGCCGCGCGGGGGCAGCGCGGGCAGCACGGCGCGGAGCTAGCTCTCATGGGGGTGACGGTGACGGTGACGGTGGCGGTGGCCCCGGGGGCCGCTCGGTCCCCTCCTCAGGGGCAGCCAGTGCCCCACCCCACGCCGACCTTGGCGACCTCCAGGCTCCGACCCTCGCTGCCCCTCGCTGCCGCTTGCTGCCCTGCTCTCCGCAGCTGCCTGCTCAGGGCCGCAGGGTCCGCCCCATCCCAGAGCCCAGGGTTGCCTCTCCCTGGGCTTGGGTCACCCCGGGGACACCTCCTCCAGCCGAGACTCGGGCAGCGCTGTCCTCCAGCCAAGGGCGGCCCCAGGTGGCCCTGGGCGGGGTGGGGACTGGAACCCGGGAGCGGGGCCGTCGCGCTGTGGGGTCAGAGCCGTACACAGGTCACTGGCGAGAAGTCCTGTGGCGTCAGCGGGTCAGCGAGCCCGAGCAGCAGGTCTGGGGCCCCGCTCCCGGGGAGGAGGGGCCGCGACGGGTAACAGAGCCCGCGCCCTCTCGAAACTGTCACTCTCACGGTCGGGTCCTCACCCAGGGGTGTCGCGGTCTGTATTTGTGAGGAAAAGGGCAGCGATGCGGTGGGCGGCCCCGACCGCCTGCTCGCCCGACGCACCGACCTCCCGCCAGCACCGTGGGAGCCCGGCCGCCCCCCACCCCCGCTCCCGCCCCAGCCGAACCCCTCCCGGAGCCGCGGGTCCGGGACGCCCTGCTCCGCCGTCACCTGCAGCGGCTCCGCGGCCGCGGGTGGCTCGGACCCCGCAGCTAAGACGTGCTGACCGCTGAACAACGGCCGTCCGGTCCGCTGGTCTTGGCGCCGCAAAACCGAAGCGCACCGTCCGCACCCTTCCTGGGCCGCTGCTCCTCGCTTCCCCTCCTTCCCTGGTGGCGCTTCGTGTCCCCCGCCGGGCGCGAACGGACGCGTCGAAATCGATCGACCCCCCCCTTGGGGGCGTGGAGCGTCCCCGCAGGCCCCGCTCCGGCGACGTGGGAGCCAGGGCGCAGGGCGGTCAGCGCCGTCCTGCTCACCGGGACCCGGGCCGGGCAGTGAGTCAAGCCCCGCCTCGTGCCCTCTCGCTCGCCAGCCTCCAGGGACGTGCGCGGAGGGGAGAGGGGGCAGGACGGTCAGACCCCCCCCGGGGACAGGCCCGGGTCCCGCACTGGACGCCCCCACCCAGCGCAGGGCAGGCCCCGGGACCTCGGCTCCGCGGCGGGGCGGGGGCCCAGCCCCTCAGGACACGGAGCCCCCAGGCCGCCCGGGGGAGCGCGCCGGCCCGTCTCAGCAATCAGGGCGCCTGTGACCCGCTTGGAAAATGCGCGATTCTGGTGCGAGCACGTAAGGCACAGCCGGCTCCACAGCCGTTCATCCGGCCCGGTTTGGAACGATTCCTTTGAACCGGAGTCTAAATATATACAAATAGATGCTCCTGAAATGTCACGTCTTCGAGAACGTTGCGCGGGAGCGGCCTCTGAGGACCAGGGTGGGGGCCCCGCGGCCCTGACGGGAGAACGCGGGTCCCGGGGGGTCAGAGGGCAAAGGGCAGGGGCAGCGGGACTGAGCACCTGGAGCCAGGGAAGCGGCCAAGGCGGCCTCGTGGCCCGAGGCGGGCGCGGGGCGGGCTCTAGGAGTCCAGCTCCCCGGTGCCCGCCCGGCCCCCTCCCTGGAGCCCCTGGGGGGTCACTGCTCTGAGCTTCGTCCTTCCTGGGACCTCAGGAACCAGCCCCGAGGCCTGGGTGCCAGCCGGGGGCCCTGCAGACCTGGGCAGGGGCCTTGGTCCCACAGCGCCTGATGCCCACGTGACCAGGGAGCACCTGCCAGTCTCGGGGCCCTGAGTGACCCCCCGCCCGTGGGCCCCGTCTGGGCGTCTGCGGAGGGTGGCCTCGCCGCTCAAAGGTGGCGCCCCTGCAGGCCTGGGGTCACCCCCTGCTCTGCACAGCCCCGTGCTGCCCGGCTGGCCCCTCGCCCTCGCTGCCCCTCGTCTGCCAGGAGGGGCCCAGGCAGAGGCGGCGCAGGGCGGGGGCCACGGGGGCCTGAGGGTGGTGTCCACAGGGCCCGTCCCTGGAGCCCTCGGCTGGGGTGGCCGGTCCCTGCCCTTGGCCACCTCCTTCCCGTTAGCCCCACCGAGCGCAGGGCTGCCGCCGGCCACGCCGCTCCTGTCTCAGGCGTCGCAGTGGGGGAGGCAGGAGCCGGGCAGGGGGAGAGGCGCGTCCTGCACGGTGAGGCGGGGGCCGGGAGCACCTGGGAGGGCGTCCCGGAGGCGGCGGCGCTGGGCAGGGTTTTGAGGAGCGAGCGGGAGTGCTCGCGGCGAGAGGCAGGGGCAGGGCAGGGGCAGGAGCGAAGGCCCTGCAGGGCCGGGGTCCCGGCGCCCGCGGCCTCCTCGGAGCTGCGGGAGGCAGGCCCAGGGGTGCGGGAGGCGCAGCGCCTCCCCGGCCTGTGCACTGAGCCCCCGGTCACCGCGCCGGGCACTCCCGACCCCACGGGCTGGCGCTAATTGAGCCCCAATCGAGAGCGTAATTGAGGTTAATTGGCTCCCGACCGGCAGCCCCGCCAGCCGCCTGCAATGCGGGGCTGTCGTTGCCGAGCGATTAGTCACGGCCGACAGCTGGGGACGCCGGGGCGGGAGAGGCCATCCGGGTGTGCGGCCGAGGCCCCCACACCGGCCTGCACCCCGCCCGGCCTGGCCCCTGCCCCGCCCCCCGTCGTCCCGGCCTGCCCTGTCCCAACGCCACCCCCAGGGGCCGGGCTTCCTGGCCGCAGCGTCGGCGTCTCTGAAGGGGCTGTCCTGGGGTCGTGGTCAGCGCGTCGGACCCAGCGCCACGCGGCAGACGACAGAGACGCGTCGGCCCCGGGGACTCGACGCTCCCCAAACAGGACGCGGCTGCTCTCTCTCAGGCGCCTGGGTGCCTGGCCTTGTCCCCAGGGAGGGTCCCGGGGGGAGGATGGGCCTGGGAGGGTCCGTCTGGGTGCCCAGCTGACCAGGGCGCCCCGTGGTCCGGGAGGGGTGAAAGGCCAGGGCCCGCCCCTCGCTCATGTGACTGGGGGCGGGACGGCTCCCAGGGGTGCAGGCCCAGCGGCCTGTCCCCTCCCCCCTGCAGGCTCCCCCCACCAGAGGTTAGGGGTCAGCCAGGGCCACCCAGCCCCCGCCCCTGCACACCAGGGCAGACCCCAGGCCTGGGGCCAGGCAGCTCCACACCCTCCACCCTTCCCTGCGCTGGAGGGACCCCAAGGGTGCGTTCTGGGGACAGTTTTGGGGATACAGGACCCGTGGCAGCTGCTGCAGGCCCAGCAGGGACAGGCGACCCCGTTCCGGAGGGTCCCTTGGCTGGAGCGGTGCCCCACGCCCTCTGGGCAGACGGCAAGGCTGAGGCCCAGGCCACTCCCTGGCGCGGGGTGGGGGGGACTGCGGCTCTAGCAGCCTGTGGGGCGTCGAGGGGGCCGGGGCAGCAACGACCGGCAGGACAAGCTGGGGGTTCCTGCTCCTACAGCCGGGCCCTGGGGGGGGGTCTGTGGCGTGGGTCCCCCCGGGCGCACGAGGCTGGTGGATGCTGAGCCTGCGCAGGGCACGTGGCCCCTGGCGCGAGCCGAGCTGGAAGAGGGACGCCTCCCCCCAGCCCAGATGCCCTCTGTCGGGGCTCCCTGTGGGACCGCAGCCCGGCCCCGCGGAGGGCCCAGGGCCCTGCAGAGCCGGGCGCTGCCTGCCCCACCTCGGCCGAGTCGCTCTGGGGACAAAGGCGGACGACGGCTCAGTATGAACGGCGTTCTGGGGCGGGGAGGGCCCCGGGCACGGGCAGGGGTCATCGCTCCTGGAGAGGAGCGGTCTCCGGGGGGAGCTCAGACCCCGCCTGTCGGGGTGCCCGCTGGGGCCGGCCCAGCCTGGCTGCCAGGTGCTCCCTGAGGTGCCCTGGGGTTCCGCAGGGGTCAGTGCGCGGATACCTCCCCGCCGGGGCCCAGGCCCAGCCCCCGGGCCCCGAAACCCCGCTCTGCGGGGCAGGCGTCACGCTGTCCCTGCGGGCGCTGCGAGCATCGCCGCGGACGGCCGCTGGCGCCCGGCCCCAGGAGGCCCGCGCTCGGTGGCAGCGGCCGCTTCATCACCGTCGTCACTGTCACAGGGGGTCGTGTCGCGGCTGTCAGGAGCCTGCTGGGTTCCCGGCGAGGAGACAGCTCGCTGTCCCTCTCAGACGCGCCCGCGTGGCCCTCGGCCTGCAGGGCCGGCCCTCGTCCTGCCCCCCGCTCGGGCAGCTCACACGGGCACGGGTCGGAGCAGCACGGGTCGGAGCAGCACGCCCGGTTCGGGGGACAGCCAGCGAGAAGCCGAGGACGCGGTGGACACGGGCGGCTTGCCGGCCAGCGTGGGGGGCACGGGATCCCCAGGCCCAGCGGGGGGCGGCCCCGCGGTCCCAGGCGGAGACAGGGGCTGCACAGGCCCCTCAGTGGGCCCGGGACCGGCGGGGTGTGCGAGGCCGGGGGCGCGTGCACAGCTGGTGCCCCGTGAGCCCGCGACCCCGCCCCCTGCTCAGGCCAGGCCCCGCCCCGGCCCCAGCTCAGAGCGCGCGGTTTCGCTTCCGGGTGTCTCTCGGAATTGCAATCATAAATTGAATAATTAGGCTAAATCCACAGAAGAGAATTAAATATTAATTTCTAATAAGCATTCAGAGTGTCGCCGGCGCTGCCAGGCCCCAGGCGCTGGCGGGTTTTCGGCGCCCTCCCGCCAGAGCAGGCCGGACGCGGGGCTCGGCGAGCCAGCGGCCCGCGTGCTGCCCCCGGGCCTGTCTCGGGGCCGTGTCTGGCTCGGCCGAGCGGAAGCCCACGCTGCGCGGCGTGAGGTCCAGCTCCTGGGAGGCCTCCCAGCACCCGGTGCCCTGAGATCCCCACGAGGGCCCGCAGCCCCCAGCCGGCCCACTGCCCTCGCTGGACGTTTATCGTTTGTGCAAAGCGAGGCGCGCTCAGGTGAACCGACGTCCAGGGCACGGAAAAGCACGGAGAAGACAGCGGGGCCACCGCGCAGGCCCCGGGCCCGGGACTCTGAGGGGACGTGTGACCGGGGGCTGCGGGAGGGGTGCCCGCGGGGTCAGCTGAGCCCCGAAGCCTGCGTAGGGGTCCATGGGCCCGTGGGAGACTGGGCGGGCGGGGCGGGCGGAGCAGGAGAGAGGGGTGCGAGGCGGCACGAGGCGGGTGGGGCCGGCTGCTGTGCCCATGGCGGCCACCCCCCCTCTCGGGACCTGCTTTCCCGTCTGCGGAACAAGATCCGTCACCCGATCCTGCAGCTTCCCTGGGGCAGGTCCCAGGCTGGCGAGTGAGAGGGCACGAGGCCGGGCTTGACTCACTGCCCGGCCCGGGTCCCGGTGAGCAGGACGGCGCTGACCGCCCTGCGCCCTGGGCTCCCACGTCGCCGGAGCGGGGCCTGCGGCCAGCGCCGGCCCCTCGCGCCCTGCCGGCCCGGCGTCCCCCTCCACCCTTTCCCCGAGCTCCCACCCCCCCAGCCGCGAGGTGACGGAGCCGCTGCTTTGCAGGTTGACGATGCTGCCTGGGCCCGCGCGCCCGGGAGAGCTTGCCCCTGGGCCGAGCCGCCCCCATAAGCCAGCACGGCTCAGCCCGCGCGTCCCTGGCTCCATCCGTGGGCCAGAGAGGCGTCTGGGCTCGGGCCCCTGGGGTGGAGCCCGGGCTGCGGGGAGGGGCTGCTGGGGGCGGAGTGGGGGCAGGCCTGTGAGCGTGGGCGTGGGCGTGAGCGTGGGCGTGAACGTGGGCGTGGGCGTGAGCGTGGGCGTGGGTGTGAGCGTGGGCGTGGGCGTGGGTGTGGGCGTGGGTGTGAGCGTGGGTGTGAGCGTGGGCATGGGCGTGGGCATGGGCGTGGGCATGGGCGTGGGCATGAGCGTGGGCATGAGCGTGGGCGTGAGTGTGGGCGTGGCCATGGGCGTGGCCGTGGGTAGGGGTGAGCGTGGGCGTGGGCGTGGGCGTGGGTGTGGGCGTGGCCATGGGTGCTGGCAGGTGCGGGGTGTGAACCGCCGGGTGGGGGCCGGGGCAGGACGCTGCAGGGGCTGTCTCTCCCGGCTGGCGCTCCCGGCCCACCCCCCGCGGCCGGCCTGTGTCCTGGACGTGGCGGGGCCTCGCCCTTCCTGCCGAGAGCGTGTCCTGCCCCTGGGGGGGCGCGGCCGGCGGCCGGGGCTGGTCCGAGGCCCGGCTGCCCCGACAGCCTGTCTGCCTCCAGGCGCCCGGCGCACAGACGGGGCGAGGAGCGAGGGGTCGGAGCAGGGGGAGCCCGCCCGGGCTGCCCGAGGCCCCCCTCTCCTGCAGGAGTGATGGGGCACCCTGAGCAGGCGGAGCTGGAGCCGCTGGGAGCCACCTGGCCTGTGGGTGCGGAGGCAGCGGCCGCCCCCGCCGCGGGACGTGGGTGCCTGGCGGGCAGGCCGAGGCCCATGGACACGGTGCGGGGTCGGCATCGCCCTTCCCAGGCCCCACAGAGCTCGTGCCTCACGGGGCGGGGGTGCACGGCCTGCTGAGCGGCCTCGTCTGGGAGGTCGGGTTCCCCGCCGCCTTGTCCCCAAGGCCGCGTCACGGCTCCTGAGATTCCGCGAAGCTCTGTCCCGCTCAGGGCCCAGGAGGGCCCAGGCCACTAGGTGTGGGCGGCAGCAGCGGGGGAGGGGGGTGGGGGCGGGCGGCCCCCCCCCGGGGGAACCGCAGCCGCCTCCGGCCGCTGCCCGGGCCTGGGCCGTGTCGGGAGCAAATTGGATCCCGCGCCCCCCGCTGCGGGCGTGAGGATCTGGCTGGAGCCGGGCGCCAGGCTGAGGCCACGGGCTTGGTGCGGGGGGGCGGGCGCCGCAGAGCCGGGCCGCGTCACGTTCCCTGTCCGCAGCCTCGGTGCTGGGGACACCGCGCTGGGGTCCCTCTCCAGGTCCCGGTGCGGGGGCTCGGCCCCCTTTCTACGGACGAGGACCCTGAGCCCCGGGGGGACGGGTTTGCCCGCAGGCGGGTGCTCTGGGCGGGAGGTGGCCGGGCGGCCTCCCAGCAGCGCGACCTCGGAGAGCCGGGGGGGGCGGGCAGCCCTCCGGCGGGGTGCGCGGGGCTGCGGGGCTGCGAGCTTCCCCTGCGGGGCTGTCAGCACCTCCAGGGTGGCTCCAGGGAGCAGCTGTGCGGGGAGAGGAGTTCAGGGGCCGGGAGCCGGGCTCCGGGGACAGTGCTGACCACTCGTCCTCAACGGCTCGGGACATGGCCATCTGTTTCTAAACCTGTCCCTGCCTCCCTCCGGCCGCCCACCCCTCCCCTCCCCCGTCACCCCCACTCACTCGTCCCCCCACCGCTCCCCCAGCCATCCGTCCGCCCCTCCCTCCCGGTCATCGGCCGGGGCCGCCGTCCGTGCACCTGCCACCCACCCACTCTCGTGACAGCGGCGGGTGCCAAGTGCCCCCTCGCCCGGGCTTGCTTCGGGAAGTCGGCCGGGCCCCGGGCCCCGCGGGCACGCGGGGCCTCCTCCTGGCCCAGGCCGCCGCGAAGCCTGCCGCCCGGTGGCCCAGGGCCCGGTTCCGCCCGGGGTGCCCCGTCCTCCCTCCTCCGAGCCCCCCCTTCCCGGGACACTTTCCGCGTTAAAGGCCGGGACTGTCTTCCCCCTGAAAGCGACCGACGAGGGACCGGCCGCAGTTGCGATTCAGTGGACTGCGACGCGCTGCACCCAGCCCCGCGCCGGAGGGTTCCTGTGTGATTTACTTTTCTCTCACGGGCTCCTCCGTGGTCACCCGGGACTGACTGTCCCCGAGATCATTCCCATCGCCTGGGGGGGGACGTGGATTGCTCCAGGTGACAGAGGGCGCAGCCGCGGGGCCGCCCGCCCCCCCCACCCCGCCCTGGGACCTGCCGTCCCCACGAACGGTCCCCAGAGGGGCTTCCACCGCGAGCGCTCGCTCTGCCCGAGGGACGGGGCGTCCGCCCCGGCTCTGGACTCGCGGGGGAGGGGGGAGGGGAGGGGGCGGGAGGCCGCCGGCCCGAGAGGCCCGGACCCACGGCCACTCTCTAGACATGAAGCCAGAGGCGCCCCTGGTGCGCAGCGTCCCAGCGCCATGTGTGCGCGAGTCCTCGCCCGGGTCCTTGTCCTTGGGTGTGACGGGGCCGCTCTCGGGCCTGGAGGAGCGGCGTCCTGCCCGCAGCCTGGCCCGCCCCGATCGGTGCCCGAGAAACCTGGGCCGGTTCGCGTCCTGTCTGGGCCTCAGTTTCTCTTTGCGATGTGGGGTGTGGAGCGGGTCATCGGCGTGGTCTTTCACGGGTGACCAGATGTCCGAGCCTCACGCACGCGTGGGGCGGGAGCCCACTGCGTCCCCGGGGCTCCCCCGCCTGCCCGTGCTGGCCGGCGGGAGACGAACAGCCTCCTGGGGCCTCGGGGCGGGGATCCATGTGCAGCCCCTGGGATAGGGGTCTCCGCCCATCAGGGCCCCTCCCGCCTGCACAGGGAGAGCTTCTTGGGTCCTAGATCCTCGTGGGAGCCGAGGGGCTACTTCCATCACCGCTGCCACGTCCTCGAGAAGGGGCCTCAATAATGGGGTGCCCAGGGGGGCGGACAAGCGAGGGGGAGCCCTGTGCTAAGCCTGGCACGGGGAGGTGAGCCCCTAGGCCTCCGGGGAGGTCCAGCCTGCCGCCGGGCCGGGAGACAGCGCCCCCGTGGCACGCTCACCCCACAGAGCCCGGGCCCGCTTTGCTGGGTGTCCCCCTTGGCCTTGGCCTGAGGGCCGCCTCGGGCAGGTGGTCGCAGCCCGGCCACGACCTGGGGCCTGACCCTGGGCAGACGGGTCGGCTCAGAAAGTCAAGTGCATCGGGACCTTTCACCCTGAGGTGCTGAGCCGCTGTCACTCGCCCGTCTGGGGGGAGCTGAGCCGCTGCCACTCGCCCGTCTGGGGGGAGCTGAGCCGCTGACAGTCGCCCGTCTGGGGGGAGCTGAGCCGCTGTCACTCGCCCGTCTGGGGGGAGCTGAGCCGCTGTCACTCGCCCGTCTGGGGGGAGCTGAGCCGCTGACACTCGCCCGTCTGGGGGGAGCCGGCGCACACGCTCTGTGGGCACGTCTGTCGCTGCCGCCTGCCGCGGGCCGGGCCACCTGGCGGGTGATGCCCCCCACGGGCGCAGGTGAGAGCCCACCTGCCTCGCGCCTGGCAGGGCGGCTGAGGAGCCTCCGCGGCCCTTCCACGTGGGGGTCGCGGCGGCACAGCACGGCCTCTGGGGGCTGGAAGCGGCCCGCCCCTTGCCTAGGACCCTGCCGGCCCCCTTGAGCCCGCGCTGCAGCCGGGGCGCGCTCTGGGCTCCTGGCCCAAGCCCGAGGGGCCGAGCGGCTCTGAGCGGGGCTGGGGTGGGGGAGCACGCAGGGAGACGCCGGAGCCCAGATTCGATCACGCACCCGGTGTTCTGTACGGGACACGCGGGAAGGCACTGATCCCGCGGGGTGACGGATCGGCTGCGGGCGGGCAATGGACCGGCTCGTAACTGAAAGACATCGGGGTGTGCGGGGGCCTGGCTGGCTCGGCAGGAGAGGACGGGCAGCTCGATGGGCCCGCGGGGCCCCGGCCTCGGCCTCCACTCAGCACCTGGGCCCGGGGGGCCGGGGAGTCCCAGCAAGGGCCGTGGGGGTCCCCGGTCCCTTCTGACGCCCTTCACGCCTGGGCGTCTGATGAACGGGGTCAGGGTCAGCGTGCGCCCGGGACCAGGGCTCAGCGTGCGCCCGGGACCAGGGCTCAGGGCACGGCACGGACACACGGCGAGATGCCCGGGCCGCCTGTGACTGCACCTCTAATGCCCTTGGCCCTTGCTCCATCCCTGAGCCAGACGTCTGGCCGAGAACCCGCAGATGCGCAGAGGCTTCTGGACCCCCCAGGCCCCCGTGAGGTGAGCCGCCCGAGCCCGGCTCTCCCCGCCGAGGGCTCTGCGGCCGACAGAGGCCCCGTGAGCGGCCGCGACGAGCCTGGGGGCAGGGGTCCGGCCGGCCCCCCCGCCCGGGCCGCTCCTTCCCGCGCGGCAGCTTCTCGGCGGGCTTCACGGGGTTCAGTGGTCACATGTCCCGTTGGTGTGCGTGATCGCGACGGCTCTGACGTCCCGCGCTACATCTCCCGTGAAGAGCATCCGTGACGTTCGCCATGAAACACCTGCTCGTGGCTGGCAGCGCGGCCGCCCGGGCCCGGTCAGGAGCCGCCGCCGGGCAGGGCGGGGGGAGGCGCCCTCGTCCTGGGCCACCGGCCTGCGGGGTGGGGGTCCGTCCCCAAGGCGGCAGCGAGGACTGCGAGGGGAACCGGCACGTGAAGGGATGGGGCGCCGAGGCCGAGGTAGCAAGCAGAGCCGTGGCGCTTGTTTCTGTTTCTGCCGCAGCTGATCACCCCCGACTCGGCGACCTCGGTCACCGTTCGCTTCCCGCATCTCTCGAGGTCGGGATCCAGAGCGAGGGCGGGCGAGACGGGCGTGGGCAGGGCCGGCTGCTTCCAGCGGCTCCGGGGACTCGGTTCCCGAGGCCGCGGGTCTCTGGCTCGTGGCCAGGCCGTGCCGACCTCTGTTCCCGTTGTCACGTCTCCTCCTCACGCCCCTAAGAGGACCCTTGTGGCTGCGGTGGGGCCGCCCGCTCCAGGCCCGTCACGTGCCACGGCCTGGCCCGGAGCTGCTGCGGGATGGGACACGAGGAGGGCCTGCCGAGGGCCGGAGCCCCCTGGGTGAGGAAGGCCCGGGGGGCGCACCAGGGCGCCCCACCACGGACTGCGGGGCCCGCCCGTCCCCTGGGCCCAGGGCCTGTGGTGAAGACCAACCCCGTCCTGAGACCCCCGCAGCCCACACGTGGCCGCGGGACGGACCCCGAGCGCCTCCCCTCCACACCCGGGACCGTCCAGGCCCGGGCCTCGACCCGACTCCCCCGGAGGCCGCACGCTCAGTCACCCCAGGCCCCGCTGCCCTGCCCGTGGCCTCGCACGCTCGCCGCCCCCGTGGCGTGCGGTCCCCTCGGCTCCTCTTCCTTCGCCAAACTCCTGTTCGTGCTTCAGGACACAGTCTGGTGCCTCCTCTTCCAGGAAGACCTCGCTGAGGGCAGTGTCCTGGGCGCGCCCTGTCCCCTGCGTGGCCCCCGTGGGATGCCGCCCTGTCCGCGCCCCGCCCCTTCCCGTCACTCCCTGCCTTCCTGGCACGACTTCAGGGCTTATTGGGTCTGGGAGGGCAGGAGAGAGGGAGGGAGAGGGCCGCGCGCTCCGCACACATCGGCGGTTCTGACAGTTTCATTAAAGAGGGGGTGGCTCGGCCGCGCTGCGAAACGAGGCTCCAGGGGCCGGGCCGGGCTGGAACGGGAGGCGCCTGGCCTCTTCCCGAACCCTGCGTCGAGCTGTGGGAGGCGCGGGTTCACGTCCGGGTCTCCCGCCTGGCCGCTGCGGGCCGCGGGCAGCAGCCCGTCCCTCGCTCCCTCCCGGCCTGGAGTCAGGAGAGGGGTCAGGAGTCGGGGAGAGGAGAAGGGGAGGGCGGCAGGGGACAGGCGTTCGCGGGGGAGGCACCGCCAGCCAGGCCGCGGCCTGGGCGGACCAGCTGCCGGGGGCCGGTCCAGCCCCCGGGCGGGGGAGCGGGCCCCGTGTGGCCGGGGCAGCTCCGCTAAGGCCGACGTCGGCGCTGGAGCCAGCCGTGTGGCCCGTCTGTGCCCCGGCCCCTGCGGCCTGCCATGGGGTGCGAACAGCAAACGGCGCTCAGCGTCGCAGCCCAGCACGTCCCCGCCTGCCCCCCCGCCTGCCCCACCCGCCTGCCCCCACCCGCCTGCCCCCCCGCCTCCCCCCGCCTGCCCCCCACCCACCTGCCCCCCCGTCTGTCCCCCACCCGCCTGCCCCCCCCGCCTGCCCCCCCGCCTGCCCCCCAGGAAGCGAGGCCTGGAGACTCGAGGCGTCTCGGCCTGAGTCCATGCTGCGGCCACTCGTCCAGACTCCTGGGTAAACAGACGGGACCCCCACCTCGTGGGGCGGCCTGAGGACGACGTGAGCGCAGGCGCGGAAGGTTCTGGATGCAGCGCCCCGGCCCGCGGGGAGCCTGCACGGCGTCTGAGGCCCACGTCGATTCCCACCCAGGCCTGCAGGGTGGACGCGTCGTCACGGTCAGTGGCCGAGAGGTTAGGACACCTGTCGGGGGCCACGCAGCTCCGGAGAGTCGAAGCCACCTGGCGGTGTCCCCACGGAAACTCGCGACACCCCTGGGTCCCCAGGGGCCCGCAGGTGGCGGACGGGACTCGCGCCTGGGGCGCACGCCACGGGCTTCCTCCGTGGCCCGTGCCACCCGAGTGCGTTGGCCCCTGTGGGGGGGCAGCCCCCAGGGAAGCGTCTGGTCCGTCTCCTGCTTCCGCGGGCGCCCGCCCTCCCCCACCCGCCGCAGCCCTGGGCCGAGGAGGGCGCGCGCCGCCCTCGAGGGTGCCGCGTGGCGGGGGCCGACCTCCCCTGACCTGCGGGAGCTTCCCCAGCCCGACAGGCGCCCGAGCAGCAGAGACCCGGGGCCGCGGTTACCAAGCCCCGGAGGAAGCGCCTCCCTCCCACGCGGCTCCCTCCCTCGGGCTTTTTCTCCTCTAAATAGACCCAAACGTGGTAATTTTATGAACAAGCCGAACCATGCATTATACATTTTTATGTGCCTGAGCTGGCAACGTGACTGAACCGTGCAGGCGGCACGCAGAGGTGCTGCGCGTCCTTGTGGCCGCGTGGCCCCCCCCTCGCCCCCGCCTCTCGACGGCCCCGGCCGGGCCCAGGTCCACGCGTCACGCAGCAGCGGCCGGAGGGCTGGCCCGGCCCCCGCGGGTGCGGGCCGGGTGCGGGCCGGGTGCAGGCAGGCCGGGAGGGGAAGACAGGGCTGCGGGCTCTCTCGCTGGGACCCTGGCCCTCGGCGCGGCACGCACGGGCCCGCAGGTGTGTGCACAGGCAGGCGCGCGCGCGTGCGGCGTGCGCATGTGGATGTGGTCAGCCCGCTCGGCGGGAACCCGTGGCCCTGTCTGCTGCTCCCCCGCTCGGTGTCCTGCTATCCGTGCGGCCCCCTCGGGCCTCTCGCTGGGGCTCGGGCGTCCCGAGGCGCCTCTGGGCCCCGGAGGGGCCCCGGGACCTGCCGCGCGTCCGGAGCGGGCGGTCCAGCGCCGCCCCGGCCGAGCGTGAGTGGGCCCCGCGCTCCCGGGCACGTCCCTTGACAGGCCTCGTGCGAGGAGCGACTGAGCTTGGCTCGCCCCGGCGTTCCTGGGGCCTTGGCCCTCACGCCGGTGGGCGGCGCGGCGGCCGCCATCCCCGGTCGGTGGACGGCGGGAACCAGCGTCCTGGTGGACGACCCGCCGGACGCCGATGGCAGTGAACGCGTCGTGACCGTGGTCCGAGCTTGGGTTCGTCCGGGGCTCCCCCGTCGTCGCCCGTCGCCCTGTCCCCACGCCGGTGGCCGTGCTCCCCGCCGCACCTCCTCCCTGCAGACGCCCCTCGGAGGAGGGAAGGCGGCCCCGCCCCCGCCGGGCTCCGAGCCGGGCTGCTCTGCCTCTGGGGCTCCATCCCAGCTTTGGCAGTTTTTTCTCCAAAAATGATATTGTTTATTTGCTAAAAATGTTCTTCCTCCCCCAAACCCCTAAGAAGTTTCTGGTAAACAAGCCGCCCCCACTTCCCTACGGAAGGCTGGCACCCCCTCCCCCGCCACCCCGGGGAGGTGCAGGGCCTGAGCCAGCCCCGGGGGCCCAACAGCAGGCGGGGGAGGGGGCCCGGAGGGGACGGTCGCTGCCAGGTCCGCGGCCGGCCGTGCCGGAGTCAGACTTCGGCCCCGCGCGTCTGGCCTGGGGGCGCCGGCGTTGGACCAGCTCCGACGGCCCCCGCGCCCGCCGGCCGCCCACACCGTCACGCGAACGGCTGGACTCGTCCCGTCGCGCTCGCACACCCCCAAAGTCCGAATTAACCTGGACATCGGTTTGCTGATCGCGCGGCGCCGCGGGTCCCGGCGGAGCAGGAGCCCCCGTGGTTCCGAGCCGTCTCCAGGGACGCTGTGGGACGCGCTAAACGGGGAGCGGAAAGGTCACTCGTCCCCTCTGGTCCGTTTTATGACTGAGCCGTTCCTGAAGGAATCGGGGCGTCGGATGGGGGAAAAGGACGAGAAACCCAGGCAACGGTTCTCTGGTCGCGCTCGGCCGGCCTGACCTCAGCCGACGCCCCGCGGGGCGGGCGCAGGTGTCCCGGCTGGGGAGCCGCGGGGCGGGGCCCCTGTCCCGGGGGTGTCCAGGCGTCGCACGGGCGGCCTCCTGGACGCGGCGCTGTGGCAGGTGGCCCCGCGGGGCCCCGGCTCCTTCCAACCCGGGGCTCCCAGGATCCTCAGATCTTAGGTCGGGTCCGGAGCAGCTCAGCGCCTCCCCGCGGCCACGCGGCAGAGCCCAAGCTGGTGTCCAGACGGTGGAGCGTGTGGCCCCGGCTCCTTCTGGACCGAGGGCGGGGGGAGGAGAGGCTGGAAGGGCCGCAGCGGCCGGGCCATGGGGACAGACGGAGACCAGCCCCGGGCGGTCGCTGGGTTGGGCAGCGGCGCGTGCGGGTCCGGGCGCGGTGAAGCGTCAGCTCCGGGCTTGGCGGGACGAATAATAACGCATCGAAGGAGCATCCAGTGGCGGCGAAGCTGGAGGCGGTGGGGGCCAGACGCCAAGACGGATGGACAGGCCGGCCGGGCCTGCGGGCCGCCCGGCCTGAGGGCGCCTCCGGGCCTGGACGGGGCTGGGGAGGCGGCCACGGGCGGGGCATGCCCAGCCGACGCTGGCGTCCCCCCCCCCGTGGCACCACTAGGGAGGGTTCTGGGGGTGTGGGGGGGGCAGGGCCCGCCGGCCGCCGGCTCAGGGTCACCGAGGGCCCCGCTCACGTGGGGTCTTCACCGGGCCGGTCTGGGCCGGGGCTCGAGACTCGGCTGTCCAGGGCTGCTGGTCCTCGGACCACGCTGCGCAGGGCGCCAGGTGCGGGGCCCGGACCTGACGGGCTCCTCCTGGCTCCGCCGTTAGACGGGGCAGCTCGGGCGGTTCCGAAGCCATCGGAGCCAAGGTCCTGTTAGACGCAAGACGACAGGCCCCGGACGGAGTCGCTCGGCGCGCCCCGAGTCGCCAGAGCAAGGCTGACGAGGGTCTGGGTCTCGCGGAGGTGGAATCGCAACCCGCCTCCGCCTGCGCCCGGCGCGGGAGGGCGACGGGGGCGCGCGGTGGAGCCGCGTCCCTCTGCGAGCTGCTCTCAGGAGCGACGTCCCTAGCGCTGAGTGGCTGGCGGGTGGGGTCCCCGTGCCACCCCGCCCCGGGCGCAGAGCCGCATCGCGCCGCGGGGGGCCTCCACCCAGGGCGGAACCGTGCGCGCACCCGAGCGCGTCCCAGCGCCCGGCCGGCTCCCGGGGCTCACCCCGCGCCTCGCCGCGGCTCAGAGCTTAACGCCTGCCAGCCCGGCTCCTCCCGGCGTCGAGGGAGATAGGGAGGGGAGACGTGCGGCCCCAGGGGACCATCCCACAAACCGGACCCAGCGTGGCCACCGCGCCCCGTCCCCGGGGGCCCGGCCGCAGGTCCGGGCTTGGCGGAGCGAGGCCCCCACAGCCGGGGCTGCCGGCCGAGCCGCGGGCCGCGCTGACGAGGGCCTGAGCCGCCCGTAGATGGGCCTGCCGTGAGGCCGACTCCCGCCACGGCCCTTTTAAAATCGATCCTCGGCTGCGTGTAGCCCCGAGCCTCTTGCTTCGGGCCCTGCTGTCTCCCGGAGGCGCTGCTGTGGGTCAGATGTGGCTCAGCGGGAAGTGATGACCCCGGAGCCGCGCGGAAGGAAAGGGGAGGCTCCGGCCGGGACCCCCGCATCCAGCCACCGCCGTCTCCACGGCCCGTCACTGCGTGCCCGACCCCGAGCTCCGAGCTTCTCTCGAGCCGGGTCCTCGGCTTGCCTCGCGGCAGAGCGAACAGTGAGGCCTCGGGCACTGGTGGAGCAGGGGGAGGGGCCCGGCAGGCTGCCTGGAGGAGGCCACCTCTGAGCAGAGTCCCGGAAACCCGACCGCGGTTGGGTGGGGGGAACGTGTGCGCGCTGGGGGGTGTGAGGGAACGGCAGGCGGCGGGGACAGCCGGCGTGGCCAGCCCCAGGCCGAACCCCACAGGTGGCAGCACCGTGGGGACCCCGGACTGTGTGAGCCCGAAGTCCTGGCGGCCGCGGCCCCGCCTTACAGAGGCGGAAGGGAAGTCCCGACAGGAGCGGGGCCCTGCGGACGGCGGCGGCGGCGGATCCGGCCCCATCGCCGGGCCCGGCTCCGAGATCGGGGTCGGGCCAGCCCGGCGCTAAAGCACACAAGGCCAGGACTCCCCGCCGTCCGCAGCCGGCGAGGGACCTGGCTCCGTGAGCGTAATTAATCACTTTTCAATTAGCATTCCGCGCGTGTCGAGGGCGTGCGGCAGGTTAGCTCCAGACTGCGGCGCCCGGGCCCTCGGATGTGTTTCCGTAAACGCGGCAGCAGAAATAGAACTCTGGCAGCTGAGCCGGCGGCCCCGCCGGGGCCGGGGGCGGTGGGGGCCTGGCGCGGCCGCGGAGGCGGCGCGGGGCCGTGCGCGGGCCGGTATGCAGTCGGCGCTGCTAAGTGCTCCCGGGGCAGGGACCTGGGTCTCTCCGGCTCTTGGGGCTTTCCTGGGAGGGAGCTGGTCATGCTGCCGGGGCCAAGCCCGTCACGGGCGGTGGCGTTTCACGCCCGGCGACCCCGTTTCCCAGGCGACGCGGAAGTCCGGGCCAGGGCCACTGCAAGGAGCGGAGTGTGGCCCCGCGTGGGAAAGGGCACCAGCGAGTGCGGCCGGCTGGCCTGGAGCCTGGTGCCTGCCGGGCCCCGCTGGCTGTGTGACCTCGGACCCGGCCCTCGGCCTCTCTGGGGCTGTCATAAACGGGATGAGGCCTCCCTGGTTGACGAGGGACAAACGCCTCTCCCCACAGGCGAGGGCCCGGCCCCCCGTCCCCACGGCCCCAGAGGACCGGGTCACTGCTCCGGTGGCACGTTGGACCCCGCCACGTCGGGGACCCCTCTCTGCTCTGAGGATCTCCCCGTCTGGTCAGTACGCAAGAGGACACGACAAACAGATGAGGACGTGCCCGCCCGTCACTGCCCGTGGCTTGGGGTTGGGGCTGCGCCTGGCGGCCACGGGAATGCAGGAGCAGAGGACGAGCGGCCTGGCGGCCCCAGCCGCGGCTGCTCTAAGCGTGAGCCCGTGGGCGTTATAGACGGAATTGCGTCCCCGCCCCAAATTCACGTGCCAGGGCCCCAACCCCAGGACCTCAGAGGGCGCCCTGACCAGGAAACGGGGTCCTTGCGGGTGGGATTAGTCAGGTGAGGTCACCCGGGGGGCAGGTTGGGACACGCGCGCTCACAGGAGAGCGCCGCGTGGACGTGTGCTTCGGGGTGAGGCCGAGGATGCCAGCGCTGGGGGAGGGGCCGGGGACAGATCCCAGCGTGGCCCCGTGACACCGATCTCGGACTCTGGCCTCTAGGCCACGGCGGGAGACGGGCAGACGGGGGAGCACGCGGTGAGCTGGCCCGGGAGACGGCGAGGAGCGGGGTGAGGAGGAGGAGGGACTCGGCGGCCAGTGGCCTCGAGCAGCCAGAGGCTCCTGGCGGGGACTTTGGGCCAGGCCGGGCTCTCTCCGGCCTGACGCCGACCGGGCAGCGGAGGCGCACGGAGGCCGCGCGGGGGAGCGGGGCCGGCAGGCGTGGGGTCGGGAGCCGCCCGCTGGCCAAGTTCCGCCTCCATCTCAGGAGCCCTGCACGGCCCCGGCGGGGGACGCCCGCGGACCCGTCTCGGGCCGTTCGAGCGCCCTCCTTCTCAACACGGCGTTTGACCGTCGGGCCATCGGGTCCCAGAACCGCCCACGTGCTGCGTGTGGCCGCCCCGGGCCGGCGAGCCAGGCCCGCGGGTGCCCGGCCGCCTTCTGTCCGCCCACGCCCGCCCCTGCACGGGGACTTGCTCTGCGCCAGGATGAGTCTGTGAACAGCCCGAGGGCGTCGTCCTCCCAGGAGGGCTCGTTGTCCCCACAGACATCCCGCTCAGGGCCCGGGCAGTGTCCCCGCCCGCGGAACGCATGGCCCAGGCAGCTCGCGCCGCGACGATGCGCTCACAGACACCCCCCCCTCCATCCGGGGGATCGGTTAGGATCGTTGACGCGAACCGGCCTGGCGTTGGGTGTCAACGGGCCGTGCTGGTCGCAGCCGCGGGCGGGCGGTCAGCTCAGAGAGCGCCGGACGGCTCTGTGCGGCTCACGGTGACAGGGGCCCCGGTCCTTTCTCCTCCTGCTCCTCCCGTCCCCTGCCTCTCCGCCCCCATCGGGCCCGTCTGTGCGGGCGGGGCTGGCCGGGGGCGCGACGCCCCTGAGGGTGCTCAGACGCGAGGCCGCTGCACCCCGGGGTGCACACGGACGCTGGGCCTGCAGGTGGGCCCGCAGGGGCGACCGCCCGCCGTCGCCGGGAGCAGGTCCTAACGTCCCCGGCTGTGTCCCTTCGTCCCACGCCGCCCTCGCCAAACGCCCCCAGAGGGATCTGACTGAAACGGCGCTGTCCGGGCCCAGCCGCTGGCCACACGTGTGGCTTAAATTGGAATTAATTCATTTAAAATTAAATTTAAAGGGGGGTGGGTGACAAGCGGGGCCTGTGTCCCGGCTCCCCCTCCCCGTCGCATGCCGGCGGCTTCCCGTTGTCGTTTCCTGTGAGGCGGGCCTCGGCCCCGTCACCAGTGAGCCAGGGGCTGCCACAACGGGGCACGGCGGACCCGGCCCCCACACTCCTGTCGCCTCTGGAGGCTGGAGCTCAAGGTCGCGTGTGGGCGGGGCGGGCCTCCTCCCGAGGCCGCCTCCTCCCTGCGCCGCGCGGCCGTCCTCTGTGCCTGCCGTGTCCTGGCCACGGCCTCTCATGAGGGCACCGGGCACGGGCACCAGGGCCCACCCAGGGGGGGACACAGAGGGCGCCCCGAGGAGGCGGTGGCCGGGCTGCTCTGCGTCCCCCTCAGTCCCCGCGGCCGGGGGATGAGTCCCAGCCTGGGGGTGGCGGCCGGCCGGCTTCCCTCCCCCGGCAGAGCCTCCCCAGCCCCCCACCCCACCCTCCGAGCCTCTAAATCAATCTGCATCCATTGTTCCCCCGAATCATAGCCGCGTTCGCCCGCCCCGGGCTTTTACTGGCAAATTCCATAAATACCTCACCGACACCCCTCAGCCTGACCCCCCTTCCTTTCAGCGTCCCATTGTGAGGCGGCCGTGGGGGCGGGGCTCCATCTTTATTTCCGTGTCTCACGTCGCAGCTTCCCTCTGGGTGCAGCCTGGCGGCTTGCCAGGCTTCCAGGCCCTGGAGGCAGCGGAGGGGCGTGACGGGGATGGTGACACCGGGACAGCCCCTCCGATGGCAGGCGCCGGTCCCGCAGCGGCCGGCCTGTTGTCACACGCCCCCGGGGGGCGCGGCTGCTGGTTCCAGCCCTGTCTGCCCTGCTGCCCCGCTGCCCGCAGACGGGACCTGGGGCTGGGAGAGGCTGGGCCCCCCGCCCCCCGACCCGGGCTCTGACTATGGGGCTGTCCCCCCCCCCACCATGGGATGCAGGGAGGGGGACACAGGCCCCTCCACCCCCAGAAACGGGCTGCGAGCGCCTGCTCCCAGCCAGGCCCGCGGCCTCCACCCCGCATCCCGCAGCACAGGGGGGGGGCTGCGCTGGGGTCCTGTGGGGCGTGGGGAGCAGGAGGCAGGCTCGCCGGAGTGTGTGCTGGTGCCTCGGTCCTTAGCCCCGAGCGCGGCGTCCTGCTGGGGGCCGCCGGCTGAGCGAGGTCTGGGGCCGGTGGCGGTGACGGTGGAGCCTAAGCGTGCGGCTTGTCCGCACCGTTCCCCTGTTTTTTGGGGGGGGACCGGGCACCCCCAGTTCGCAGGGCCAGGAGGGGCCCCGTGGGCCCCCCCACTGAGACCGCCCCCTCCTTAGAGCTGGCCGCAGCCGGAGTGGGCCTGGGGGCAGGGCTCAGCTCCCGCTCAGCTCAGCTCGACCCCACACGCGTGAGCTCCCGTCCCGTCTGGCGGGACTCGGTCCTGCGACGGCCCCCGGGGACGGGGACATGGCTCATGCAGGCCAGAGCGCCCGTGTCTGAGCGTCCCGACTCCCCGAGTCCCCCTGCGCGGGGTCCTGGGCTGCTCAGAGGGGGTCCCGCCGTCCTGGAACGCAGGGGGACAGAGGGCCACAGCCGGCCTTGGGGTCACGGCCACGGGGAGACTTTGCTGCGGCACAACGCGAGGGGGACGTCTGCGCTCGGTCGCCCACGCGGCCCCGAGCGTGCCGCCACGCCCAGGGGCTGGGGTGCGGGAGGGAGGCCGCAGAGCTGTAGCCCAGGCTTGGTCCCTGTCCCCAAGCGTCCCGTCCTTCCCCGACCCTGACGTGAGCGGGGGGAGGCGGCCGGCTCCGAGGAGCCGGGGCCAGGACTGGGTCAGGGCCCCCGGACCAATTAAGCTGAAAGGGCCTCTCACCTCCGGGAGCTAAAGTGCTTTTAAGAGGCGATTAGCCAGGACCGGTCATTTCCGCGTCCTAAGTGCTCTCCCCTTGCCCGCCCCGACTCCGATAAAATCACTTCCACGCGCCGGAGTGGAGAGCGGGGCCGTGCCTTCCCGGCATGCGGCCACCTACGGCCCTGCCCTCTGGCCCGGGGCCACGTGGGCCCCAGTCGCCCAGGCCACGGCCACCCGGCGCTGCCCTAGGATTCGTCCCTCGGGGGCCTGCCCCCTCCCTGGGGCTGCGCGAGCTCACGGACTCCTGCGCGGGTCGCGGAGCGCATCTTCCCGGCAGCCTCGGTCCGGCGCTGGGGGCGCAGGAGGGAGGGGACGCCAGGGTCCCGGCCAGCTCGGCCCGGTCCGTGCATCGCCGCCACCCAGCGCGGGGGCCCCACGGTGCCCACTGAGGCCCACTGAGGCCCCGAAAGCCCCCCCGACTCTGCTTTCACAGGGGCCACCCTGCGGGCAGGGCTTCAGGGCCGAGCCGCCCGCGGTGATTCAGGCCACACCGATGAGCGGACAGGGGCGCCGGGTCTGTGGCTTGGAGGGCTTCCTGGAGGAGGAGGCTCACAGCTGACCCGGGAGGTGTTGGAAGAGGTGAGAAGCGGAGCCGCCCACCGGGGTCAGGACAGAGGACACGGGTCCCCTTCTCCCCTCCCGGGACCCTCCGTGGCGCCCTCACCCCGTCACCTGCCCCGTCCTCCCTGTTCGCACCCGGGCAGAGAGGGGGGCCTCCGCCAGGGCCCCGGGGTCCCCGGACACGCCTGCACGGCGACGCGCTCCCGTCCTCTCCTCCTGCGGGCCTGCGGGGTACTCTGCGCTGTCCCCAGGCTGCCTGCGCGTGACTAAACACTGTTTGGACCCACAGCAAATTGGCTCTAATGAGCAGCCGCCTGATTACAGCCTGGAGGAGCCAGAGGAGGGGACGTCCCCGAGGGCGGGGCGGGCCCCTCGCTGCCGTGGCCGCGGCGCCCTCTGCAGAAGCGACCCCACGAGCCGAGCCACCCCGAGTCGCCCCCCGCCCGCCTGAGCCTCGCTTCCCGCCTGGAAACAGGAGCACAGGCCGGGGGCGTGAGGCGACGCTCGAGAGGGCGACGGGCTCACGCCCGATGCGGAAGCCGCGGCTCCGCGTCCCCTCTCCGCCCGCCCCCTGGGGCCTGCAGTGGGTGGACAGTTCCCATCAGACACGGGCCGAGCCTCCGTGCGGAAATAAAAGCCTCTGCAGGTGCTGCTGAGAGGTCCCGGGGCGGACGTCTGGGTCAGGGCCCGGGAGGCTCGGAGGAGCCACGCGAAGGCGGAGGAGGCGCTGGGCCATGCGGCGCGGGAGGGACGCCTGCGAGGCCTCTGGCCGCCCCCGGAGCTGGGAGTCGGGCCCGGAACCTTCTTTCCCGGAGACTGAGTCCTCAGGGCTCAGCCCGGCCCTGTCTGCTAGCGGGTGGGAGCTGGGTCCCCGTCGCTGGGGGCCCCGAGGACGCGGGGTGACCCCAGCTTGGCAAACCCGAGCCCCGGCCTGCAGGGCGGCAGCCGCCGGCTCCCGCCCCACGCACCAGTCAGCCGAGGCTCCGCGGCCGCCATCGGGCTTTCTCCGCTGGAACAGGGAGAAGGCGCAGCTGGTAATGGCCCGTGACAGCTGCTGTACTGCTATTCCCAGGCTTGGGGGGAGGGAGGGGGAGAAACAAACACTTGATAACGGGATGATGGAGATTAATAGCCGTCTGGCGGGATTCGCGAGGAAACCGGCCGAGGGGTGGCCGGCCCGCGCGGCGCGGCGCTCCGGGCAGGCCGCGGGGAAGCCGGCTGCCGGGCCGGCGCGGGCCCCACAGGGCTGCCGGGGGGCGGGGGGCCCTCCACGAAGGGCCAGGGCGGCCCGGGGGCCGTCAGAGCTCTCGGGAGCCCTGGGCCAGGGCCTCAGAAGGTTCCGGCCCCAGCGGGGCGACAGGAAGGGCCTTGGGGCTGCTCACTCACTCACGCCGCGCCGTGCTCCGGAGCGGATGGAGCCGGCTTCGAAAGGCCTCGTCTGAGCGGCTCCTCGCAGTCCGCGCGGCTCCGGGGCCGGGCAGGGGCGGACTCCAGCCTCGTGCTGACAGCGAGGGACCGCCCAGCGGGTGCCCGGGCCGTGCCCGGCGCCGCGTGGGAACGGGACTGAGAGTCACGCTTGCATCCCCTCATCAGCACCCGCGGCTCCCGCGAACTCCCGCTCGCCGGGAAGACGCGGCGGTGGTCACCCGCCGGGACGGGGCTGCCGCGAGCACGCCAATCAGCGCGGCCACAGCGCCGCCCGCGCTAACGACCCACCCAGCTCCGCCGTGGCGCGAGGGCGGAGGGTGCCTTGTCCCCGGCCACCGGGGAGGGCCCGTCCGCACCACGGACGGCGGAATCACGTCCGTTAATGCTGCAGGAGTGACAGATCGCAGGCGGCCGCTGCTTCGGGCGGGGGCAGGGAGCGCGGGGGAGAAGGGGTCCGCGTGGGGGGCTGCCGGGCGCTGAGCCGCCCCGGGGCTCCGGGTGTCGGCCACATTTTACGAAAAACCCACCAAGTGAGCGCGCGAGGTCCCCGGGGCCGCAGAGACAGCTCGCCACCAACGGGCTGCTCTGCTCGGAGCGAAGAAATTCACCCTCTCCCGTCCCGGAGGCCACTGGACGGCGGACACCGGGGCCGGATGGCGGACACCGGGGCCGGACGGCGGACACCGAGGCCGGACGGCGGACACCGGGGCCGGACGGCGGACACCGAGGGCGGACGGCGGACACCGAGGCCGGACGGCGGACACCGAGGCCGGACGGCGGACACCGGGGGCGGACGGCGGACACCGGGGCCGGATGGCGGCGGGTGGACGGCAGACACCGAGGGCGGACGGCAGACACCGAGGCCGGACTGTGGACACTGGGGCCCGACGGCGGACACTGGGGCAACAGCGGAACACAGGCCGACGGTGGACACAGCGGACGGCGAACACGGCGGACGGCGGACACCAAGCGGGCGGAGCGGACACGAGGCAGACGGCGACACGGGGCGGACGGCGGACACGAGGCCGGACGGCGGACACGGGCCAGACGGCGATACACAGGCGGGCAGCGGACACGACGGCGGACACGAGGCAGACGGCGGACACAGAAGCGGACGGCGGACACCGGGGGCGGACGGCGGACACCGGGGGCGGACGGCGGACACTGGGGCCGGACGGTGGACACCGAGGGCAGACGGCGGACACCGGGGCGTCAGCAGGGACTCGCCCTTCGGGCCCCGCTGGCTGCCGGCGTGGCGGGGCTGCGCGTGGGCGGCGGGGTCGCCTGGCCTGCCTCTGCCCTCGCAGGTCGCCCCGCCTCCTCGGCCCCGCTCGTCCGTGCTCCTTCCTCCGCTCTACTTTGTGTGTCCTCGTCGCCGCCTTAAATCCTGTTCAACGAGACAGGGCGTAAATAGACGAGTAAGTAAAAGCCCGGAACGTCGCTCCCCGGGCCCCGATTCATCACCCGCCACCTCCCCGGCCGGCCCCGGGCCCACACCCCAGCAGGGGCTGAGGACGGGGCCGGGGCACGGGGGTCCCTGCTGGCCACGGCCCTGCCCCTGGGGCCTCTGGCGTCCCGGGCAGCGCGGACGGGCCGTCTGCCTCCCGCTCAGACCGGAACGGGGTGGGGGGCTGTGGGGGGGGACACTGGGACGTTTCCTTCCCTGAGACAGACGCCGGCTCAGGGTGACAGTCCCGGGTTTGGGAAAACGGCGTCCGGGGCGTCCTTTCTCCCACTCCCCGAGCAGAAGGCAGCGTCGCCCCTGCCGCTCGGGCTGTTACCACGTCAGTGATTCACGAGGCCTGGGGCGCTCACACCGGAGCCGCGGGGAACCAGAGGCCTCGGCGGGCACGGGTAACCGCCTGTCCTCGCCCTCGGAGTTTCCCGAGGAAGAGCAGGTTCCGCGGGCGAGGCGGACGCGGCGGACGCGGCGGACGCGGGAGATGGACGGGTGACGGACGCGGCGGACGCGGGAGATGGACGGGTGACGGACGAGGAGGATGAGGCGGACGCGGGAGATGGACGGGTGACGGACGCGGCGGACGCGGGAGATGGACGGGTGACGGACGACAGGCAGATACAGGTGGAGGCAGACGATGGGCTGATGGACAGACGGAGGGAGGGGGTGGCGACCAGACGCGCAGATGCGGACAGACAGACGATGGGGAGAGAGGACGGGGGGCGGACGGGGTGGCAAGAGGACGGGGGCCGCGCCCGGCTCGTCCTGGTGGCTCAGCTGTGCCGCGCGCTGTCGGGAGCCGCAGCCGCAGCGGGTCACAGTGTCCGTGACTTCACGCGTCCTTCAGCGTGACCCGCGGGAGCCGCGGGCCCCTCGGGGGCCAGGATGGGTTTCACGCCGCCTATTTATATCCGGATCAATTCGAAGTCGGCGCAGGCCTCTGCCCGATCGAATCTGCTGTCCTTCACGCGCCAGGACGAGACGCCCGACCCGGCGCTCCTGGGGCCCGGGCCCTGGCCCTCGCGGGCGAGCCGCGGACGAGGCGCAGACGCGGGGCTCGCCCAGCTGGGGCGGCCTCCTCACGGGGCCCCCGACACGGGGCGTTCACCGACGGCCGGGCGGGGGGCCCCAGGCTGAGCGGGGCCCTGAGGCCCGTGCGCCCCACCAGCCGCGTCCTGTCCAGCCAGTCGCCACGGCTCCGGGGCAGCCCGGGCGTCCTCGGTGGAGCGTGGGGGGCCTGACCCCTGACCCGCGTCCGTCGGGGTGCTGGGAGGGGAGGGGGACGGAATGCCGGCCGCTCCCGAGGGGCCTCGGAGGCGAGGCTGCCGTCGGCCCCCGGTGCCGGCTCCGAGGGCGTCTCAGGGACCTCGTCCCTGGGGTCCGCGGGCCCCCGGGGTCCGTCTGCATCCCGGCTGAACCGCGGGGGTCTGGGCTCGCCCACTGGGCCGTGGCTTCCTGGGCTCCGCTCAGCGGCCGGCGGCGAGGCCCTCCTGCCTGTGCCGACCCCCGGAGCGTGTGCCGAGCGCCACGCTGACCCCTGGGCAGGGAGGCCACGAGGCACGGCCCCTCCCCAGGGCCCCGCGGGCGTCGGGGCCGACAGGGCCAGGGCTGCACGGTGGGGGTGCCTCCTGCGCGTCCCTCCTGGGCGTCCGTGGCGTGTGTCCGGCCCGGAGCGGAGGCCGAGGACAGCCGCCGCCGCTGGTGGTTGCGTCCCCTCCAGGCGCCGCAGTGATGAATGAGCCCGGGACCGCGTCCCTGCAGGGATCGATACCGTGATGTCTTCATGCTGGCGGGGGACGAGGCGCGGCGCGAGGAGCACGCCCGCTGAGCCGCCCGATGCCGCGGGGCCAGAACGTCTGGGGGGCAGCGGGGGCGACGGGGGTCGGGGCGCGGAGGGAGTCGGGCCTGCAGCCGCGCCCTGCGCCGTGCGCCCTCGGCGTGTCGCTCGGGGTCCCCGGTTCTCACCTCGGAGGACGCGGGGAGCTTTGTGGAGTCCTGAGGGGACGCGCACGCGGCCGGGGGTCGTGGGAGCAGACAGCCGGGGGACCCCGCAGCGCCCCCGGCCCGGGCACGTGCTCCGCGGCGTGACGAGCCCCTCGGGCATCTAGCCTGGTCCCTGTCCGTGGCCGGAGACATCGCCGGCCTCGAGGGAGTGAGCCACAGGCTCAAGGTCACACCTGAGTCGGGGCCAGAGCCGTCCTGCGGGTCAGTCCCCTGAGCTTTGCTTCCGCCACCGGGAGGATCAGAGCGGGAGCAGCTTCGCCCGGAGGCAGCGCGGGAAGCGTCTGGCCGGGGCCCGGGGCGGAGGGGAGAGGTCGGGCCGGGGACCGGGCGGGCACGGCTCTGCCCACGCGCCCGGCGCCCGCGCCCGGAAGCCGCACGCGCTCCGCGGGGCGAGCGGCCGTCCTCCTTTCCCTCTCTCTTCTCCGAGCAGCCCTGGAGGGGAAGGCCCGACGGCCGCGGCCCCGAGGCTGCCCCTGGCTCATCGTAACCGCGTTGGCCCTGGAGACGAGGCGTCGCCGTCCCCTCCCGTGTGCTCAGCTGCGCAGCCGCCTCACCTGTCCGGATGGGTCCTCCGGGGTCAGCTGTCCCCAGCCCCCGCCGGCCCCACCCGTCCGCGGTCGCTGACACGTCCCCGTCGCCCCGTTCGGGCGGAGCTGGGAGCGCGTGCGGCGCCGTCCGCCGAGAGGGCAGTGCCCGGCGCGACCACAGAGACGCGGCCCCTGAGCTCGGGCGGGACCCGGGGGCCGGGGAGGCCGCGCTGGTCAGATGGGGAGACACGGCCCCACGGCGGGCGGAGTCGCCGCCCCAGCCAGGCCGCTCGCGAGCCCCCGAGGGGCTGAACCGTCCACGCCCTGTGTCCCCGGAGGCCCCGGCGTGGCCTGCGGCTCCCTGCCCACGGCCCCGCCGGACGTGCTGTGACTCGTCCGCGTCCTCCTCCAGACGAGCCCCAGAGCGGACATGACGTCCCGGGAGAGGCAAGAAGCCCCTGGGCCCCAGTGGCCCGGGCGGCCGTGCCCCCTGGTGCCCGGAGCTCTCGGCGCACCTGGTTTCTGGGTCCTGCCGGGGCGGGCGTCCATGCCCACGTCACACTCGGGACGCTGCTGGGGGCAGGGACCGCGCTTCCTCCTTCCCAGCAAGGGGAGCCCCTGGCTCGAGGACACACCTCTGGTCAGTGCCGACCGCGTCGGGCTCTCCCCTCCGCCCGCTGACGGGGCCGCCGTGGGAGGCCGCGCAGACCGGCCTCGGCCACGCACGCGCCCGCCTCCGTGGGGCCCAGCCTCGCCACAGCGTGGGAAAGGCGTCCTGCTCTGGCCGCCACTTCGGGGGAGGGACCTGAGGCTCGGGGCTTGACCTCATCTCGGACGCCCTGGGGCCTCACGAAGTCACCCCACGACGCCGCTGGGGCCTCCGGGGCGGGCGGGGGGTGTCGATGGCCAAAGGGCCGAGTCGCACGTCTCGGAGAAAGGCTCCGGGCTAGTCCTGTCCTTAAACGTCACTCAATTACTCAAAAAATTAATGGCCCTACCCTGGGAGCGACGCGTCTGATCGGGAAGATACTCGACGTCCATAAACGCCTTCCGAGAACCCATTAGTGCCTCATTAAGGGACACGCGTGGTGACGGTCGGCCGGGCGCGCCGGACCCAACGCGGGCGCCGGAGCGGGGTCTGCGCAGGGGCTGGGCTCCTCCCAGGCCCTTCCTGTGCCCGGCTCTGTCCCGGCGGGACTGACCAACGGAAGCCGACCCGGGCCCGTGGGGGTGCTGGGGGCTGTCGGGGGCTGGAGGTGCACCAGGGGCCTCTCCGCCTGCAAGTCCGCCCGCCTGTGGCCTGCGCCCTCCCCGCAGGGGTCCTGGCAGGGGACGGGGAGCTGGCCGGTGTCCACTTCAGGGCTGAGCTGCGGCCCCACACGCCCCCGGCTGGTTCAGGGAGCGCAGAGCCCGGACCCACAGGCTCTGCCGCCTTCCGCCTGCGTGACCGACGGGCCCCGCTCCCCGCCCGGGCCTCCAGCCCACGCCTCAGCCTCCCCCCGGGAGCCCCCAAACGCCACTCACGGGGCGAGCTGGCCGACCGCAGCGTCTCAGACAGCGGAGCGCTGCGGGGCCGGCCCCGGACCCCACAGACGCTCACGCGGCAGCGCGCGCCTTACTGGAGCGGGTGGCCGTGAGGCCCCGGGCGGGCGGAGGGCCCACTATCCCGCCGATGCGCCATCTCCCACACGCCCCGTCCCCTCACACGCACCCCTGTCCAGACACCACCGTGCGTCAAGGTCAAACCGAATGTTGGGGGTCCCAGACAATGCCCGAGCCGCACCCCCGTGCCCCTGGTGCACCTCTAACCCCTGACAGCCCCAGCACCCCCACAGGAGCCGGGTCGGGGCGCGCGCGCCCTGGGCGGGAGACGGGGAGGAAGAAACGGGTCCCGTGGTTCCGAGGGGGCGCGTCCTCCGCCACAGATCCGGGAGGGAGGGACGACCCAGCCGGTCCAGGTCAGCGCGACGCCTGCACGCCCCGAGCACCCCACTCAGCGGCCGAGGCGCTGGCCCCGCTTCACGCTCACCCGGTCGGAGGCCGGGCCCACCGGGCGCGGGTGCAGGAACGGGTTAAGGCTGCTGCGGTTATTTATCCATTTGGCTAATTAGACTTTAATAAACCGTTTCGCACTGCGGTTCGCGGGTGCGAGAGGAATTTAAATGGGCTCTGCTGGGGGGGGGCGCTGGGGAGTGACCAGGAGGCTGTGGCGGGGTCGGGGGCGGCCGGGCCCCGGGGCTCCCCTCCTCGGCCCACGGCTCCGGCCGGCGCGCATTACCCGTGTCCGTCCTGCCCGCCTGCGCCGGGCAGCGCCGGGCGCCGGCTCTGAGGACAGAGGCGAGGAGGCCACCTGGACCCTGCCCCTCGGCCTCCGGTCCCATGGCGGAGGGCATCGCCGGGGACAAGCTGCGGCCCCCTGGGGCAGTCAGACCACTTCACACGTGGGGACTCGGGTGCTCCGGCCGCGGCCGTCTCGCACGCCAGCGTCCCCGCCTCGGAAGGGCAAGGCGGTCCGCCCACGCCCCCTCCTCCGGGAAGCCCACCCAGGTCTCTCTCCTTTTAGAAGCAGCGGGGCAGGTGGTCGGCCAAGGTGGCCTTTGGGGGCCTCTGTCCCTCTCCGGCCGAGGCTCCGTCACGGGTTTCTGGATGGGGTGCAGGTCAGACGTCTGGGGTGCGATCTCCTGCCCCCCTGTGTGTGTTCTGAGCGGAGGACGCGGCCTCTCCGGGCCCAGGCTCCCCATGCGAGGGGGAGGGCTCCTGCCACCAGCGTGGGCGGCCGTGGGCAGACCCCAGAGTGCCACGGGGCCCAGCACGGGACGCTGGGCCCGCCCCAGCCGCCTGCCCCTCCCAGCTCCCACCCCGGGCTCCCGCGAGGGCCCAGACCCCCCAGCTCTCTCCCTCTCCTGGGGGCCGGCGGCCCCTTTGATCTCAGCCGCCCCGGCCCTGCGGCAGCCTCGCTCCTCTCTCTCGGGTCCAAGAGAGGACAAAACCCTCTTGTGCTTTGCTCTCGGTGCAGCGGAAACGCCGTGGCCTTGTCAGAAAGGACGTTTCAATTAGGACCAAACGCCCAGTGGGAACAGAAAAATAAGTGGATTCGAGCGCCAACGCGAGCCCGACTTCAAAGCTTGGGTTTCTGGCCCCAGGGAAGCGGGGAGGGCCGCGGAGGGCAGCCCTCCACCCCGCCCCCCGGGGGTGCGGGGCCAGTGAGGCCGGTCACAGGCCGCCCCACGACGCCCGCCACGGGACCCCAGGTCAGCCCTTTGCAGCACCTGAACCGAGCACCGCGGGACGAGGACACCTGCTCAAGGTCACGCGGCGTTAGAGCTTTGTCGCCGGGCGACGGCAGTTCTGCCCCGATGAGCAGTTCTGACCTCTCGACCGCCTTGGCTAGAGACCCCCCCGCAGCCGGGGAGTGGCACCCGCGGCCCGGGTTTCCCTGACACGTGCGACACGCGTTTGGGGATACCCCGAGTCTGCCCGCGGGCCCCGGGGGCCGGCTGCCTCCACCCGCCCCTCCCGGCTTTCCGCCTGGTCCGCCGTGCCCGGCTACTGAACGTTTGCGCGTCCGTGGACGCACAGCGATCACCGCTGCCGTTTTTGTACCGAGTTATCTCGTAGGTCACCCCCCCCCCCAAAAAAGGCCTGGGTTTGCGTGCGCGAGCCTCTTCCCCCAGAACCTTCCTCGCACCGGCCAGGGTCATTTCCGGCTCCGACCGACAGTGACAAGCCTCTGCCGGACCCGGGTCCAGTCCCGACAGCCGCTCTGTCTCCAGCCCGCGGGAGGCCGGACGCGTGGCTGAGGACGGGTGGCAGGGAGGCGGGCGTGTTTGGGGGACAGCGGCACCGGGCGGCACGGAGGGGCCGTCGACACGACCGCCCCGGAGGAGGGGGGGCGACCACAGGGCTCCTGCTCGGTGCCGGGGTTCCGGCCGCCCCGGGCCCCAGGCGGGACACTTCGTGTGTTTCTCTTTCCTCTCAGCTGCAAAGGGCTTCCCTCGGTGCCCGGCGGCGCGGTCTCTGGCTCCCCCTCCTCCCGCGGACTCGGCCTTTGTTATTTCTCCTGTAGGGAGGCCGGGGAGCTGGGCCTGGGCGGTTCTGGCAGTGGCTGCCCCAAGCCTGGGGGACCCCTTCCCAGGCAGGTCCGGGACCTTCCCCGCAGGCCCTGGGTGGGTGATGGAGAAAGCGCCCCCTCCTCACAGCCGCGGCTCGGGGCTCAGGCTCTCCTGGCCGCCGGCCCTGGCCCCGGCCACGCATGCCGAACCCCAGCCGGGTCCACTCACCGGCTTCCGTGGCGTCCGCCCCAGGTGGAGCCCGCTGGGGTCTCGCCTCCGCAGCTTTCCAGGGCCTGACCCTGCGACATCCGCCCTCCGGCGGCTTCAGTTGCAGCGTCCACCTGCAGGGCTCTGGCCTTGCTGTGCGCGGGAGCGAGGCGGGTGCCGTCCGCGGCGGCTCCCCGCGTCCCCGCGCTGAGGCCGGAGTCCTGCAGCGTCTCCCCCGCGAACCGGTCCGGAAAGAGAAAGGGACCGGAGCAAAACCTCTGGCTCAGCGTCGCTCGTCGGGCGTCGGGGCCCGAAACGCCGAGAGCTTCGTCTCGGGGCCGTGTCCGGGGGAGCCCGCCGGGCCGCCGTGTTCCCTCTGCCTCCCTCTGAGCTTCTCGTCAAAAGCGAGTCGCCCGCTTGCGTGGCTCGGCCCAAGAACCAGTCGCACGCACACGGACACGCACACACGGACACGCGCACGGACACGCGCACACGGACACGCACACGCACACGCGCACGGACACGCACACGGACACGCACACACACGGACACGCGCACACGGACACACACGGACACGCACACGGACACGCACGGGCACGCACACGGACACGCGCACGGACACACATGCACACGGACACGCACACAGACACGCACACGGACACGCGCACACACGGACACGCGCACACGGACACACACGGACACGCACACGGACACGCACGGGCACGCACACGGACACGCGCACGGACACACATGCACACGGACACGCACACAGACACGCACACGGACACGCGCACACGGACACGCGCACACACGGACACACACACGGACACGCACACGCACACGGACACGCGCACACGGACACGCACACAGACACGCACACGGACACGCGCACACGGACACGTGCACACACGGACACACACACGGACACGCACACGCACACGGACACGCGCACACGGACACGCACACACACGGACACGGACACGCGCACACACGGACACACACACGGACACACACGGACACGCGCACGGACACGCGCACACGGACACACACGCACACGGACACACGCACGGACACGCATGCACACGGGGGGAGCCAGAGAGCACACGGGCTTCGAGAGGAAGGCCTTGGGCACCGGCTGGAAGCGCATCCCTGTGCTCCTCGGGCGACAGGAATTCGAGAAGGAGCCCGGGGCGCCCTCCGGGCCCTCCCGGCCCTCGGCAGCCCGAGCGGGTGCTTCCGCGGCGCAGCTGCCCGGCCGTGCGCGTCAGGACTGGGCTAACCTCCGCGGTGCGGGGCGCGAGCGTCCGCCGCGGGCGTCCACTAGGAGGGTGTCACTAGGAGGGGAGGTTCTGCGGCCGGTCAAGTTCAAGCGCTTCCCGAGGCGGAGACGGACAGGGCCCCCGACCTCCTTAGAGCCCTGGATCGGCCCCACCTGCAGCGACCGCGAAGGGGCCACACGGGCGCTCGGTTTGCGCACCTTTGCTTGCAGGGTGCCTCCTGGCGCCACCGCTCCCTTGGGGACTCCCGTGGAGGACGCGGGGGAGGGCGAGGAGCGTGTCTGCGCACGGGCCTGGTTTCCTCGGTCGCGGCCACCCCGGACCGCACTCTGGTCTTCTACACAGGGGGTGTGCCCCGTGCCCCTGACGCCCGCTCTGCGCCCGCCCTCACGTCTGCCTCCGCCCGGGGTCAGGCCCCGTGTCTGCCCCGCTCGGCCGCCGTCCGTATTTAACGAGCGGCGGGGCCAGGCGCCAGGCCGCGCGCCCTCGGTCCCCGCGGCGTGAAGGCCATCTGCCCGGGAGCCCTGGCCTCGGCTGCCGGGGACGCGGGGTGGAGCGAGAGACACGAGATGCCGCAGAGGCCAGTGCTCGGGGTGCAGAGGCCAGACCCGTGCCCCCCCAAACCTGGGACCACCCCGGCCCCTGCCCTCCGAGCGGCCCAGGGACCCTCGGCACCCAGCCCGGTCAACGGGGGCTCCCCGGGGCCTGGCCGGGGGCTCCCGGCTGCTCCCCTCGGCCCCCCGGACTGATTCTGTCTCAGCTCTGGGTGACCCCGACGATCCGGCCGCTCCCCGCTCCCCCGCGGCCTTCGCTCCGGCCGTCCCCAGCTCCACTGGCCTCTCTGCCCGAGCTCAGCTGCCATCTGCCCGGCGTCCTCTCCCTGTCCCTTCACCCTCCTGCGACCGAGAGGCCGTCGGTCAGTGCGCCCGGGCCAGGGGTCAGACCCAGGCCACGCGTGTACGCGCGACCCTCCCGGGCTGTCCTCGGGGCTGGGGCAGGGGTGCGGCTGGGCCCGGGAGGCCTGCGGGGGGAGGCAGCGGGGTTCCATGTCGGGTGCACGACCCCCCAGATGCGTCGTCACAGGGTCCCTCGGGCTCCCGGAGCCTCTTCGGGGGGTCGTGTCCGTCCCCTCGCCTGGCGACGAGGGGCAGAGCGAGACGGCGAGGGGCAGCTCCCCCAGACTGACCGCGTTCCAGCCATGGCGAAGCGTCCCGGGCCCATCCCCCCAGCATCCTCTCTCCGGACGCGCAGGGAGCGTTCACCGTCCCGTCGGCCGGAAACGTGACGTGGAGGCGAGCGCGAGGTCTGCTTCTCGGTGTTTTCCAGAGTGAAGTTTCGAGCGCGAGAGCCGCGAGGCCCCGGCAGCCGTGTGGACGCGCGCGGCGCGCCGTGCTCGCTGCTCCTCCTCCCGGCGGCGCTAACGACCGAGTCCGGAAAGTCCCAGAGAAGAGCCCGGGCCCCGGGCCCAGCGGGCTCCGTCGGCAGCGACACGGAGCTGCGCGTCGCGCGTCCCTCAGATCTCTCCGCAGCTCCGGGAAGGCGGGCGCGAGGCTTGGGCAAACCCTTGGTAAATGAGGTCGGTTTTAGCAGAAAATCAGATTCTCTTCCGAGACGTCAGCGTTCGCGTCGCACGCGGCCCTGTTCTGCGCGAGCGACGAGTCAACGTCGTGCTGTACCTACGTGACGTTCGCGTCACGAAAACCGTCAGTCCCCCAGGCACGGAGGCCGCAGGCGTCTGCGCGTGTCAGCGACGCGCCCCTCGCCCGCCCCGGCGGCCTGGGCAGCGACGACCGGGCCCCGGACCCGTCTGCGCTCGTCACCACCCAGGGGACCGCGAGCGCCCAGGCCAGGAGGGCACGCGGCGCCCGCGGCCACGTTCCTGTCCTCCCTGTGGAGGGTCAGAGGTCAGCGCGTGACCAGGTCGGGGCTCCCGTCCCCTGGGGCTGGAGCCCCGTCTGGACCGTGATGAAGCGAAGGCGCTGGCGGGGGCGAAGGCCGCGTTCTAACCGGCCGGCTCTCGGCCCGCGGGCAGGACGAGGGCTCGGCCCGACGGAGCTCGCAGCCCGGCCGGAGTCCCGGGGCGCGGGTCCGTGTGCGGCCGGGGTTCTGGGGTGGGGCTCGGCCCGTGGCCCTGGCCGGAGCCCAGTGCGGGTGTGGGATCAGGGCTCGGTCCCCACCGCGGGGCCGGGCTCTGCACCTGCCCGCCGCGGCCCCCGCGCCCCTTGGGGGACAGCCCCACGACCCGCTCCGGCCCGGGGGGCCTGGCCTCGGGACCGGGCACTTTTCCCGCAGAAACCCCCTCGGGCGCTGGGCCCCGGCTCGGCTCGGGGCTTGGCCAGGGGCAGCGCTGGGAGCCGGGGGGGGGGGTCGAGGGCTGGCGGCCCAGACGCCGCCCCCACAGCCCCATCACGGCCCCGCACGCCCGGCCTCGCACGACCCTCTAAGCCGATTAGGCGGAGCAGGCGCCTCCCGCGCCCCGAGGATTACTCGTGCCCAGCCCAGCGGGCGCCAGAGCCGCGCGTCATCTCTCCCCGCGGCCCGCGCCTCCTCCCCTCTGCTCCCCGGGGGTCAGCGGCAGCGCGCGGGAACCCAGTCGCCCCGGTGCCGCCTCGCTCGGCGCCCGCCTGCACCCCCGCGCCCGGCCGGCACGCACCCTCCTGCCGAACTCCTCCTCGACAGCCCCTGCCCCCAGCCCCCCCCTGGCTCCCGTGACCCGCCCCGGTGCCTGCCGCGGTGGGGACGCCCGCGCCCCGCCACCCATCTCCCCCCCGCCGGGGCCTCTGGCAGGACACGCGCCTCCAGCGTCCAAGACATAAATGGCGCCTGGCGGAGGCTCCCGCGCGCCCGGGCCCGGCTGTGCCAGCTCTCGGGTGGCGCGCGGCTGCCGCACGCCGTGGCCGGCAGATGCTTGGCCGCCGCCCGTCCCGCCAGCCACGGCCCGTCCGAGCGGCGGCGGGAACACGGGCCCTGGAGCCCGGCCCCCGGCCTGCTGCTCCCAGGACCGTGGACGTGGGCCCCGAGCGCACCGTCCCGGCCCCGCGGGTCCACAGCCGGCCCCGGGCTGCCGCACCGCTGTCCCGCGCGCCCCGTCCCCGTCCCCGCGGGGAAACGAGGAAGCGTCCGAGAGAAGCCCCCGGGCGTGGCCGCTGCCGCTGTCACAGGCCGGGGCCTGACATGACGATGACCCCCCAGCGCTGTCTCCCGGCCAGAGCCGGGGCCGGCGAGAGTGACGGGCACGAGGCCCGGTGGCCACACTGCTGCCCGCTCGCAGGAGCGACCGGAGCGAGGCCGAGGCCCTCAGCCACCCGCCGGCTCCGGGGAGCCCGAGCCAACGCGCGCGCTCGGCCGTCTGTCGCCCGCGGGCACCGTCTGCTCCGGCTGGCAGGCGGCTCGGCGGCCGACAGCGACGCCCGCTCCGAGCCAGACGCCACGGGAGGCGGGGACGCGGCCGCTCCCGCTCCCTCCGCCCGCCGCTCGCTCCGTGGCCCTGCGCCTGGCGGCCCTCGGCCCCGGGAGACGGGTCGCAGGAGCTCTGGCCGCGAGCCTGGGTGCCGGGGGCGCCTCCGCACGTGGTCGCGTTCGGTAAACGGCGGCCCTCGTCGTCTGTGGTTCCCGATGAGAGGGCCCAGGGGACCAGGGGGACGCGACCCTGTCCGGGGCCCGGCAGGGCTGGGAGGTCCGGGCCCCGCGGTGCTGGCGAGCGAGAGCCGTGGCCGGGAGCCAGGGGCCGGGCCAGCCTCGCGGAGCAGACCCCGCGCCTTTCCAGCTGGGCTGCCGCCGCGCCGAGCGGGCCGCCAGCGCTCACAGATGGCTCTGCGCGGAGCGGGGACGGCAGCCGGCAGGCGGGGCCGCGCGCGCCAGTGTGGGACGGTCCCCACGGTTGCTGCGCGCCCGCCGGGCCCCCGCCCCAGCCGCGTGCCGGAGGCAGAGACGCGGGCCCGACAGCGACGCCCACGGAGCCCGCGCGGCGCCGGTGCCAGCCGGGGGTCGCGCAGGCCGCTCTGCCCTCGGCTCACGCTCCGCACGGCGTGGGACCGGGCGGTGGCGCCTCTGCCTCTGCCTCTGCCGTCGGAGTCGGACGGTCGCTCGCCCAGCCCGCCGTCCCCAGGGTGCCCCCACGGCCCCGCTCCCCGTCGGCCGGCACACGGGAGTCGTCTGCGACGTCCGCTGACCTGCGCGAGGCTGGGGATGGGGCTGGAGCGTGCCCCCCAGATCCGCGTCCGCCCGGACCTGGAAAACGGGGCGTCCGGCGACGAGACCACTCAACACGGGACGCGCCGTGTCGGCCGTCGGTCCGCGGCTGGCGTCCTGACGGTCACAGGAGGGACGCACGGACGGAAGGAGACTCCGTGACGACGGGGGCGGAGACCGGACCGAGGCGGCTGCACGCCAAGGAGGCCGGGGCTGGGGGGCAGCGCGGGGCGGGAGGGGGCACGGGGCCGGCGCTCCCAGCGCGTCCGCGTCGGGCCTTCGGCCTCGGGAGCCGCCACGGGACACGTTCCCGTGGCCCCCGGTCGCCGCGTGTGGCGCTTCGCACGGCGGGCCCGGGGAAGCGCCGCGGGTGTGCGGGGTCGGCGGGTGTGCCCACGGGGGGCCGCAGCCGCCCGCGCCTGGCACGCTGACGCGCCGCGCCTCCGGCCCCGGCCGGCCGGCGGGGAGCCCTGCTCGCACGGCCACTCGGGACCCGGGCGACAGACGGCCCCCACCGCCCCGGCCCTCCTCGCCCCAGCGCAGGGAGGCCAGGCCCGGGGTGGGCGGTGGGGACGCGGGTCCGCACGGGCGCACGGGCACCGGGGACGAGCCGCCCGCCCGGCCTCGGGACCTCTCGGCCGCGACCCGCCGTGCTACGCGCTCTGGGCCTCGGTTCGGGACCTGAGCACTCGGGTCCGGATCCCGGTCCCGGTCGACTTCGTCGCGGCCTGGGTCCCGGGTAGTCAGGTGTGTCCGCGTCTGACCCGCTGGGACGGGCGCCGGGGGACGCAGGGTCGAGGGCGATGGGGGGTGGGCAGTGGGAGTGAAGGGCGACCGGGCGGTTTGCCGGTCGCTTCACCCGGACCCTGAGCTCTTGTGAGCAACGCGGGCCCCGCGCCCCCCACTCCCGTGGTCCCTGATGCGCAGTCGGGGGCGCCTGGCTGTCCCGGTCACACCGCTGCCCCGTGTCGGACGCGCCTGCCGCTCCCCGGACCGGGGCTGAGGAGCCTCCTCGCGGGGTCACCCCGGACACCGCCCGCCTCCGCCCACCCCCGGGCGCCCGGCCCCCCCGGGGACCCTCAACCCTCTCAGCGCCCAGCGAGCCGGGCGGGCGCTGCCCCGGCGCGGCTGGGGGCCTCGGGGAGCGCGGGGAGCGCGGCGCACGCGCCCCCCGGGTCTTTGTGGAGCGAAGCGCCCGCGCCGGGTCCCATTCTTTCTCACACAAAGAGCAGGCGGCGCAGAGGCCGGACGCCGCGGCGTTCGTCCCCGGCGCGTTTCAGAGTTTCAATTATCGAAATTACTGCTTTGCCCGGCACAAAGCGAGCGGCTCTATTTTCGAAGTCGCAGGCAGATAAGTGCCGGTTGCCTCCCCGTCACACCCGCGGCGGCGGCGCGGGCGCGCGTCACGCTCCGAGCCAGCGGGGACAATGGCGGCCCCGGGGTCCCCGGAGGCTTTATTTTTAGCCCGAAAACCGCCGAGGAGGGGCCCGGAGGAGACGGCACAAGGCGCCGGGCTCCTGCCCGTCGCCCCGGCCCGGCCAACCGGCCGCGGGGCCCGGCGCCTCCAGTCGGGGAGGCCGAGTGGGGCAGGGACCCTCGACGGGAGCAGGACGGACGCGCCCCGCCCACCGCGTCCCCCTCGCCGCCGCGTGCCCCCTCGGCCAGCGACGCCTGCGTCCTGCGGGGAACGGGATGTCGCGGGCGACGCCGCCGTCGCGGGGGGCGGGGGGGCAGGTTCTGGCTGGAATGAGTCCCCGCCGGGCAGGCCTCCGCCCTGCGGGGGGACGCGGCGCGCTGGGGGGCCCGAGGCGGGAGGTCGTCGGAGGCTTCCGGGGCGGGCGGCGGTTGACCCGGGGAGCCCGTGGGCGTTGGCAGCTGGGACGGGGCGGGGAGGGGCACAGGGTGTCCCGGGCGGCGGGCGGCGGCGGGAGCCCGGCCTCCGTGCCCCCGGCCAGCGGGGACGCCGCCCTCCTCAGCGCGCGTCATCCCCGTTCGGCGTCGTCGTCGAAAACCCCGCTGTGCGGTGACGTGAGAGCGACGGGCCCGGGCGCGGGAGCTCCGGCGGGAGACGCTGGACGCGCGTGAGCCTGCTGCGCCGCTCCCGCCCCGTCCCGTTCCCCGTCTTTGTCTGCCTCGAGGCCCGGCTTGTGGCCGCCGCGCAGGGGCGGGTCCGTGTCCCCCTGTCCGGCCTGACGCCCTCCCGTGCTGACGGGGCAGTCGAGAGCGGCGCTCGCCGGTCGCACCCGGTCGGGGCTCCCCGCGTTTGTCTGCGACGTGACGGTCCCCCCGCTTCGCGGCGGGTTTCCGTGTCCCTTTTTCCCGTCTCCGCGTCCGGAGCTCCGGCTTGGGTCCCTCGTGTCCTCTGCGTCGTGTCCTCTACGTTCGACGTTTCCTCAACCTGCCGGACGTGGGAATGTGGCCGTCGGCGGCGTTTTGACGTCCGGGCCGGTCCCGCTTCCGCCTGGGCCTGCCCCGGCCACTCCGCCTGGGGAGACGGCCCCGTCAGCACGCGTTCCCGCTCCTCCGCGCCTGACATCCCACCGGACGCTGCGAGCCCTGTCCGGCCGCGCGCTGGGCGGTTTGGAGTGGCTGCGGCCGTCGTCCGAGCGCGGCCCCGGGAGCTGGCCGGGCCGCGTGGAGGCGGCGTCACCCCCGCCGGCCCCGTCCGAGCCTGGGTGGGTCGGGGCCTCGCTGGGTCTGGCGGTGACGCCCCTGCTCCCAGGCGGACCCCGCGGACCCCGCGCGTCACGGGTCTCGCTGTGGGAGCAGGAAGCACGCCCCACCGCACCTGCGAGGGGTCACTCGGGGTCACTCTCGTTCCCGGGGCCCCGCCTGCCCCTGGCCTTGAGCGGCGGAGGGGGCGGCAGGGGGGGTGGCAGGGGGGCCCGGCCGGCAGGCGCGGCGTCTGCTTTCGACCCCGCGCTGAACGGCCGGCGTTTTGGCGTCCGAGTCCGCCCTTTTCAACGACATTCTCGTCACAAAACAAAGCGCGGACGCGGAAAGCCGCGCCCAACAGGCGTGCGGGCTGCGGCCACCCCGAGGCGCACGCCCTGGGGTGCCCCGCGCAGGGAGGAGCGCTCGCCCGCCCGGCCGCCCGGCCCTCCCGGAGCGGCAGCCCCATCCCACCGTCCCCCGCGCCCTCCCCGCTCCCACGAGGACCCGCTCTCTGATTCCCGCAGTAATTGCATCTTTTCAAACCGTTTTATCACCCGCAGATGGGCCCGGGCGGCCGCTCCGCCTGGCCCAGCGTTTGACACGTGGCGCGGCCCCTCGGGCGTCTCTCCAGCCCCATTGTCTGCGGGAGGCGCCCGCCGCCGCCGCCTCCCGCTTCCCCGCGTCTGGGCCGAGCTGATAGCGTTGGCGCGTCCTGCCTGCCGGCTGCGGGCCGTCCCCGTCCCCGTCCCCGTCCCCGTCCCCGTCCGCGTCCGCCCGGCGGCGGCGGGGGGTGCGCCCCTCCCGATCGCGTCTCCCGGCCTCCGGTTGGCAGTGCCCGTGTCCCGCGTGCCCCGGAGCTGCCACGGCCGACGTTCCGATTCCGAACGCGCTTTTGCTCGTTTCGTCACCGACTTTCTGAGAATCGGGGGCGACGGCGCCCACAGGCCCGCGCGCCTGCCCGGCCAGCGCCGTCGCCCCTCGGCGTCGCGGGGCCTCGGCGCCCGGCGTGGGCGTTGCTGACGGACCCGCTCGGCTTTCACTTCCGTGGAAACGTCTTTCCTCAGCCCGCGGTTCGGGAGCGCGGTGCTGCGGCGGCTCCGTGGGTCGGCATCGGCCTCCGCTGGCCGGCCGCGGCGGCGCCTCGCGAAACGCAGCGCCGGCTTCGTCCTTGTCTCCGTCGCGTGTCCTTCCCCGGGTGCCCGCGAGACGGTCCCTGCAGCGGGGACGCCTGGCGGTTCGTTTTCACGGGCGGCGTTCCGGGCGCCGGGTCCAGCGGTGGAGCCTCTGGGTTCCGTGTCTCCTGAGAGAGTTAAACTCGTCCCGGACGGTAACCAAACTGCCCGTCCGCCTCTTGGCCCTGCGGCCCTGAGGGTCACGTGACGGACGCCTGCGCCGCGTCCCTGGGTCCCGGAGTGAAGGTCCCTATGTGTCGCCCCCGTGAGGTCGCCGTCGCCCCCGTGAGGTCGCCCCCCCCCCGTGGGGTCGCCGCCGCACCCCCGCGGCGGTTGTGGGGGGGGGCGCCCCGACGTGGCCCGGGGCCGGCTCTTCCCGAGGGGGAGGGAGGCCCTGCACGCGAGCGAGCACGGGTCTCCCCCGAGGTTTCCAGGAGGGAGGCTCCCGCACCGAGGCTTTCCCTTCGAAGGCGGGTGAGCACGCGTGAGGGCCCCCGGGCGGCGCCTTCCGTAGCCCACGGCAGCTCTGTCCTTCCGGAATCGTCCACGGCAGCAGGTGCGCGTCTGGAAGTCAGACGGGCCTGAGTCTGAGTCCAGCTCGCCCGCGGAGGGCTCCGCCGTCCCCCAGCCGCTCCGGGCCCCTGCTCCTGCGACACCCAGGGGAGACGGCAGTCCCCGTCGCGGCGATTTGTCACGAGGACTGAGAGACGCACAGGGCAGACGGGCCCCGAGCGGGCGCCGGGGCGCGTCATTCCCCCGCCTCCCCCTCCCACGCCGGCTCTCCCAGCCCGGGGCGGGGGGCACGCTCGGCCCCGGGACCTGCGTGGCCCAGTCCTTCCTGGGACTGTCCACTTCCTGAGACCGAGCCAGGCCCCGCGGGCCCAGCGCGTCCTTGGCCGGGGCCGGCGCGGAGGGGGCCGTCTGCGCGGTTCTGCAGAGGGTGCGCGTGTCCATGGCGGCGACACTTGACGGGCACCTTCTCCGTGCAGCGACGCGCAGACTCCTCCCGGAGGGAGGCGGTTCCCGTGGAAACGGGACGCTGTGGAGGGGAAGACCCCGCCCGGCCGTGTGTGCACGTGCGTGTGCGTGTGCGTGCGTGTGCGTGCGTGTGCGGGGCGGGGGGAGCCGGCCTGCGCTGAAGCGCGGGCCCTGCAGGTTGGCCCAGTGGGACGGAGACGGGGCCCAGGACACGGGGACCCGCGTGGGCGGCCTCTCAGGGAGCGCGCCGCGTCCTCCCTCTCCCCTTCCTCTCCGCCTCCGCGGACCGCTCTGGTCCTGGAAAGCGCACCCAGTGTCCGCCAGGTGTGTCCGCCAGGTGTGTCCACCAGGTGTGCGGCCGGGTGTGCGGCCAGGTGTCCGCCAGGTGTGCGGCCAGGTGTCCGCCAGGTGTGCGGCCAGGTGTGCGGCCAGGTGTCTGCCAGGTGTGCGGCCGGGTGTGCGGCCGGGTGTGGGGCCGGGTGTGCGGCCAGGTGTCCGCCAGGTGTGTCCGCCAGGTGTGCGGCCGGGTGTGCAGCCCGCGGCTCCTCGTCTGCCTCGAGTCCCCGGCGGACGAGCCCGGGCCCCCCGCACGCAGCGTGACACTGCGGACAGCATTTTGCCTCCGTCACCTCCCCCCCAACTTCAAGCTGACGCCCCAGGCGTCCGTCCGCAGCACGAGGACGGGAGCCCCCCCAGGCAGACCGGTGTCGGGGACACGGACGCGTTACGCTGGCTCCGCGGTGGGCCCCGGGCAGACGGGCAGACGGAGATGCGCTCCCCGAGAGGTGGCCAGGGTGACCCCTGCTGCTGAGGTGGAAGAGGAATCGCCCGGGGGACGGGACGGGGGACGCGTGTCCTCGAGGGCGGAGACCTCCGTGTGGCCGAGCCCCGGCCCCGCCGTGCATGCCCGCGGGGGGGCCGCGGACGGCGGAGGCGCCGGTGGGCGTCCCGGGACCCTGCCCGGCAGCGGGGACTCCTGGAGGGGCCCCGACTCGGCTGCCAGAAGCGGGTCCTGGGGCCCAGGGCCGCCCCGGGTGCGAGCCCGGGTCTGACTGTCAGGAGCGCCCTGGGCGACGCGGATGTGGGCCCAGCGGGAGGGCGCGTGTCTGAGGGAGGCCGCGTGGGCGTGGGCTCCTGCCTACGGGGAGGGGGCAGACCTGGGACACGGGCGGGCACAGGAGTCCCCCAGGGGCACGAGCTCTGGACCCCGGGGAGGCGCCTCTGAGGTCCCGGCCGCGCGCACCCCCTGCCACCCCGGGCCCCTCCAGGCGGCTGGTTTGTGCCGTCGGGAAGGGAAGGAAGAGACGGGCCCTGCCCCTCCGGCACCCGGAGACTAAAGGAAACGAGCGAGGCCGGTGTCGGCGACCTGACGGGCGGGGGAGGCGATCCGAGTCTTCGGTGCTCGGACCCGTGTTCCGGGGGCCCTTGGGGTGGCGGTGACTCTGGCCTCGGAGAAGCCGACAGCCGAGCAGGAGCCGCAGGCGGGCGGAGCGGGGACGGGGGTGTGTAGGACGGGGCGGGTGGAGGCCCCGCGGCTCCGTCCCCGTGCGCGTGACCGTGACGGCCCCCGGGCCTGGATCTGCCAGCGAACCCTGCGCGTGGGGGCGCCTTCTGGAGGCCCCAAAGGGCGCGCGTGGCCCCGAGTGTGGCCCCGAGTGTGCCCGAGGGAGCGGTCCCCGCCCTGACCTCCGCGACCTTGGGGAGAGGCCAGGCACAGGCTCCCGCCTGCAGGGGCCTGGGCTCGGCCCATTTCTCGGCCCCAGCAGGTCTGGGCTTTCCCGCCGCCCACCCCCCAGCCCGGGCGGCCGCCTGCGCCTGCTCCCATCTGGCCCGGGCGCCGAGCCCCGTCGGGCGACGCAGCTGCGCCCGGGAAACGCGGCGATTAGCGAGGCCTCTGCCCGGTCCCAGCCGCGGCGCCTAATTGGCTTCTCGGGGACGTTTCTTCTCGTTATTATCTGCTCGGGGGACGGTCCATTTGAGCAAACGATGCTGAGTGACTGTGGTCTCCGTCCTCAAGGAATCTCCGGCTGAAAAGCGACGCGGAGACGTCGGCGCGGGGTGACAGCGGCGGGGGGCGCGGGCCGGTCGCGTCTGCAGCCGACAGCCCCACAGCCCCGGCTGGTTTCGCCGGCGACGCCCCCGGGACGGCGTGGGGACCGGCTGTCCGCGGCGTCCGTCTGGAGGGTGCGAGGTCCTGAGCGTCCCCGGAGCCGTCAGAACAGCGGGGTGGGGGGGTGGGGGGGCGAGCGGGAGGGGGCGGGTTCCGGGGAGGCTGCCCTCGGGGCCGCTGCTGTCCCGCCACCAGCCACGTCCCCTGGGACACCACGCCACGCCACACGTGCACACGCACACGCGCACGCACGCGGAGCACACGCACACGGAGCACACGCACACGCGCACGCGCACGCACGCGCCCCTCTTCACTCAGCTCCCGTCTGACAGCCCCGGCGCTGCCCGACGGGGACAGCCGGTTTGGAGCCGCCCCGGACGTCGTCCTCCTGATTCTGCTTCTGATCACGAACCCGCCCAGCAGGGCCCCCGCTGGCCTGGCCCCCGCCCCCCCCACCGAGACGGCCGTGCCCAGGGGCCCGGGCAGCAGAGGCAGGGTCACCACCTCGGGGCTCCGGACCCCGCCCGCCCCCGTGGAAACCGAGGTGACGTTTCCCGCGCCCCCTCCGGCTGCCCCCGCTCTGTCCTGTGTCCGGGCGTGTGTGCTTCCTCCCTCGTCCTCAAACCTATTCCCTTCAGCATCGGCCTCGGGGCTCGGCTCCCCCGTCCGAGTCCGGGAAGGGGCTGGTCGACCTGTGATCACGACGCGGCGGGGCTCGCGGCGGGGACGCCGCCGAATCTCCGCGTCGGCTCGGGGACACATGGGTTCTCGTGACGTCACGTCGTCCGTCGCTGAAACCGCCTGGTTGATTCGGTCCTTGTTCGCGCCGTCGATGGATTTCGTCGTCCCCGGGCCTCGTCCCTGCCGTGCGCTCCCGGTGCCGCTCGCGTGCGCGCTGCCGCGGGGGAAACATCGTCGCATCGCGCTGCCCACCGGCCCCGCTCACGGCGCGTGGCCCGGCTCCGACCTCGCTGACCCCGAATCCTGGGACTCAGGGTTTCTCTTCTCGGCGCCTCCCGGACCGGACGGCCGTGCAGACCGCCGCGGGCTCCGCTCCCCCCTCCGTCCACTGGCGGAGCCTGCGGCCCCCGGCGCAACCGCGAGAGTTCGCTCCGGTTGCTCAGCCGCGTCGCCGCCCCACTGAGCCGGAGCTGCTTCTGCAGCCCGGTCGCCAGTCCCGCAAATTCAGTTTTTCGCGTTAACCTGAGAGGCGTTTGAGCGGAAGCTCCGTCCGCACTCCGATCTCTGCGCTTTCGAGAACAGTCGCACCCGTTGCCCGCGGTCGCCGGCGCGCTAGACGCGTCCAGCACCTCATTTCGACTCGAGAAACATCCTCGTCCTGTGCGGCCTTCCGCCGGACCAACGCCGTGAGCCCGAACGCCTCCGCGGCCCCGGCCCTGGCGCGTGTATCTGCGAAGGGTCAGGGGCCAGCGAAACGACGACGCGCGGGATTAACTGTTTAGGTTAAAGGACACGCGGAGCCTCCGTCTCCCTGCCGCTGGCGCTCCGGAGCTTTCCGCGCTTTCGCAACTCCTCGTCCTCGGTCGCTGGGTGGCGCTTCGCTGCGCTCTACCTTCTCGTCGTGGGCGTGAAGGACGAGCGGGGTTTGAGAATTGTGCTGACAGACACGCTTTTCAGTCGGCGGCCCGTTTCGCTTCCCGGATGTGACCTGATTTCCCGTTTTTTAAAATCCTTGCTTCGCTGGTCCTTCCGCTGCGGCTGGGAGCCCCGCCCGCCCCGGTCGCTCTGAAGCGTCTGGACTTCGTCCCCCTCGAACGACCGTCCGGCCGGGGATGGGCTGCCGGCCCCGCAGGGTTCGCCCCGGCGGGCGGGCCGAACCGCCGCGTCGCCTCCCAGGGTCCCCTGCGGTTGGCCGAAACGCGCCCCCCCTTGCTGTGGCTTTTCGGGTTTTCTCTGTGGAGTCTGGCGATTCCGGGGAAACGTGCCTTGCCGTGGGGCCGAGTGAACGTCCCTGCTTGGACTCGGCCCTGAAACGCCCGGGCCGCGTCCCCAGAGCCCGCCCCCCTCCAACGCACTCGCGTCTCCCTCTGCCGCTCCGCGGGGGACGCACTCGGACCTGCTCGGTCACCTGCTCAGCCGCAGCCTCTCTCCTCGCCGTGCGACTCTCTAGAAGGATCTCCCGCTCTTAGGCTGCGCCCCACACTCGTGACTCGACATCGTTCGGGCCTGGAGCGGGAGGGGTCCCCGACGTTGGTCCGACCCCCGTCCTCTGGCAGGTCGGCCGTCGACACGCGTTCGCTGAGCAAACGCCGCGCGCCCCAGCACGGAGCCGTTCCCACGCGCCGTCCCCTGGAGGCCCGCAGCGGCCCAGACGCGCGTGACCATTCGTCCTCTTCCGAGGCCCGGGCGTGGAGGCCTCGGCAGCGCGCGCTCCGCTCCTCGATCGGGGGCCGGGCCGCCCGGTCCGCCCGGCCGCACACCTGTTCGCTCGCGTTTTCCCCCCTTCGTTTCCCCGCGGCCCCGTCCCCTCACAGGGACTTGGCTCCTTCTCGAGGGGGCGTGAGGACCACAGCCGCCTGGGGTCCCGACGCCGGCCACCTGCCGCGTGCGGCCAGCGGGCTGCGGGCGTGGTCACGGCCTCGCCCCGCGGGGGCCAGGGCGGCTTCTGCCACACGCTCTCTGCCCCTCTGGCTCGGGGACCAGCCCCCCGGAGACGGCAGCGGTGGCGGCCACCGGGGTCCCTGGGCGTCAGCCTGCAGGGCGCCTGCGGCAGGCGGGCTCAGGGCCCGGCCCGGCCTGTGGCCACGCTGGGCTCCAGCACCACGGGGCTCCCGTGGCAGGCGACCGGCAGGGGTGCCGCAGAGCACAGGGGGACGAGCAGGGCCAGCCCGAGCGTGTCCCCCGCCCCCCGCAGTGGCCGCGGGAATGGGCGGGTCCACAAACAGGGACAGGGGCTGGAGACGGGCCGGGAGCCCCGCGAACCGAACCCGTGCGCGAGGGCCGCGTGGAGGTCCCTGTGGGTGATCGGCCGCCCCCTCCTGACGCAGCCCCCCCACGCACGCCCCGTGTCTCCTCTCCCGTCCCCCACGTGCCCCGGCGAGGCCGCCTCCCCCGCCCTCACCCCAGGGCCTTCAAATTGCTTGGAAAGTGCCGGGTGATGCTTCAGCGGCCGCGAGGCCCAAATTACCGGCAAAGGGAGATGGATGGCGGGGACCTCCCGGGCTCAGATTGCTTCTTCCCTCGGCACCGGCCGCGTCACGACTCCTCTCCCTGGTGATCATCGAAAACCCTTTTTCCTCCCCATAATGGCCCCATTCGCAGCTCCTGGATGGGAAGCTAAGATGCGCATCTAATCGCGGGCGGACGGGGAGGGGTCAGCCCGAGGCTGCGGAGGACCCGGAGACGGTGACCCCGGGCGGGCCGGGGCCCGGCAGGCGGTCTGCGCGTCCGCTCCCCGGAGTCGTGGGGCTCTGGGGACACGGCCCCCGGGCCGTCACTGCTTCGCCCGGAAGAAAGGCAGAGTCCGGACGGAGAAGGGGTCACGGGCAGAGGGGTGGCCCCGGCAGGTTGGGGACGAGGAGGACGGGATGGGGACACCCAGCCGGCGAGTGGCAGAGGCAGACGTGACCCCGCGGTTGGCTTGTCCTCGTCTTTCTCTGCCGGGGGCTGGCTGTCGTCTCGGGCCGGCCGGCGGCCCGCGCGGCTGCACACGAGGAGGCCGGGGCGAGGCTGCGGCCGGCGGGAGACCAGCTTCTCTGTGCAGCACACCCCCCCCCCCCCGGGAAGGACAGAGGCGGCGGCGGCTCTGTAGAGCGAGGGGGCTCGGACCCCAGTGAGGGGATGGAAAGGGCTGCGTTGGGGGGCTCCCCGCTCTGGCTTTTGCCGCGGGGCTGATCCCACGGCTTCGGGTTGCGCCTGCGGACGACACGTCTGCCGTGGGTGGGGAGGTCGGGGGTCTGCGGGGGGGGCTCGTCGCCTCACGTGAGCCTCCCCGTGCTCCCCGTGCTCCTCTCGGCTCCCCCCCCCCAGCGCGCCCACGCCGGCCGCCTCGCCCGTCCCGGCACTGCAGGGGGCGGACCCGGCGCCGCGCCCCCTCCCGGTTTGTAGGTCAGCGCCCTCCCCGCTGCGCCGTCTCCCGGAATCGATGAAAACCTCTTAGTCACTGCTGTGGGGATTACGACGCAATTACGAATGCAAAGCGCGTCGCGCGTCCTGGCACCTAAGGAGGCTGGATAAATGCGCGCAGTTTCGCTCGCGGGCGGCCAGGGGATCGCCCCGGGACGGCAGGACCCTCCTTCCAAGGGGGCCGTGGGGAAGGCGGTCGGGGCCTCGGGCACCGCCAGCGCCGAGTCCGCCGACGCCCGCGGCCCCGGAGCATCTGCGCCTGGACCTAGCCGTCCTCACACCCCCGGAGAGCGGGGGGTGCGTCTCACCCTCCACCCCGCGGCTGGGCCCGGGAGACGTGACCCTGGTCCCGGGGGCATCGGTGGAAGGCCCAGGTGCGCGCAGGCCTCGCTGGGGGAGAGCTGACCCCGGGTTAAAAGCGCATCGAGAGGGCCCAGAGGGGCCGACCGGGCGGGTGGGAGGCTGCGCGCGCCGTCGGGACGCCCCATGACCGAGGGCATCTTCTGGTCGGTCGCGTCCCGGCCGGGCTCCCACGGGCACGGGGGGCGAGCGGAGGCATGGGGCATGGCCTCCCCCCAGGATACCACGGCCCCGCGAGCCCCGGGCCTGGGGAGCGGCGTGCACGCGGGCGGCGTCCGGGGAACCGGGCTCGGAGGAGGGTCACTTGGATGCCGCGGGCCGCGCGGGGGCTCAGCTGGGCTGGCACGACCGCGGAGGCCGGCGTCCCCGACGTCCCTGCTTCACGCTCGCCGCCGACAGCCGCACGTGCCACGCACCTGTCCCCGTTTCCCGAGAACCTTCCGGAGCAGAAGCTCAGCGGCCGCGTCGCGCCGACGCGAAACCAAGGCGCAGAGAAGTCTAGTGACTCGCTCAAGGTCGCGCAGCCGCGACGCGGGAGCCGAGCCCTCGCGCCGAGCGAGCTGCTCCTCGCAGGCCGGGGTCCCTGAGACCTGGTCGTGTGCCCGGCGGCTCCGTGACCTTGGGGACGTCTCCTACACTCCGGCCCGCCCTGCGTCACCCCTGGAACGGCGACCCTGCCACCCATGCCCGTGGTCACCAGGGTCGCTCACCCAGGAGGGCTGGGGCCCCCAGGTCATCTCGGGGCAGCTGCGGTGTCGCCGCGCTGAACCTCTGTGTCCGGGGGGGAGCATGGACGTGCGGTGGCCCCGAGGGACCCCGCTGCCTCCTTCTCCCCTGAGATGGGGTTGTCCGGGCACTTCACGCCCGGGGTTCCTGTGCTCCTACCTCATTTCAGGTCGGCCCGGGAGTGTGCGGGGACAAGGTCATCGGGACACCACGCTGTGCCCGAGCCCCGGGGGAGCCGAGGTCACGGGGGGGGGGGAGCGGGGGGGCGGCCGGAGCGCGGGGCCAGCCCTCGGGGCGCGCCGCACGCGCGTGGGGACGGCCGTCAGCGCCTGGCGCACGGCGGCTCTCCCGGCCCCCGCGCAGCGCGTCAGCGCTGGGAGACCGGGTTCAACGAACTCAGGGAGCTTTCTCAAGGTCGCCCGGCAGAGGCCCGTCTCCCCAGCGGCCGCGTTCAAGGGACCGTAAATCAGGGAGAAAGTGATAAGCATCGAAGCCATTTAAGTAAGACAAGTCGCTCGGCCCCTGAGGCTTTATCTTCGTTGGCCAAACGCCTGGAGAGAGGCCTGGCTCTCGCGCTTTTGTGCGTCCGGTGACCCGTCCACCGTGCGCGTGCCCGGCCCGCTGCGGGGCGCACGGAGGAGTGAAGTAACCGTGCGCGCACCCACCGTGACGGCGACGGGGAGACTGAGGCACGTCGAGACCCCGCGCGAGGAACGCGGTGGCCCTGCCCGGGGAGCGGGGCGAGGAGCGGATGGCGCGTGCGGAGCTCGCCTGACGGGGCCGCGGGACCGGAGCAGGCGCCGTGGGCGTGGGAGCCCGGCCTTCCTGGGGCCAGAGGCTTTCTGAGCTGGCGCCTCGGGGAGACGGGGCGCGGGCTGGGGAGGGCTCGCGCGCCCAGCCAAGGCGCAGTCCGCGGAGGGGCTCTGGGCGCAGCTCGGTGTCGGGGTGGCCTCCGGCTGGGTTCGCGCGCGTCCCTGGGGCCACCTCGTTCCCGGGGTCCGGCTGCGGACCGCTCGGGCAGTTTCCTAGCGATCGCCAACGCCGTCGCAAAGCTCAGCTGGAACCCGGGCCCGGGAGTAGGTCTGGCCGCCCCACGACCAGCAGCCGGTGGGATGTGGACGCCGCAGTCCTCGCGCGCAGCCCGGCAGCGCCCCGCGGTCCGCCCCTCTCTGATCGCGGGCGTGAGGCCTCCAGAGGGACGCGAGAGGCCCACGAGGGAAACCGAGTCCCCCCCCCACCTCTGGGCGTGGGGGGAGCCGGGAACGGAGCTGCCTTCCCGCCCGCGAAACGGCGAACCGGAAAGCGGCGCGGACGAAAGCGACGGCTCTTTACGGAGTGTGACCCCGGCCGGGGACCCCGGAGGGGAAGAGACGGACGGGCGGGGCCGCCAGACCCGGGCGGATGCCCCGGGAAGGGGGCCCCGGAAGAGCTTGGGGCTTGGCTGGGGACCCTGGGCACTGACCGGCGTTCGGGGCCACGGAGGAGCGGGGCCTGCGGGACAGGCCCGGGGAGAAAGGAGCCGTGCAGAGGACGGGATCCCCGGAGCCTGGCCGTCCCACGAGGAGGGCGAGGAGAGTCGACGGGACGACACCCAGAGCCCGAGGGCTCGGGGCCGCCTCCAGCCGCGATGGAGAGACCTCGCAGAGTGACCGGGCGTCGCAGCGGGCCCGGGAGGGTCTGTGGGGGACAAGTGAAGTCTCAGTGGGAGCCACTCTCGACCCATCCCCAAGGCCAGAAACCAGGAACGGAAAGGGTCGCGGTCACTCCCAGGTGACAGAGCGCGCTGTCGAGCAAGCCCCAAACTCAAAAAACACGCCAGTCCCAGCGCCCGAGAACGTGCAGTGCCCAGAGCTGTGATATTTTAAAAGTTAACGTTCGGAACAGGGAGACTTGATGCGCAGCCGCACGAAGGTCGGCCCAGAAACAGCAGGGATGACGGGCTCGTCGGGCGGGTGTTCGAGGATGAAAAGCACAACGAGGGGCTCACGAGGAAAGGAACGGACGGTTTAAACAGGATCGAACGGAGCCTCCGGAGACGGGAAACGCCGTCGCCCCCGAGGGGTTAAGCGCCGATGAGACGCCCAGGAAGGAGACGTGGTGACGTGTCCGGTTCGGAGCAAAACGGGGCCTGGAAAGAGGAGCGGACAGAGCGACGGGGGTGGCCTCGCGAGGCCGGGCATCGGCCGCCGTAACCCTGGAGTCGCGAACGTGGTCGCGGGGAGGACGGGAAACCCACCTGAAGACGCCGCCGCGGCTGTCGTTCCTAATCCTATTTTTAAAAAATTCTTCTGAATCCCGAAACCTCATGAGACCGCGGCAGGACGGACGGACACACGCCACCGCCCCCGGAGCATCACCCGGGAACGAGGCGCGGAAAGTCCCAGACCCGCGGAGAAACGGACGTGAGGCGGCGGCGGGCCGCGCGAGGACGACACGGCGGCGCCTTTCCGGGGCCGGACGCCCTCTCGTCCTCCTGGACCCTCGCTGCGGCGGGGACCCCGTCAGAGGCGAGAGCTGAGAAACGCGCGGCGCGGGACAGGGAGAGGCCGTCCTCTCCTCTAAGTTTTAACTCATTTCGAAGAGGATTCACCCCTGAGAGTGGAAGCGGGAACCATGACAACGGAAAAACCCGACCGTCCGGCCACCGATGGCGCCGGGGGCGGGGGGGGGGCAGAGCGAGGAGGAGCGGGAGCCGCCGGGACCCCCTCGAGGGCGGTCGGGCCGCAGGGGCTCGTGCTCCCGACGATGCGCGTCCGGCGCCTCCCTCGACGGCCCCGCACCCGCGCGCCCCCGACTGGGGGACGGGCAAGCGCTGACCGTTCGCGCCACGAGGTCCCAAACCACAGGTGAAGCGAGCGAGGCGGCCGATGCGCCCGAACCTCCGAGGCCGTCCGCCGGGGGGACAGGAAGGAGCAGGCGACAGGAGCCCGAGCGCAGGGCGTCCCCGCGCGTCGTCGTGTCTGCCGCGGGCGGACTCTGACTCGGGGACGGCGCTGGCCTGGACGGGAGGGGGAGGCGGGTCCCCGGGAGGTGGCCTCCCTCACCCCCGCCCCGGACCGGGCCGGCCCACGGAGCCTGGTTCCTGGCAGGGCCCGGCCTTGCCCGGCCTCACGGCCGCTGCCGTCCCGGTCGGCAGGGCACGGGGAGAGGTGGCCAGGGCCTCGGCCAGGCCATTCCCCTCGCTCCGGCTCCGGGGTCCGGCCCCAGCCCCGGGGTGTTTCTGTGACTGGGTGTGAGGAGTGGCCCGAGGGGGGACGTAGAGGAGGCCGTGGGGGTGGACGGGGCCGACGTTCAAGCCGAGGACGACGGAAAAGCAGGGTCCAGTCGTTTGGGGGAATCTTCCTTTTCTCCAGGCGGAGAACAGGCTCGCCAGGGCCTCCGCGTCGGGAAAGGGCGGCGAGCCCAAGGGTCTCGAGGGGCCAGTGCGGCCGGAGCAGAGTGGGGTCTGCGGGGTTAGGGAGAGTCGAAGAGGATGCAGGCCGAGCCTGATCCCGATCGCCGACTGGGCCCCGACCCCACTCACAGGCTGAGCCCGGGCCGCAGCCTGAGCGCTGACCCGGCTGTCCCTGGGGCCCTGGCCCTGTCCTTGCTCAGTCGTGTCTCTGGCCACAGACCGAGCCCCCTCGCTGGGCACAGGCGCCGTCTGGCCGCTCGTCGGGGGCTGAGCCCCGAGTCCTGGCCGCCTCCTGAACCCTCCGAGCTCCCGACGCGAACGCTGCTCGAGGGGGGACGATGGGGACGACGCCCGCGGCCGCCGTGCAGAGGGACCCCCAGCGGGGGCGCCGGCCCGGCCCGCGCGGCCCCCACGGCGGGTTCACGCCGCACCGAGGCCGTGCCGGGGCGCGCGGCTCGGGCAGCCGCCTCTGCACAGCCGCCACGTGGTCCGCGACGCGACACTAATTGCTCCCGGGGGTGCCTGGTGCTTTGTTAAAAAAAATTTAATGTTGATTTTATTGAAAAACAGAAATAGCGCAGCATATGCTCTGACCATCTTCGGTGCGAACGGGCGCGGCTGCCGGGGCCTCTTCACAGTCCCCCCGAGAACCGCGGGAGGGCCGACCGGGCCGGTGGGCCCGGAGAGCCTCCCGCTTCCCGGCGGCGTCCGGGGGCGGCGGGGGCGGCCCTCGGGGACGGCCGCGCTGGCTGCTCGGGGGCGTGACAGCTGGGGGCGGGGGGCAGCGGCTTCGGGAGCTTTGCCCCCAGCTTCGGCCTTCGGTTCGCCTCCTGGGGGCACAGGTGCCGGGCGATCAGGTGAGGGTGACGGCGACGCCCTCGCCCCGCGTCGCCGGTGGTGGGGGGGGCAGGGACAGGGACGTGGCCGTGACAGGCTGCGCTGCGTGTCGACAGCGACGCCCGTCCTCAGCGTGGGGGCGACCAGGGCGCGACGGCCCAGGAACGGCCCTAACAGGCAGCAGGACGCGGCGTCCGAGCCCCGGAGACTTGTGGTAGAGCCGAACGTGAGCTCTGACGCTCGTGTGCCCCCTGGGTGGCCGCGGGGGCCCCGCGCACAGCTGCCCAGCAGGGTGAGGCCCCCGCTGCCCCCCCGCCTCGCCCTCCAGTCCTCAGGCCTCTGGGCGCTCAGTGTCCCAGCCGGGCGCTCGGCTGCACCCCGCTCCGGGCCGCCCCTCCCTGCACGGTCCCCACGGGCCACAAACGCCGCCTCCTGGAAGCCCGCCCCCGCGGACACGCAGACGGGCCTGCACGTCGCCCCCTCCCCGAGAACGCCGTTGTCCCCTCCTCGGAGCCGCCGCTGGGCGCCTCTCCCCCGAGCCTCGGGTCCCCGGGGCCCAGCTAAACCCCCCGGGACGGGAGCAGCTGCGCCGGCGGCCGTGCGTCCGCCCCGAGCTCCTCTAAGCCCCTCAAAGGGAAGATTACCCGAGCCGCCGTGCCCGTGCCCGTGGCCGCCGCGCCTGGCCCTCCCGGGCCCTGCCGCAGACGGGAGCGGGGGGCGGGGGCTTTCAGAGCCGGGAATCGGCACATCTTCCCCCCGATGAGCTTAGGGGTTAGCGCACTGAGGACGCATCCTGGCGGCGGCTTAGACGCTCCGAAGTCACCGCGAATTTCATCCTGATTAAGTTTGGGGTAAAATGCGAAAATCTAATCCGTGACACTGTCTTAGGATCCGGCCTCCGAGCTTATCGAGAGCCCGGGCGGGCGACATCTGTGAGGCGCAGACGTCGTGTGATCTGGGGGCGGGGGCCCTCGCTCGGTGCCAGGCGGCCGCCGCTGAGGTGGCCGGGCCGTGGGCCGCCGCGCCCCGGGGCCTCGCCCACCCCGACCCCCTCCGGCAGGACGCCAGGCCCCGTCACATCCCGAGGTCCTGGGGTGAGGGCTTCGCTGTATGAGTTTCGAAGGAGACGCACTCGGCCACGTCACCGACCCCGGCGGCCACCAGGCCCTGCCTCCCGCCACGTCGCTCCCCTGCCCGGCCCCCGAGCCGTCCTGCTGGGCGCTGTGCGGCTCCTTCTGCTGAGCCCACCCCAGGGGACCCGTGAGCCCCCAGAGCCGGGACCTCGCCGGGCTCTGCGGGCCTCCCCGGCCCCGCGTCCTGTGAGGTGGAGCACGCGGGCCCCGGAGGCTGCGCTCGGCCGGAGCCGCTTGGCCTCCCCGCGGCCCAAGACGCGTCTTCACTGCTCGCTGGCCGAAGGGCCACCCAGCGCAGACCCGCGTCCTCCCTGCGCCGGCCCCGGTTCCCGCAAACGCCGTTGAGCCCAGGTCGCTGGCCCCGGCTCTGAGACGCGCCGCACTCGGCCTTCGAGGGCCGACTGGTGCGCGTTGCGCGACCGAGCGCGACACGTCTCCTCCGGAGCCGGTCCAGCCCCGCCCACCGCCGCTTCGCTTTATTCTGGGCGACAGAAGCGCCCTCAGCCCCCTCGGTGAGCAGGCCGGACGTCGGGAACGGCGGGGACCCATGGGACTGGCCGTCCCCGAGGTCGAGCAGCCGAGGCCTCGGCCCCCGGGCGGGCCATCCCGGAGGGGACACCGGGCAGGGCCTCGCTCCCGCACGGCCGCGGGGGAGAGGACAGCGCGGATGCGGGATCCAGGCGGCCTCCCCTCGCCTCTCGCGGCTGTGCGGCCCGCCGCTGGCCAGACGGGCGGGGCGAGCGCGAACCCCGCCGCCGCCGCCGCCGCCGCCGCCGCCGCCCGATCCTGAAGGGCCCTCGCCGCGGCTGTCGACGTGATGGATGCCCCCGGAGGCGCCGCATCATCGTCCTCGTTAAGCCACATCCACCAGCTTCCGGCCTAATCCGAGCTGACAGCTCCTCTCGGGAGAACGGCCGCGCCACCCGCCCGCTCCTCCCCGAGTGTCCTCCGCCAGGGCACCGGCCCGCCGCGCGTGGACGCGGCTCCCACGCGCCGCGTGACCTCGGACGGGCCGTCCACACCTGCGCTGCTTTTGTCCCCGCGCCCGGGGAAGAGAACGACGAAGGGCGCTTCAGCCGGGCCACGGGGCGCCGTGGGGGCCCGGCCCTCGGGGACGGTGCTCTCGACGCCGCGGACATCGGTCCTGCGCCGACCTGCGTGACGCGACACTCGCACGACGACGTCCTCCTCTCCTCCCCGTGCCTCCGCTCCGTCTGCTGTGAGGACACGTGTCCTGGGATTTAGGGTCCAGCCCGATTACTAACGCCATCTCGAGGCCCTTGGCTCGGCTTCGCCTGCATCGACCCTTCTTCCGGATGCGGACAGTGCCGGGCCCGGGGCCGGGCCGCGGGCAGGAGGGACACGGCCCAACCCCTGCAGCCGCCGCCCTGCGGACGGAGGCTGCCGCTCGGAGCCCTGCCCAAGGCCACGCCCAGCACCCCGCGGCCCTGAGCCGCCCATCTAGGGACCTTTCGGGCGCCCATGGAAATCGCGGGCCAAGTTCACAAAGCTGGGCGTCTGGGGAGCGTCAGGCGCGCACACGAGGAGCAGGGCCCCCGGCGGTGGGGTGCAGCGGGCCTTTCCCCCGGCCTGGAGGAGGAGGAGCGGCGTCTGGGGAGCCTGGGCCACAGTCAGGGGTCCTGGCCGGGCCGCCCGGCTCCTGTTTCAGACGGGGGGGGCGTCCCCGGGTCTTCTCAGAGACAGGGAGGAGCGGGCGCCCATGGCCTGGGTCTGAGAGTCACCCACGGGCGCGGGTCTCTCCCCCCACGAGACTGGGAGCTGGAGGGGCCTGGCACGGCCAGCGGCAGGGACCACGGCCACCTTGCCTGGCCCTGAGCCCTGCGCCTAGGACAGGGTCCGAGGGCGGCCTTGGCTGGGACAAGCAGGTGTCAGATGAGCGACTGCAGCAGTGGGTGGGGGTGGGGGAGGGAGGGATGGTGGACGGACGGACGGACGGACGGACGAGCAAGTGAACAGCCTTCCCGGTCCCCCTCGGCTGCCCAGCCGACCCGCCCTCTGCCTTCTCCAGCTCTGAGGTTTCCAGAACCACGAGCGCCGCCTGCTCCCCCTCCCGGCCGGTCCAGACCCGCGGCCCATGGGGGCGTGTGGCCCTCCGCCCCCCACGCTGCATCTGGCCGCTCCCTTAGCCCTTCCGTTCGGCTCTGGGAGGCTGCGGCCCCACACGCTGCCCGCCCGTCCCCCTTGTCTCCGTCCCCTTATCTGCCATGGGGGACGGGGGGGGGGGACGCGCCCGCTGGGCCCGGGACTAACCCCTGATGGCGCCGCCCTGGGAGGGCGACGCCCTTGGGTTGATGTCACGATTTTCTCCCCCCTAATTAGACGGAAAGGCGGCCGCAGGGGTGAGGCCGGGAGGGACGACCGAGAACCGAAGGCGTCTGCCTGCAGCCGGGGTCCCCGCCTTCCACTCGGTGCTTCAAAGCGCCCGCGCGCCTGCGGCACGGAGATAGGAGCGGCGGCGAGTAAACGGCGACAATGTCCCCCTCCACCACCCCGCACCCCGCACGGGAGCAGGGCGCGCCAGGGAACACGCCGGGAAACGCGCCGGGGAACACGCCGGGGAACGCGCCGGGAAACGCGCCGGGGAACGCGCCGGGGAACGCACTGGGGAACGCCCCGGGGTGCCCCGCGAAGGCCGGGGCGCAGGGGAAGGCGCTGGGCGGACGCCGGGCCTGGCCTGACCCCTCCCGCAGGCGCTGCCTGGGGACAGTGTGGGGCTGGGGGCCCGGAGCGAGGGCCAGGCCTCGGGTACGGCCGGGCCCTCCCTGCTGCGGCCCCGGCCCGGACGCCGCTGTGGGCCGAGGCTGTTCGCAGAGTCCCCTGGGGAGGGGGCTCCTGGGGGCGTGAACTCGGCCTCGCAGAAGCCCGGCCGGGTCCTCCCGCGGGGTCTCCCGCGCCGTCTGCGGTCATCGCCGTTTCCCCCCTGTCCCTCTCGCCGGCTCAGGGCGCAGTGGGGTCTTCGCCCCCCCCCCCGCTGCACCTCGCTGCCGCCCGCTGCAGAGCGACCCGCCCCTGGAATGCAGGGGTCGCACGGCCGCGTCCAGGCTGGTGTCCCCGACCCGAGTGGAAGGTCCACGAAGACGGTGACCACGCAGGGCCGGGAGGCCCATCGAGGCCCCGGGGCCAAGAAGCCTGGCTCAGACACGGGGCCATCTGATGGACGGACGGACAGACGGACGGACAGATGGACGGACGGACGGACGGATGGACGGACGGATGGACGGACGGATGGACGCGCGAACTCAACTCCCCCCAGCCGCCTCTTCCCACACCTGGGCCACCTTCTCCCGAGGGACGTGCTGCGTCCCGACGGAGGGCTGACACCGGGTGAGGGCAGGGCGACGAGAACCTTCTGGGTGCTCCCGGGAGGACAGGTGGGGGTGGGGGCCGCCCCGGGGCGCAGCGGGCGGTCGAGCCAAGGCAGAGGGCGAGCTCAGGGCACTGCAGCCCGCGTGCTGGGCCCGGCTGTGCCCGGGAACCGTGGCCGGCGCCCGGGGCGTGCCGGGGGCACCTTGGAGCAGGGCCTGACGCCGGGGCTGCTGGCCGTCGCGCCCCCGCCTGACCCCCACCCCGGCCCCTTTGTCTGGGGCGCCGGCGGGGAAGGCGGCTCGGCGGTTTAAGGCCGACGCGTCCGCGCCCCCCTCGGAGCGAGGGGGCAGCTGCGGGCACGGCCGCTGCGTGCACCGTGCGGGTCGGGGTCCAGACCTCGGGCTGCAGGTCCCGACCCTGCCGAACTGAGGCCGTGAGCCTCGGCGTCCCCGTTTCTCACGCGCAGAGGGAGCCCTCCCCGCCTGCGGTTAATTGAACGGCTCCGCTTAATTCCCGTCCGCGTCTCTCGGGGAGAATTAGACTCATCCGAGCGTGTCTATCAGGCGAGTCAGCTTGTCGGGAGGCCCGTCCGGAGGAGCCGAGCGAACCAGGGAGGGCGGGGGACTCCACAGGTGCGGCGCGGCCGGGGCCAGGGCGCCAGGTGGCAGCGCTCAGAGCCCCGAAGGAAGGGGCGAGGGGCGGCGAGGACCCCAGCAACGAGCCGAGTCGCGCCGTGCCCGGGCGCTGCTCCAGGCCCACCGAGCGAGAACGTCCAGGTCAGCCCGAAAGGTCAAGCCCGTGCAGGGGGGATGGGGGGTGCAGCCCCCGGCCACCCAGGGCCGGGTGGTTCAGCGGGTCCCGGCCACCGCCGGCTCCTCCCCACCAGCCGGGGGTCTGCTCCTGCGGGCGCCTCGGGCCGGCCCGCCCTCCGCGGCCTCGCGTGGCGGCACCTCCCGGAGCCCGGGGCTGGGGCGCTCTCGGCCGCGTCCACCCTGAGTGAACAATAAGTGAGTCTCCTTGATGGTTTGCTGACAGCGGGCCCCAGCGCGTGGTGTCCGCGGCGATGACACTGCCACCGCGGATGGGGCCTGAGTGTCGGCCCAGCAGGAGGCGCACGCGGAGGGGTCGGGGTGCCCGTGGCGCCCCCGCCCACGGGGGGGGCCGCTCCGCACGCGCCAAGGAGCCGGGGCTGGGGGCCGGGGGCCAGCTCCGGGATGTCCGAAAACGTCGGGATTTCACGGTCATTTCTGAGACGTGTGCGCCGGGTGGCGTTCGGGGTCGACGCTCCCCCTCCGGTGCGTGGACCCGTGTCCCCCAGCGTCCTCTCGCCTCCGTCACGCGCCCTGCGCGGGCAGCGGCCGTCCCTGCTGTCCTCCTCCCGCGCGGACCGTGCCTTTCCCTCCGTCCACCCGCCTTTAAGGCTTCTCTCGGTCGCCGGCTGCGAGCAACCGGATCGCGGCGCACCTCGGGGTCCTCTCCTCCGCGGCGTTCTGCTCGGAGCGCGTGACGTCCCTGAAGCTCCGGCCTCATCGCCCGGGGCATTTTTGTGTGTCCGTTTGCCGTGTTTCTTCAAATACTTTCGCTCTTTCCCCTTTCGGGGGCCTCAGTCGCGCACGTGCCGGGCTGCCCGCGGCCGCTCCCGGCGCCCTGACGCTCCTCTCGTCCGCAGTGTAAACCCCCTCTTTGTCCCGAACGCCGGCCCCCATCGCTGCCTTCAGACTCGCCGTCTTCGCTTCTGCGGTTCGGATCTGCCCTGAGTCCCCGCCAGCTCCCTTCAGCCCTCACACCGACGCTTTCGCGTTTGCCGGTTCCATCCGAGTCTGTCTCATTCGTTCATTCGTTCGTTCGTTCATTCGTGCGCCTACAGCGCCCGGCCTTCCTAGGTCGTCCCCCGTCCAGCACGAACCGGGGCCGCCCCGCTCCGCGCCCGCGACCACGTCGCCGAGCCCTCCCGCGCGGTCCTCTCCCCAGCCTCGGCTGGTCCCCACACGCGCGTGCTGAGCGGGGACCCTCTGGAGCTCCGGACGCCTCCCCCCTCCGGCGCGGTCCCCTGTCCCCTTTCCTCAGCCCGGGGAGCCCAGCAGGTCCCTTCCTCTTGCCGCCGCCTGCAGACTCCCTCGCGGCCGAGAGCCGGGCGCCCGCGGGGCCTCCCCACGTGTCCCGCGTCGCAGGGACCGCCGTCCTCCGCCCGGCACCCAAGGGACTGAACGCTGTGGGTCCCTGCGACTTCTAACCTGGGGCTGCTTTATTCGCGGAGGCCGAGGGGGAGGGGGCGGCGTGCTGAGGGCGCCGCGCGGCCCCCGGCAGCCCGCAGGGTCCGGGAGCCCGCAGGGTCCGGGAGGGCTTGCTGCCATGTTCCCCAGTTCCCGATGTCATCGAGTCTCTGCAGCTGAAGGGCAGACGGGGAGTAAGGCAGAAGGGCGGCCCCCGGAGACGGGAGCCGAACCCGAACGCCTCACGCGCAGGCCAGACGCCGCGCGGCCGCCCCGGTCTCCTCCGTCCCGAGCCCCCCGAGCCCCCTCCCGACCCCCGCTCCGCTGCGGCCTCCCTCCTGGGCAGGGCCCCGCAGGCCCCGTCCGGCTCCGGGGCGGCTTCCTGAGAACGCGCTCCTCCCCGTCCTGGAACTGGCTTTGCAGAGAGGAGCAGGGCTTTGTGTGTGTTTCTTCGTCGGGTTTTCCTTTCCTCTCTCTGCCTGGATTTCGGGGCCCTCACCCACCCCCCACCAGGAATCATCGCGGGGCAGGCTTCGGGGGGCAGGGGGGCCCGCCCCTCGGGCCCTTCGCAGACCCCCCGGGTGGGAACCCGCTCTCTGCTTCTCCCACCCCCGTGCCTCCCCTGGGCGCCCAGGGCCCCAGGCGACGGCGCTTGGCCTCGTCCGTGTGCTGCTGCCTCTTACGGGGGCGGGGGGGGGGCGGGCGGGGAGAGGCAGCCCTGGCGTCCAGCGGAGAGGCCAGCCGGGTCCTGCTGCCCCACGGAGACTCTTAGTGCCATTCCCCTTGGGGGGTTAGCATCCAGCCCTCGCGGCCTGTCTCTGAACCCCGAGCCCACCGCGCCGTGGCGCCAGCCCCGCTCACTGCTTTCTGCTCCTTTTCCTAAAGGAGATTTGGCTTTTTCTTGAGCCGCCACCTGGAAGCCAGCCCCCGCGGCCGGGCCGCCTCAAAGCCCCCCTCTGCTCCCCGGGCTCACCCCGTCCTTGCTTCTCTGCTCCCCGGGCTCACCCCGTCCTTGCTTCTCTGCTCCCCGGGCTCACCCGGTCCTTGCTTCTCTGCTCCCGGGGTCACCCCAGTCCTTGCTTCTCTGCTCCCGGGGTCACCCGGGTCCTTGCTTCTCTGCTCCCGGGGTCACCCCGGTCCTTGCTTCACGCTTTTGCTCCCGTCAGAGCCCCCGCCCGACCCCACCTTTAAGGCTCGAGCAGAGTCGCCTCCTCCGGGAAGCCCGGGGGGATGCTCAGGTTTGGCTTCTTTTCCGCCTCCCGTGCGGGGGGCCGTGCCTTGTCCGTGGCGCCCGCACAGAGTAGCTGATTCGTAAGTGACATCAGTGACCACCAGCTCACGGCAGGGGCCATCGGCCGAGTCCCAAGACCCTTCCCGCCTGAGCCTCACCTTGGACACTCGTTGCCGCGTGTACCCTGCCCCCACACAGACTGCACGCGCCTCGACCCGCCAGGCGGCGGGGGCACCGGGCAGCGCAGGGGCACGAGAGGGGGCCTGGGCCTCGGCAGGGCCTCGGGAGCCCGAGGTCCACGGTCAGGAGTCGCCACGCTCGGGCCAGGAGGGACGCAGTGGGGAGCCGCCCTGCCCCTGAGCCAGCCTCCCAGCCCTCAGCACCTCCATCGACCCCCAGGCTGGGGTCTCGGGGAAGGCGGCCAGCCCTGCGGAGCCGGGCGCTGTGCTCCCCAAGATTAAACCGGGGGGGGGGCTCCCTCTGCTCCTCCCAGGCGGGGAGCGGCAAACGCTTCGAAGGGCCGGCGTCTGCGAGCCGGGACTGGGACGGGTGGTGGCGGGTCCACTGACCAGTGGCCTCCACGTGACCGTGCCGGGCCGCCCAGCACCCCGAAAAGGGCTGGCGGGCGGGTGGGGGACCCCTCCTGACCCCGCAGACCCGACCCCATCACGCCCACAGGGCTGCCCCTGTGAATTCTCAGGTCGTCGACGCGGGTCCTGGGGGTTCTGGGCTGAGGGGGACGCCTGGCCCCACGGTGGACGACTGGTCCGCTCCCAGCGCTCGCCCCTCCCGCTGGTGCCTGAGCCTCCCCCACCCGGCGTCTGAGGCGGCCGCCCTGGAGGAGAGCTGTCGCCAGCTCCGAGGCCCAGGACCCCTGCGGCCCGGTGGCCGTGCGGCCTGGACAGCTGGACCACCCAGGCGCCCTCCAGCCTCGGTGGCATCACCTCGTTTTCCACGCCTGGTCACTCCGCTGGGTCACCCTGACGGAGCAGACGCCGGCCCTTCCCGCGGCTCGGGACCTGCACCTCGGGCCCCCCCGGAAGGGCTTCTGTGTCCCCGTCTCCGCGGGGGGCGTGCGGGTGCCATGCTCACAGCCGGGACAGCGGAGTCGGGGCCCGCCCGCCCGGAACCCCAACACCAGGCTCTGGCATCGGCCTGACGCTCTCCAGACCCGCGGAGGGACGGGGCGGAGGCTGGATCCGGCCCCCGGGGCTTGGGCAGGATGACCCTGCCCCTGGGGGTCCCGGGCTCCCCCCCCGTCTGTCCTTTCACTGATCCCTAAGTAGCCGCTGCCCTCCTACCACGTTCCGACGCGGACCCGACGCCATCGAGCGTGGCCCGGCCACGGCGGCCGTCTCCGCCCCGGCAGCGGTCACCTTGTCGGGCCCGCGGCTCTCGCTGCAGACGGGCCTCCCGCCACCCTCGCCCGGCCTGCCGCCCACACTGAGGCCACCCCTGGCTCGAGCGTCCAGAAGGGCCGCGGCCTGGGACCTCCACGACGACGACACAGGCGGCCGTGGGTGGAGGCGAGGCAGGGGCGGCCGCGGTAAACCGGGAGGGCAGGGCGGGGGGCAGCGCTCGTGGCCCCTTCGCTCCCTGACGTCTCAGGGGTCTGAAGATGAACCAGACGAACGGTTAAAAATAGGGACGCGCCCAGAAGTTGCCTCTCCCCTCGGGCGGCGGCGCCCGGGCAGATGGAGACGTCGCTCTGCCCATCAGCGCCTCTCGCGCTCCTCGCAGCCCGAGGCATCCGTTTCTGCGATTTTCCTTCTATTATTTTTAAGGTTATTTTTAGTGTTCTTGGAAAGATCCGATTCCAGACGCAAAGAAGGAGCGAGCGGTCGCTGGTCGGCTCGCGCCTCGCTCCCGACCCACAGAGTCCCGCACGGGGCACGAGCTGGTTCGGATCTAGAGTAAGCAGCGACGGACCATGCGGAGACCCGGGTCCCCAGCCACACGAGCCGCCTTTCGGGGACGCGACAGCCGCCTGCGGCTGGTGGCCACTGCGCTGGACGGCACGGAGAGGACTCCCCAGGATTCATCGGACAGTGCTGGGCACCCCGTGAGCCGGGGACCCCAGGCCGCCCCCGGGCCTAGCGCGAGCCCCGGTCATTGGCCCCGGCGGTCCCCACGTGGCCACAGTCTCGGCCTCCAGGCCAGGCAGAGCCGGGCCTGCTTCCCTCCCGCCTCCGCACACCGCCCGGGCCCGCCCCTCGGCGACACCCAGGCCGCCCTCAGTCGCGGGGAAACGCAGGCCCGAGCGGTCGGGGGGCTGCCCGCCGTGGCCCACCTGGGCCGACAGCCCCGTCCCAGGCTGCGCGTCACCGGCAGGGGTCGGGCGGCCGGGGCGGCGGCGGCTCGGGCTGTCGCTCCCGGAGCACAGGGCCCGGCTGAAATGAGATGTGACGTTCCTTGGGGCGCACGGGGCCTGGGCAAACGGAGCGATTTCATAAACATGGAAATCGCCGTGTCCTGCTCCCCCGAGGCGGGCCGCCCGCCCGGCTCCCCCGCCTCGCCTCGGCCCCAGCGCTCACAGCCACAGCACGAGGGCCGGCGGGGGCCTCGCTAACGAAGTTAGCGTCTGGCGAGGAACGGATCCAGCCGGAGCGGGCGGCTGTCCCCACCTGGCCGTGGCGGCTCTCCTGGGCGGGGGCGGGGCGGGGGGTGGCGTAGCCCTGGGCCCCGGTCCCCGGTCCCCGGCGTGGTTGCCCCTGGCTGGGAGGGGAGGCGGAGGGCTCCGAAGGCACTGGCCGGCCCCCCGAGCTGACAGGTGAGGGGACCGAGGCCCAGGGCGGTGCCATGGCTGGGCCGAGGACAGACAGTGGCTCGGTGGAGCCGCACCCTTGGTCCCCGTCCTCCTGGCCTTCCCATTAGCGCTGGCGTGCGCCTGGCGCCAGAGGGCCCGGCCGGCACCCCCGACGGTCCTAGCGCCAAACTCCGTACCTGTTCCCTCTCCCCCGTCCCCCCCCGCCCCCCTAGTGCACTCCCCGGGCTGAGCAGGAGGCGACCAGGTCAGAGAGGCGGCAGCCGGGACACCCTGGGTGTGACACGGCGGCCCAGGCCGGCCCCCCTGGTCCCGGGCCAAACGGTGCGCGAGGACCAGACACCCAGGGGTCCCCACAGCCCAGCCAGGCCCCCTCCCGGGCCTCAGGCTGCAGGGAAAGCGCCGCTGCCCAACGCGGAGACCGGCTCCACGCGACCCCTGCCAACGGAGAGCCGCGAAGCCGCGGCGCAGGTGGGAGGCAGATGTGAGTCATGCCCGAGGAAGCTGGAGGAGGAAGCGCGGGGGGAGGACGGGAGGAAGGACGGAGGAAGGGGGGCGGGGGCGGGGATGTCAGCTGGAGCGACTTCAGCTCAGAGTCCCACGGAGCCGGCCAGGCCGGGTGGGGGCAGCCGGCGGCCGCGTCAAGGTCACCGTCCAGGGCCCCGGACGCCGGGGCCTGAGGCCGGCTGAGGGGAGCAGGTGAAGGGCCGCGCTCACCTCCGCTCGCAGGTGGAACAGACGTGGGGACCCGTGGGGGGCCGTGCGCAGGGCCGGGAAGCAGAGGGCTGGCGCGGTGAGGGCCGGGAAGGACAGTTCCCAGAGAGAGACAGCCCGACCCTGCGGGCAGAGCTGGGGCCTGAGGGAGGACGGGGGCGTCTCTGGCCTCCTGGGGACTGGCGCTGCCCAGTGCGGGCGGCCAGGGGAGCCCGTGTGGGAAGTGGGGAGGGGACTTGCACCCCCTCCTTCTCCGAGAGGGCAGAGCACCTCGGGGACCCCCCTTCCTCCCTCGGGGGCTCGCTCACATCCGCACCGGCGGCGGGAACGGGACCCGTTACGGGGGAGGACCGGGCCGCATAGGTGCCGAGCGACCTGCCCGCGGCCACACGGCTTGGAGAGAGCCGGGATCGGCGCAGGACGGCTCAGCCTGGGGCAGTGCTTTGAGGCCGCGCCGGTCAGCCTGGCCGGGGAGGGCCGCCCCCGGGGCCTGCGGTGTGGCCACGCTCCTCGGCCGCAGGGGGAAGACCCGTGGGGGCCCAGTGCCCTCCTGCCCTCCCGCCGGTCCCCCTCCAGGCTCGACGTGCTTCCCCCGGCCGGCAGTTCCGGCTGAAGGACGCGCCCCAACGCCACCCAGGGCCTTCCAGGAGCTGTCGGACCTCGGGGCGCAGAGGCGCAGGGAGCCCCACCCAGGGCAGGCGGCGTGGCCGAGCGAGCTGAGCTGAGGCCGCGCGGTGCGGGCGGGCGGGCGGCGGGCAGGGGCCGCGTCCCGCGGGGCTCACGGGCACCATGTGGGTTTGCGGTTCGTGAGGAAGTGATCGACCCGATGCGTGTTTTTAAAGAACGACCTTGGCCATCGTGCGGCGAAGGGACTGGAGGACAGAGGCTGGGAGTGGGGGCTGGGGGAGGCGATGCTGGGCCCGGGGCGGCCGCCGCTGGGGTGCAGGGAGGTGGGCGCGAGTGGGGGCTGCACGGAGCCAACGGGGCCGGTCTGGGCGGCAGCTGCAACGAGGGGGAGCCCCGGGGGAGCTGCCCGGAGGGACGGCCCGGCTGCCGGCCCGAGTGAGGGGCTGAGGGCTGGGCCCCCGAGGGGGCGACCTCGGAGGAACGAGGGACAGGCCTGGGTGGGGCCAGGGCTCGTGAGCTCCGTTCTGACCGCGAGAGCGGACTCCGCGTAGCCAGGGCGGCCCCAGGTCCTCACAGACTCCCAGGCAGGCCCGGCCTCCCCGCCCCCAGGCCCTCTGTGGTCCCTCCCAGGCCCCCAGCGTCCTTTCTGCCGCAGACCCGGCCGGGCAGCCAGGCGCTGGAGGATGGGACCGGGCCTTTGAGAAGGACCAGCCCCGCCCAGGCCCCTCCCCGCTGCTGGTGACAGGTGCGCCTCGGACCCCTCCCGTGATCCCCCGGGCCCCTGCCCCCGGGAGGCCCGTCCGTGGGTCCCGGGGCCCTTCGGGCCACGCCGACCTCACGAGCGCTCCGGACGGTCCGGATCTGTGCAAACGTCCGTCCCTTTTGTCTGCGGGTGCCCGGGTTTAGGTAAAAAGCGCGGGCCTTCCGGGGTCCCTGTGATGGCGGCTTCGCGCGGCCGCGGTGTGGCCAGACGCCTGGCTCCCGGCAGCCCAGGTGGACTTCCCAAGGTCAGGGCCCAGCGGGAGGCGGGGCTGGACCAGACAGGTGCCCCACCTGTGGCGGCCTCCGCCGGCGGGGCTGAGCCGGGAGCCCACGCGCGCGCCTCCTGCTGCGGGGACACAGACACGCGGGCCGGAGGCTGCGAGTGGAAAGTTTTCTGACCCCCAGGCCAAGCCTCCCCTCCTCCTTTTACGTTTCTTCCCCCGACAGGGAAAGGCTGCGCTGGAACCCGTCCCGGCAGCCACGTCCCGGGGACCGAGGTTTTCTATCGACCGGGAAACACGCGGCTCCTCGGGGCGGCGGCGCCGCGGGGGCGGGGGGAGCCAGCCGCGGGGCCTCAGCGCCCCCTGGGAGCCGGCGCCGGCGCTGCGCCCCTGGGTGGCTGAGGAGGAGGCTCCGGGGCCACCCTGCCCGGCAGGGGACGCGGACCCGACAGCGACCGGGCAAAGCCACGCCCAGCCCAGCCCCGACAGCTCCGGACAGGTCATTCCTCTCCCTGGCCTCTGGCTGGATCTGGGGGAAGCTCGTGCACACCCTGAGGGCCCCCCGAATCAGCCGTGTGACCTTGGGGTGCCGGGGGCCTCGCCGGGCGGATCACGCGCACGGCCGCCCGGTGGACGCGGCCAGGTCTGAGCCCGGCCCTCCTCCGGGTGGACCCAGGAGCAGCCAGCCAGGGCCCCTCGGGGTGGGACGAGGACCAGCGCGTGGCTGAGAGCCCAGGCCACAGGGCCAGACGGGCGTTCGGGCAGCAGCGGGCCCTGCCCCGCCCCCTCTCCCGTGCCGACGTGGGATGGTGACACGGTGCAGGGGGACCCGGGCCTCAGGCCGTGAGACCCTGGCCACCCTCTGAGCAAGCGTCCCCGGTGCCGAGACACCCTGCCCGCCACCTGCCACACACGCTTCTCCTCCCAGCTGCTGGCCCACCTGTGGGTCCAGGGCCGAGGCGCTGAGGGCCGGAGAGGAGGCAGGACCCAGAAGGGGCCCCAGGCCCGGCCCGGCGCGGGGCTGCAGTGCATGGGGCCCAGACGGCCGCCTGAGCCTCACGGGGGTCGGGAGGAGCAGGGGTGGGGAGCGCGGGTCGTACGGTGGCAGGCGGGGGCCACCCAGGGCAGGTGGGGACGGCGTGTGCTCCTCCCCGTCCCCGGTGCTCCTGCGAGAACGAGGCGCAGGCGGCCTGGCCACGGAGGGCCCGGGACACCGCGGAGTAGGGCCCCGCGAGCCGCGAGCCCCAGGGCCCCCGACACGCACGCTGCCCCTGCAGCCGGTGGCTGTTTCTCTACCCGTCAGGCAAGGGGCTTGAGAGGTTCGAGCAGCACGAGCCCTTCACGTCCCCCTAAAACAGCCTCTCAGTATAGCGAGCGGCTCGCGGGGCGACCACGCTCGCCCGTGTTTGCACGCGGGGTCAGCAGACAGGGACATGGTGGCTGGGCCGGGGAGGCGGAGGGGCTCCCAGCAGGCCCGAGACAGAGGGTGGGACCGGGAGCCAGCGGGGTCAGGACGCTGAGCCACGCGCCCAAGGCGTGGCCCGTCCCGGGTGTGCAGCCGGGCCCAGGCCTTCAGTGCCCAGAGAGAGCTGCGGGGCCGGCGGGGACACTGAGGCAGGAGCCGGGCACCTCGGGGAAGGCGGCTGGGAGAGGGGCCACCGCACCCTCCAGGCCGCAGCGGCCGCAGCCGTCGGTTCCGCCAGAACTCGCAGGGTCACAGCCGGCCGTCCCCCGGCAATCGGGGGCGTCACCCGCGGCGCCCCAGAGCCTGGACCGGCTGAGGCAGGGGCTCGTCGTCCTCCTTCCACAGAGCGAAGAGGCGCAGCTCGGGAGGCTGTGCGGCCGGCCCCGGTGACAGGCTCAGGGCGACAGAGCGGGCAAGGCCCGGCGTCTCCCGAGGAGGGCACGCTCATCCCGCCCCGACGCGCCACCCCATCGGAGGCAGGACGCCCGCGAGGGCCTGGACCACGGCGAGTCTGGGGGCCCCTGCCCTGGGGGCCGTGGCTTCGGGTCCTGCCCCGGCTGATGGGGGTCACGGCCAAGGCCTGAGCCCCCGTCGCCCGAGTCCCGCCGGCCTCTCGGGGTTGTCCCCACAGGGCGTCAAGCACAGTCTCGTTCCCAGAGAACGCAGGCGCCGCCCCGGGCCCCGCGAGGACCCGGCGACATCCGGGGCGGGCAGGGAAGGAGGAGCAGGCACCAGGGACACAGTCAGGGCCTCATCAACGTTTTGATTGCGGCAGCAGCAGCTCCCCCGGCGCCTGGGCCCGGACACACGCGCACACACATGCTTATACACACACGCGCGCACATGCACACACGCTTGCACATGTGCACACACGCACACACGCGCGCACACGCACACACGCGCGCACACGCACACGCGCGCACACACACACACACACATGCTCGCACACACACACGCGTACACGCACACATGCTCGCACACACGCACACACATGCTCGCACACACATGCTCGTACACACACGCGCACACACACGCACACGCACACGCAGACACACGCTCACGCACGCTCAATCCGGAGGAAGGACTGCGCCGCGAGGAGCACCGAAAGGAGCAAACAGGCTCATTCTGACGGCGCTAAAAATAGCCGCGTCGATACTCCCTTCTGTGGCGGGCGCCTCGGAGCAGCTTTTAAGGCACCTTCTCGGCTCTGGTCTTCGGAGCCGGCGGCGACAGGCGGCGTGGATTCCGGGTCCTGCCCCCCGGATAAGCTCCCGCCCCCCTAGGGTCTGGGGGGGCCTGGCTGGAAGGGGCCCCCCAAGCTCGCCTGTCCCTCCGTGCGGTGGAGACGGCGCCCCCTCCCCGTCGCCTCCCAGGGAACCCGGGACCTGGGGCGCACGCCTCCCACCGGGCGGATCGGACACCGAGGCCCGGAGGGAATCAAGGACTGCGCACGGTCGCGAGGGCCTGGGGTGTCCGCGCCTGGGCCAGGTCGCTGGGGGACGGTGACAGCGGGAGCAGCACGGGCCCGCCCCCGGCCCGGCGTGGGGCAGACGCGGGTCCAGGTATCGTTCCGTGTGTCCGGACGAGAGCCGAGGCCCCTGGGGGCTGCGGACTGGCCCGGGCCCGGGAACGGAGCAGCGGTCCCCCCGCCGCCGGGGCTCTTCGAGGGGGGTGCAGAGGGTGCGCAGGGGCGCGGGGCCTGCCTGGTGCCCACGCCTGCTCGAGGTCCCGCGTCTGACAGCGTCCCCGTCCCCTCTCCACCCGCCCCCCCCAGCACTGTCCCCGGCGCGTCTGCGCGAGGACCCCAGCACCTCCCCGCTCCTGCGGCTTCTGGCCGGTCCGCGGTCCACCCTGGGGTGCGGCCCTGCGCCCTCTGAGCTCAGCTGGCCGCTAGCCACAGCCGGGCCCTGTGCCGGGGTCTTCCTCGTCTCCCCCGGGAGGCCGACTGCCTGGGGCCTCTCTCCAGCCCCCTTGATGCGGGAGGGACCCCGGCATCCCCGTCACCTCGCCGGGGCCCTGCACACGCCCCTCTCACCAGTCACGCAGCCGAGCACGGTGCCCGCACCAGGGAGCCCTTGCCCCGCCCCGCGCTGGTGGCTTGGAACGCGGGGGCTCCCTTCGTGCTGCCCCCAGCAGTGCCACCTCCCTGTGGCCCCCCCGCCCGAAGGCCCCGGGCTCGCCCCCCACCAGGGCACTAGCCCTTCCCTGGACTTGCGGTGACTCCCTTGTCACCAGCATCATCACTGTCGTCATCAGCACCACCAGCACCGCCAGCGTCATCGTCTCCATCGCCGTCACCCTCATCATCGTCATCCTCATCGTCATCGCCACCATCATCACTGTCCCCACCACCATCGCCGTCGTGCCCGCCCCGGTCGCCGCTTCCTGACCGGACTTTCAGGCCCCTCGCAGGCAGGGAACAGAGCACGCGCCGCCGTGGTGTCCCTGGACACAGGGCCCGGCACACGGTGGACGCCCGTCCACTCCCTGTGGACGACCAGGCAGACGGGAGGACGGGCGCGCGGACAGAGGCCTGGGGGCAGCGCGCGGGTGAGCGCGCGCCCGTGATGGGGGCGGGTGGACGGCGGCTGATGCCTCCCACTCCGGCCCCTGCAGACGCTGGGCCGCGTGGCGACAGGGACCGCGCGTGCCTCCCGGAGCCAGGGCGTTGAAGTCCCGAAGGCTGCGCCGCCAATATCCGGCCGAGACTATCTCTGGAGCCATCGGCAGCGGGCGGCCTCCCCTCGCCCGGCACTCGCCCTGCTGGGCGGGGGCGCCTCCCTCCCGAGCCTCCCGCGTGCTGCCTGGCGGTTCCGGTCCCCTGCGGTCCCGGGGGGGAGGGGGCCAGGACAGGCGGCCGGGAGCAGCGAGGGTGCCCACCCCCGCCCCACCCCGCCCCGCCGCCCTGCCCGCCCCGCGCACACCCGCAGCTGCTGGGGCTCGTCCGCTCCCGGCCTTGGCCGCCGCGAAGTGTCGCCGCGATTAGACCTGGTGAGGAAACAGCCGGAGCCTGCGGGGGCCCTGGAAGGGTCTCGGGGTCCGCAGGGGCCGCAGGCCCCAGCGACACGCACGGCTCAGGAGAATCTGGTTTTGTGATTTCCCGGCTCACAGCCGCCCGAGCCCCACCTTCCCGACCCCTGAGAGCCGGGCTCCTCACCGCGAAGCGCGAGGCTGGCCCGGCCTTGGTGGCGACCAAATGAAATCACGTGTGCACCTGGGCAAGGAGCGCGTGTGGCTCCGCCTTGTGCGAAAACGGTTCGCATCGCCGAGCCGCCGCTCCGCCCTGTGCCCCCCGGACTGCGAAGCCGGGGTCCCCCGCCCGCCCGGGCCTGGCTGACCCGGAGCCCAGCTCCTCTGATGCCCCCAGAATCCCCCACGGCCCCGGGTTCCCTCGGGCTCCCCGTCTGGACGTGGGTGACAGCGCTGGCCCCCGGCTGGGGTGCGTCCAGGCCGAGGGGCCGAGGCGCCCGCCGGTGCGCACGTCTGTCCTCCTGGGTAGACGGGGCCCCTGGGGGAGGGGCTGAGCCAGGACCAACCCCCCCGGAGGCCGGAGCTCGTGGGGCGCAGGGCGAGGGGGACCTGGGCAGCGGCTGGGGCGGGGGGCAGCTCTGGGAGAGGTGAAAGCAGGACAGGGGACCCCAGGGGCACCGCCCGGCATGCGTGTCCCGCATGTCCGTGTGCGTCCGCACGTGTGCACGTCAGCCGAGGCGGCTCCCAACGCCACCTCCACCTGAGCCACAGCCACTCCCCTCGGCCACAGCCACGGGTGGGGCCACCCCAGGGAGCCTTTGTCCACCACCGCCTTCGCGGGCAGCCTCCTGGACGTTCTCCGCCAGGACCACCGGCACGGCCCTGCGCACGCCAGAGACACCACCCATTCCCCCCACCCCCCACCCCGCCACACGCCCCCTCCCGCAGGCCGCAGGCCACGCCCGCCACGGAGCGCCCTGCCCCAGCACCCAGCACGCCCCCCCCCGCCTCTGGTCACGCGCTGCGCAGTGAGCGACAGGCCCAGGCGTCCTCCGCTGTCTGCCCCCAGGCGTAGCACATAGTAGGTGCTCAGAGAAGGAAGGAAGGAGGGAGGAGGGAGGAGGGAGGAAGGAGGAGGGAGGAGGGAGGAGGAAGGAGGAAGGAAGGAGGGAGGAGGGAGGAGGAAGGAGGGAGGGAGGAGGAGGGAGGAGGGAGGAAGGAGGAGGGAGGGAGGAGGGAGGAAGGAGGAGGGAGGAAGGAGGGAGGAGGAAGGAAGGAGGAAGGAGGGAGGAGGGAGGAGGAAGGAGGGAGGAGGGAGGAGGGAGGAAGGAGGGAGGAGGGAGGGCCGGAGGGAGGCAGGGGGACGGCGCTTGGCTTTCGCCGCCGACAGCTGTTCCCGGCCCCTGAGTCACAGAGCGCGTGTGGCCGTGGGCGGGGGCCGGGGGCTGAGCCGTCCGCATGCCAAACTGGCAGGGCTCCGCGCTCGCCGCCCGCACTGCGCCCGCCGCCGCCGCTGAAAATGTCAACTTCTTATCTCGCCAGAATTTTTCCTGACTTGGAGGGTTCCATAAAGCAGCTGAGTAACACTCAAGATCCTAACGCAGCTCCGGCCCGGCGGCTCCCGCGGGCGCGCGCAGCCGGCCGCCTTCCCGAGGCGACCGTCTTCATTGCACACCCGGCCAGACAGCCCCCGGGGAGGCAGGACCCCGCGGCCGCCGGGCTCTGAGAAGCGAGGCGAGCGAGGCCAGGAAAGGGGCCGGTGGCCCCGTGACGGGCGAGCCCCCCACGCCACCTCCCGGCGCCCCCTCTCCCGGCTCGGCCCTCGCGGGTGGACACTGCCCTGCGGGCCTGGGCCCTGCACAGGGCGGCCCGGCAGGGAAGGTGGGGGCTGTGCAGGCCGAGCACTCGGTCACGCTCAGTGACCCCCACACCCGCACCGAGCTCGGCCGTACGGTGGAAGGTGATGCCCTCTGACCTCTGGCCCGCGAGCCGGTGAGGCGATGGGGTCCCAGGGGCCGGTGTGGCCCCCCTCGCCACTCCGCCCCGCGCCCCGGGCCTCCGGACCCGGCGCGTTCGGCTGTGGCCTCCTCCGCTGGGTCGACCACGTCCTCTCTCGAGGCCTGCACACCGGCTCCTGGGGGAACGGGAACCAGCCGGCCTGGCGTCCTCCCTCCACGGCCTGCCCGGTGGCAAAGGGATCCACCCCCACTGGTTCTGCCGCTGGGGACCGGGGCCAGGCTGGGTCAGGGAGGGCCCCGCTTCTGGGGTGGGCCGCGGGGGAGACTCCGTCCCCGGCAGGACCCCCGGGAGGCAGGCCCCACCCACGTCTTTATCTGGAAAGGGGGCCACTAGGCCTTGTCCTGCGTGTCCCCAAGGCCGCTTTGCTGTCGATGGGTAACGGAGTTTAAAATCCGTGAGGACGGCAGGGGGGCCTCAGAGGTGCGGACGTCCGCTGGAGGAGAGGGCAGCACCGTCCGCCTCGGCCAGGGGCCGTGGGCCGTGCCCCTGACCTGGGGGGTGCTGCTGAGGGCCGGGCCGGGCCAGTGCGCGAAGGCCGGGAGGCCGGGCCCCGAGGCGGGGTGGGGGGCGGGGTGGGGGAGCACCCTGAGTCTGGGGTCAGCCCCGAAGGAGCTGAGCTGGGCGATGGGTGCGGAATGGAGCCGGGAGACCCCGGGGGAGCTTGAAGGGCCCGGGGTGATGAGGGGCGCCCGTGGCCGCAGCCGGCCCATCTGGAGACGAGCGCACGCGTGAGCGGGAAGAAACACGCTCGCTCGGGTGTCATCGGAAGCCAGCGCCGGGGACCCCGCCCTGAGCCTGGATAGAAAGGCATCTGTCCCCTCCCCCACCCCACGCTCCCCTCGGCCGCGCCGCTGAGTGATGTGACCGGCGATCGCAGGGTCACAGTCGTGCACGTCGGCTCCCGCGGCGTGACGGGGCCGTAATCCTGACAAATGGGCCACTCTGGGCCTCCTGATGGCAGCCGGATCGCAGCCCCCACTCCCCCACCGCAGGCCGCGCTCTGCCCTCCCCCAGCGCCCGCCCTCCCTGGGGTCAGCTCGCTCCTGCACCCGAGGGTGCCCTGACCTGCTCTGCCGGCCGCGGGGTCCGCGAAGGGGTCCATGAGGGCCACGCAGGCCAGCGAGGACGCAGGCAGGCCAGTCCCTACGGGCGTTCCCCGTGGGCAAAGCCCGTGCACGAACCGCCCCTCGTCTGGTCCGGACCGTTAGCGCCGGCGGCCGGGGGTCGGCGAGCCCGGCGGTGCTGGGTGGCGACAGGGACACCGAGGTCTGCGAGGAGCAGTGCCCCGCGGGGCAGGAGGCAGTGACGAGGGCCCTCCTGCCCCTCAGGCCGCCTGCCCAGCGCCCGCCTCGCCGTGGTGCGCGGGACGCTCTCCGGGGCCTCGCGGGACGGGCTGGGGAGCTCGGGCCGGGAGAAGCAGGCCGGGGGCCCTCGACCCCCGTGGCACGGCGGTGCTGGGGGCATCGAGGACGTCCTCCGTGCCTCGGAGACCGGCCGCACGTGCGATCCCACGCGCAGCGGAGGGGAGCGGAAAGCCCGTGTGGCCACCGCGCGGGGTTCCGCCCGTCCGGGTCCCCAGCCAGCCCCCTGAGGAGCACTGCTCGGCCCTGTGCTCTGGACAGTGTGGGAGTCCGGTCCCCAGGCTCTCAGTGTCCCCTCCAGGTCTCCTGCGAGCTCTGTCCAGGGCGCCGAGGGGGGTGGGGCGCTGCTCCCGGACACCTGGCCGGCCCTGCCTCCCCCTCCAGGCCAGGGGAAGGGACTCTGCGCCCACAGGGACAGGGACGCGCCATGGCTGGTCCTAACCCCAGAAGTGGTGCCAGGCGGGTGGGGCTCTCCAACCCCGTGGGGACAGACAGCCGAGGCCCCCCTCCGCGTCAGAGACCCCTGGACTTGAGTACGGGCTGCGCCGCCGGCAGGGCAGACAGCCCCTCGAAGCTCGGCGTCCCTGTCCGTGAACGGGGTGACGCGATGCCCGCGTCTGGGAGGACGAGGCAGGACGGCTGCGCGGCCGACAAGGCTCACGCAGGGCCTGGCCCAAGACCCCAGCTCCTCTCTTGAGCCTCCCGGGCCCCTCTCCTGTCAGGGGAGATAAGGGAGACGTTGTTCCAAAATACCTCCCCCGGAGCGGGCCGCGTGGGTGGCTGGCGGCTCCCTCGTCTGCATTTAAGGTGGGCGCTGATCCAGGGGCTCGGGAGGCCTGCCTGGGAGGGGCGTTCAGAGGGGGCCCCTCCACCTCGGCCCTGAACTCAGGCCCCCTGGGGTGCGGCGGGGAGCAGACAGGCCCCCCGAAGCCGAAACCTCGCCCCGACCCGAGTGAAGCAGGGCCCGCGTGGCTTGACGCGACACCGAGGGCGGGGAGCCGCGGCGAGGGCCCGTCAGAGAGGAGAGTCGTCCGTGGAGTGAGGGGCGGCGGCTCCTCCGGGGACCCGTCAGCGCGCCCGCCCTCTGTGCCGAGGCAGGAGGCCCCCGCGCACCCGCTGCGCGCCTGCCCTGTGGCGGGGCGATCGTGGGGCGCGGGCGGGGCGGGCCCGGGGAGAGCACCCCGAGGAGGCCACACTTGACCTGGAGCTCCAGGGGCCAGGAAAGTGGAGAGGCCGGGGCAGGGGAGGTCACGAGGGAGGGCCCAGGTCCTGGGCACAGGCGGGGGGCGGGCACGGGGCTGACTGGGGACCCCGAGCACCTCCAGCTCCCCGAGCTCCCGCCCAAGCACCCAGAAGCCCAGGTTCAGCCCCTCCCCCACCACGCCACGGGCCAAGGGGGTCCCTGGCCGGGTCCGGTGCCCGGCAGCCCCCCCTCCCCCGCTGCCTGGGAAGATGCCGAGAGGCAGGCTCCACTCCGCTTGGGCAGCTGGACGTGGCCGAGGGGGCCCGGGCCTGGGGCCTGCCCCGGGGAGGGGCGAGGAGTCCCCAGCCTCGGGGTGGGCGCGCTCGCTAGGAGGGGAAATCTCATCAGAGGCCGGGAGGAATGAACTCCCCTACACGGTGTCACTTCGCAGCCTCCCCCGGGGGGAAGAGCAATTGCTGGAGCTGGAGCCGGGCTCCGGCTATAAATAGAAGCGCTCGCAGGGCTGGGAGGCCCCCGCCCCGGCCACCCCCTCGCTCCGGGGTGGGAAGTGTCAGCGTCCTTTCTTGTGTCACCCCGAGGGTCTTCAGAGCGGCTCCGAGGGGGCGAGGCCTGTGGCACGGTGCCCACGGGTCCCTGCCAGGCCTCCGGGGACCCCGGCGCGGAGCCCCACAGGAGGGTCCCCTCCCTCCCGCCCCTCGCTGCCTCTGCCTCCCACAGGCGTCTATCGAGTTCCTGGGACACGCCAGGCAGTGAGACGGGAGAGGGGGTGAGGGGACAGATGGGGGGGAGACAATGCCTGCCCCGGCCCAGATCCTTGCAGAGGGCGCATGGCGCACCGACCTCGCCCGCGGGCAGCGCTGGGGGCGGGAGGAGCACCGAGGGGGGAGGTCGGGAGCCCGAGCGCCAGGCCTTCCCGGGGGAGCCAGGCAAGCGTCTCCCGTGGCAGGCGGCCACGTCGGGCAGGTGCCCCGGTGGAGGAGCAGAGAGGGGAGCCCCCCTTGTCACCGCAGCCCGAAGAGGGAGGACCGGGGTGGGTAGAGGCTCTCGGAGGCCCTCGTTGTCCCTCCCAGGAGAGCCGGAGGGGCTCAGAGCCGGCAGGGGGACCGTGGTGGGTGCTGGGGTAGGACGGACAGGAGGGTGCGAGCGCCTCCCCTGGGCCCTGGGAGGCTCCGCTCCAGGACCCCCCAGCGCCTGGGCTCCGAGCCACGGCCCCTCCGCGTCCGCTGGTCTTGTTCGAGGTCCTGCCTGCCCCCTCCCTCGGTCTGAGACCCAGGGGCGAGTGCCTGAGCCCAGATCCCTCCCCCCCACACACACCAGAATCTTCTGTGGCGAAGACGTCGTTCAGAATAAGTGGGCCATCGGATGGGCGAGGCGTCGGGACGGCTCAGGAACAGCCTCACACTCCAGCTGCTGGGGTGGGAAAACCAGAAACAGCCCGAGTCCCGCCTGGAAATTCACTTTCTGCAGAAAACGCTTCTGCGGCCGGTTCCTTGCTGTTTCCTGGTCCGAGCGGCGCCTCGCCCAGCCTCGGGGTGCGGGCCCGGCCCCGCGTCGCACACGCACCTGGCACGCTCGGCAGGGCCTGGGCCGGGGCCAGGGGCTCCTCCCGGTCACATGTCCCTGGTTTCCGAGCTCCGAGGGCGACACCGAGAGCAGCTCTCCCCACCCCCAGCAACCCCTGAGGGGTGACACAGCCCCAGGAGGCTGCTTCGGCTCCAGCCATCACATGTGAATTCCAGGATGTGTCTCCAGCCCTGCAGGGAACTTATTGCGGGGTTCGGGCTCCCAGAAGGAGCCCGCGGCGCAGAGGGGCTGAGTGAGATTCAGGAAGAGGGGGAAATGCTGCCAGTGGGGGCTGGGGGGCTTCCTGGAGGAGGCGAGGCGAGGCTCTCTGGCCTGCCGAAGAGGAGGGGGACGCGAAGTCCTGATCCAGATCCTGGCTTCCTCGGAGACCACGCGACTCCCCGAGCTCGGGCGGGGGGCCGGGGGTGAGGGGCTAAACGCGCTGCCAGCTCGTTTGGGGGGCGAGACGCAGAGGAGGGCATTAAAGTGGCTTACGAGCTGAAACCAGGCGTTCGAGCACAAACACGCCGAGGCCGTGATCGATCTGACCGGGTAAACGGCTTTTATAATCGGTGAGTTTTTCGTTAAATTGTAAAGGCGCCGACGGATGCGGCCGGAGCCGCGGGCGTGCGGAGGCCGCCGTGCCTTCCCCGGTGCGGGCCTCCCCGCCGCCCTGCCGGCCTAGGCCCCGGTTCGCGAAACGCGTTCCTGACGGTCAGGGGTCAGCATGGGACCAGGGTCAGGGGTCAGCATGGGACCAGGGTCAGCGGTCAGCATGGGACCAGGGTCAGGGGTCAGCATGGGACCAGGGTCAGCGGTCAGCGTGGGACCAGGGTCAGGGGTCAGCGTGGGACCAGGGTCAGAGGTCACATGGGACCAGGGTCAGCGGTCAGCGTGGGACCCGGCCAGGGCTACCTTCCTTACAGCCACCCCCTTGTTCCTTCCAGGGCACCTGAAGGTCCTGAAGGTCGGGTGTCGCTGGAGGTGGGGCCCCCCGTCCCGCGCGGCTCAGCGTGGTCGGCCAGCCCTGGGCTGGGCCAGGGCCGAGCTGTGTGCGGTGACGGCCCCGTCGCCTGCCTGAGCCCGGCTCCTCCGGGCCTGACCCGAGCCTGTGGCTCGCGGGAGGTTCTCCCCGCGGGGAAAAGCCCCGAGGCCCCGCAGAGCCCCCGTGCTCTGTGACTGGCACGGGCTGGCGACAGACGGGCCAAGCGACGTGTCTGCCGGGAGCAGCCCCCGCCCAGGTGGGAGGGAGACGTTCGCCGCTCCGGCCAGACGAGCCTCCTCTTGAGGTAGACACGGCCCTCGCCCTCCCGCGCCTCCCCCCGTGCAGGCAGGCGGGGGCCTCAGGGCGGCAGGCCTCGCGCTGACGGTGACAGCCACGGTCACCAGATGCCCGGGGCTCAGGACCCAGCCCAAGGAGGTCACCTGCAGAGGGCCGGGGCTTGGGCCCTGGGGACGCGGCCGAGCCAGGCCGTGGCCAGGTCGGCCCCGAGGGGCTCCTGCTGACACCCCTTCCCGGCACCCCCGGCTCGTACGGGGCCACAGGCCCTGCCGTCAGGGCGATGGGCTGCCCTTTCCCGGGCCCCGCTCTGGGTAGGGGTTGGGCTGGCCTCTGAGACCTCCTCCAGGACACGTTTGGGAGGACAGGCTCGGCGCCTGGTGGAAGCCCCCGTGTTCTCTGCAGATGCCACCGGTCCGGTCGGTCATCTGCCCCGGGCCCTTTGTCGCCTCCACGCGAAGCCAGCGCGGCCACGGTGGGAGGTCAGGCCCAGGGCCTCTGGGGTGCAGCGGGAAGGACACCAGGGCCCCGTCCTGCCCCCCAGGCCCGCAGTTGGGTGAAAGTGGCTGGCACGTGCCCCAGGGCAGAGACCCGGGGAGACGAGACGCTCCTGCCAGGGGACCAGGAAGACTTCCTGGAGGAGGCGGGCCAGCCAGGCCTTAGGGGCGGAGTGTGAGGAGACGGGCTCACGGAGCCTGCCGGGTGAGGGTCTCAGGCCACCTGGTCTGGACGTGGCCCCCAGCGAGCAAAGCCCCCGAAGGTTTGAGTTGTGGAGTCCTTGTCCCGGGACAGAACCCCGGGGTGCGGACAGGGGGGCAGGGGGGCTGAGGCAGAGGAGCAGTGGGGCTCGGAGACCCGGTGACTAAGAAGCAAAGTGGCAGGTGGGGAAGGGCCAACCCCCACCTCTCTGCGGAAGCAGCGAGGACCCTGTCGGGGTTTGGGGTTCATCCTGGGCCGGGCAGGGCTCCGGGGAGGCACGCGGCACCTCTGTCTCGGCTGCAGGGCCGGCTGGGGCTCTGCGGGGTGCCTTCCTGCAGGTGACGACCCCCTGGGGCCGCTGCCAGGTGTCACTCGGTGGGGCCGCCGCGAGCTGATGGCTGCGGCTGGCGCGCTGTGTGCACAGGATCGATGCGCGGGACAGCTTTCTCCGCGGCCGGGGAGGAGGCGAAGCCACGGACGTTCCTGCCACCCTCGGGCCCTGCCCCGCTGAGATCGCCCACCCCCCGCCGTGAAGGGAAGTCGGAGGCCGGCGAGGTGCCCCAGCCGCCCCGGCCCTGGGCACCGGCAGTGCCGCCCCCATCGCCCCCGCCAGCCCGGGGCCCCGCGTCCGTCCTCCGTCGTCTGCCACGCTGGCTGCAGGAGTGATGGCTCTGTCCACGCACGTCCGTGGCCCACGGCACCAGGGTGGCGCCCGCTCCCGCCCGCTCCTCATCACCGGCCTCCCCCTCCCCCGTCCCCGCCCGCCGCCTGGAACCTGCAGCCTCCTCCCCGGGGACACCGTCTCCTCCCGCCACCTCCCCTCCCGGACCGGACCGACCGCTGGACCCCTCGCATGGCCCGTGGCCCAGGCGTGCCCAGAGCGCGCCCGCCCGCTGCCCTTCACGTCCGAGCTTGTCACCGCCTCGCCTGCCCTGGGGCCCATCTACGATCATGACATTCACAGACGTCCCGAGTGTCGGCCCCAGGCCACGCCGGAGGAGAGGACACACCCGGGAGCTCTCGGAGGGTGGGCAGGGACATGGGGTGCGGTAGGGCTGGGGCAGGTGCTGGGGGAACGTGGGGGGTCCCCAGACTCAGACCAGGAGTCAGGAGAGTCCCCTGGGGACCGGGATGCGGAAAGGACGCAGGGAAACAGGAGGAGCCTGCTCTGTGGGGCCCTGTGCAGGCCAGCGGGCGACGCCCCGCACCTTCCCGTCTGAGCCGGTGGTCTTGGGGTGCCGCCTGAAGGGCAGGGCTGGCGTGGGCCCTCGGGACACGTGCAAGGTGCGGGGCGGACGCAGTTCCCCCCACCTCTGTTCTGAGCGCCGTTCCGCGGTCCGGCGTGGCTGGTTTGTCACCCCAGAGGGTGAAAGCTTCGAGGCGAGAGTCCGCGGAGCCCGGGGATGGGACACCCCGCCGCCGCCAGGCCTCGTAGGGTGGGGGCCGGGCCGAGGCCGCGCCGCCGTGGCCTCCTGCCGTGTGGCTGTGTTGGAACCGGAGCAGATAACGCCAACGGACACGTGTTCGGGGAGCGACGGGCGCCCGGGGTGGGGCCCGGCCACGCCCCCGCCCACACCGTGGCCCCCAGGACCCCACCTGAACTGGCCTTGCACGGGCAGGAGCCCTTCGCTGGCCGGTCCTCGCTCAGGCCCCTGGCCTCAGTTTCCCCAGCTGCAGAGTGGGGGTCTGCACCGCGGGGGCCTCTGCGTGTGCGGGGGCGGGCGGGGGGCAGCAGCTGCGTCCGAGAGCCGCCAGCGCGCACCCCGAAGCAGCTCCTCCGAGAAGGGACGAGCCAGCCCGCCCCACGGGAAGGCGGCCGAGCCCCGGCCCAGGAGCTCCGCACAGGCGGGGAGGGAGGGGCCCCGCGGCTCCGGCCTGGGCAGCCGGGCCCCGCCTGCCGAGGGGCCCAGGGACCGACCTCCGGCTCCGGCTGGCACCGGCTCTGTTTGCCCAACAGAGAGTCTGTCAGACACATTCCCCGCGGTTCCAGCCCCGTCACAGGCAGATCCGTCCGACTTCCCATCTCCACTCTGGCTCGGGGGAGCGCATGTAATTTCTAATTTAAAATTTGAAAAAAACCATCATCCTCATCAAAATGCACTCAGCTCAGATGGTGTTTGGGAAATTAGCTCTGCCACTCGCACACGCGCCGGCACCCGGCCCAGCCGCCGGGCCGGGCTCCCGCAGCCGCGGGCCGGGCTGCCACGCGGGCGGGGGCGGGGGCTGGCGGGGCGGGGGCGGCGGGACAGCTCCTCGGGCGGGCGGGAGGGCTCGGAGGCCGAGGCCGAGGCCCAGCGCAGCGAGGAGCTGCGAGCGAGGCCCGTCCGCAGCTGCTGGGCGTCCGCGCCGAGGCCAGCAGACGTCAGGCCCGGGGGACGCGGTTTCTGGTTTTTCTCCACAAGGGGACCCCTTCGCCCCCACATCAGGGAGGACCGCGCCCTGCGGGGCTCGGGTGCTGAGACACAGGGAGGACGAGCCGAGGTGCCCCCCGCGGGCGAGAGCACATCGGGATGAGCCGGGGCCCAGGGGGGCCGCGTGGCCTCGGGGGCATCGGAGAATGGACCGAAGCTGAGCGCTTGGCGGGGCCCGGTTAACGGGTCAGCTCGGCGCTGGAGGCGATGGGAATGCCTCGGCGGAAGTGAATCCAGGGGAAGGGAGCCTGAATCAAACGCACGGACCCAACAGGGTGGAATCGAGGGGAAATCGGCCCGATTTGACCCAAACCGAGGAGTCCAAGTGGAAATTGAAAGGAGCCGAGTCGCCGCGGGGAGGGGGCTGAGCCGCTGGGGCGTCTGCGGGGTCGCTCTCCCCTCTGTGCTGCCGCTCGGCCACCCCAGGACGGGACCGCTCAGCCTCAGGGACTCCATGACTCCCGGGGCCCCCACCCCTGAGCCGCCCTTCCCTGGCTGAGGCCTTGGCCTCCGTCGAAGCGCGGGGAACCCCACCTTCCACGGGGCGACGGCTCAACAGAGCTTCATGTTCCGCGAAGGAACTGCCCCACGGAGGCGGCCGTGACCCCTCCTTACGACGACGACGAGGACGAGGACGAGGACGGCGGATCACAATGCCACTGCACCCCACCCCCGTGTTCTAGGTGGAACGTGCTTCGCTGAGAACATCAGAAAACTCTAGGAAAACGGGAAGAACAAGGAAACCCGTAAGTCGTGCCGCTCCTGACACCCACTTTTACACCCGGGGCCTGCGCCCGGGTGTCCGGCGCGCACGAGCTTCGAGCACGTTTTCCACCGTCGAACAACCCCTTCTCCCTTAAAAAAGTCCGAGCCGCGCACCGTGTGCATCACCACGTCCCGCAGACATTTCTATAAGCTCTTTATCGAGCAGCGAAATTAAGCCTTTGTCTGTCATATTTGCTGCAAATATGTTTCTCAGGCCACGTTTCTCTTTTTTTTTTTTTTTGCCTTTTTATTTGGGGTTTAATTCTGACATGCAGGAGATTTCCATTTTTATGCAGTCAAATCTGTCCATGTTTTCTCTCCCGATTCCTTGTATTAGTTCTAAACTTAGGAAATCTCCCTCTCCTGAGGCATGATGAATATTAAATTCTACTTAATTCTCACTTTCGAGCGCTGATTTTTTTTTTAAATATACTTAATGCTAATCCTGGAGGAATTTGGGTCTGTGAGTGGGTGGGTGCGGGTGGTCCAGGTGGGGCTGAGCCCCCGGCCCCGACCTCCCGGTCCCACCGCCGCTGAGCCCACCCCCGGATGCCCGGCCCTGCCGGACCCGGGCCGCGGCCCGCTCCCTGCCCCCGTCTCCACGGCCAGCGGCGGGAACGAGCCCACCCATGGCCTGGAAAATCGCTTCCTGAGGAACAGACGAGCTGAAATTCTTGAAATGCTCCAAAGTGGGCCCAAGAGGAAATGACCTCAAAAGCGGACGGCCAGGAGCTGCAGATCAGGCCACCCCATCTGTGGTCCCGCTCTGGGTCCCCCACCTGCGCGCCACCCATCACGCCTCCTGCAAAGTTCAAGGCCGGGACTGGGTGGCCGAGGGGCCGCGCTCTGCCGGCCCCAAGGGCTCTGTTCAGAGGGTGGTGGGCTCAGCTGCCCGCACCCTGCGCCCGCCCTCCCGGCGCAGCCCACGCGGGGCCCGAGCCCACGCGGGACGAAAGCCAAACGGAGCAGCACTGAAGGCTGCGGGGGGAGCGGGGGGCGCAGAGGGAGCAGTGGGAGTGAGCGCTGGACTGGGAAGGGGAGCAGGGGGACCCCGAGGGCCCCCCCCAGTGAGAGGCGGCTGGGCGCGGGGCGGGGAGCGGGATCGGAGAGTGAGCCCGGCTCCTGGGTCCGGATTGCGGTCCTGGCCCGGGGGGCTCTGCGAGGCCCGCGGATCTGGGCGCTGACGGCGGAGGGGGCGGGCCGCGCCTCGCGTGGCGTTTGGGCTCCCGCAGGCTCATGGGCGTCCAAGACGCTCGCCAGGTGCCGAGGGAGAACTGAGCCTATTAATTTCCCGCTTCATCACGCAGGACACGCGGTGATCGGCCCCGGGCGGGGCTCTAACTCACCCGCCGTGCTGGGAGCGGGTGCCAGGAGCTGCGGCCTCCAGGCCCGGCTGCGGGAGGCCCTGCCAGCCCCGCGGCCGCGCAGTTCCAGGAATGAAGAAGGCATTTCCGAGAGCTCCGCCCCGTGTCACCTCTGGGAGCGCGGAGCTCGCCCTTGCTGCATCTACCGCGGCGCGGGTGGGGCCTGGAGCCGGGTGCTGTGGGGGCAGGGCGGGGTCTGGGGCGGGCGGCCCACCTCCCTGCACCTCCACCGTCAGCCTCGTGGTCGTGACGAGGGGTGACAGCGGACGACGGGGACAGCGCCTGGGCCCCGGGGACCATCCGAACGCTGCTGACTGGCAGCGGGACCGCCCCTGCCCCGTCACCTGAGCCTGAGGCGGGTGTCAGGGTGCGGCAGGCCTGGCAGATGGGTCCCCGCCCATCCAGCCCCCGGGCTTTCCCACGGTGGACCCCCACCTGGGCTGTACCGAGACATCATCCGTCACCCCGGGCTGAGAGGAAGGGCGACCCCGTGCCGGGAAGCCTGCCCAGGGCACGGCGCCCGCTCGGCTGGCCGTGCAGTTAGTCCTTCCTCGTGTCGCCTGCTCAGGAGGCCCGGCCCCGGGGCCTCCGGGTTTCCTCCGTCACCCTGTGCTACGTACGGGCTTGCTCTCTGGTGTCCCTCTCTCCTGTGGGGTCTGAGGACAGAGCCTCACTCACCGCTGCGTTCCCAGCACCGGGCACACAGTAGGTGCTCTGCAAGCACTGCCGGACGAACGGGTGGACGGTGGCGAGTCCACAGGGCTGCTGCGGGTTTGAAGGGCAGCCCCGGAGGAAGATCCCAGCCACGTTACGGGTGCGCGAAAGCGCTCGCTCCTGCCTGCCTCTGTGGCGAGCGGGACGCCCGCCACCCCCCGAAGGGGGCTTAGAGAAGGGCGTTTGGAGGACGAGGACTCCGGGGAGCCCAGGGCAGCTGCTGTGGGGCGCCGGGGGGGCGGGTGAGATGTGACAGCAGCGAGACCTCGCCTTCCCTCCCCGAGCTCCCAGCCCGGCTTCGTCAGATGCCCCTGCGCATACGGAACCTGCGTCTCCGAGCTGGGGTCGGACCGAGACCAAAACCCGCGTCCCCAGCCCGGCGAGGGGACACGTGCGATGGGCAGCCCTGGCTCGTCCCCACCACGACGGGGCCGCCATCGAGTGCCCTGTCACCTGAGTCTCACGGGGACAGCAGCCAGGGATGTGGGAACGAGACCACCAGCATCTGTGACAGGTGCTGCCGCCGAAGGGGCCGGTGCCGAGGTCCAGGGGAGCAGGAGGCTGCGTGAGGGCGACGGTGGCTTTTAAGCTGAGACCCGAGAGGACAGGACAGCGGCGTGGGAAGGCCCGGGGGAGACCAGCAGGTGCGAGGTCCCGAGGCCACGGACAGTCATGGCCGGCGACACGAGGCCCTCGGGGCGGACACCCTGCCGGACTGCCTCGCCCCAGTTAGCTCCCCCCGCCGGCTGCCGCGGCCCCCGGGCCCACCCACCGCTCCTCACAGGCTGGCCGGGGCTTCCGCGCCAAGTCTCCACCCGGCCGTGCCCCTCCTGCCGGACCAGCAGACGCCGCGGACGAGCCGGGGGCATCCTGCGCGTCAGGGAGCGAGGCCATGCTCGGCGCCCGCGTAAGGATGGGCGAGTCAGAGACACGGACGCCAGCGGCCGCGCTGACACAGCCCGAGCAACGGAGCAGACACCGGCATCGTGGATTACGCCCCGAACAGCCCGCGTCTGCGCTGACACGCGTGCACGGCCGGACAGACAGGTAAACAGATGAGACCGGACCCAGCTCCGACGCCGAACGACGCCCAGTAATCGCCGCGGACTCGCCTCGAGGAGGGGGCAGAGCCCCATCGTGGGGACGCGGGCTGCACGCAGCGACCCCTTCCACGCACACCAGCCAGGCCAGAGAGCGGGTGGAGAGGTCGTCGCGGGACCTCGGCCCGGTGACCGAGGTCCACACCGACAGCCGCGTCGGCTGCGCGTGGCCTGGATACGCCGCCGCGAGGATGGCGCCCCACCCGTGTGCGCTTCCCCCCAGAACCCCTGACCCCAGTCCAGCCGGGAGGCCAAAATCCCGCAGATCGCACGGCAGCCTCGGAATCGCCAAGGTCATCAGGCACCGGGAGTCTAGTGCGGGACGGGGAAGGACGCTCGGTAAAACCGAGGACATTCAAGCAACGCACGGAGGCGGGAAGGGGAGCGTGTCAGCCCCGGTTCGTCCGCCGCGGCGAACGCGTCCCAGCGGCACGCGACGGTCGTGACAGCAGAAACTGGGTGTGGGGCATCTGGGAAGTCTCTGCTATTTCTGAACTTTTTCTCTAAATCTAAGACGATTCTAAAATTAAACTTTCCTTTTAAAACCCACAGTGAGTGGCATCAACAAAAGCAAAGCAGAAGACGTGCCAGTGTCCCCACCGGAGAAAGGAGGGGAGGCGTGGGGGGCGCCCGCACGCCCGCCGGCAGCCGGGGCTGGGGGCCGCGGCGGGACCGCCACGGAGCTGGAGGAGGCGCGACCCGGTCGTGGTGACCTCGGAGGGCGCGCGGCCCGGCCCGGCTAGGTCTGGGGCCGCAGCCTGCGGGCCCACGGGACGACGCGTCCCGGCGCTCACGTCCGTCCGGGGCCTGCGGTCGCGCCGGAGCCCTGGGAGACGGGCTCGCTCCCCAGCCCTCCCCGCTCGGCCCTCGCGGGGCCCGGGGAAAGGAGAGGCGGCGGGAGGCTGGGACCCGTGACCCGGACGCCCGGGGCGCGTCTGCTGAGTGGTGGCGCGTGCCTCACAGACCCGGCACTCGGGGTCGCCACCTCCACTCACCCCCTCGCTCACAAGCCCCTCCCTCCCGCCCTCCTGAGGGGCCACCGCCCGGCCGTGCCACCGTGGTCAGGCCACCGACCTCTCCGGGCCACGCTGGTTCCCCTCTGAAACGCGGGCCAGACCGTGGCTTCCCGGCGCCGCCGCCGGGGTCTGCGAGCGGCCGCGGGGACACCGGGCACCGCGCACTCACGCTCAGCTGACCGGCTCGCGAGCCGCGTCTCAAATAGACCCCCCTCCCTTACGGGGCGCAGGGCCTCCCGGAGACAGGCCCCTGCCTTCGGCGCCGAGCACCGGAGAACCACTTAAAATGTAAAAATAACATTTTTACGGTTATTAAAGTAATAAGCACTGATTACAAAAACCGTAAAATAAAAAACTAAGACAGCACCTAAAGGAACGAGGAACCGGAGGAAAATTGCGGCCGCCGCAGCCCCTGGAGCCATAAAATGCTGGTGAATGGGTCTTCGGAGCCGCGCCGTCCGTACCATCCTGTTCTCCGGACCCGGAGCGCGGCGGCGGCGATGGAGAAAGAGGGAGGGAACGGCGCGAAGTGGCCCCGTCGGGGCCGCGGCCCGGGCCCGTCTTTGCGCACGGCACGCCCCGCCACGGCCACCTCCGCACGTGGAGACGCAGATCCTCGCCGTCTCGGAGCCGCCCTCGCTGGGCCGGCCGACAAAGCCTCATCCAGCTCCTTCCAGGGTCCCCCGAGCGAGCGGCGGCTGATAACTACGGCGCCGCCTGAGGGTCGCCCCTGCCCCGCACGCCGTGGGGCCGCGTCCGCTCTTCTGTCATGACGCAGCCCGGAGGGGTCGCGGGGCCGCGGGGTGCCCCCCCCCCCGCTCCGGGACCTCGGGAACCGACTCCCTGCCCCAGGGCGCCAGGCTCCTGGTCCCCAAACCTCGCCAGCCCCTCGCTCGCTCCCGGCAGCAGAGCCGGCGACGCGAAGGCAGCGCGTGGCGGGGAACGTGGCGTCAGAGGCCGGGCCCGCGCCGGCGGGCCGGGCGGTTCCCCGCGGTGAGCTGGCCCTCGTCGTGCGTGTCTCTGTCCGTTTTCCGTTTCGTTATTTCTCGGGTGTTTGGAGCTCGTCCTCGTACGACAGTCGAAGGGATGGACGCGAAGGAGAGCCACCGGAGTCAGACCGTCCTGGGCTCCACACGGACACGCTCGGACACGCGTGCACACGGGCGCATGCGCACGCGGATAAGTACCCTGAGTACGGGGGGCGCACAGAGCCACGGAGCAGTGGACGGGGCACCGGAACGCGGCTGCACCCGCCCCGCGGGCTGCACGCTCTGGGGACGCGGCCCGCGCCCCCTGCACCCCCTGCGCCCGCCTCGCCCGCCACAGCCTCGGCGCAGCCGTCACCACCCAGGAGCCGCGTGCAGGACGCAGAGCTGGGCCCGGCCACCGCCACCCTTGGGACTCGGGGCTGCGGCGGGCACAGCCGTGCACAGGACCCCGCACCCAGCACCCAGCGGAGCCCGGTTCCCCTGTCCAGGGCACGGTAGCCCCACGGGGACCCTAACGCCTTGCCCTGGGCCCCAGAGCTCGGGTGCGGAAGCAGGGACGGGGGGAAGACTGGGCAGGAGCCACCGTAAAGGCCACCGCACGCTCGGGAGGCATTAGCAGGAGCAGGAGGTGCCGAGGCGGCCGGTGAGGGGACGCTCTGTCCTGGGCGTTGCGTCCAGGGGCGGGCGCTGCCACCGAGGCCCAGCCCTGAGCCCCCACACGGAGGCCGCCTGGACGTCCTCTGGCCGCGCCCCCTTCAGCCTCCAGCCTCCAGGGGGCCCTGAAAGCCCCTGAGGGTCGTCGGCCGCCCGCTCTGGGAAGGGGGTGACTCCCTTCACCACGGAGCTGGGGGGCAGTCCAGCGAGCCCACGGCCTCCGGCTCGGGCCATGGAACAGTCTGGATCTCGTTCATGGCCCCGCTGCGTTCCTCACCCCACACGCACCCCAGGGGAGGAGCAGGGAGGCTCAGAGAGCCCCCTGACCAGCGTCACGGTGCTGGGGACGGAGCGACCTGGGGGATAGGCCTCCGCCGCTGCGGGACGGCCCGGCAGGTCTCACGGGAAGACGCGGTGGGTCCCAAAGGGTTTCGGGCAGGAATGGCTCGAGGAGCACGGGGCTCTCTGCGGCGTCCCCTCTGAGCGTGGACAAAGGACGCGGGGGCCGAGGCAGAGTGGGGCCTCGCTCAGCGCCGAGCGCGGGGCGTCACGCCTGCGCCTCCCGTCTCAGCCACGGGCCGTTGCTCCCCCTGCGCCGGCCTCGTGGGAGCTCCGTCGGGTTAACGGCTGCGACAGGATCTGCGAGGGGACGCGGGGGACAAATGTCAGCCGCTGTTATTTTCTCTTTCCGCCACCTCAAGCTCCTCAGCAGCGCAGGGCTCCTTGGAACGTCCGCTGTTGACAAGAGGGAGAGGGGGAGCAGGCGTGAGCCACCGCGACGGAAGGATTAGGCTCAGAGCTGCCTGGGAAGCGGCTCCGCTCAAGATGCCCTCAGCCCCTCGATGGAATATTCATGGGCCCCACTGCCCCGCCGCCCGGCCGCCCGGCCGCCCGGGAGTGGGCGGCTCCCCGGAGCTGCAGGCGCGCCGGGGTCATGGCGGTGGCCCTGGGCCGCGGGCGCCGGCATCCGATGTGGACGAGAGGCGTCCCCGCTGGTGACACGGGTCGATGGGGCATCGGCTCAGCTGGCTCTCAGGGAGGGAGAGACGGGGCCGGGCCCCCGCGGAGCAGGCCCCACGCTGAGGTCCCCGCGGCCCGTTCCGGCTGTGGGGACCCACCGTGCCCCCTTCATCGGGAACTCGGGTCCTCAGCCTGGTGCCCGGGAAGCGGGGCGCCCGCCTGGACGGGCCGGCAGCCTCGAGGGGGGCTGCACGCCTAACGGAGGGTCTGCTCGTCCAGCCGAGGTACCGCTGACCCTAAGACACCACGGGGTTGCCCGACGCTCGTGACGACACGGTGGCCCGCGAGAGCCCCGCGCGGTGCACGGACCGGCCAGGCCAGCCTCTCCAGGCGGGTGACACCCCCTGCTCGGGGCACAGGGAGCACCTGGCTGTGGCCTTGTAAGAAAACGCGGGACTCGGGTCGTTTCCCCCAAGACGCACGTCCGCCCTCCTGCTGGGAGAGGAGGAGCTGCTCCCCGGCCCGCGCCTGCCTGTGCGGCGGCCGCCCCCATCTCGTGCCAAATCGAGGACACTTTAAAAGCCATTTTAAATGACAATTAGATTCAACACATGGGACGCGCCGGCCACACTCACACGGGGAGGGGGAAAGCGACGTGAAGGGCCGCGCCTGCACGACGGTCCGCCCCCGCGGGAAGGCCCACGTAGAGCAACACAGCGACCGCCGCGCGGGTCCTGGAGCGACGACGTCCAGCCCCGAGGCCGCGCGTCTGCAGCACTCACGGCCCGGCCCGGCCGCCTCGGCCCCAGCCCAGGTCCTGGCCTGCTTGCCTCGCTTTGCCCGGGGGGTTCCCAGCTTTAACGCCGAGCGTCCCCGTCCCCACACCCCTCAGCCCCGGGCAGACCATGGGGCCCGGTCACCCCGGGAACAGGCCCATGTCCGGATGGACGGGGAGGCCAGGTCGTGCCACCAAGCGCGGGGAGACAGACGGGAGCCGCGCCCGCACGCTCGCAGCCAAGCGAGCTGGCCGTGGCCGCGGGGCCCTGAGCACCGCCCGGGGAGAGCACGTCGACCGCGCCCTGAAGGGGCCGTGCGTCCCGGGGGCCACAGGGCACGGGTCCTGAGCGGCGCACGAGGATGGCGGCGCCTCCTTCCGCGGCGCTGTGAAGAGCCACACTCGCTCCGACTCCCGGAACAGGCAGCCGGCCGCCTCTCGCCTTCCTCGAGGTCAAGTTCGCAGCTTTGAAGTCCAGCAGGCTCGGGCCGCGCTCAGCGCCGAGGGGCAGGGGGGCGTGTGCGGGTCTCTCTGAGTCTGGCGCCCCTGGGGCTGGCGGGGCCAGAGGTGGCCGAGTGCTGGGGCTTGAAAGGCTCCCGCAGGCCGCGGCGGCGATAAAAGGGAGATACGGGGGGCGGGGGGACACCACGGCACCGACGAGCGGGAGAACAAGTGAAGCAGAGTGACCACGTGAAGGCCAGAGGCCCGGAGGGGTCCAGCCGGATGCCACGTCGGATCCAGGCTGCGGGTCTCCACGGGGTGGTTCTGCCCCCCCCAGGGGCCACTGGCCACGGCGGGGGACACCTGTGGTTGTCACAAACGGGGGGAGGACGTCACCGGCGGCTCGTCGGAGGGCCCATGCCCACCAGGGACCCCGCTGAGCCCTGGCCCCACCTCGCCTCCCACCACAGTCCCAGGACGCCAGGGGAGCCCGTCCCGCCACCCCACCCCCCGGGACAGCCCGTCCCCCAGGACAGCCCGTCCCCCGGGACAGCCCGGGCAGGTGGGGCTCCCGGGCAGGTGGGGCTCCCGGCCGGAGCAGCGCCGCTGCCGCCGCGGGAAGCTGCTTGCTATTCCGTCCCGGCCCCCGGCACAGCTGGCTCCGGGCCCCGGAACGGGGGGAGAGGGGCTCACCTAATTGCACAAATGGTTTTGTAATCAGCCGTGATGGGGAGTTTGCACACACGGGCCAGCGCCTTGCAGGTGTGGAGGCGAGTCCCGGGGGCTCCCGGAGGCTCGTCTCGCCAGCCAGCTGGGAGGCCGGGGTCCCCCCAAGGACGCTGCCCCGTCCGTGGTTCCCACTCCCCCCCGGGCCTTCCACACGGCGCAGCGGCCGGGGTCTGCTGGCCGAGCCGTCGCCGCGCGTCTCCAGGCTTCCTGGCTCCCCCCGCCTCGTCCGCCCTCCACCCCCGGCCCTCAGGCTGGCGACCTGGAGAAGCAAACCAGACGGCAGCGGGGCCGGGTGCTGCGCGCCACACAGGCCTGCGCCTCGTCTGCAGCCACCACCTTCCCGGCCCCGCGGGGTGACCCGCACAGAGCGCCACGCTCTCCCGCCATGGCTGGGGCCCCTGCTCATCCGGCCCGTCTCCGCCCAGGCCCTCTGGTCTCCAGAACCTTCCTCGCCTCTCCCAGAGGGGCCGCAGGGACCAGGGCAGTCCGGGCTGGGAGGCCGGGAGGCGGCGTGGGACGGGACACCGAGCTCCCTCGGCCCACGACTCGCAAAGGAAGCGCGTGTGAGCCCGGCGGCGGGGGCGTCTGCCACCCGGGACGGGGGCCCGGCGGCGACACGTGTGGTCGTATTTTAAAGTAACTTTGAGAGAAATCGAGCGAAAACCGTTTACGATTCGCCCCGGGAAGCCCGAAGCCCACCGGGACGCCGGACGCTCCTCAGGCTGGTTCCCTGCAGGCGGGGGCGAAGGTCCAGTCCGCGTGTGGCCCTTCTCACCGAGGCCGCCCGCCCCCGAGCCTCGGCCTCCCCATCCAGGACGGGCGGCCCTTAGGCTCGCCCCGCGTGGCCCCTGGGGGGCCGTGCGTGCTCGGGGCCCGGAACGACGCCTGGCCCCGCGTGCGCCCCCTCCGCCACCGCGTCCAGGCTCCGCCTGCAGCAGCGCCACCGCTCCGGGGGCCGGGGCCTGGGACGGGGGGGCCGAGCGGGAGAGAAGCCCCGCGGGCCCGTCACGTTCCCCCACAAAGGACCAGACCCGCCGGGCCACCGGGCCGCTGCGCCCACAGACTGTGGCCGCGAGATAAGGCCGCCTCCGCCAAGACAGCCGCGGAGCGGAGTCTCGGGCCTTTTTTCTTTTTTCCTTTTTTCCGTCTTTCTCTTCCTCTCTCGACTTGGGTGTTTTCAAGCTCAGAAGTGACTGCGGTGATTGAACCGGGGGACCAGCAGCAGGGGGCGGATTTGCTTGCGGAAAATGGAAAGTTGAAAAAATTCAAAACAAAAGGAGGCGGGAGGGGGAGGGGAGCTTATTCTAGAAGCATCTCATCCCCAGGCTGGATGGAGACAACGGGGTCCCAGGCCCCAAACCGCCAAGAAGTGTGGGGGGGGGTGGCCTCGCCTTCAGCCCCACCTCCGGGGCCCCGGCCTGGGGACCGAGACCGAGCCTCGCTCTGGAAAGGCTCCTCTGATGATGGGGCCCGGCCCCACCCGGGGTGACATGGGCGCACCCCAGACACGTCAGCCCCGGGCAGCGTGGACGCCCCGCGGGGGAGACGCGGTCTTGCTGCGTGTCCAGGCCGTGTGGCCGGGACACCGGCTCCCAGACACGGGAGGCTGCGTGCCGGCCCCGAGCCGGCGCCTCCCACCGCCCCGTGTGGCCTGGGGGGCAGCCTGAGTCCCCCCGGGAGGCCGGGCGAGGGCAGAGGGCAGGGCCCGTCGGCTGCTCCTGTCCGGTTCCACCCCCACAGTCGTCCTCGCTGCTCCCTGCTCGTGGCCCCGGGGACCGCCCACGCCCCTGGAGGCGTCCCCACGGCTCCCATGGCGGTTCTGCCTCTTCCACGGAGGGTGGACGAGGCTCGCCAGCCCGGGGGAGCCCAGACGAGGGACGTGGGCTGCTCGCTTTCACCCTGAATTCCCCGTGAACACAGACCCCTGCTGCGGCCTCGCCTCCTCCTCCAGGCAGCCCTCCCAGACCCCTTCTGGCGCTTGCTTCCATTTCGGACTCTGCTGCTCCCAGTCACTCCGCGAACACTCAGGGACCCCCGCTTGGGTCTGTCCGCCTTTTCCCCCAATGGGAACGCCAGCTCTGGGGCGGGGGGGCTGTGCCTCTTGTCCCCAGGGCCTGACCCACGGAAGGCGCCTCATAAATGCGTATCGAATGAATGAATGAATGAATGAATGAGGGTGCCTCTGGCGCTCCCTGCCTGATCACGCCCACATCGGCTGCGAGCGCGTCGGGCACCTTTCCACGTCGCCGCCGTCCAGGTTCAGCAGGCCACAGGGGCCATGCCCTCCCCCGGCGTGTCCTCCCTCAGCGTCCCGGGTCAGCGCGCTCGTCCCTCCTGTGCGAGGCCGGAAACGACTCCACGACTCCCCGCAGCCGCTCCCATCAGAGGCGGGCCCCCTCCCCACGCCTAACCAGGGGCCTGTGCGCATCGTACGCCCCCTCAAACGAGAGCGTCCTCCCCATAAGTCCCCCTCCGAGGGCCCGAGCGCCCCCCACCCCATTCACAAAGCCCCGCCAGGCCCCGGGGCCAGAACGCTCCCGGCTGCGAGCGACACGGACCCAGGGCGAAGGCGACATCACATCACAGGCTGCAGTCTGGACTCGGGCGGGGCGGGAAGCAGGGGACGCCCGCGGCAAAGCTGGCCGGGAGGTAGCTGGGCCACCACTGCCACCCAGAGGCTGGCCGCGAGCCAGGCCGCCCGGCGCAGGGACAGCCCTGGAGCCTGGCCGGCCGCCCCGCCGGGCCCACGGCTGGGAGGGGGGAGCGGCGTGGGGAGGGGCACCCCCTTCCCCTGCAGGCCCTGGGGGCTTCGGGCCGCCTCCCATGCCCCAAGGCCCCGGCCTCGTCCTCCCGGGCCCTGAGAGCCAGCTGAGCGCGGCCGCCGCCCAGGAGGTCCGCCCCCACCCTCAGAGCCTTGTCTGAGCTGCGGCTGGATGAACGCGTCCGCTCGCTGGGGTTGTCGGGGCCTCCGCCTCGCACACCCCCGGGGGCGCCGCTCCGGCCTCCTCGTCGCCGCACAGACCCTGCGTGGCTGGAGCACAGGCCGCAGGGCTGAGGCCTGTGTCCGGCTGCCCAGACCTTTCCGTCGGACACACTGGTCTCCCGGCCTGGGACGGACCACGCTGGGCCCTGCGCAGGCCTGGAGGGCGGGTCAGGGGCCCAGCACGAAGTCCACGGTCACAGGCCCCGGGCAGAGATATCCCACGGGGTGGGGGGGGGCGTGCCCCACCCAGCAGCAGCCGCGCGACCGGGAGGGACAAAGTCCTCGCTGCGAACGAGGCTGCGGCCGGGGCCACGCTGACGCTCAGCACACGAGCTTCCTCTAGCCTCACAGCCGCCGGGGGCTGGGCCATATTCTCCCCCGTGTACACGGGGGGAAACTGAGGCACGAGGCCACCCGACCAGCAGAGAGCGGAGCTGGGGACGGGGTCCGGCTGGCAGGGCCCCCAACCCGAGCCGTCGGCACCGAGGGCTGGGGCCTGCCCCCACGGCCCCGCACTCCGGCTGCACCCATGAGCCAGGGCGTCGGCGTCAGCCCTGCCGTTGTCGCTCTCCTCTGTGACCCTCCTTTTCCTGCCTCGCGCCTGCGTTCGGGCGACACCCTGTGCCGAGGGGGACGGCGGTGGCAGGAGGGGCAACGGCCGGCCCGGCCTGGCCTCCCGCCACGCACCCAGGTGAGTGCTGACACTTCGGTTTCACCGAAATAAGAACAAGGATGTCACAGTAGCCGCCACCGGCCGGCTCCACCAGATGGCGGCTGTCTGCGGCCCGGAGGGGACCGCGTCCTCCACCGGGGAGGTCACACAGACAGACAGCCTCCCGCAGCCCTGGAGTGACAGCCTCAGCACCCGGCCAGGCGCTCGTCCAAACCCGGCCGGGAAGCGCGCACCGAAGGCCCCTGGCCAGACGGCGGCTCAGCGGGGCCACCTGCCAGGCCTGCGCCTCGGGCCAGCTGAGCGGTCGCCCCCCGGGAAGGCCCTGAGCCGGAGGCCGCGGGAGGGAGAGGGAAATGGACCTGCGCCAGGAGGCGGGGCCGGGGGGCGGGCAGAGGGCAGGAAAGGCAGGATGCCCTCAGAACTTTCTGGCACGGGGACCTCGCCGCCCGCGACTCCTTACTTTGCGGGGGGGGGGGGGACTGGAGATCCGAGGGGGCGAGCGGCTCCTCCAAGGTCGCACAGCGACAGGGCGGACCGTAGGCCCCGCGGGGGCTGCCACCTGCCGGTCCGGGGCCTGCTCCACGCTCCGGCCCACGAGAGTCTAGTCGCCGACGGGAGAGGACGCTCACAGCGGGCCGGGCTCCGCGACCTTGCCCCACGCCGGCTTCCCGGGGTGGCGCGTCCCGTGCGGGTGACCCACGCGCGGCGTCCTCGGCTCTCCCTCCGTCTCCCCCGTCCCCCTCTGTCCATCTGTGCAGTGGGACAGCAGGACCCGCTGGTCTCGCTGGCCCGGACGCCCCGGGAGAGGGGACATCCAGCCTGTGGGAGGGAATCGGGCCAAGGCTCTCCCCCCACCCGCAGGCGGAGGGCTCACCCCCCCCACCCACGCCCCGCCTCCGGGGACTCGCTCTGCCCACACAGGGCTCGGCCGCCCACAGCCCCAAGTCCTGGCCCCAGCCGGCTGGGGGGGGGACAGAGGCCACGACAGGGAAAGGTCAGCAGGCGACTTGGCCGTGATCGAAACCCGAGCCCGTCTGACCGAAGGTCCGGGATCTTCGCACGAGGCCCACTGCCCTCGCCTGTCCCCTGGTCCTGCCGATCCCTGCGGACGGCGCAGAGCCTCGCGGCGGCCATTCCGTCCCTCTCACTCACTCACTCACTCATTCACGCGGCAAGTCCGAGCGGGGCATCCGGCCTACACTGGGCCTGGGGACAGACGAGGGAGCGAGCCCGCTGTCCTCGCCACCGCCCACCGATGGTCGCTCAGGCCACAGCCCTGGCCGTGGGGCCGGCCGGGCGGGCGCACTCGCGGGGCCTGCGGAGTCAGGGGTGCGGGGGCTGAGGCGGCCCCCCGACCCCACCGCCCTGGGGTCCACACGGTCCCGGTCTCATCACAGCCTAGAAGCCGGGGCACTGAGGCCTGCCCGGAGGGGGCAGGTGGGTGTGTGTCGAGGTCAAGGTCGCCGTGACCGCTCCTCCGGGAGGGGACGCGGGCGGCGCGGTGACGATGAAGGAGGCCGCGGAGCAGCAGCTCCAGGTCATGCTGCCTGCTCCCTGGGCCTGACACCGGCCTACGCGCCCCCTTCACATCCCAGGTGGCCCCACGTGGCAGGCAGGAGCCTGAGCCTCGACCCTCAGGTGACTGTGGGCAGGTCACAGCTCCCGGGTGACGGCACCAGGCGCAAGGCCTGCCTCGCTCTCCGCGGCTGGGGACAGGGCGTGACCTGGGGGCGGCGGTGGAGACGGCACGTGGGGAGCTGCCTGCGACATGGTCACACGTGACGCGCAGGCCCTTAGGGGCAGAGGTGTGGCCGCGACCCTCCCCCACCAAGGTCAAGGTCACGGAGGGGGTGCGCCCTCACCTCGCTCCTCCAGGCGGAGCCTGCCCGAGCCGCCCCCGCAGAGGCGCCTGCTCTCCCCCGCCCCCGGCCCCACCGGCTTCAGTACCTGGTTCCCGGTACCGGCGTTTTAAACACTTCACGCGGACTCGAATGAGCCCTGCGTGGACGCAAATTAATATTAGTGCCTGAGAAGTTTCTCCAGACAGTTAGAACCCGAACTAAATTAAATCAACGTCTAATCTCCCCTCCTCTCGCTTCGGAGCCCGGCTTCGCAGGCGGAGACGGACGGAGGGAAACCGAGGCCCTGAGAGGCAGAGCGCGCGGGGCGTCCAGGCGACCGCGGACACCAAAGAGGGCGGGTCGGGGACCCCAGACCCCGCGCACCCATCTCCTCCCGAGTGACGCGTGCGTCCGGCCCCCCGTGACGTGGTCTCCCCGGCAGCCTCGGACCCGAGGAGGCGACGCGCCTCTCATTACCCATGGATCCCCTATAAAAAGCGGGGTTTTGAGGGCTGAAGAAGGGCCGCCGGGTAACCAGCAATGGGGGGACCCCAGGGCAGGCCTCCAGGCGCCCCAGCTGGACTCCCCCGAGGGGCCTCGGTGGACGGCCCGAGTCTGCGCCCTCCGGGTCGGTGACAGAGAGGCCCCTCCACCTGCTGCTGCCCTCGCCGGGTCGGAGGTGGCAGTGGGGGCCGTGCCCGGGGGCTGTCGGGACACTGGGCCAGCCGTGCCCGCCCCCTCGAGGCGGATGGGGGCTGCTGGGTGCCTGGGTCAGCCCCTGGCCCCTCTGAGCAGCCGTTGGCAGAGGGACTGGGGAGGGGCGGCCGGTACCCCGGACCCCCACCGTGAGGAGCCCCAGAAACTCCTCTGGGGCCTTTGGAGCGGCCTCGCCTCTCCCAGGACGGCTTGCGGTCACCGTGTCCTGTCAGCCGGCCCACGCCTCCCCTCAAAGCTGCGTCCGGGGGCCCAGTGCCGGCCTGTCCCCCAGCAATGCAGAGCCTCGGGGTGTCTGTCTCTGCGCCGTCCCTCCCCCACCGTGCCACCTGCACCCACACTTTGAGGAGGAGGACAGCCTGGGCTCGGAGAAATGCGTGGACGCGCTCCGGGTGACACAGGAGGGCGCTGCCTTGGTGTCCGGGGGAGGGGACGTGAGGCTCCGGCCCGCGGAGGCTCGAAGGCGCCACTGAGTCAGCGAGTCTCCTGGCAACAGCGAGGGAGGCCACCCACCAGCCCCCTCGGGACGTGCCCCCACCCCGCCGGCACCCCGAACGTCCTTGCCTCCTCCCACCGCTGTCCTGGCCGTGCTTTGGCTGAGGATTGGCTTTTGTTTTCTTTTTTGGGGGTGTTTGGGAGACAAATGTCACTCGGGAAGATTTCTGCCAGGAGGGACTTTACCTGGACGCCTGCGGCCCCCGCACCCCCTGTCCTCACCCCTCGCCCGCCCCACCCCGCCCAGATGTGAAACCACTGCTCAGCGCGCCCTCCGCGGCACCCGCTGACCGCCAGGCGGCCGTGGGCCTCCCCGCAGGGGCGCCACGGGACCGTCACGGTGCCACGGTGCCACGGCTGCAGGGCAAGCCGGCCCGCCGGGAACACGGCCCGCCGAGCGTCCCCTGCGCGGCACCCGCCGCTCCATCTTTACTCGGGGCGTGTGGCTTCGAGCCGCTTCCAGCCCTGCCCTGCACGGGGGAACCAGGCCGCACCCCACACCCGGCAGAGCTGAGTGCAGCTCAAGAGGAAGCGGCCACAACGGGGTGAGCCGTCGGAGACACCCCTGCGGCCTGGGGACTCGCCGAGCGCTCCTGTCGGTGGAAACTGCCTTTCGGGCTCAGAGCATCCAAATCGGAAACTTTGCTCTTGACACTCAGGAGACGGCGTCACTTTCTGCCACGAGGCATCTGGGAGGGACTCACAGGCCAAAGGTCAGCAGCGCGCGCCCCCCCATGCTGCTGCCTGGGGCATGGACCCTCCACGGGCCCCACTGTCCCCCGAGGCTGAGCACTCTGGGCCGATCGCCTGGGGTGAGGGTGCAGGGCCCCCCCGAGGCCTGTTTACTCTGTGACCTTGGACCAGTCACGGCAACCCTCCCCGTCTGGCAGCCATGGCATCGCGACTTAATCTCTCTGGGCTGACGGAGGGAGTGGACTGACTGAGGCCGCCCTGACAGGGCGCAGGGCGGGAGGGACCCCCGGCCGCCACAGCCCGGCCTGGAAACCCCTCCCTACCGACCGTCGGCTGCCGGCAAGGAGCCTGGCAGAGACGCCGTCAACTAAGAGGAGAGTCCGCAGATCTGCGACTCCGGCTCCGGAACAGCCGAGTCCTCGCTGGCGTCCGCTCAGGGAACGAGGCTCCAGCTGACGGAAAATCGTCCTCCAAGCGCAGAGCCTGGAGCAGCAAGGCCGGGGCGGTGGGGAGGGGCCCCCGAGGGCGGGCCACGCGAGCCCAGGAGGGTCCCCCCGAAGGCCTCGGCTCCCACTCGGCCCCTGCACCCCAGCTCGGCCCCGGCTGCGGGCTCCGCAGGGCCAGCGCCCACCTCCTCACTCTGCTCCCCTCCGCCCTCCTGGCCTCGGCCCGCCCCATTTCCCGCAGTGTCTGCCCGGGCCTCCTGCCCCGCTCCCGCCCGCGGCCCCTCGCACCTTCCTCTCCACCTCCTTCCACCTCCCTGACGCCCTCTCCTCACTCTCTCTCGGTGCCCAGCCTGCAGGTTAGGCTGGGGGAATGGGGGGCAGGAGGGGAGAGCCCCCGGGGGCCCCAGAAACGGCTCACTGAAGGGCCACACCTGGAAGTACCGTAACTAAAGGTCCAGACAGAGGTCAAGGGCAGAGCGCCTGGTGGAGGCGGAAGCAAGCTGAGGGGCATGGGGGTGGGGGTGCTCCAGGCAGGGGACCTCCGGGCTCCAGCAGCAGGAGGACGATCCACTAGGAGGGGGTCCCTGGGCCCAGGGACTCACAGGACCCCCTCTGGGCAGATGCGAGACCCACAGGGGTGGCCACTGAGCTCTAGAATGAGGTCGTTCCACGGTGCCTGGCCAGGCGAGGAGCTGCCGGTGCGGGGGCCACCCTCGGCGTCTGGCCGGCCTGGACAGCGGGGACAGGAGGCCCCGGGGAAGGGACAGGGCTTAGCCGCGTGGGTTCCACGGGCAGCCCCGGCTGCTGGTCGCTCTCCCTCCCCCCGCCCCTGGCGACACGGAAAAGAGAAAATCACCCACAGCAGAGTGAGGGGCGCGGAGGAGCAATTACGGCCTGAGGGACTTTTCAGGACGAGAGCGAGACGGGGCTGCGAAGGGGAGAGCGGGAAGGAGCGGAGGGCGCGGCGCGGGGGCCAGATCCCAGGGGCTTTGGTGAAGAGCCGTCAATTTCCTCTCCAATCCCCCGGCGGGGCTCCCCCCGCCTGGGTTTCTATTTCAAAACGCCTGAAGCACTGTTTCAGGGCAGAAATCAATAAAACGCACCCAAAAAGAGGGAAAAGGAGCCTGCCGAACAAAACATCTCCCTCTCTTACCAAGTGTTATTTTCTGAAAACATCAAGAGCTGCAGCTTTTAACCTAAATCGGGGTCCGCCGTCGGCCCACTTCGGTGTCCCCGTGGCGGCACCTGCTCTCTCGTCTTGGCCCGCACCCGGTGCGGGAGGGGGGTGCACGCCACCACCAGGCCGGTTGGGCGGCTGCCCCTCCGGGAAGGGGGCCCTCGCCCCCCGAGCCCGCTGCCTACAGACCTGGGCCCTCGGACTTGGACGCACGGGGGGTTAAAAGTCCACCAAGAAGCCGTGCGGGGCGTGGAGGAGCAGCCCACCGGCCACTCGCTTGCCAGGCTGAGGGAGCGTGGGCCGTTCCGGGGCCTCCCAGGCAGGCACAGGGGCGCCAAGGGGACAGGAAGATGGGACAGGGAAGGGCGGGACCAGGTGGAGGCTGGCGGCCCCAGGGGCTAGCCCGCCCACGGCCAGGCCTGCTGCCCAGCTGGCCTCCCTGTCCCCAGCTCAGCCCGGGACCCCCGCACGGCGACCTCTCATCTCAGCCCCTGGCCTTTGCAGGGAGCCACCCCCCCACACACACACCTGCCCGTCACCACCCCCGAGAGAAGGAGCGCACCCCTGCCCCGCCAGGTCTGCTGTCGGGGGGGGGGGTCCTGTGACTGCGTCCACCCCCGCGGCCCACGGTCCCCTCAGGCCCCGCCGCGCTCGGGGGACCCGCCGGCTGGCGGAGAACAAGATAAGACATGTAAGGCCTGACTCGCTCTGACCCTTCTTTCTTCTTCGAAAACCACTTGCTTAAGGAAAATCCCCGCCGTCATAAATCACCGCGGCTCGGGAGCACGTGGGGCAGCCCCGACGCCGGAGCATTCATCTTGGTTTCAGGGACGATGACAGCCCGCTCGCGCTCGCGTTGGCAAATCGCGGCCCCCGCCCCTCCGCTAATTTCCTTTCAGCGGCCGGAGTCCCGTCCCCCCGCCTGTCACACTTCCAGGCGGCTCAGACGTCACCTCCTCCAGGAGGCCCTCCCTCCTGTCCTCCCCAGGATGAGTTTGTTCATGGGAGAGAAGTTGGCAGGTGCCGCTGACAAGGTCGTGGCAACGCTACCTACGGGGGCTGCTTCATTTCTCCGGGACCGGGACGCGTGCAGAGGAGCGCCTGGTCCCCGGGACCGCGAGTCAGCAGCCCGCAGGGCCACCCCCCAGCCCCCCGTCTGTTTCCCTAAATGAACTTTGACTGAAACCGCGAAGCCCGTTCGTTTACGTCGGCCGCGAAGCCTAGGTCGGGTTCGCCGGCCCCTGGCCCGGCCTTGCCCTGGCCTCCGGCCATGACAGGTGGCTCCCTCCATCTGCGGGTGCAGAGTGGCCACGGGCTCTCCCCAGGCCACCGGCAGCGAGTCCTGGAGGCGGGAGCCTGGAGTCGGGCTCTGCTTCCCGGTGTCCCCCCAGAGGCTCCTGACCCCTGACCTTGAAGGCTGACCTCAGGCAGAGAAAGGCGGGGAGACCGACGCCCTGGGGTGGTGCCCCCTGGCTGGCCAGACCCGGCCCGGCAAAGCCCGCCTCCTCTCTCGGCTCCTGTCCCCGAGTCCGCTGTGGCCTCGCTCTTCCTTCTCTGATGTCCCCATGCGTCCAGGAGAAGGGGTTCTCAGCTCCGAGCAGCTGCCGTGGGGGCCCCCTGAGCCTTCACTCCCCCGGGGTTGGCCGGGGCGCGTGGGCGCTTGCCGACTCCCGCTGAACGGAGCTGCGGCCACTTTCCTGTCCGCGGGGGTGGCGTGCCGGACGCCCCCTTCCCACCAGGGCGGGCCCTCCTGCGTGCTCTAAGCGAGGCCATGCGGTGTGGCTGTCCGAGGCGAAGGCAGTGGAGTCGCTCACTCATTCATCCACTCATTCATTCAGGGAGCACCTACTATGCGCCACCAACACCAGGAGGAGCCAGAGGCAGGCCTGGGCCCTGCCCTGGAGCCCTAGCCGTCCTGAGGGGAGACGGGATGGAGCGAAACTGCACACCCACGGAGGCCAGACCCCACGCGGCCGGGGGCAGGGCCGGCGCTGCAGGGGGATGGGCAGAGGGAACAGCAGATGCAGAGGCCCCAGCAGCGGGGAAGCGGCCGAGCTGGGGACAGGGAGGGGGCAGGCTCTGGGTTCCGGCAGGTGCCTGCGGAGCGGGCAGAGGCTTTGTGGAAGGAAAGGATCGTGTCTATTCCACGAGCAGGGAGAAGGCACCCGAGTGCCCCGCTTTTGCTGTTTGGTTTTTGTTTTTCCTTCTTCGGTGGGGGTGGGGGTACGATCAGCTTCAGGATGCGAAGTGCGAGAGCTATTTAGAGGGTAAAATTGACAAGACAACTGGCGGATGGGGGAAGGCTCCAGACTCCAGGCTCAGAGGAAGGGGGGCCCTTCCCAAGCTGGGGGGCAGGGGGGTGCAGAGCAGGAGGAAAAGGGACCGGCTTTGATTTGAATAAAGGGCCCATCGCTCTGCCCCTCTAGGGGCTCCCGAGTGTGGGGTTCTGTGGGGGTGGGAGGGTCTTGGAGGCTCCCCCGGGCACCCCAATCTTGGAGCAAGAATCCGCCTCCACCCTGACCTGCTGGGCAACCCTTGGGGACCCCTGAGGCCCATCTGGGGCCCAGCAGCCTTGGCCAGGGGTCTCTAACGCTCCACCCCGACCCCTCCCGATGCTCGGGTGAGGCGTCCAGGTAACAAAATGCAGGAGACACAGCCCGCAGCCCGGACAGTCCTCAGAGAAGCCGCCTTCAGCGGTTCAGGAGAATCGCAGGCATTTTGCCCGGATCTGTTTGCTGGAATTTTCTTAAATGCCTGGAGCTAAGGCCTTTGGAAGTCTGCATGCATATTCATGCGAGTCGGATGCAGATCACTCCACCCCCAGATCAGCTGGAGGAGAAAGTCTCTGCCTGGTCCTCCTCCCCCAGGGGTGGCGTGGGGGAGGGTCAGCTTCCGGGCAGTGTGAGGTTGGGGCCCGGAGGCCTCAGCAGGCACCGCACCCGTCGGATGGGGAAACCGAGGCAGGGGAAGGGACGGACCTGCCGAGGGCCCGCAGCAGCGTGTCGGGGGGCGCTGGTGGGGAACCCCAGGCCGGGCTCCCTCCTTCCTCCGAGAGAGAAGGCGGCTCTCGCCTGGCCGGGCGCCAAGCAGGTGAGGTCCGGGATTCCCGGCAGGAGGGAGGTGCCTTTGCCAGGCTCTGATGCTTCCGCTGAGAGACAGTAACGCTCGTTCTCTGTTCTACTCCCAGGAGACGCAGCTAACGCCGCAGTCCCCAGATCAAATCCAGCCCCCAAATAAGCGTCAGCCTCTGCAGACCCGCCGGGGGGACTCCTGGGGCACTGGGCCTGGCACGCAGGGCGCTCGGGCAGTGCCCGGGGACAGCGGTGCCCACGTGGCCACCACTGTGAGCCACAGACCCCGCCTCCATCCACCCACAGGTGCGAACGTCCGACGTGACCCCTGCAGGCCGCCGGGCCTGTTCCAGGCAGGAGAAGTGGTGGCACATCCTTCATCCCGATGATTAATGACGTGCTGGTCCCCACAGTTCCCGAGAGGAGAGGTCGCCATGGAGGCGGGAGGCTTCCTGGCAGAGGAGAGTCCGCCGCGCAGCAGTGAGGTTAACGGGAAGGTGTGAGCCCCTGACGTCTCCGCTGAGAGGCCGGCGTGGCAGCCAGCCCCCGCCCCCGCCCCCAGCCCGCAGCCTCCAGGGCGGGGAGAAGACGGCAGCTGGAGGCATGGCAGGTCCCTGGGCGTCACACGCACACTCAGCAGCGGCCTCAAATGAAGCACACTCAGCTGCAGCAGCGACACATACGAGCACGTGCCGCCCGGGACACGGAACCAGGCCCGGGGGCACCCAGGACGGCGCCTCGGAAACCAGGGACCAGCATCGTCTGAGCCGGTGCCCCCTGCGCCCGCCCTCAGTGTGCGGCCACGGGCCCCGGGAAGGATGGGCACCCCTGCAGGGTGCACCGCCAGGGGAGCCAGCCGCTCTTCGCTGCTGAGTCCGGCAGACGGGCAGCTGACACCACCTTGCCCGTCCCGTCTCTTTGGGCCACAAACACTAGCACGCGTCTCGTCCCATGGTCTGGGAGCCACCGTCACAGCTCCCAGTGGCGGGAACTCCCCGGCTCCCCCGCCTGCAGTGGGGTGCTCCCCGGCCCCTGCAGACTGGGGCCTCACCCACCAGTGCAGCCGCAGCACCTCCTGCCATCAGCCCCGCTGCAGAGGAGGCCACCGCCGCGGTCCCCACGCACCACGCCCTGTGCCAGGGCGGTCCCTCACTTCAGGGAGCAGGTAGCAGGTGTCTGGCCTCGTCCCACGGCCCTGACATCCCGGCCCCGGCCCCCGAAGCCTGCCTGGCTGTCCGCCCTCTCCACGTCATCGATGGGAAGCTTCCAAGAGCTACCAGGTCTGGCCCGGGGGCTAAAGCCGGTGTCACAGGACAGTCCCCCGGATGGGCAAGCCCCCTTGGTCCATTCCATGACCGCCTTCCCCACTGCGCCCAGGCATCTGTCCCCAGAGGCGCAGCCCCCGCCCCCATCACTTCCCCCCCTACCACCCTACCCCGGCCCACCTCCCTCCCGCAGGCCGGCTTCTCGGAGATTTGACCCGACCTCAGTCTGTTTGGGGGCACGTCCGAGGACACTCACCACCGGGTCCTATGTGGGGCCTCTGAGTGATCTTCCAGCCGGGGGAGTGTGGGGCTCGGGGCTCCCCAGTAACCCCCAACTGCAGGGCCTGCTCCCTCCCTATTGCCCACCCCCCCAGGACTCGGGGACGGTGGCTTCCCGGGCACTCGGCCTTGGCCCCGTGCCTCAGCTCTCATCTCCACCCTCGACTGCAGCAAGAGCGTCTCTCCAAATGCTCCCAAGGAGGCACCCGACCCTCACGACTGGCTCCAAACTGGTGACGAACAGACCCACGACTGTCATTTCTCTCTGTGACGCTCTTAGTAGAAGCAGCCCATTTGCACGGTCGTCCCAGCCATGACACCTCCTGCCCCTCTCCACGCCAGAGACCGGCGTCAGCTCCAACCTCCCGCCCACCTGGGCACCCCGCTCACACACCTGGCCGTCCCGCCGCTGCAGACTTTGGTGACCATCCGCACGGGACCTGCGCTGCCATCAGGGGGCAACACAGCCACCTCCCTTCCTCGGGCCAGCCCTGGTCACCGTGCACAGGTCCGGTGAGCCGGCTGGACGATTCCTGGTTCACGCCTGGTCACCTGCAGGAAAGAGACAGGATGTGGCAGGAGAAGGGACACGACACACAGGAGACTCAGCCTGCGGGAGCTCGGGAGCGTGCGTGGCCCCTGGGTGGGTTCCATCCTGACACAGAGGTGGCCTCCTGCCATCGGCCCTTGACCACGGGCTCTGCGTCCACAGCGCCTTCGCCCAGGGGAAAATGTCTACAAAACTGGAAGAAAACGGGATCGACAGGACCTGCCGACGCCCCCATTGGTCCCCTGGAGGGGCCTGAGGCTGGCCTCCACTCGAGACCCCCCGGCTTACTCCGCTTCCAGCGGGAGCCACCTGCCGGGGCCCCGGGGAGGGAGGAGAAGCCGGCCGCCGGCAGGTCCCGACACCGCCCCGCCACTTCTCTCCGAAAGCTCTGACTCATTTCTTCTCCTTCCAGGTAATTGAGTTCAATAATTCGTGAGACTCTCGGCCAATTCATCATGATTCTCTCGGAGCCCGGAGCCATCTCCGGAGCCGCTCACGGGAGGGAACGGGCCGGGCCCCGTGCGGGGCAGCGGATGCAGCGCTGGCCACGGCCCTGAGCTGGACCAGGCCCGGAGGCCTCACGCCTCGGTTCGCCCACCTTCGGAACGGGCTGGCTCGGGGCTGACGAGAGGAGAGGCCTGGCTCCTCGCTTTGGCGGGGGCGGGGGGGCATCTGACCTAGCTCTGTCCGTGGGCTTCTTGTCTCTTGCTCAGGCCTCCCTCCCGGGGTCTCGATGGAGACGTCCCTGCCCCCAGAGGTCTCGCGTGCACCTCGAACTCGGCCCATCCAAGACCGAACTCCCCGCCAGCCTCGGTGGGTTCTCCAGGCCCATGGGGAGGAAAGGCACCAGCTCAGAGCCGGGTGGGCCTGGGTCCAAACGCCCTCTGGGGGACCCTACCGGGGGCTGCTTTGGGGCATGTGGGAGCATTCGCAGCGACGATAAGTGTCCAGGGAGACGCCGGACACACAGCAGGCTCTTGGAAAGTGGCGCTTCGTCCTGCCACCCACCGTGTGGGCCGGGTTTCCGCCCACAGCCTCCCCGCCCCAGGCCTCCCACCCAGTCACTGCTCAGCTCCCCTCGGGGGACCTCAGGCCACTGCCTGCCTTTGGCTACCCGGGGTCACAGAGCTTCCATGTTCCGGGTGCTATGTTCACGTCTGTGTGCGACCTGCACCCTGCCAGGCGTGGGAACGAGGGCGCCCCACCCAGACTGCCCGCGATCCCGTGCCCCTCCCCCACGCCGCCCCCATCTGTGAGGCGGGCGCTGCGGCCTCACCTAGCCTTGTCACCAGGACTGAAGGTGATCGTCTGCACAGAGCACTCGCAGCAGCCGGGCCCTGGGAAGGGACACAGAGGCATCCCTGCGTGAAACGGAAAAGGCCGCCCCCTCTCCCGCCTCGATGAAGCTGCCACGGCAGGGGCTTCTGTTGTCCACGGCTGACCCCAAGGCCCGCGACACCGGCTAGCTCACAGAAGGTCCCGGGAAATAGTTCTCGAACAAATGGACGAAGCCCAGCTCTGAGAATCCCAGGGTGGCGGACAGGGGCCTCGGCCGGCCCCCGCCATCGACACACGCTCGGACATCGCCCTGACGGGGGTGTCTGCTCCCACGGCAGGCGGGGGCGGGGCTGTGAGCTGTGCCTTCGGAGCTGCACCCTCATCGGCTGTGGCGCCCAAAGCCTCCAGGACGCGGTGCGGCAGGCTCGGACCCCCGCGGCACCACCCAGGCAGCCCGGGAGGGGTGCAGACACCCCAGAAGCACCGCAGACCCCGGAGGGGCCACGTCCCCCCCAACAGGCAGCCTGGCGTGCCTTCCTAACGGGGCCTCAAGCTGCTTAATGTGACGTCTGCTAAAGAGCGATTGTGCCCTAATTTATTCAACTTGTCAGCTTCCATCTGCCACCCACAACTCCGGGCGAGTGTGGCGGAGAACTTGGAAGCGAAGGCGAGCCTTCTCCTCACCCCAGGCTGGTTCCTGGAGGGAGCCCAATGACTGCTATGCTCTGAGGGGAGCGCGGTCCTCGGCAGGGGGCCGGGGTGGGGGCTGGGAGGGCAAGGGACACAGCAGGGGGCGGGCTCTGGGCGGTGGGCACCGGCGGGGGCTGCCCGGGGCATGAGGAGCGGACGGGTGCTGGCAGGGAGCCCAGGGAGCAGCCAGGCCAGCCCCTCCCTTGACGGAGGGGGAAACCGAGGCCAGGAGCACGCGATGCAAGAGCCATCTCCACCCAGAGCCACGCAGACACCCGGCCTGGCCTTGGAGGCCGGGACTGTGGCCGGCCTGGCGGAGGCCCCGGACGCTCCCCCGGCAGAGCCGACTGGATGGCGGGAGCCTTTCCTCTGTTAAGCACCTTCCGTTCCAGAACCGACTGAGAGCTACAGGAAATACAGAGATTCCCCAACGTACAGACGGGGAAACTGAGGCTCAGGGAGGTCACAGAGCGGTGAGTGGAGGAGCCGCGGCTCGAGCTGTCGGAGTACAGACACACAGACAGAAGGACAGATGGAGTTCGGTTTGTAAAATACACACCACGGAGCTGGAGCCGCCGCGCCGGAGGAGCTGCCCTGCGCGGCCACCTCAGCCCTCAACCCCTGGGACGCTAAAGGAAGGGAGAGTGACTATGGCACTCGGCCTAAAGCTACACTGTATCCCAAAAAGCTATGCACAAGGATCTCTAGAAAGCAGCATCATGAACCGAAAACTGGAAACATTGTTTAAAACCAGTAACGATGTTATCTGCACCAATCAGGGGCTCAGTTACCTGCACCCCGGAGAGGCCCGCCTGCTGTCGCCACGACGGCTCCCCTCCCCTTCCTCACAAACACCCCTCGCCTCTGTCCCCGACCAGAACGCTGCTTGGGTTTCTGCCGGGTCCGTGGCTCCTGACGAGCTATTCGTTTTGATCTCAAATAAATGCTGTCGCCTCTCACTTTGGAAGGACTTTCAGTTCCTGTTAACAAGTTGGGTGGATGGATAGACGGAAGGGTGGATGGATGGGTGGAAGGGAGGGAGGGAGGGAGGGAGGGAGGGAAGATGGGCAGGTCCGCAGGTGGCTGAGCGAGTGGATGGGCGAATGGATGGAGGGTGGGTGGGTGGGTGAGCGTCTGGCATGCAGGAGTCTGGGTGAGCCCGGGAGGAGCGCTGGGCAGGACAAGGAGCACCCTGTGAAGATCTGGTGCCCAGCGGGTGCTGCGCGTGCGTGGCAGAGGAAACGCAGGGGTCAATCCCACCGGCACCCTTTGAGCAGCCCATGAGTTGAGCAGGGATTAACTTGCCGCCGTCTTTCCCGCACAGGACCACCGTTTCTGCCATTAGGAACAGCGTTAATCATGACGCAGGACACGCTCCCCTGCCGCCACCGAACCCCGTCACGGCCCTGGCATTAGGTGCTGTCCCGGGTCCCCCTTAGAGGTAAGGAAGTCCGGGGCAGGGAGGGCTTTGCCCGTGACCCAGGGCCTGCGTCCGGGTGTCTCTGCCATGACCCCACAGCGCCCCTGATGCCCTGCGCGCGTGCGAGTGTGCATGTGTGTGTACTCAGGGGTGTGTGAGCGCTGTGGACGGGGTGGCTTCGGGCATGTGTGACATGGGCGGTTACACGGGGCCCCAGTCGGAAGTGCGAACGGCTCTGCTTAGCGCTCCGCTGTGAGCTTCTTGAAATTACCAGTCGTTTCTTAACAATGGGCCTTGATTTCCGTTCTGCGTGAGCCCCACAGACTCCGCAGCTCGTCCCGACCACGGGGGCCGTGACGGGGGGGGCCGGGTCGGTGCCGCCGACCTCCCGCCGCGTGCCTGTGTGCAGGGTCTCGGCCTCCCCCACCCTGCGCCGAGGATCAGCCGCGATGAGGTCCCTGACGCCCCGCCCGGCCCTGGAGCCAGCACCATCCCCTGCCTGCAGCCGCCTCGCCCGCCCGCCGCGCCTGTGCACATGCCCTGGCTCGTGCCAGGAGGGAGCGGTGTGTCCAAGAATAACGGATAACACCATTAAGGGCCAGAACTGCCCTTCCAGGGGAGAGAAACGAGCCAGCCAGGCGAGGGGCCCCAGCCACGGGCCATGATTAACGTGCTCAGGCAGCCCACACGCTGCCGCAGAGGGTGCCAGGAGATGATCGCTTACAAAATGTACCAATTACCACCGCGGCGGCCCGCCCGCCCCTGCCGCCGGGCAGATAAACACATCGGCCGCCAGTCTGCACCAGCCGGCGTGGCCGCGGCCCAGGGCCCAGCAGCGCAGGTGGCAGGGGCTGGGGCAGTCACCTCTGAGGTTGCAGGAGGCCTGGCCTGTCCCCCTGAGCCCTGAGCAGCAGGTGGACGGCCGACGTGTATGGGCGACAGCATCTGCCCGGTCGGTGGTTAAGCAGGGGTGGGGGGGAAAGGCTAGAGGCAGCTGCAGGGAACCCTCACCCCAAAACCTCGTTGAAAACCTGCCCCCGCTGGGGCTGGGAGACAGCACACATGGCCCGCACCCCAGGGCCACTCACTCGCGGCTCCCTCCTGGCTCTGCAGGGCCCCCAGCCGCGTCCCGCACAGAGGTGCGTGCGCCCGTGTGTGCACCTGCACGCTGGTGGCATGGTGCCTCCACGTCTGTGCATGGTGTGCGCATGTGCGTCTGGGTGCGAGCGTGCACGTGCGTGTGTGCTGTGTGTGTGTGCACAAGCACCTTCTCCGCACCACCAGACCAGACCGGAGCGAGCGGTGGGGTGCAGGAAGGTGCCTCTCTGAGGGCAGGGCTGGGCCTTCATCCGATCACGTCGGGAGGAAGGTGACCAGGACCAGGCCAGGCGTCCGGGAGGCTCACGGGACGAGGGCCCAGGCAGAGCCAGCATCCGAAGGCGCCTGTGAGCAGAGCCAGGGGCAGGGAGGCGGGTGGGGCTTTGCACAGTCTAAGGAGAGACCTGCTCACAGGCCAGCGATACGCGAAGAAGGGGCTTTCCGGGAGGTGGCGAGACTCCTGGCTCTAGGGTATGTAAGGAGGTTACGTCCCCCACAGAGGGGGGCCTCCCTGATGGGGACCGACCAGAGCGGTGGAGGGAGCAGAGGGAGGAGAGCCAGGGCCCGGAGCCGTTCACGTGGGCACACGAGAGCGGATTTTCCCATCCCCGGGGCCCGGCCAAAACCAGCTACTTCATCGTTTTCAAATGCTGCTCCGTGCCCAGGCCACCCTGGCCGTCACAGGGAGTCATTTCCGAGGAAACTTCCACGGCAGTGGCGGCGGCCAGCAGCTCGCGGTTTCCAGGGGCAACGGGGGGACCTTGGCCAGGTGTCGTTCATCACGCAGCGGGGTAGCCCAGGCTCTTTCGCATGGTGCCAGGGCCTCGTTCCCAAGAGCTGCGAGGCAGGGCACGCCCCAATTCCCAACGTTCAAGCGCTCTTCAGGGCTTGTCTGTGTCACATCTGCTTCTGTCCCCTTGACCAAAGCAGGCCAAACAGCTAAGGCCGCATTCACGGGGCGGGAAACCGGCTCTGCCTTTCGAGGGGAGGGGCCCCGAGGTCGCATGGCGAGAGGGTGGGGTACAGGCTGGGGGAGGGTATTCTGAAGCCGCTTTCGTGGCCCTCACAACAGAGGAGGCAGCATCGGCCTCACACAGAGGACGCTGGGAAGGCGTCCCAGACATGGGCGTGTTGGAGCTGGGCAGCCTGAAGGAGGCGCAGCCTTGGCATTCGCTGGCACAGCAGGCCGGGGAGAGAGCCGTGCCAGTCCTCGGTTTCAGCCCCGTGCAAAACGAGCTCACGCGGCACAGGGCTGGGGTTCACAACAGGACTGTGAGGCGAGGCCTCACGCAAGGCCACCGGGGCCGTGGATGGCACACGCGCCTGCCCTGTGTGCTAGGCCAGCATCCGGCCCCAAGAGGGAAACGAGGTGTGTCCGCGTTTCGCCCGGGCCTGGTGCCAAACGGAAACCTGGCCGTCAGGCAGACTTCCCTGACGGATGGTTCTGGCCCCCGCTGGGCTTGTCACACTCCGCAGACTGCAGTTAGTTCGTAAGGAAGTGACCCCCCACGGCAGCACTCAACTCATCTGGGGTTTTGGAAAGAGCCCCTTGGAGTGCTGGAGGGGTCAGCCACCTCCCACCTGCGTCCGTCCCCCCAGCCATCAGCCTCCAGCTGCAAAGAGCAGGCGGGCTTCCCTCCGGCATCACAGAGCCAAAGAGGGAGGCCGAGGGTTCTCGGCGAGAGCCGAACGGTGCTTGCCGAGGAATGGGTGACTGAGTTTTCTGGGATCTGCCCCTGAGATAACCAACTCCACCCTCTGCTCACAACCCAGAGTCCTGGAGAGCTTCTGATGGGCAGCCCGGGTCCCACGGCCTTCCTAGGGGCGGGGCGTAGAGGGTGGCAGCTCGAGGGGCAGCAGAGCATCACGCGTCCCCTCTGGTCCCTGACGAGCGGCCCGGCCGCGTACGGGAGGAGCAGGAGGGGGGACACCTGCGGGAGGGGAGTGAGGGAGGAGGGGCGGCAGCAGCGTGGGAAGGAGGGCTGCCCTCGGCCACTCATGTCCACGTGATGCGTGTGGGTCACCTCAAGGAAAAGAAACCCACAAAGCCACTGACTCACCTCCAGATGCGAGGAGGTTACACCGGAGAATGAGTCAGCGGAACATCAACAAGGCAGCCCACTCGGGTCGGGCTCCGCGTGGGGAACTCGGCCGTCCTCCTAGGCGGGGGGCAGGGGGAGGGCCCTGCTGCGCCAGGATCCCGTGGGAGACCAGGGCCAGGGGCGAGCGGAGGCAGAGAAGCGGTTCAGAGGGAGAGGGAGCAGGGCCGGGGCGGGGACCCCACGGTGGAGCCGGAGCAGGCCAGGGCCGCGCCGCAGAGGTCCGCAGGAGTGGCCGGGCCGCGGGCTCGCCCGAGGTTGCCCCTGGGTGGGCTGAGGTGGACAGGGCCAGGCCCAGACCCCAGGGGGACAGGACCCTGCGGGAGGAAAGCAGGCGGGGCTGGCGGCAGGGGGGCCCTAGGCGCACAGGGGGCCGGGGCGCAGGCCCTCCTGGCTGGCACGGCGGCTTCCCAGCCTGCGGGGCACACCCACCCGGCTCGCCTGGTGGCTTCCCACTGAGGTGCCTGCTCATCCTCTGAGAGGCCCCGGCCACGCGAAGCCTCCGGCCCCGGGCCCCGTCCTCACCTGGAGCGCTCCCCGCACTCGCCGCCGCTGAGAAGGCCTCGCCCGCCGCACGCCTGCTTCTCCCGCTTCTCCCGCTCCCCCGCACGCCCGCCCCAGCCCCCGGGGCAGCGCGCGACAGGCAGGATTTGGTGGACGAAGACTGGCTTCAGCGCTCGGGCAGCCGGTGGGCACGGCCGCGCCCCCCGCCGAGAAGGGCCTCTTGCTGTTCCAGGCGCCTGCTGGGGGCGGGAGGCTGGGTGCTGCAAAGCGCAGGGCACACGGGTGCCAGGACAAAGCCTCCGAGGAGCAGCCCGGCCCCAGGTCGCGCGGGCCGGTCTCGGTCAACAGGGGCTGAAGGGCAGCGGGATCAGCTTGGGCGAAGGCCTGGAGGCCTGGGGCAGCCCGCAGCGGGGCGGGGCGGGGCCTCCTGACAGACACCTGGGGCTGGGCCAGGCCCACTGAGTCACGGGGCCTGAGCAGAAAGGCGGAGCCTCCGTGGGGGCAGGGGGGGGGCGGGGGACAGTGTCCAGAACGTTCTGCTGTGAAGGGGGACACAGAAAGGTGCCCCCTTGCCTCTCAATGACAGCATTTTAGGGTGCAGGGGCCTGACCTAAGCTGGCTGCAGAGAGGACAGGCCTGCGAGCAAGTGGCACTGGGGGCCCTGGACCCACTCTGGGGACCCCACAGAGGGCCTGTGCAGAATGCCGCCTTCTCTCCTGAGGGCCTGGTTCTGGAGAGGCAGCTGAGGCCGCAGCGACCAGAGGTGGCCAGCGGTCAGCCAGGGACACACGGAGGAGTAGGTTTTCTAGGGCGAGATGCTCCGGGCCAGACCCCGGGAGACCCCCCCCCTGGACCGGCGAGGACACATCCCCAGATGGAGGCCACAACAGAGGTGGCCGTGGAGGCCACGGAGTCGCCCCTGCATCACCCCACCCCAGCCGCAGGTGTGGCCCCCAGGAAGGGGAAGCCAGGAGGGCCGGTGAGGCCTGGGCCCGCCTTCTCTGAGGCAGGGGTGGGGCCAGAGCCCCTGCATCCCTGGGGGAGCCTCAGCTGTGATGAGGCCTGGAGACCCTCTCCTAGGGGCGGACTCGGAGCACCCTGGGCCCCAGAGCCCAGCCCGGCCCGGCCCAGCAGCTGCACCTGGACAAGGAGGCCCCGCCCCCGCCCCCAGCAGGGTCCTGCCTGCCTCTCCTGCCGGCATCTGAGGTTCCTGCTCTAAGTGAGGACAGCTGTGCGGTCCCCAGGGGAGGGGCCTGGAGGGAGGGGCGGTCAGAGGCGCGGAGCAGGCAGCGGGCCCCGGAACCACCCCTGCGATTTCAGGCCCCCACCCCGGCCCTCTCCGCGAAGCCCCCCGGGACACCACAGGGCAGGCCCCCAGACAACCCAGAGAGTGGGAGAGGGGAGAGGAGCTGCCGTTAGTGCTCGGGAGAGGCCTGAGGGCTGTGGGATGAGGCAGCGTCACGCGGGAACGCTGGGATGACCGGTGGCGGGGTCAGGGGTCGGGTTGGTTTGGAGGGTTGGGTCCAGGGGTCCAGGGCAGCCGATAGGACAGAGAGCCCGGTTCCCAGACATCCTCCCGGCCCCTCTCCCCCCCCTAACGGGAGGAGGAAGCTGCCGGCCGTAAGCACACCTCTGGGGCCCTAAATCCTGCCTGCTCGTTCCCTGCCAACCTCTGCAGCCCAGCTAAGGTCGCCCCGGGGAGCAGTGACAGGTGGCACTCAGTGTTAACTGAGCCCCAGGCCCGCCTTGCAAACGTCACTTTCCGGAGAAGTGCGCCGAGCCACTGCCGCGCCCTCCCCTCCCGGGGATCCCGCTGGCGAGGGCACCTGTCCCACGGGCCCCTCCCGGCCCTGAGTCCCGGGCCTCGTGTGGGGCACCGCAGGGCTCCCCAGCACAGGGCTCCCCGCACCCACAGCGCAAGATGCCGGCGCTAAGCCGCGTGCTCGCTCCACTTCCGGCTCCTCGTGGCCGCCACCTCCTCGGAGAGGATTCCAGGGAGGGTCGGGCAGGAGCCTCCTCGGCTCTGCTCCGTCACTCACTCACCCGACAAGCATTCAGCGCGAGCCCCTTTGGCTCCAGCCCCCCAGCCCGCCCACCGGGTGCCCGGGCGTGGCCAGGCGGCGGGGTCCCCGACGCAAAGTCTCACGGGGCTTCTGCAGGCGATGGCTTAATGGGACCGTGGGATACTCATTCCTCAGAGCCAAAAAGAAACGCGCTTTCAGGTCTTGAAAGACACGGAGGCCGCTGGAGGGCACGTTCCCGAGTGGAGGGGCGCAGGCCGCGTGGTCCTAACAGGCCGTCCGGGAAGAGGCAGCTGAGGCGGCGAGGTCAGCGGCCGGGGGGACGCTCAGGCAGCGAGGCTGCTCCGAGTGGCTCTGTGGCGGCGCGGACGTGTCATCACGCGCTCACCGTGTCGTCACCCGTGTCATCGCGTGTCGCCAGGCGGAACCCTCGTGGCTACGGACCTCGTCGCTGTCGGCTCCGCGGAGGCAGCGGAGGTTTCTCTCCGGTGCGGGCTGTGGGAGGCCGAGCGCGTGGGGCCAGGGGTCACGTCAGCAGCCTCCGCACCTTCCGCTCGATTTTGTTGTAAACCCGAAACTCGGAACAGATTAAAGTCTTTCGAAGTAAACCCGAACCACGCGGAAGCCCCAGCCTGGCGCCCTGCCGGGGCAGCGAGACTCACACTCCGCCCGGCGAGGCCGCGCTGGGCTCCGCGTCTCCTCCACCGTGAAACAGACCCGCGTCTGCGAGGCGGGAGGGTGACTAAACCACCGGATGGCTTTCCGAGCTCCGAGTCGCCGGCTGCGGCGGGGGTGGCGCCCAGCCCCACAGGCCCACGTCGCGGCAGGTGGCCTGATTAGGCCAGGCCCACCCTTCACAGGTCGGCTGTGGGCTCACCACCGGAAGGCGGGGGCACGACTAACCCGGGGGCCACCAGAACCGTGCCTCCCTCGGCCCTCTCCCGGCCAGGGTGTGGCGGGGCGGGTCCCGGAGGGAAAGTGACCGGAGGGCACGGTGGGTCTCCTTTCTCTGTCTTCCCCACGAGTGTCGAGGGTCGTGTCGTCTCTCTCCGTCCGGGAGTTAAGCCAGTTTACTTCTGAAGAGAGGGAAGAGGAATCAAGCGTCTCCATCATTGTGACATTTTTTTAATGATTTCGTGGCGCTAGGAGGCTGACTCCTTACTTCCCGCGTGCAGGGGGGTGACAGACAGCCCCTGGGGAGCCCCCGCTGGGAGGGGGCCAGGCCGCCCCAGCTGAGAACCGCGACCGGCCGGGCGGCATCCTTGCGGCCGTCGGGTCGGGAAGGCGGGGGCGCAGGCGGGCGGCAGGTGGGGCGGCAGGCGGGGGCCGGGCGGCGGGCGGGCGGCTTCCTGGCCGGGCCCTTCATTCTGTCCCTTTCAAGCCCGACTTCCGCCTCCATCTGGGTAATTGCTCCACTCAGCTCCGCTTCTTCCCCGCGTTCGGGGAGGCAGGAGCGCCCCAGCATCCCTTTGAGGGGAGGAAATTCTTTCAGACTCTGCGCAGCTGTTCTCCGCGTGGGGGGCGGGGGGAGGACGCTTCTCCAAAGTTACGCAGACTTTCAAGCGGCTCCTTCCCGCCCGCCTGGGCTCTCCAGAAGCCCCGGCCTCGGATCACGGATCACGGGGGACGTTTGATCCCGACTCACCTGCTGGCAGGTCACGGGCAGGGCTCCTCCGCGCCAGGAGACGCTGGGACTGGGGTCGAGGGCGCACGCGGCCCTCGGCACCTCCCGCAGCCCCAAGGACACAGGATGAGCACCGCCCCCGCGTCCCCGGTGCGGGAGCTGCGGCCCCGCAGTGTGGCGCTCCGTGCCAGGCAGAGCCCGGCTCGCACCTGGACGTGCCCCCCGCGCGCTCCCGACACTGTGCGAGGGTCACCGGGCAACGGGCAGCTCCCCTGAACCTCTGAGTCTCCATTTCCTCCAGCAAAGGGGCCGGCCAGTGGGGTGCTCGGCCACGCCCTGGGCCACGGGTGTCCGGGCTTCCTGCCACGGCCCTCCTAGCACGCCCCTGGGCATGACCCTCCAGGGGGGCGACCGGAGGCACAGGCCCCAACCGGACGCAACCTTCCCCGAGCCTCCCCCAGACGCCCAGAACTTAACGCGATGTGCGCGTCCGCCGGGAACTGTTCCGGATTCTGACGGGGTGCTGAGAGCCTCTGCCACTGGGGGACAGAAGCACCCACCCGCAGGAGCCGTGAGAAAAGGCCGCATCGTCGCGCCTTCCTCGTCCAGCGCGGGCGGCCGCTGCCCGCTCCGAGCCCCCCACCCCAGGTCGCCCTCCTCTCTCCCTCCCTGCGTTTGGAACAGGCTCCGGGGTCATCCAAGGAGGCCCGGCCCGGTCCCGGGGAGCGCCCAAGGCGGACCTGCGAAGCCGCGATTAGGACACAAGAGGGAGGATCCAGGAAATTAATGTTTGGAACTTAAAGAAAACTTTTCTCCTTCAGTGTCCCCGTGCGTTCTGCCTCCGTATGTAAATAAAGCCGCCGGGTGACGACGTTAATTAGCGGCCTCAGACTTCTGCTCGTTCTGCCGAGGAGAGCAGGTAGTTGGGGGAGAGGATTAATTTCTATTTTAATTAGAGATTTACATTTTCCGCGGCTCGGCCTCGGCAGCGAACGCTGTCCACGCCCGCCCAGGGACAGGTTCCAGCTCCTTCCAAACGTGTCGGCTTCCGAGAGGGCACGGCGGCCCCGGCCCGGCCGCCCCAGCCAGGTGGAGCTGGCTGATTAAAGGCGAGTGACAGCACGGGCAGCGTCCCGTGGGCTGATTCTTGCTGGGTCTGCCCGCCCACCCCCAGCCCAGCAGAGATAAGGCATGTGGGGAGTAGGGAGCAGTTGTGGGGTCCCCTCCCCTGCAGGAAGGCGTCGGTCCCTAACGAACTGAGTCGGAGGAAGGCCAGCAAGCGGAGACGCGCCGGCCCGACAGCACGTTTGGGGGGCGGGGGGCAGCCTGACACGCACCTTGCCGGCCCCACCCAGACCAGCGAGAGGGCCCCAGTGACGCTGGGTAGCTGCGGTGTGAGGACCCCTGGGTGAGCCTCACCTGCGCACGTGCGAGTGTGCACGTGTAGGGGCGTGTGCCTGCGTAGTGCCTGCGCCGTGAGGGACGTGAGCGTGTGGCAGGTTTGTGCGTACGACGGGAACGTGCAAGGGACGCGGCGTGTGTGCGGTCGGTCCTCCGAGCGGCCCCCAGGAGCGAGAGGGCACCCTGGAGCGAGAGCAAGAGCGAAGGCTTGGCTGGGGGAGGTGGGGGGAGGGAGGCAGGGCGGGAGGAGGGAGAAGCGGGCTGGCCGGGGCCGTAGGGCTCGAGGCTAACGAGCTGGACTGGTCCCTGCGTGGGGGTCACGGCTCGTGGGGCGACTTCCCCTCTCGCAGCCTGAGTCCACGGAGCTACGAAGGGGCCGTTGACTTCAGCACCTTCCCTGCCACAGACGTGGGAAGCGGGGCCCGAAGAGCACCCTAGCATGGCCTGGGGAACACCGGACTAACCCCAGGTGAGAAGTCGGCTCCAGCCCAGTAACCAGTGGACGGGTGGGTGGATGGACGGATGGACAGGTGGGTGGGTGGATGGACGGATGGACGGGTGGGTGGATGGATGGACGGATGAAAGGATGGGTGGGTGGGTGGACGGATGAAAGGATGGGTGGGTGGATGGGGGGCGGGAGACGAGTGACCCTGGCCCACACGTGCCAACAGCAGCACCACCTCCCCTGGGGTCAGACCAACGAGCCTGTCTGTGACCCTTCCTCTCTGTGACCCTGCGGTCACTTGGCCTCTCTGTCCACCTTGGTTTCCCTACCTGGGGGAGGGGACAACAGCACCTGCCTGGCAGGTCCTTGGGGAGCGACTGATGGCATACGGTAGCACCCGGCACACAGTAGGTGCCTTCTGAGCAACAGCGCCAGCTGCCATCCCCACGCCGGCGCCGGTGGCACGGACGCCGTCCCCTGGAGCCGCGAGGCCACAGCCCCGAGCCCGTCAGCGGCCTCGAGCCCTCTCCGCAGCCCTCCTGGGGGCAGCACGTGTTCGCCGGCGCCTTTGTGCGGCGTGTTCCTTCCGAGAGCCGAGGTTGCAGCAGGACCTGCACCCGGGCCTAGCCAGCCCTGCCCCGGCACAGCCTGGGGGGGTGGCGATCGGAGTTCAGGCCCCGTGAGCATCTGGAAATCCCCGGACACAGAGGCTGGAGCGCCCTCCCGTTCCTCACAGGCAGGCGGCCGTGCTGAGAGGATAGCAAGGGTCCAAGGTCACTCCCAGGGTCACGGGCAGGGCCAGCACGGGACCCAGCGACCTCACACCACGCAGCGTCCTCCCAACACGGGCTCCCTCCAAGCCTCCCGTCCCCACTGGTCCTTGACCAGAGCCCTGCCTGCCCGAGTCACGAAGTGCCGATCAGCTGACAAGCGGCCCCCGACTCGCGCCTGCCCTCGTCCTAGCGTCCGGCTTGCTCGACGCCTTGCCGGGCAGGGGCGGGGACGGATGTGTGGAGTCATCATCGGGTGGGTTGGGGCGTTCCCGGGCCCCTGATGAAGTCAGAGAGCACCTTCATCACCCCAGGGCTGCCGGCCGCTCCCACGGGGCAGCGCCGGGGCTCCGCTGCTTGCCCCTCACTCCCGCCTGGCACGACGCGCAGAATGCGCCCCGAGTGCCTGCCGCTCGGCCACCAGAGGCCACCTCCTCTCCCAGCCCCTCGGCCCTGCTCTTCCTCTGTCCGTCTGACCCGGTCGCCCCGCTCTGCTGCGTGTGCCGATGACGAGGCCGTTCCCATGACAACGGATAGAGGAGTCACCCAGGAAATGGGCTCTGCGGAGGCCGGGGCTGCAGGCGGGGGCTGCCGGGGTGGGGGGCCCCGGGGGCTTGAGAGCTGGCATGGAGGGCGCCAGGCAGCCCTGAGGAGCGGGCCCGCGGCAGGGGCATCGGGGGGCCTGGCCGCAGTCCTCGCTGACGGGGGTGCCCTGGGCAGGCCGGCTTCCTCCCGAGCCTCAGTCTCCCCTCTTGCAGACGGACATATTGGGGTGTATTTCACGCGGTTTGCAGGACAGTTGTCATTCCCACCGGTAACGGGGCCGTTTCTCGAGCCTCCGCCAATGCCGGGGGCGTAGCGACCACTCTCTGGCCTTCGGGGAAGGAGGAGGGGTCCCGGGTTCCGCATGAGAGGAAGGGCCCCAGGGGGGCCCAGGGCTCGCCAGGGCCGCTGGGCTGCGGGGCAGTCGGGTCTCAGCACAGGTCCTCTGGGCTGCGGCCCGGTCTCTCCCGCCCCCGGCCCCTGGAAGCCCCTGGGCAGGACACTGACCCTGTTCTGTCCAGGAAGTTGGGGGTCACATCTGAATCGCCAGCAAAAGGAGCCCACCCCATTCCACATTCCACCCCCATGGCTCAGACCCCCCCTGTTCGCCCCCTTTGGAGCCGCCGGCAAAGGGAGCTGAGGCCATCGGAGCGCGTCTAAGGGCTCAGCCTGGGATCGGGGCTCGGACCACGGCCAGGAGCGGGGCTCAGTTAGTAAGCAGGGCCGAGGCTCATTACTGCCGAGGATCAGGGCTCGGCCTACGCCTGGGAGAGGAGCGTCAGCGAGGGTGGAGCCGCCCGGAGCCGCCGCCAAGTCCCGGCGCTGTGCGTGTGCCGTCGGTGCGCAGGGGACCGCGGGCGGAACTGGCTGTCGCTTCTGACGCCAAACCACACTTGTTTGGCCCGAATTTTTTTCTCTCCTCCCCTACCCTCAGCCCAGCCAGGCAGCCGGGGAAGGTGTAATTAAAAATCAGGTTTGTTAACACGAACACGACGCACATAATGTTTAAGCCATCCCAGCGCCTTCAACGCGCTACCGACGTGCGTTTGCTCATTAAGCAGGAGCTGTTTTTTTTTTTATGGCGGCGGCACCGCAAATAGCTCTTATTAAGATGCTCAAAACACCATCTGGTCCTTAGCTGAGGCTCCGAAGTGTGGCGGAGGTGGCCCGGCGTGCCTGGAGACCTGGGATTCCCGGCGGGACCCAAGGTCGGCGTCCCCGGGGCCTCCGGGGGCCCCGTCGGCAGCCTCACGCGTCTCATTTCGCCTCATCCTGCAGCTCCCCACCTCACAGCTGGGGAAACAGAGGTGCAGAGGCTCGCAGGCACCTGCCCAGAACCGCACGGCCCACAAGAGGCGGCGCCTGGGGAACACTCAGAGGCCCAGGCTCTCTCCTGGGAGAATGGAGGATGATGAAAGGGAAGGAGCCAGGCAGCCTCGACAGTCAGTGAAGCAGAGGGTGGGGCACCGGAGAGGCTGGCCGGTGCCGTCTGGCTGCAGGACCTTAAACGAGGGACTCCATCTCCCGGGCCTGGCTCTGTGGATAGGGCGGAGTCCACTCCCCACCAGCTGTGGGGGACACACCGAAAGGGTTGTCCACGCTGTCCTCACGGGATGGGGAGGGGCTGCCGGGACCCCGAGCTGCCACCGAGGGCTGTGTCCCGTGGGGCCAGAGTGGAGCCTAAGCCTGGAGGACCCGGAGACGCCCCAGGGCCACCAGGAGACGGGCCGGTGAGGAAGCGGTCCAGAGAGGTGAGCAGCCACGTGTCACCTCTGAGCCATTTGCGGGGCTCGGAGGTGTACGCCTGGGAACAGGCTCAGAAGCGGGGAAATGGCAGCCCTGTGAGGGGCAGTGCGGCAGGTGCACGTGCTCACACCCACACGCGTGCGCGGATTAAAGCAGGGGCACGCGCACAGCACCAGCGCGGCGCACGCCCGCCATTCTCACGGGACGAGCCACAGGTGACGTGAGGCGCGCCCGGGACACGCGAACGAACACTCAGAAACGGCGTCGAAACGAGCGCCACGCAGAAACCCGCCTCTGCGTGCCCCCACCCGTCCTCCGGCCCGCGAGGTGAGCCGGCCCAGAGCTCCCGGGCCCCCGTCCCCCCAGGCTCGCCCTGCCTGACCCCGGACCCTGACCTCCCGCACAGCCAGGACAGGCCCCGTCCTCTGTGCGAGCCCAGACCGGCCGGGGGCTGGCAGGCGTGGGTCTCCCTCCCCCGCTCCCCTCCCGAGCAATAAGTGGCAGTTTTTAGAAAGTGTCAACTTATTCCCAGCTGCTGTTGCCAAAAAAAGAAAAAGAAAGAAAAACAGCCCCTCGGTTTCAAGGAAACTCCCAACAACTTCAGAAAGAAGCGCGAACGTGTTGGCTCGGGCCCTCACTCGCCCCCCCCCCCTTTGTCACGTGCGGTTCGGAGCCACTGGAGCGGGCCGGCCAGGGCTGGGGGCCCCATCCGGCCTGGCGTCGCTCCCCGGGCAGCGCCAGCCACCCCGAAAGAGACGTTCTTTACTCCTCCTGGTCCCCGGGGAGGACGGCTCTTGACCCGCCCCGCCGGCCGCGAGCTGTGATGAATGTGGAACCGGCCGCGGAGGCTCTGGGGAGGGGGCGGGCGACAGCGTGGATCGTGGATTTGGGACCATCGCGTGTTTACGGGGAGGAGGGCGCTCCCTGGGGCTTTGTCCGGCTCTCTCAGCCTGGGGGCCGGCGGACACCCTGGGTGGCCACTCAGCGGTGACAGGGCCGGGGTCGGAGGACTGGGGCCCACCGCGAGGACACCCCACCTGTCACGGATGCACATGCTTTGCACCTCGAGACCTCCAGGGCGGGGGGCCACTCGGTCAGCCCCGCGGCCTGAGCCGGGTCCCGGGCGGCGCGCGGACACAGCCTCTGCGTCAAGGCAGTCGTGCGACACGCCTCAGTCTGCCCGCCTGGCCCGGCTGGGGCTGGGGCGGCCCCCGTCGCACCTCCCCCCGGCCCAGCAGACGCCATGCGAGCCTCAGGCCCCCCCGCCCAGTGGAGCCCTGAGCACCCGCCCCGGCCGCCATCTGTCCCCGAGATTCCCGCTCACCCTCCCGCGGCGGAGACGGAAGGGGGACCCAGGTCATCAGCTCCCCTTCTTAATTCAATTTCAGGGCTCGTTAACACTCGCAGCGACAGGCCGCCACGGCACCGGGGCCTGCCGGGGACACTCAGCCCACGCGGAGGAACCGGCTTCCCGGCCACGTGCCGGGGCCCACTTCACAGACGAGCGGCCTCAGGGCCATCTCTCCCGGGCCATTTGAGTGGCTCAGCCGTCACCGGACCAGGCCCCCTCCTGCTCCGAGGCTGTGACCCCGACATGCCCGTCTGCCTGAGGGCCTTCCCCAGACACAGCCTGCCGCGCCCTGGGGTCCCCCAGCTCCCCATCTCGCCAGATGGAAGCCTCATGCCCCCCTCAACCCCCTCCTGCTGCTCCAGCCAAACCCTGGGCGCCCCTGGCTCCTCCTCCATCCCCCGGGGCCTCCAGCGGGGCTCTCCCGCGTGACCGCCCCGGCCCCTGCCGCTCCGGCCCCACTCGCGCCCACCCCAGATCTGTTTCCCACCCACGCGGTGGAATGCCCTTTCCAGACCAGCGTGTCTCGACTTCCCCCCCATTCTCTCACCCCCACACGCCTCAGGAGCCTTCCAAACCTTCCTTCCCAGCTCGCCCCCCGTGAAATGTTCCCGGCACGGAGCTGCGCGTCTGCTTGTCTGCTGCTCGGACGTGCATCTGTGCCTCGGGCGTCCCCCAGGAGCGGAAGTTTCCCCCTGGGGGCAACACCCCCCACTCGGGAGTGCGTGTCCTAAAGCATCCACGAAATGACGCCACTTCTCTGCGCCAAACCCACACATGGGACAAGCCGCAGTCCCCTCGATCGGGTCTCAGCCCCACAGCGGACACCGCATCCTCCACTTCCGCCCGCCCAGGCCCTGTCTCACGGCCGGACACTGGCACCTGCTGTCCCCTCCGCCTGGATCCCGCCCCCCGCTGCCTGCCTCGTTTCCCTGAGGGCTCTGCTCAGATCTCCTCACCCCAGAGGCCTCCCTGGCCCTACACCCAGCCCCGCCTGCCTGACCGCCTCTGAGCCATTTAGCACCCGAGATGCCATGTCCTTCCTCTAGCCTGTGGCCACCTCAACGGCAAGAGGGCCCGCACCTCGCCCCTTGCGGGTCCCAGTACCATAACCGTGTCTGAAATGCAGGTGCCCAGTGAGGTTGGAGGCGCCCCCGGGCTGGACGGGAGGAGTGTGAGCCCAGAGAGGGAAAGCGCAGGGTCGCCGGAGTTCATCCGCCACGTGGCCCACAGGACCTGCTGTCCGTGCCGCACGCTCACCGCCTTCCTCCACCTCATTCAGTTCTCAAGGCCCCCGTGTCACAGGCGAGGACACTGAGACACAGGGAAGGGGAGCAACTCAGTGAAAGCCACGTCCACGTCTGCAGACGGTGACCGGGGCAGTCACACGGGGACCTGTGCTCAGAGGGACCCCGCGCTGGCGTGACGCTCTGCCGTCACCGTCGTGCAGTTCTTCACAGCTCAGGCTTGGGAACAAGGGCCTCGCGCTTCATCCGCAGGAGCCCGTGGCACCCAGGGGAGACCAGCTACGCTGTGGGAGGAGACGAGCCCGAAACCTCAGGCGCTGGGGCGACGGCGGGCTAGTCCTCGGTGGCACTGCAGGGGCTCGGGGTGCTGGTGGAGCCTCTGTCTCCAGCGCAGGAGGGAAAAGCGCTCCGGACGGTCTCGCACGGGCAACATGTGCCCTGGCCCAGCAGTGACAGACACCACTGTGCCCACGACGCATCGGCCGGCACTCGTCAGCAACCCCACCCAACCAAAAGGGGCTGGGGGCGCGGTCCCGCCTGGGAAGCACCAGGAGGCAGGAGCAGGGGACGTCTGGTGCGCGCGCGGAGCCAACCTGGCTGTCTTCCACGCCAGCCCCAGCCCCCACGCCCTCAGCCGGGACCTTTCACGGAGCCCTGCACCCCAGGGGCTGCTCCTGCCTCCCCCCAGCGCAGCCTCGGTGTCGGGCCAGCCCCAGCCTTTGCTGGGCTAAACTCGGCCTTCATCTGAGGGGGAGAGCCCCAAAGTGGGTCCCCACAGCAACTCAATTAATCCTCCATCAAACATCCTAACACGATCAATTTGGGGAGATGGCCGACATCATAACACAGTAATTAGGAACAACTTTCAACTCCGGGCTTCCTTTGAAGATTGTAATTGCAATTAATTAAACATCCTCGCTGCTCCTCAGAGTCTGTTCCCGAGGAAACTGGAGCAGAGGGGAGGGCCCCACCCCGCACCCCCCACCCCCGATTCTCCTTCCCACCAGCCCGGAATCAGACGGGAAGCTGTCGGCTTTGGATCCTGACGGGCTCGAGGTCTCTGCAGCTCCGGGACCACTTGGAGGCAGACAGCCCAGCCTCGGAGTCTGAGCCAACCGCCCCCCCGAGTCCCACCCTCCCCCAGGGTAGAGGGGGGCCCCCAGACGCCCAGCCCCTCTCCTCAGCGATGCGATGTCCCTGTCACTTCAGCACATTCCAGAAGTGTTAGCCGTGCACCCGCGGCTGCCCACCAGGGTCCCAGACAAGGGGGAGGCTGACCGGCCACACCCCCGCGCTCGGAGGGGTGCTGCTCCCACGGCGACGCGAGCCTCCCGCAAGGCTGCGGGTGCCCAGGAGGGGAATGGAGAGAAAGCGTGTTCTGGAACGGAGCAGGAGAAACTGCGGCCGCTTCCTTCAGGACAGAGCGGGTGGCCGCACCCTCAGACAGGGACATCAGCCACGGGCGGGTGGACGGCCCTGCTTCACGCAGCTCCGCTCCCTGTCGGGCTCTCGCCAGGGCCCAGGCCAAGCCCGGGGGCTGACCAGTAAGTAAGCTCTCTCCGGTGACCCATGAGAGACACTTACAGCTGAGGACCCCAGGCCCCAGGAGCAGCGCTAGCCGAAGGCTGCCGAGTCAGTGGGTGGAAGACCCAGGATTCAAGCCACGGTCCGTCGTCCCCCAAAGCCTGGGCTGCAGCCACTGCCCACCCCGGGGACTACCAGGGCTCGAGGTCACAGAGGTCGCCCCTGACACTACCTACAGCCACACTATTTCTCTGAGCTTGGTTCTGAGGTGGCAGAATCTTCTGGCATTGTCTCCCAGAGCCAGGATCTGCAACTTTGAAAAGGAGGTGTTTCCCTCCAATTTCCAGAAATAATTTGCAGTGTCATTCTCATCGGTTTAGCCCTGGTGTCCGAGGACTTGAGAGCCAGACAGCCGGGAAGACGACGAAGCCAGAGGGAGAAGCACGTCGCCCCAGGAGACGATGCCTGAGGAGAGTTAGAGCTGACAGGCACCAGCGGTCACTGAGCATCCCAGCAGCCAGGGCAAAAAGGGCAAGGCGAGGGCTCCCTGTGGGATGGAGGGCAGCAGGAGAGCTGAGCTCCAGGAGAGCTGCCCAGGCTCCCGTCCAAGAGGCAAGGGGCAGGATGCTGTCCTGGTGTCCCCCCGAGCGCCAGTGCATGCGCTCCTTGGCGCAGGCAGTGTCCCCCATGCCCCCTGCCCATGCAGGTCCCAGGGAATAGATTCTCAGCCCAGCGCCACACCGAAGGGCAGAGGCCCCCCGTGGCTGCTCCTGAGCATGCTTCTCCCCGGGAGCAGAATTTCCAACTGGAAGAGGAAAATGTGCTTTGGCAAAAACGTCCAGCCCGGGAGCCAAATGCCGGTGCCCACGCGTCCTGGCTGTGACGGACGCCTGGCTGTCCCCGTCATCCCTCCACCCTCCCCCACCTGAGCCAGCGTAGTGTCCCAGCCCTCGTTCCTACAATCCGACCAATCCCACCCCCAGCCACAGGGAACACAGGCCTAAGTCCACAAATGCACGTTCCTCCCTGGCTCTCACCTCAAGCCCCTGGATCAGACCTCACCTGAAGCTCAGGTGATGTCTGGACCTTTTGGCAACATGAACCTCTGTGGGTTGAGCCTGCTGGAGCTGGAACGTCTGTGTTGCAACACGGAGTTCTCCTAGCGTGAGGCTGATCCTCTCTCTGGGCCTCAGTGTCCCCATCTGTCCACTGACCTCATGGAACTATAGGGCGGATGAAATGATGCCGTGAACGTGAAAGGTCTTGGACCCTAGAGCATCGTGCCCCATGGGGGGTGGCTGTTTCTCTGCTCGTGTGTCTCCGTTGGCCCACGAAGCTCTTCTTTACTGCCCAGCCTTTGCCCATGCCGCCCCTCTGCCCGGAGCACCCACCCCCAGTGGACACACGTCTGGCTCCTCCTCGATCTTCCAATCTTGGCCTAAATGCCACCTCCTCCAGAGGCCCTTCCTGACCACTCTGCTTGAAACAGGGTCTGTCCTGTGCACTTTCTTCATAGCACTTATTGCTTTTTTTTAAGAATCATGTTTATTTTTTATTAGGCTACTCATTTTGGGTCTTTGTCCCCTAGGTCAATGCTTCTCAAACGAGTGGTGGTAAAGAACCAGCGTTTTTATTTCTGATCTGTCACAGACCAATCCTTTATAAACTATATTAAAAATATATTTTTAGAAAAATTCTACTTAAAAAAAACATACATAAAAATATATTTCTGGGAACATTTCTAGCTTAAAAAAAAACATTCTAAATATAAACTGCAAATTCTAATTATTACACTCTACAGTCATGAAATTACTGTCGAGTTGTTACAAAAGTCTCTAAATGGTGACTCCCGGGCTCTGCTTTCAGGAGATCCCCAGGGCCAGGGCACACCTGCCAGAGGGTCAGTGTCCCTGGTAGGCAGTGACAATCGGCTTCCTTGTGATGGGGTGGGACAGCTCCGAGGCAGGGCCCGCACCGTCTCGCAGGGTCCCCGTGCCACCTCCAGCCCCCCGCAGGAGAAAGCTGCTGTACGCGTCGCCCATTACTGGCTTCCTTCCCTTCTCCGTCTCTCCTCCTCACTCCCTCCCTTTCCGTTTCTCCAAGTGTCACCTCCCAAACACACCTCCTGCACTGGAATCCACGTGCAGGCCCTGCTTCTGGGGGAAGCCAAACCGTTAACACGCTACAGCGGGAACACGGCACCTCGCATCGTTACTGCCGTTGCCGTCGCAATCCAAACATGTAACAGTTACACTGTCCCTGCGCGCATCTCGGAACGCAGAGACAGGTCCTGCGCGGGAAGCAGCCAGGAGCGGGAGCCAGGGGTCTTCCGGGCGCCCTGGCAGAGGAGGGGCAGCTGGACCCCTCTCCCAGGGTCCCGAGGCCGCGCCTCCCCCTCCAGAGCTGCGCATTTCCTCTCCTTGCTTCTCCAGCAAGCCAAGCGAGGCTTTGAGAAACCATTTCTGCCCACGACTGGGAAGCTATAAATAACTGCTGGATTAAAAGAAAAAGAAGAAAAATTAACTGCGATTCCATCTGCGCTGGAGGGAGACCACGCCTCCCGCCTCGCCCGCGCACCTGCCATCCAAGCCCGCGGCGCGGGGAAGCCTGGGCCTGGGGCGAAGCCTGGGCCTGGGGCGCGCAGGTCGGAGGAGAGAGTCCCCGGGGCGGCACCTGCGACCCCGCCCCGCCACCCCGGCCCGCAGCACACAGGCCTCTCCCAGGGCTTGCGGCCTGCGGAGGGAGATGCACCCAAGATGAAGCCGGCTCGCCGGTGGCCGTTCCCAGCTCGGGGGTCCTCTCAGCCCGAACGGGGAGCAGAAGGCTCCCCCCTTCCTCCCAGGGCCAGCAGGGGTGCCGCGGGAGCGGCAGGACAGGGGAGCCTGCTGCGCGACGTCCCCGCCTTGGGGTGTGTCCTGTGCCCCCTGCACCCTGGCTCCTCCCGGGGTCCGTCTGTCCCGTGCTCTCTGCGCTGACACCTGTCGCCCCCCGTCCGCCCCCCACCCGCTCCCTCGTCCCAGCGGCGTGGGGCTGGGGCTCACCGCCCGGGGGAGTCAGGACCTCGGCGCCCTGACCTGGGGGACGGAGACAGGGTGCCCGTCCCCCCCCCGGGGCTGTGGCTCAGCCCCCCGAAGGCGGGCGCTGCGTCTGGACGGTCCAGCCCCGCCACGCACCCACCCCCGGCCGCGCTCCCCGCCCGGGGCCTCCCCGCTCCGTCGGGCGGCCCCTCCTCCCCCCCTGCCCCCGGAGGCCCAGGCAGTGTCCAGCCCCGCTGGTGACCCCGCCCGGCCCAGGGCGGACCCCGCATCAGGGCCCGGCCCTCCCCACGCACCCCCGGAGCCCGCGCTGGGGCCGGACGCGTGCGCCCCGGGGTGGGGGCGTCCAGCAAGGAGCCGGGGCGGGGCGGGAGAGGCGGAGACGCTCTTTATTGTGGCTGGCGTCGGGGGGCGCGGGGCGGGCTAGGCCGGCCCGGGGGCGGCCCCGCCGGGGGGCGCGGGCGCGGGGCCCGGGGGGGCGGGCGCGGGGCCCGGGGGCGCGGGGCCCGGGGGGGCGGGCGCGGGCTGCGCGGGCTGCGCGGGCGGGGACGGCGGCGGCAGTGCCGGGCCCGGCCGCGCGGCGGCGCCCGCGTGCGCGTGCGCGTGCGCGTGCGCGAGGCGGCGCGCGCGGCGCTCCAGGCGGCGCCTGCGCAGAGCGGCCTGCGCCGTGCCGTGCAGCGGGCGCAGCAGCGCGGGCGGCGGCGCGCCCGGGCCGCGCAGCAGGAAGTCGAAGCCCGCGCGGTCCCGCGGGTCGTAGAAGGGCGGCGCGCGCGCCGGCTCGGGGCCCGGCGGCCAGGCGAACGGGAAGGGCAGCGCGAAGTCGTCGGTGAGCACGCGGATGGCGAAGTCGTCGTCGCGGCCGAGCGCGCGGTAGGCGCGGCCGATGCCCCGGAAGTGCGCGTCCCAGCGCCGCGCGTCGCCGCCGTAGATGTCGGGGAACGGGGGGGCGCGCGCCGCGCCCGGGCCTGCGGGGGGAGGGGGCGGGGTCAGCGGGCTCGGCCGGGGCGCGTGGCACCGGGCGCTCCCCACACACAGGCCGGGTCACGTGGCACCGGGACCCCCCCGCTGGCCGGGCACGTGGCACCGGGATCCCCCGCTGGCCGGGCACGTGGCACCGGGACCCCCGCCCACATGTCAGGTCACGTGGCACCGGGACCCCCGCCCACATGTCAGTTCACGTGGCACCGGGCACTCCCCACACACAGGCCGGGTCACGTGGCACGGGGACCCCCGACATGTCGGGGCACGTGGCACCGGGACCCCCCGCTGGCCGGGCACGTGGCACCGGGTTCCCGCCCACATGTCAGGTCACGTGGCACTGGGCACTCCCCACACACAGGCCGGGTCACGTGGCACCGGGACCCCCGACATGTCGGGGCACGTGGCACCGGGACCCCCCGCAGGCCGGGCACGTGGCACCGGGACCCCCCCCAACAGGCCGGGCACATGGCAGCGGGCCCCCCACACACAGGGGTGACGGGGGGCAGACACAGGCCTCGTGGCCCGAGGTGGGGTCACCCAGGGGGGCAGTACGGCTCCCAGCCTGGCACGCCTGGCCCCGGACCCAGGCGCCCCAGGGCGCTGTCCAGCCCCGGAAGGTGGGCGCCTCCACCCGGGCCTGGGCCCCGGGGGCCCGGCCAGCTCGGGGCTCGGCCGGAGGGCACACTGTCCCGCGGGAGGCGCGTGGATCCCAGGGGCGCTCGGAGCCCCGGGCGTGCGCGAGCACACGCTGCGCCTCGCCCCCGCCTCGGGGTCCCGCGCCCTCAGGCCCAGCCCCAGACTCCTCCCGGCGTCACGCCTGCGGCCACGCGCGGGCCCTTGCCCGCCTTTCTCCCCGTCCCAGCCCGGACCGGTCGTTCCCCTTCCCTGCGCCCCGTCCCCCCTCGGGAAAACGAGGACCCCGAACCTGCCCTGCCACCCAGGCGAGCGGGAAGGCGCCGGCCGACCCTCCTCTGCCTCTCCGAGCCGAGCCCGGACAGCGCCCCAGCCCGCCTGCCGCGGCCCGAAGCGCTCAGCACCCTGGACAGCTCCAGGGGCCTGGACCCTGCGGTGCCTCAGTCCGCCCGGAGGCCTCCTCCGTGCAGGCCTCCTGGGCCAGCAAGTCTGAGTCCCGGGCCTGGCCTCCAGCCCAGGACCCAGGACCCAATAGTGGGCGGGGCGGGGGGAGGGGCGGGCCATGAGGTGTCGCTGTGGGTCGGAGCGAGGGACAGCTGTGGAGGAGAGGGGGCGTTGTGGGTGTGGCCCCCAAGAGGGGACAGGGGAGGGCCTGGGGTGCATGAGAGGGGTGGGGCCATCGTCTGACCTGCGCTTAGCCAGGCGGCTGTGGTGGTGGTGGGTGGGGGGAGAGGGGAGGGCAGCCGCAGGGGCCCCTGGGGCAGCCGGGGCAGTGAGCCAGGGAGGTGGTGAGAAGCAGACTCTGCAGGCGTCTTACAGACAGAACCTCAGGGTTAGCTGATGGAGGGCACGGGGCAGGAGTGGAGGAGGAAGACACTGGGGTTTGGGGCCCAAGCGTCTGGGAGGAAAAAGGAAGCCCCGTCTACTGAGACAGGGACGGCTGAGAGAGGAGCCGGGCGGGGGCGGGGACCCAGGAGTGTAACTTTGGAAGGTGGGCGCCTTTAGACAGGCCGGGGACAGGCGAAGAGGACCGCTGGCTGGGAGTCTGCAGTTGGGGTGGGGCTCTAGGCTGGAAGGAGACACCTGGAAGGTGGCAGTAAAGCCACAGAAGTGGCCGAGATCGCCAAGGCCGGGAGAACAGAGGAGGCCCCTGTGCCCTCACCAGGTCAGGGGGACGCGGAGGGGGCCAGCGGAGCTGTGGGAGGACAGCCAGGAGCCACGAGGACGGCCGTCAGAGCCACAGCTGCCCGCGGGCCACAGCAGACGAGGCCTGGGGACGGACCTCGGGTTTGGCAAGGTGGAGGTCATCGCTGACCTTGAGCAGAGCTGCGTTAGTGAGGTGCTGGGAAGGAGGGCCTGCTTCGAGGGGGCTCAAGAGCAAACGGCAGGGAGCGGCTGGGAGGCCGCGAGTGTAAATGCCCTTCTGTATGAACGGGGAGCAAGAGGTCGGGGGTAGCTGAAGGGAAAGCGGGGTCGGGGGGCCGGATAAGCAGCCGTGGGCTTCTGTGTGACGGGAAGGTCTGGTGGACAGATCCTGGACCTGGGGCCGCGAGTCCGAGGGGCGGACGGGGCGCGTGGAACTTGGCCGTGGCTGGGAGCAGGCGGGGGAGGACAGAGCCCGCGGCACAGGTGCAGGTGGGCGGGTGCCCTTGCTGCCAGGAGGCCACAGCGGTCCTCTTCTGATGGCTTTAGTTTCTCAGGGAGAGAGGGGGACCAGCAGCTGAGTGTGGGGAGGGACGAGAGGGACCCGGGGGACGGGGTCACAGGACGGGGTCACGGCGGGCCCCTCGGGCTGGCAGTCAGGGATTTAAAGAGGCCATTAGTGTGGGTGGCTGTGCCTAATCCCTGCCCCACTCTGCCCAGGCTGGGAGGGGGCCTGTGAGGGTGCGATGACCACGCAGAGGGAGTGGTGGAGGGGGAGGCGGAACTGGCTGGAAACTGGACTGGGCCTCACAGGAGTCCTGCTGGAGTTTCGCTCCCAACGGCCTGGGCTGGGCGGGACTGGGGTCGGGGCGGCTGCCGTGTTCCTGCCACCAAGGCCAAGCGCATGACCAGGGTCCTGGACAAGACTCTTGGAGAGGAGTCTGAGGGACTGAGGGGCCAGGGCAAAGGATGAAATCACGGGTGACAGCAGAGAGATGGTCAGTGACCCGAGTCCACGATTCGAGGAGCCCGGGGGTGGGGAGTGACCGTGGGTTGGGGCGGATGACTACTGCTCCCCACCAGGGACGGTGGGTGCCTGCTCCTGAGGACCTGGCACCCGGCAGTGGGGTCGTAGGTGGGCAGAGGGTGATCTGGAAGGGGCCCTGGAGGGGGAGTCAGGAGAACATGTCCCACCTCCAGGCTCGGGAGGGTGCCGGGCGGCTGGCCCTGAGGAGAGCAGGGGGAAGGGGCTGCTAGTTGGGGGGTGGGGTCCGCGCCCAACCCCAGCCCTGCCCTTGCGTATGACCTTGGCCTGGCCCCCGCCCCAGGAGGAGGTGGTGGGTGCCTTCTTTGCCCACATTCTCAGAGCTCCACGTGCCACAGGCTCCCCCGTCCCACCCCCCACCAGTGTCTCACCTGGAGTGGCGACAGGAGGAGGAGGCAGACCCGCAGGGCTGGGGTCCCCAGAACAGGGGGCGGCCATGTCAGCGGCCTGGACGGCTGGCTTGTTTACCCGGCTGCCCCGGAGACTGCGGGAGGGGCTTCCCAGGGGAGGAGAGAACCCTGCGTTTAAAGGGGCCCCACCCGGGGCGGCCGGGGCTGGGCGGAAGGTGCGGGAGGGTAGTGGGGTCAGCGGGCGCAGCGACTCCTCCCGCACCCATGCAGCTCACCTGGGTCCTCTCTGGAGCCTTCTCAGCCCGACCCTGGCGCTCAGGGACGTCCGCCCGTCCCCACCGACCCGCCGGGGAGGGTCCACCCCTTTGCCCACAGCGCCCATCCTGTCAGTGCGCATGGGGCAGTGGCGGCCTTGCCCAGCGAAGGCCGGCCGGCTCCCGGACCGCAGCCGTCCCGGCCCACGGTGCCCCGGGGTCCACGGCCAGTCGCAGCCCTGTATCGGCAGCGCGGGGCAGACCGGGCCAGTCTCAGGGGCCCGGCGGGGGCCTAGGAGGCACGGGGGCGGGGGGAGGGGGGAGGCCCTGGACTCGGCCTCTGGCCAGACGCTCTGGGCCGCAGGCCCCACCCAGGGGTGTGAAATTCTTTCCCAAATGACCGCCATCATGCAGCCTGCCACCTGACCCTGAGGCAGTGATGTGGGCCAAGGGCTCACTGAGGGGCACTCCCGGGGACAGGAGGAGGCCGACCAGGGTGTCGTCAGGCGAGTAGTCACCCCTGGGAGCTGCTGGCCATGCTGTGTGCCGGGCGCAGAGCCCGCTAGCACCCACGCACCTGTCGGTCAGGGGCTGAGCGCTGGTCCAGAATCATTCCTCTGGCACCTGCAGCCAGGGGCCGGGGCCCCCGGACAGACAGGCGGGCTGGCGCCCAGTCCCCAGCCAGGGCGCGTGCAGTCTCCCGGACACAGATAAAAGACCAGGCGACCACTACACGAAGGAAACTCCAGGCGGGACAGGAACGCGGAAGGAAAGTGTCTGAAGCCGTGACGGTGGCACGGGCGCGGGGTCACGCTTGTGAGCAGGGACGGCCTCTTGGGGAGGTGATGTTGGGGGCAGCGTGTCGAGTGAAGCGCTGGGACATGGCCTGAGGAGCTGCGTGTGCAAAGGCCCTGGGGCGGGGGGGGGCACAGTGACAGCCGGGGGGCCGTGCGGCTGGTGAGCAGGGAGCCCTCCCGGGCGGGGAGGCCGGCGGGGGCCAGACCCCACACGTCCCTTCCCCCCACCATCGGTCACCTCCGCTCTCGGCAGCTGCCCCCGCTCACAGCTCCCCTTTCCTGCCTCCCCGAGGGGCGGAGAAGGGGGTGCAGGCAGAGAGCGCAGTGACAGCAGAGGCCTGCAGGCCCCTGCGGGGGGTGACCGCCCCTCTGGACGTGCCCGGTGCAGCCCGCACCCCCGGATAATCCCTCCTGGTGCCGCCGCTGCCTCGGAGTTATTTTTAAAATCTCATTTTCGGAGAGTGAAGGAGAAAACCTCTCTCCTCCGCCTCCTTCCCCGTTTTTTCTGTGGAAGGTTAGGAGGGGGTGCAGAGGGGGGAGGGAGCCTGGAAGACGACGTCCTTGGACCGAGGAGCCTCTGCTGACTCCGGGCCCCGCACCCCATGGGCCCCAGACCCTCGGGGTGGGACCCCGCCTCAGGCAGCCCCACGAGGGGCCCGCCTGCTGCTCCGGCCCAGCAGACACTTCGTGGGAGCCCGCAGGGCGAGCACTCCGGGTCTCCGCCTTTGTGGGGCACAGTGTCCGGCGGGGAGCCCCAGGGTGGGGGGCTGCGGAGGGGCGCAGTGCCAGGGCGGGCAGGGTTTGGTGACAGGAGTACACACGTGGGCGGACCAGGTGGCCCAGCAGGCGGGGCCCACCCCAGAGGCCAGGGCCCACGGGGGCCCGCCAGGCGAAGCTCCCACTGCCTGCCCCGGGGTGGCCAGTGAGGGCAGGAGCCGGAGCAGCTGCAGAGTCCTGGACCGACGGGGCAGAAGGGTCGGGGAGAGCGGCCTGGGTGGCCGGACCCCGAGCCAGGCCCCCCTCTTTGGGGCAGGAGCAGCGGCCGAGCCAGGGCACCCCGGAGTGGGGACTCCGGAGTGGGTACGGCCTGGGTGCCGGGGTTGGGGCCAGGAGCGAGCTGCTGCCGCCCCCCATTAGCGGCGTCGCACCCCCAAGCCCACCCCGGCCGTGGGATGTCGGGCCGCCTCGTGCCCACACCCCCACCCGCCCCTCTGGGCTTGGGAGGGCTGTGGGGCGGAGGAGCCAGTGTCCCTGGAGGAAGCTGTCCCCGCGAGGACTCCTGCCCGGGCCAGCGGCTCCACCTGCTGGCGCCGAGGGGAGGTGCGATGGGCCTCAAGCCTCCCCTGGGGAGAGGCTGGCACCCTGGGGCCCGGGCCTGAGGTGGTCCATGGCCTCACCCCCCACGTCATCGCAGGGTGAGGGCTGGGGGGACAGATTGCACAGGGTCACACCCCAGGCCTCAGCAGGTGACCCCAAGTCCTGGGGCCGAGGTCGACCCACTCCCAGCCCCCTGCCGTGTGCTCAAATGCCCCCCAGCCAGCCTCCCAGAAGGGGGGCACGCCACCTCCAAGCAGCCCATGCCTCTGCCGGCCAGGACTGGCTGGAAAGTTCTACGAGAAGAGCTTGCAGAACTGCGCGGAGGCCTCCCCAGGGCCCTGCCGAGGCCGCCGTGAACACGCCCTCCTCCTCGCCCTCGCCTCGCCCCCCAGCCTCAGTCCCCGCCACATTCGCACCCCGCTACCTGGCAGGCGTGTCACGAGGGTCACAGCACTGAGACCTGGGGGCGCTGCCCACACAGCCACAGCCGTGCCTTGTTGGGCGTCTGCGCCAAGCACCTCCCTCTCAGCACCCCCGGGGGCGCGGGCGGCGCGGCCTGTTCACAGGGGGGTCACGGCCTCCAAGGCGTCCCTGGCCAGCAGTAGTCGCGCTGGCGTTCACGCCCCGGGCCAGCCCTGGGGCCCCTACGGCCTCGGGGGTGGGGGGGCCGCAGCCGTCTGTTGTCGCTGAGACATCGCCCGCCGGGGCCCTGGTCCAGGCACACGTGGGGGCTGCACCGGCCAGGGCTCCCCCCCAGGGGCCAGCCGGCCCAGCAGCAGGTCCTGGTGGCAACGGTCCGTGGGCGCTGCAGCACCCTCCCTCCGCCCTCCGCCCACTAGATGCCCCCCAAGGGCCTCCAACGGCCAGATACAGTGACCGGCTCGTGCGGGGGACCCTGCTCTGCCTCCTGGCCCCGGCCCCACCCCGCGGCTGTGCACCTGGCCCGGCCCGGCCTGCTGGGAAGCCACGCGGAGCCCTAACTCTGCAGCAGCGGCTCCCCCCGCCGCGCGCCAAACCACCCCGAAGCCGGGTGCTTAGAGCAAGGCGTTTTGCAGCCTCGCAGCTTCTCGGGTCAGGGGTCCCCACGAAGCCGGGCCTTTTGTCCTGGGCTCGGTCACCAGGCTGCAGTCGGGGTGCCGGCTGCGGCGGGCTCCGTGCGGCTTCCAGGGACTGCCGAGAGCCGGAGGTGGGGGGCTGGGTCGAAGGCCACACTGGGAAGCGGTGTCTGGTCCCACACCGCTGTCCCTGGAAGTGGACACTGGCACCATTGTGACCTCGGGGGTGAGGTCAGGGCTGGTGGGGCTGGGGAGGAGATGCCCAGAGATAGGGCTGCCCCCCGGGCACGAGGACAGAGCTGGCTGCTGGGGCCTGTGGGTTCCCCGGGCCACACCCCGACATGGACAGGCAGCGTGCGGAAAAGCCACGCAGCCACACCGCGGCTGACAGGGCGTCATCGGGCTTGTCCCAGAACCCCAGGTGAGCCCAGCGCCGGGCCGGGAGGTGTGGGAGCGGGGGGAGGGGGTGCCTGAGCCAGCCGCGTGTCGGCCCACACCCGCGCTCGCCTGACGTGTGGGTGCGTGGACGGGTGGGCGGGGGCAGACGACCGCCTGCTTCCCTGAGCCCCCACTTCCCCTCCAAGGGGGCTTCCTCCATGACCTTCTGGCCCCCGCGTCCCCAGCGTCCTGAGCGGACACCGGAGTCTGCAGGTGCTCGCCCCTCCCCCCGGGCCCCAGGCTGGCGGTGGCCTCCGTGGGGCTCAGATGGGGGGCTCCCCAGGCTCTCCCTGCGGGCTGTTCGGGAAGCACCCCTGCTCCTGCCTTTGAATCCCGTGGTTGTGGCCTGCACGCCGTCGTCCCCGTGTGTGTCGTCAGGTCTGTGTCCTCTGCCACCGCGTCTCCGTGGCTTCTAGGGCGAGACCACCCCCCGTCCGCAGCCGCTTGCCCAACCGGATCCTAACGTTTTCCTGAATTTCCCAGGGCTGCATGCGCGTTCGGGGTGAGGTCATGGGTCTCGTCGTGCCTGTGGCCCCGGGTGAGATGCTCGGAAAGGGGGCACCCCCCAGGCTCTGTGCGAAAGGTCCGGCTCCCAGGACGCGGGCTTCGGGCTCAGGGCGCAGGTCTGAGCCGGCGCCTCCTGCCAGGGCTGTGCGTGCTGGGACGGGTCCTGCCCCGCTCCGTCCCGCCACCTCTGGGGCTGGTGTGAGGACCGCGTGGCAGGCTCAAGCACGCCGCCCACGGCCATCCTCACTGGCGGCGACGGATGGTGAGGCGACGGCCGTCCCCCCAGACAGGAGGTCGAGCCCGGCTGCGGGGCGCGGCCCGAATCCCAGAGTGCTTTGGTTCACTCCGCGTCCGTCCCGCACACGCCCCGGGCACGTCCGTGGCCAGGCCCCTAAACCGGGCATGTAGACCTGACCTTCACGGTCTACCCAGTCCCTGCCCCCGCCGACCCCCACCCTGTCACTGTCCCACGGCTTCTCGCCCGTCCACTGTCTTTCTGCTCCAAGAATAAAGAGCCACGCGGGACGGGTGTCTGCGTGTCTTGTTCTCGGACGAACTCTTGGGGCCCGGGTGGGTCCTTGGTGGCCCTGAGTGGACGCCGCTGAATGAAGGCCCGGTGAGGCCCCGGGGTCTGCCCCCTCCCACGCAGCGTGACGCTCTGAAGAGCCTCCGCGTGGACTGACAACCCGTTTCTTCTCGTCGCCTGGCGGCTTCTGCGGCTGCGCCAGGCTCCGCACGCGCCAGTTCACGGAGAATAAAGCCACCATAAGCGTCCGCGTCCAGAGGCCCGTGAGAGCCCGGGGGTCAGTGCGCCTGAGTGAAGGCCCAGGCGTGGGACAGCCGCCCGCACGGCCGGCGCGTGTGACCGTAGAGGAGGCGGCGGACGGCCTGCCCCGCTGGCTGTTGGGCTCGGCGCTCCCACCAGCCACGCTCGAGGCGTCCCGTCACCCCGCAGCCTCTGGAGTCCGCCGCCACCCCTCCCGGATGCGCAGCGGTGACCCCGGGGTTCGGTTCGCCCCGTGTGGGGAGGGACGCGCCTGTTCAGGCCTCCCGCCCTCGATCCGCGGGGCCGTCTGCGTTTGGCTCCATCTCGCTCTGTCCCCTTCGAGCATCCCGCGTGAAGTCCTCTAGCAGACGTGGGACTTGCAGGTCTTGCCTCCAGGTCTGCAGCTCGTCGTTTCCCTCCTTACAGGTGTCTCAAAAGGTTCTCGACTCTGGCGAAACCCGCTCTGTCGCGCTCTCTTCTGCGCATCACGCTCCGTGTCGCAGCTGGGGGATGTGTGTCTAAGTCACGGTCACGCAGGTGTTCTCCTGTGTGCTCTCGTAGGACTTTTAGGCTTGTAGGCCCTGCTTTCAGGTCTGTGGTCTGTTCTGAGCTGCCTGGAGTACATGGTTTGAGGCAGGAGTGGGGTGTTGGCGCGTGCGGGAGACTGGCTCCTCCTCCGTGTCACTAGGCGAGTCGGAGCTGGCTCGCTGTTCCCTGAACCCTCCACGTCGTCCCGCCAACAGCTGCTGGGCAGGCCCACAGGCAGTGAGACCACGGCCCCTGCCCCCCTGCCAGGGCTCAGCCCGTCCACTGCACGAAAGGATGGGACCACGGAGGGATGTGGCCAAGCCTGACGCGGCCCTCGGCGTCCACTGCGCCCCGTCCATGAGCACACACGGGGCGCCCAGGTGCACACGCCCAGGACCCCTTCTCCATTTCAGAATCTCCTTCCACCTCTCCGAACCCACGAGGGACCCGTCCTACAGGAAGGCACCTCAGAGCTCTGCCCCCGGGAACAGGCCAGTGCACTCGGCCACCATCCTGCTGAGCAAGTCAGAGAGCAGCCAGGCTGCCCTGGTGCCCGAGGAGCACAAGATGTTCTTGGAGGAAGCCTACAACGCAGGTGACCGCGGCGCTGGACTCGGGGCCCAGCAGGGACCATCATGTGCTCCACCTCAAGGAGGCCTGAGGCCGAGGGCCAGGGGCGTCCACCCTTCAGGGCCAGGGGCTGCAGACGCAGAGCAGCTTCAGCAGGAGCCCTGAAAACCCCCCTCGGCCACCTCGTGCCTCCTGAGGCACCATCCGAAGCCCCCGAAATGCCCTCCCTCCCACCTGCACACTCTTCCCACACCTTCCGCACCGTAGAGCCTCCGCTCAGGCCTGGCCCCCTCGCTGGAATGAATTTTCAGACAAATGGGTAGATGGATGGATAGATGGACGTGGATGGACGGACGGACGGACGGACGGACCTATGGGCGGGTGGATGGACAAATTTGTTAATGGTTGGGTCGGCGGATGAGCACGAGGATGAACACGAGTAGATGGCTAGAAGGACTGACGAACGGACATGTACGTATGTGCAGGTGGATGGACAGACGGGTCAGTGGGTGGGTGGATGGTGGATGGATGGGTAAGTGGACGGATGGGAAGCTGGTGGAACCAGTGGGTGGATGAACGTGCGCGTGGGTGGATAAGGGTGTGCAGACCTGCAGGCTCCCTGCGTCTGCTCCTATCCCGAACCCCAGAAGGTCCGAGTGGACAGTCAGGAGGCCCAGGACTTCCAACGTGGTCAGCTCCCCGGTCCGCATTCCCAGCCTGACCCCTCCCCAGCCCACCCAGCCCGGCCGCGCAGTGGGACACACCCACCGCCCGTCACCCCTCACACCTCCTCCCCATCTGCCCCAGCCGTCTGCTTCAAGATGCTCCGAGAACTGAACGGTTCAGACACCCTCCGCCTGAAGCACATGGTCACGAAGATCAAGGACATGGCCCACAGGGCCCCCAACCTGGTGCTGGAAACCATTTATGACTACTTCACAGACAACTCTGAGGTGGGAGCGGCTCGGGCCATCCGGGGGGGCCTGGGGAGCTGGGGGGGGCTGGATCCCGACGAGCTCACACCTTGGCCCCTCCGCACGGTGGCGACATGACTCGAGCCGTCAAACTCCTTATCTGGGCTGAGGGCTGAGGGCGGGGGAGGGAGGAAAGCGGGCCAGCGTGCGGTGACCCACCTCAGAGCGGTCTCACGGTACAGACATGATTCCCCTAGATGAGGAAACTGAGGCTGAGGGAAGGGACGTGACTCGCCTTAAGTCACAAAGCCGTTAAGTGGCAGGGACGGATGGGTGGGTGGACGGACGGATGGGTGGGTGGACGGACGGACGGATGGACAGATGGGTGAGTGGATGGATGGGATGGGTGGAAGGATGATGAGGAGATGGATGGATAGGTGAGTGGGTGAGTGGGTGGGTGGGTGGATGGGTGGGTGGGTGTGTGGATGACGGGGGGAGCATCCGTCTGAGTTTTAACGAACCGGGGAATAAGGGAATAAGGGAATGCACCGGCTGTGGCGATGGGACGCTTTTACAGTCCCGCAGCAGTTCCCTGGAGACAGGGACGTTTCCATCCATCGGCCTCTGCAGAACCCAGTTCAGGCCCTGCAGGTGCTTCCTAAGTGGTCGTCGGAGCCACGGCCAAAAGCATCCGCCTGGGATCTCCCCCTTGGGCGTCCTCACCCTCTCTGCACCTGTGCTCCCACTGGGGACGCCCGCATGACGCGACCCGACTTGTCTCTGAGCTTCTGCTCGCTCCGCCACCCGCAGATCTCCAACCGGCACAGGTTCCGGCTGCTCCACGTCCTGGAGACCGTCATCGGGGCCGTGGACTCCCTGGAGGAGACCTGGAAGGAAGCCTTCATGAAGCTGGCCCTGGAGAACATGACCAAGTCCACGGTGGGCCCCTCCCCAGCCCAGGGCCCCCGGGGTGCAGGCAGCTCCCCCAGGCCGCTCTGCCCCTTGCCGCCACCGCGTCCACACCCAGCCCCTGCCGGTCTCCGCTCTGCGAGTCCCACCCGCCCCAGGCCGTAGCTCGGCCCTCGGCTGCCCGCCTTCAGGGCTCACCTGACGGAGACTTGGAGGTTCAGACCTGGACTGTCCCCCACTTCTGCGGTCCAGGGGCTGCCCCAGGCTGGCAGCCGTCTGGGCTGGTTACAGCTCCAGGGCTTGGGGGCCTGGAGCGTTTACTCGCCACAGGATGGGCCTCGTCATTAAACATGACAGTCATGGCGGGAGGGCAGCGAGGCCACCAGGCCCACCACCCACCAGGAGGGTCCAAGCCCTGGCACCCCACAAAGCGAGAACGCGCGGACCTTAACCGCCAGCAGGTGGTAATGACCCCGGCTACAGAGGGAGGCGCCGGCCAGGGGCCTGGCCTGCAGCCTGAACGCAGGTGTGAGCCCCACGCACCCCAGGGCGGTGTCTGTGCCCCTTGAGCGGAGCGTGAGGATCAGAGGAGACAGAAGAGCCCGCCCCCGCCACTCTCTTTCTAAACTTCCATCGTGATGGTTAGGGAAGTTCTGAGTCACCACGGGGAAGGGCTCAGGCGCATTTTAAAGGCGCGCCTGCCCGTAGCGCACAGACTCAGTGAAGAGCAGGTGGGGGGAGCGCTGTGACCCACTGGCTGGAGCCACCGTGTCCGGGCGGGCCAGGGCCCCTGGGGAGAGCGAACGCGTCACCACTGAGGTCCAGACCCGCCAGGCACATCCCGCATCAGCGCCCGGGCCCGGTCTGGGACTCCTGCCTCCCACCCCCATCCGGGCCCCGTGTTCTGTACCCCGAGCCTTCCTCTTCCCGCTTACTCCCTCGCTGGGGACACACATCCTCCAGCAGCTCCTTGGCAGGCTTGGGAAGTACAACTCGGAAGCCATGCTTTTCTGGAACGATCTCTGTTCTGTGCGTGGGAGATGGTTCCCCGTCGTACTCCTGACCGCCCCCCCCACCCCCTCGTGTGGCTGTAGAGACTCCAGAGCCATCCAGGTTGCGGGTCCTCTCTCCGTGGCCTGCCTTTCTGCGGGCAGGCTTCTGGAACCTTCTCTGTGTTCTGCACACGCTGCGGTTCCTCTGCGGTGTGCCTCGCTCCGAGTCTGTCTTTGGCCACCAGGCTTTGTGGCCCCGTGTCACAGCCGTCTGGCCGTCCACCTCCTTCCTCTATGGAAAACGGCGCGCGTCACTTCGCTGGCGACGTCCCCTGCTTCGCTCGGCTCGGCCCCGGGGGCGCCCGCCACCCCGACTCGCGGCTTCCGCGGGAACACAGGGTCCTTATTTCGTCCCCCGCATCCTGCTCGCTGAGGACGCACCGTCCTCTTCCCGGCCTTCCACTCGAGCCTCCCTCCTGCGCCTTCCCCTCTTTAGCTTTCACGAGAGCTTGACTCGGGCCTCAGGATGCCCCCGTCCCCAATCATAAATGACATAAAGACTTTAGGTGATGACTGCACCTCCACAGGGCACTCAGGGAGGGCCCCGAGGCCCCCTCGCTCTCAGATGCCACCAGATGACCCCGTGGCACCTGCCTCTCGCCGACAGCCACAGGCCTGACAGCTCCCACTAAGAGACGGAGAAGAGAACCCCAAACTGGAGCCACACGGAGAGATACCAGCACTCCCTCGGAGAGGAGCGCGGGCGGTGGCGGCCCAGGGCTGGCTCCCGGGTGTGGGCGGCTCCTTGGCCCGGCCTTGCGGGAGGGCCAGGGGACTGGCCAGCGGGGCCTCTGTCCCCCGCAGCGGATGCCTAGGCCAGAGAGCTCCGGACGGCAGCCTAGACTGGTCCTGGATTCATGGTGACAAAGAGTCACGGACGTGAGGTTGTCCCCAGCCGCGTACGCCGACTCCTCGGCCTCCGTTTTCCGTCCAACAAATGGGCTGTCGCCGGCGGCCCCGCCTGCGAAAGCAGACGCCAGGCCCGTGGGCGCCCGCCCTCACCGCCTGCCTCCCCACTCCCGAAGGAGCTGGAAGAGGCGTACCAGGACGCGGCCGGCAACGTGCTGGTGGCCGTCTGCAGGCACTCGTGGCAGCCGGTGGCCCAGCATCTGGAGACCGAGGTCCTGACGGGCGTCTTCCCGCACCGAAGCCTCCTCTACGTGATGGGCGTCCTGACGGCCAACCGTGCGTCCCGCCCCGGTCACGTCCCGCCCCGGTCACGTCCTGCCCAGGCTGCCCTCCGCCTCGGGACAGCATGGAGGGGCGGGGGCAGGGCCCAGGAGAGAGCCGGGAGGGCGCCGGGCGGCGAAGCGTGTTTATGGCGGAGCTAGCTGCTGGCCGAGCACCCCTCGGCCCTCCTCCCCTCGGCCCTCCTGTGCGTGTCGGAACCCCGAAGCCACCCCACCCCGAGACTGGGTTTCCCATCTCACAGTCTCCCTCTCTGAGCCTTATTTTTCCACCTTGAGAGGACATCCCAAAGGGCTGTGCCGGGGGACCCCTCCCTTCGCCGTTGTTGAGCCTCATGTGGCCACCTGAGGCCACGCGGCGAGGCCGGCAGGGCCACAGCCCCAGCCCAGCTCTGGACCCCAGCTCCAGCAGGGCTCCCGGGCCTCCGGCCTCACTTCCTCCCTGGAGCGGGGACAGGCAGAGGCAGGACGGTGTCCGAGGGATCGATCGGGGAGACGGAGCCTGAGACCCGCCCCAGGCTGCGGACATCAGACCCGGCCTCCAGTGAGCCTGTCTCCCACAGAGCAGCTGCTCAGCCAGGGGCAGAAGGCGTGCTGGGAAGAGAAGCTGGCCCAGGTAGGGAGGAGCCCGGCCTCCGGGGACGTTTGTGGGGACAGCAGGATGGGGAGTGGACAGCGAACCACAGTGGATGGGCGCTTGCTCGGCCCTCGGAGGAAAAGGGGTGAGGGGGAGGGAGAACCCCACTTTGCAGGATGGGGAGGGGAGGGGAGGGGACGTCGTCATGGGGCTGGTACCTGGGGTAGATTTGAACCTTGGCCCCTAGACACCTGGCACAGGGCGTGTCCAGCACACACAAGGCAGCAGGTCGGGGTGGACTGAAGGAGCCTCCGCTGAGGCCCAGTGGCCATTCAGGTCCTCCTCTGACCATCCAGCCACCTGAGGGCGGGTGCGGCCGAGAGAAGGGATGCAAGACCCCGGCAGACCCGGGTTCAAGTCCAGATTCAACCACTGTCAGCCGCGTGACCTGGCTGACCTGCTTTGCCTGTCCATGCCTTGGTTTCCTCGCCTGTCAGGTGGGGCTGAGTCCCCAGCTCGAATGTCTGCTGTGAGGTTTATAGGAAATAATCCACACTAAGGGCTCGGCTCCGGGCGGCACACAGGAGCCCGCACCAAACGCCTTCGTCGTCATCTAGCAGCAGAGCCGTCGTGATTAAACGGCGCCTGGTAGGGACGAGACCACCAGCAGCCACCAGGTGATTAACAGAAAAGGCAGAAGTCACTCAGGGTAGAGACTGTGAACGACCTAATTAACCAGACTGATCCGGCGCAGACAGGACACGCGCCACCAGGGCAGATGGCTGCTGGGCCACGCGCAAAGTTTCAGTCAGTAGGGAAGGGCTGAAGCCAAACCGACGACGCGCTCTGACCAGACGCGAGTTAGAGGCCAACGGCAAAGGTACACCCGGGAAGTCCCAAACGCTTGGGAAGGAGAACACGTCAGAGTGACACCGGGGTCAAAGGAGAAGCCGGAGGGGGCCTGGGAAATGCTTCGAACAGATCGATGAGGGGACACGACGTGTGGGAACCGGTGGGGTCCAACGAAAAGGAACGCGTAGGAGGAAGCTCATATCTGTAAACGGCTACGCTGGGGAAGGAGGCGGGCGTGGACCCTGGCACGCAAACCTCGTTCTAAGAAGCTCTCAGATCAGAGCAAATGCAACCCCCAGTGGGCAGCAGGGAGGAAGGCGTCGAAACTAGGGCAGCAACGCGAGGAAGTGTCTAAAGAAACGAACGGAACCCCAAGTGGGTCATCCAGGAAAAGGGTGACACGTGATGCGCCGATGGAGAAAATAAAAAACACAAACACCAGCATCAGAAAAGGAGGCATTTACCACACATTTTGTCGCACGAAATGGTAATATGAGACGTGATCCCGGCGCATCCGGCGATTCAGTGGGACGAGTTCCCCGAGAAGCGCAAGTCACCGGGCCGACGGCAGAGACCCGAGTCATCCTTCGGCAAAAAAGCGGGTCGTGCTCGTGCAGCTTTCCACGAAGACGACGCCAGGCCGGGGTGCACGAGGAAAGGAGCCGACTGACCCAAATCTCTGAAGCGCGAAGGCGCAAGAGGACAGCGCAGGCAGGGCTCCTCCGAGGGGCCGGCGGGGCCGGGGCGGCGGAGCTGATGGCGGCCCGGCTCCCAGGGGAGGCCGCTCCAGCCTGCCCGCCCCGTCTGCCCACAGATAGCCGTCAAGTCGGTCCGCTTCCTGAACACAGACGTGTGGTCCAAGGAGCTGCTGTGGGCACTCACCACGCCCGACCGGACTCAACGGGAGCAGCCCCCGGAGAAGGTGGGCCGTACCCCGCGTCCCCGTGAGCAGCCCCTGCCGCCCGTCCCCGGACGGACCCTTGGAGCAAGGCCCGGGGCCCCAGAAGAAACGCGGGGACCGGACAGAAGCGGAGGGGCGGGCCCTGGTCAGGGCAAGCAGCGGGCCCTCCGGGAGGATGGGGATGGACAGAGGTGGGTCGGGCTCGGGACAGGAGGCGGACCTTCCCCAGGCCTTCCTGTTCCTCTTCTACGGGCTGATCCTTCAAGCCGAGGAGAACGGCGACACGGTCCGGACACACCTGCGGACCCTCCTGGAGACGTCGCACCAGTGGCCCAAGCAGAGGGAGGTGAGGGCCCGGGCTTCGGCCCGTCCCGACACCGACCGGCCCCGACCACACGCCTAGCCCGGTCCCTGGCCACCTGCTGTGCCCCGACCCCGGTCACACATGAGCCCTGCCCCATCACAGACTGGGCCCTTCCAAGCTTGGTCCTCTTTTCGTCACGCACCTGTTTCCTGGAGCCTTGTGGCCACCTGTGGCACAGGTCTGCTCAGAACTGGGGGCCTGCAGGGAGTTTCCTCCGCCTCCTGCCTCCCGCACCCCCAGACTCCATGAGAAACCCACAGGGCTGGGCTCAGGGATGCACGTCCCAAAGGGTACGGGGGTGAGAGGCCGACGACTGTGACCTCACGCGAGTCCCCTCTGCTTCTGGGGCTCAGCGGCCACAGCCCCAGCGAGGGGCCTGGTCCTGGACCCCGTGTGGCGACCCTGCTCCCCCACCCCTCAGGGCATGGCGCTCACCACAGGGCTGGCCGCAGCCCGCCACCTGGACCACGTGTGGGCCGTCCTGGAGCAGTTCGGCCGCAGCACACCCATCAAGTGGAGCCTCAACACCTTCTCCCCAAAGGTGCCTCTCTGTCTGGGTCACTGCGGCCCCCCAGGAAGGGGCTGGGACGTCGGGCCCCGCACCCCAGAAGGGATCCCTGGGGAGCAAGCTTTGGACACGCATCCCGGCCTCCGGTCCGGTCCCCCCTCTGCACCACCCGTGGCCTGACCCCGTGGCCTGACCCCGTGGCCTCAGCTTCCTCCCCGAGTAGCGTCTTCCTCCCTTGCCCGCTGTCGGGTTGAGATGGGCCCTGGTGCAGCTCCACGCGTGGCCGTGGCGGCCACTGGGTGTTTACTAATCGCTCTCGGCCGCGTGCACCATCTGAAACATGGGGCCAGGGCCAGAGGCCCGTCCACCCGGTCACCTTCACGGGCAGAAGCGTCTTCCCCACTGTCCCCTGGAGGGAAACCGAGGCCCGCACCCACTCAGAACTCCCTGCCTCCGGGAGTCTGCCCGGGCCTGGGGGACCCCCGGCCACTGCCCGCCGGAGTGGGGTCCGGCAGGGCCCTGAGGCTCCTCCTGTGCCCCTGCGGCCAGACCTCAGATGACCTGCGGTGGAAGTGGGCCAGCAGCACCATCCTCCTCGCCTACGGCCAGATGGCGGCCAAGGCCAAGGCCCACATCCTGCCGTGGGTGGACAACATCCTGTCCCGCATGATCTTCTTCTTCCGCTACAGCTCCTGGGTGCGTCTGCCCCGGCCGCCCCCCGCCCCCCACCCCGGCGGCGGCCCTGCGGCCCCGTGCGACCGGGGTCCTCACTCTTCCCTGCCCCCCCGCCCCTGCCAGGACGAGACCCTGAAGCAGAGCTTCCTGGCGGCCATCCTCATGCTGGTGGGGGCCATCAGCCGCAACGAGGGCGCCCACAGCTACGAGTTCTCCCAGCTGCCCGAGCTCCTCGAATGTCTGATGGTGAGGGCCGGGGCCGGGGCAGGGGCGGAGGCGGGCAGGCGCCCCCGCCCCAGACCCGCAGCGTCCACGACGGGCCCCGCAGGGAACGGGGGGGGGGTGGCGGGACTCCTCGAGCAGGTGCGAGCTCCTCGCAGGCTTCCGCACCTGGGAGCTCACGCGTGTCCCCACGCCCAGGGGACCTGAGCGGAATGGAGGAAACCTGCGTGATGGACAGTTACGACGGTGATGATAATCAATAATAATGATAGTAGCAGCTCCCATTTACCGAGCTCCTGCTGAGACGCGGACGCTGCGCCTCGCGTGTCTGGCCTCGCGACTCAGCACGCGTGCGGCAACGCCACGCTGTCTGTGAATAACCGCAGCTCGGAGCGACCGGACACTGGCCCGAGGTCCTGCAGCTAGTGCGTGGGCAGCCGGGATCCGGACGTGACCTGTCCGACCCCAACATCTGGGCTTTAGGCTGTGGCCGAGCTCACCCCCGCCCACGGGCGCCAGGCACCGAGGCCTTGAGGCAGATGAGACTCGGTGTCAGGGACGGGGCATGAGTGACTCAGCCCTCCCCTGGGGTCGGCAGGTTTTGATGGAGAAGGAGCCGCAGGACACGCTGTGCACCTCGACTCGCCAGCAGACCCTCTGCATCCTCTCCAGCCTCTGGTAGGCGCCCCGGCCCCACGCAGGGGCTCCCTCCAGCCCGCCAGGCCAGGCGTGGTGCCGGCGAGGCGGCAAGGCAGGGGGAGGGCAGAAGTCAAGACCCCTCTGGGCAGGACGAGGGAGATCCTGAAGCAGAGCTTCCTGGCGGCCATCGTCATGCTGGTGGGGCGAGTGGCAGGCGGGGCTGGGTGGCCTTCTCCAGAGCAGGCGGACGTCTCAGGGGCGTCACCAGGGCTGGGGAGAGGTCAGTCTGCCCAGCAGAGGAGAGCTTGGGGTGCAGGGCTCTGCAAGCCCCTGCTCCCAGCCGGGCCAGCGAGTCCCTTACAAATCCCCATAAAAGTCGCCACCCAGGAGGCCCGCCACAGGCCGCAGAGGGGAACGGCCGGGGAGGCAGAAGTGTACGCACGAGTCTGGTCAGAGCAGAGAGGGGAGGGGAGGGGAGGCCTGAGTCCCAGGAGGGTCCCCTGCTCAGGACTCGTCCGCTCCTGTCTACTCAGGCAGGAGTGGACCCGTCCCATCCCCGGCGCCCATGCCCCTCCCTCACTGCCCTCTGTCCCCCAAACAGTAAGCTGCGGCCACCCCTGGACTTGGAAAAGAAGTCGCAGCTCCTGACGATCTGCCTCCGCAGCGTGCTGGCCTTGCCGCTGCTGGATGTCCTGGAGAAACACACCTGCCTCTTTCTGGAGCCACCCGACGTACAGGTGCAGCCCTGGCGCCCGCGCCCCTTCTGCAGAGGGTTCTCAGGCAGGGCACCCAGCGCGGCCTGCTGCCCACGGCTTGAGAGGGAGCTGGTGTTAGCTCCGCCAGGCCCTGTGGACACGTCAGCTCACCTTTCCCGCAGCCACTGTCCAGGGGGTGAGAAAGTCAGCTCAGAGAAAGGGAGGTGTCTGAGGGCGCTGGGGGGGAATCAGGGTGGAACCCAGCCCTTCCCCCAGGCCTGCACTTCGCGCCACACCCCAAGGCGGGGTTCAGGCTGGCTCTGGGTGGGGGTGAGCACACCAGGGGTCCCCCGGCCCGGGGCAGCAGCCCTCCACATGGGCTCTGATGGAGGAAGGGCTGCTTCAGCCCTGAGCACACCTGGCCAGCCAAGCAGTGAAGACTGGGGGCCTCGTGTGCGAGACCCAGGAACTGGAACCAGCCGCCTGATTTGCCGGGCTCTTGTGTAAATAAAGAATTTCAGGACGGTGACCGTAGAGCATTAAATGGGGCACTCGCGGGGCCGTCTGAGGCCGCGTCCTGTGCGGGTCGCACACCCGTGAAGCCAGCCCCACCGAAGTGAGCTCGCCTCGGCCCCTGAGACACCTGTGCCCCGGGGCAGGCCCGGTCCCCCCATCTGCCCACTAGGGATGTTGCCGAGGCCCTTCAGGCAGCCTGGCCCGGGGAGTCTGCAGGGAGCGGCCCCACGAGCACCGGGAGGCACTCAGCCCCCCCTCGCTGCCGCCCCCACAGACCCTCTACGACAAGACCTCAGAGGCGCTGGACCAGATGCTGCAGACGCTGCTCACGCGCGACCCCACGGCGGACGAGCTGCACCTCCTGCTGTCGGTGCGGGGCCGGGCGGGGCCGGGCGGGGCCGGAGGCTGCAGGGAGGAGGCCGTCTGGGGGGGGGCGGGGCCTGGTCTGGGCAGGGAGTGGCCCAGGAGGCCCGAGAGCGGATCCTCCAGGGTTCGGGGTGGCCCCGGACACCCGGGGGGGGGGCCTGGGAGGGCCCGAGGGGCGGGGCCTTATCCGAGGGGCGGGGCCTGAGTCCGGTGGGCGGGGCCTTCCCGCGGGCGGGCGGGGCTCCGGGCGGGGCCAGGCCCGCCCTGCAGCACCCCCCTCCCCCATCCCCCGTCCCCGCAGCACCTGGGCGCGTGGCTGGCGTCCGAGAAGGCCCACGAGCGGCAGCGGGCCGCGCGCAGGTGCGCCGCGCTGCTCCGGTTCCTGGACGACGCCCTGTACCTGCCCGTGAGTGCCCGCCCCGCCCTCGTCGTCCCCTCCCCGGGGGCGGGACGGCCGGGTCCCCTGGGCGGGGCGGAGGGTCAGGGCCTCTCGAGCCCCCCTCCCCCCGCCAGCCTGCGAGCCCGGTGCCCGGACCGACCCCCGCCTCGGAGGCTGGGCTCTCGCCAGCACCGCGAGCCCCCACCCTGAACCCCATTCCTCGTGAGACGGGAGGACGGGGCCCGCCCCGAGGGTCCCGCGGGACTCGGATGAGGGGGGCCGCCCCGGGCCCACGGGCGCCCGCCCTGCCCCTGCCCGGGGCTGCGAGTACGGCGTGCGGCGCCCGCCATCTCCCCTCCGTCCGGCCCTCCCGTCCGGCCCCCTATACCCCGTCCCCCGTCCATCCCCCCCCCGTCCCTCACCACAGTCCATCCCCGCGTCACTCCCCCCCATCCCCTGTACCCCGTCCCCTGTCCATCCCCCTCCATCCCCATCCGGCCCCCCACCCTCCGCCCACCACCAAGCTGACCCGCTCCCGTTCCCAGCTCAACCCCCACCTGTCGCCGTCGCCCCCGGGTCGAGTGGGCATCAGCTGGTCATCAGGGAGGAGGCGGCTCTGCGTTTATGGCCGAAATGGGCCTTCAGTCCTCAGGGGGCCTCATGGGGCTCGAGGAAACTAGCTCCTGGGCCTGAGCGGAGCGGCCCTGGTGGGGAGCAGGGGCTGCTGGGGGCAAAGCTCGCTGGACAAACTCCCCCAGCTCCCTGTGACGAGGAGGACCCCTCCAGAGGGGACGAGGTGGCTTCTATTTGCTTAGAATCGATTGCCGCAGCAGCACTCGCCTCGGGGCGACGTGTTGGGTGGGGGGTGCCAAACACTCCAGGTGAAAGAAAACATGTGATGTTGAACCTCGTGTCCTAAACCATCAACTCGGCCCCGTGGCCCCTGGGCGGGCCACCCCCTGTTGTAAAGTTTTGTAGGAACCGGGTCAGGATCAGGGCCAGGCCCCGTGTTAGAAGTATAGGGCGGACGCTGTCTTTATTTACAGTTTGACACGCTGTTCATCGTGGATCTTTCCCATTCATCTTGATTTTTCTAAAGAATATTACATGAAAGTATTATTTCTCTTGATTTCTGAGTTTTTTGGCCACCCCTTAAACTTTGCCCAAATCCCGGTCCCAGCCCTCCCGCACACTTCGAGGGGACCCATCCCGACGCCGACGTGCTGGGCCGAGCACGTGGCAAGGTGGGGGCTCCGTGGGTGGGTTCTGCCATCAGTGGTTCCCCTGGCCTCTCCCCACAGCCAAAGAACGACTTCAAATGGATGGGGCAGCTGATGGGCATGCTGGGGATCCTGTGCCAGGACCCGGACGTGGCCACCCAGCACTCTAGCCTGGAAGGGTTGGGCCATCTTTACTGCCTCCTGCTGCGCCAGAGAGGTGAGCCTCCTCCCGCCCATGGCGGACTCACCCCGCCCCATCCGAAGCCTCCACAAAACTCAAGTCCCCCCAGTCTGTCCCCAAATCCACCTTTAACCTCAACCTGTGATGGTCTCGCCCAGTGGGCACAGGCCTGACCCTGACCACCAGTGGCCCCACCCTAACTCCTGCCTGTCCCAACCTAGACCCCAAACCTGCCCTCGTCCCACCCTCACCCCTGCCCAATGGCACCCCTGGCCAACAGAGGCTTTGAAGGCGAAGACTCCGGCCCCAGAGCAGCTTGCCCAGGCCGGCGAGGATGAAGCCCCACCCTGGAGCAGCGGAGACCAGAAGGCCACTCCCCCCGCCTCCCAGGAGGCCGCATCCCAGAAGGACCACATCTTCCAGCTGGGCAGCTCCCAAGTCATCAAGGTCAAAGCCCTTAGAACTGTGGGCCGGTCCGGGTGGGGGCGCGTGGTCATGCTCTGCTCCGACCCCCACCGCCGCTCCCTCCAACAGGGGCCCGGCTGCCGGGGTGGCCTGGCTAGACCCCGGAGGTCAGCGCCTGGGTCAGGGAATAAGGATTAAAACCAAGGCCAGGATCTGGCCGGCGTCTTTGGTGGTTAACTGAGAGCATTCGAAGAAGTCCCGGGCCCTGGCCTGGGACGGGAGAGTCGGGAAAGGGGAGACCGGAGGG